>CM031240.1:168205266-169405266 GCA_018340775.1 Taxus wallichiana var. yunnanensis
AAGACACCAGGGCTTCCTTTAGTTGTCTAAAAGCTTCATGCGCCTTATTTCCTGGTTCATAAGTAACATCCTTCTTCAAGAACTGGGTTAGTGGCTGTGCAATCTTTGAGAAATTCTTGATGAACCTTCTATAGTAACCCACATGGCCTAAAAATGATCTCAACTTACTTCTATTAAGAGGAAATGGTAAATCTTTGATTTTTGAAACTTTATCAGGATCTGTACCAATACCATCTCTGGATACAACATGCCCTAACAAAACACCTTTAGAACATCCAAAGACACACTTTGTAGGGTTTAGTGAGGCTTGTGCTTCATCTAACCTTTGAAATGTTGTCTCCATTTGGTGCAGGTGGTCCAACTTGCTCCCATAGATGCAAAAATCATCCAGAAATACTCTGATGAAGGTCCCAATGTAGGCTTCAACACCCTATTCATCAAATGCTCTGGAATGTTGCCGGAGCATTACACAACCCAAAAGGCATAACTCTATAAGCAAACGTTCCCCAAGGAGTGGTGAACGTGGTCTTCAGCTGATTTTTCTGCTATACGAACTTGGTTGTAGCCATTATATCCATTAGCAAAACTATAGCACTCCTAGCAAGCCTACTTCATCCAAGATCGATCGAAAATGGAAGAGGGTAATGATCATTCTTTGTTGCCTTATTGAGCTTCCCCGTAATCAACACAAATGCGTAGCTTCCCATTCTTTTTTATTGAGATCACAATGGGAGAAACCCATTCGAATTCTCCACAAAGAAATACGAATCCCGCATCAAGCAACTTATCTATTTCTTCTTTACGCCTTGGAAAAATTAGGATTCATTCTATATGGCATTTGCTTTATGGGCTTAGCACCATCTACCAGCTCAATAGAATGTTCTACCCAACTTACTTGACAGAGTTCCTTGTAATCAAAAGTGAATAGGTGTATGTACCTTCGAAAGAGCTGGAGGTAGGATTCCTTCTCACTCTCCATCACAGCATCACCAATCTTTATTTGTTGGAGACGATCATCAACTTCTTCTTTAGATAATTTTATGGGGTCATGAGTTAGTGTGACTGGAAGGATATCCATGACTTAAAAATCAACCTCACTTTCTTCATCTTCAGTGTCCACTTCACTGGTACTAGAGTAATCAGAGGATGTCCAATCATCAGTTTCATCACTTGAATCCACAGGTTCTGCCTTATGATGTCGAGGGATCACATTTATCTTCACCCTCTCTCTACCACATCCAAGTGTCATGAAACCTTCATTCCAGTAGTTTCTTGCATGAACTCTCCTTAGCCATGGTCTTCCCAGCAGCATTGGGTACGCATGCAGCACTACCATTTTTCATCACCCGAAAGTCTACCACACAAACCACACCCATAATGAGATATTGCCACATTTGAAACTACACCTTCTGGTTTAGTTTTTCCTTTATTTAATGACCTTAACATAAGTGTTGAAGGGCGATCAATTTTTAAACCCAACATATTCATTATAGACTCGGTCATTACATTAACTGCAGCACCTCCATCAACTAAGACATCATGAATTGAAATACCATTACATAATACCTCACTTGTGGAGCATAGGGATCTACCGCTCTCCAAAACAGGGACCTCAACCTCCTTCCTTCTTCGAGCATTGAGTCCACCTCCCAACTCCCGCCTATTCTCGAAGACATAGCCAAGAGTTGACCATATGTAATATTTACTGAGCCTTTTGGACAGATCTTCCAAGATGGAGTATGGTCCTTGCCCCTTTGAAATCAGAAAATCTTGCACACCCAACTTTCTTCTCCTATGTTTCTTACTAGTTTCTTCTTTCATCTTCTTAGGATCATTTCCATCTTGATTATCTTTTTCTTTCTTTATTTTTGTTACAAACACATCTACTTCATTATTTCTGCTCTTATCTACTACATCAAAAGAATTCACAGGTGCTTTTCCTTTATCATTATCTCCTTTACCAGATGTAGAAGCTCTATCTGGACAATTATACTTATAATGACCCTTTTTATAACAACCATAACAAACAACTTCAGAAATATTTCTTTTTGGACCTCTATCTCCTCCCCGAGAACTAAATTCCTTTCCTTGAAGAAGATTAATAGTTAACTGACCCATCTTTTTGAGCAGATCTTCATACTCAGTAGATGTACTAGGAGAAATATTTGTGCTCACCGGGAGTGGTTGTGGATTCTGGACCAAAGGTGCTGGTGTAGGCTCTACTTTAGCAACAATTTCTTTGGGCTCCTCTTCCATGCTTTCTTCTTGCCTTCTTGCAATCTCCTTTGCTTGTTCAATGGTAGTTGGGCGGTCATACTTCACTCATTGTCTGATCTCTGGCTTCATCCCAAGAATGAAGTGCTTACAGAGGAGATTATCCACGCCATTCATCAACCCATCCGCTATTCCCTCCTTCCGGATCGGGCATCGAGCTTCCTCCTTATCTCTAGAACACAAGCATGATAATCCCTTATCTTCTCCTTCTCTCATTGGGATAGCTTTGTGATCTCGATCATGAGATCTACATATTTCTATTGTTCGCCAAATTCTTCAAGAAAACTTTCAGTTAATAAATCCCATGAATTTTTCACATTATCACCTAGTGTTTCAAACCACCTAAGTGCTGAACCATCCAAAAAGGTAGGAAAAAAATTAAGTCCATTGTTCCCTTCTTATAAGGCCATTACAAATACAAGATCGCTTAAACTCTTGAATGAAAGAAGAAGCATCTTCATTAGATTGAGATGAAAAAACAGGAATCTTTCCCATTTTCAAAAGTAACCACCGTGAAATACCAACTCACAAGTACAATCAACAAGACTTATGTGTACAAATAATTGGAATCACTATACTAGAAAGTGACTTTACACCTTTCTACAGTAAAATAGAAATGACCATGGTAAACTATGGTAAAACTTGACTTACTGCGGTAAAAATTGACTTTATTGTGGTAAACACTATTCACGGTAAAAAGTGAAGTTACTGTGGTAAATACTATTCACGGTAAAAAGTGACTTTACTGCGGTAAATACTATTCCAGCAAAAATGACTTTACCATGGTAACTACTATTCATGGCAAAAATGACTTTACCATGGTAACTACTATGCACAGTAAAAACAAGGTTACCCTCTAATTGATTTTTGACTAAGTGGGAATATCTCTCCAGAAAATCCACCAACGAGGAATGGTCCCGGCAACGGAACCAAAATGTCATCACCAATCTGGCACTATGATAATTCTTCACCGGGAACTCCTTGTGCTATGATTATTTACTAATGCACAGCCTTTAGTTTGGTGGATGTAATCTGGAAACAAAACAACAACATAACACAAGAATACCATTGACTATGATAAGATGGAATGATGACAAATTTGAAATATCAAAGTAATTTAGAATATTAACATGAAACTGTTACAATCTCACCCATGAGGTACTTCAAGTGTTATTGACTTCACTTGCCTTTCACCAAGACTATGGGAGAAACTTTACAATTACACCTCTTAATGGCTTCTTCAACACACCTTTAAACTAATGGCTTCCTTCGCACACTTCCTACAATATTTCTCACTACTTCCTTCTATGCTAAATGAGGGGTACCCTCTCTATTTATAGAACTTCCGGGCTTATCCATCTTATCTCTATGATAGGATAAGAAATCCACTCTGACGAATCATATTCCATACCTTAACTCTTATCTGTACATGTAAGCTTATCTTCTAAGATAAGATAAACCTTATCATTTTACATGGGTTCCACATTTTTAGACTTTTTACAAATAAAATACACAAAATATTTATGACCTCACTCCTTGTCCTTATTACCAATATAATATTTCTAATTCCTAATCACGTAGACCCTACTTCTCTAATTACCCAAACTTTGACATTTTAACATTACCGGACCACTTACGACAAATATTTACTTTTTACAACATTCCTATTGTACTTTGATTGTTACCGTACTCCACATTATTGGTGGCACCGTACTGACGGCACCGTTATCTTCTATCAGACGCTACTACTAATTATACTTAACAACATCTATTCCTAATACATACATTAATGAAATAGAAATTATGGAGGAAAATTTTAGTGTCGACAGGACTAAAGAATTTGATGCATGTTATCAAAATTACCTTGAGGGGTGAATTTTGGATATGAGATATATTATACATGAGTACCTCATTAGGCCTATTCTTGGGACTCATTTGTGGACACACCACTTCTATTTTGGCCCCAAGCTTCACTTGAGAGGGGTGTTAGAGTAGGTATTTGACTTATCTCACGTTCACCTAGGTACTTTATTTACCTTTATTATATTTATCATAACCAATTTATGTGTGAACATATTTATTTTTATTTATTTATATATTAGGGGATATTATCTAGTTGTTATGTATATTTCTTTCCTTGATATATGGTCTTGACTAGTTCTTTCCTTGATTTATGGCTTGATCTATGACCTTGACTTGTTCTTAGATTGTTATTCCTTGCCTATATAAGCAATGCCCATTCTCATTGTATTTCATTGAGTTCCATAGTAATATATGATATTGTTGCTCATTTGTTTGCAAAGGTTTATGTAAAGTTATTCGATGAATTAATTACATATTATCGATCATGGTGTTTAATTAGCATATGTGTTATTGGCTTGGTGTGATCTGGTTATCATTCCTTTTATGGTATTAGAGAAGGAGATTGTTGTTGACATCCTTAGGTAAGTTTCATTTTTGCAAGCATTCTTTGTTTATTCATATATTCAGGATTTTCTCGTATTTTGTTGTTGTGTGTTTTTATCTAAAACAGAGTCTTCTATTGGATCCAGAAGGTGGTAAAACCTTAAGATCGACTGTAAAATCGACAATTTCTTGAGGCAGTCATTTTTTTGGTGTTTTTTTGTGGCATAGACAAACATGTTAGTTTACCTCAAGATTCGTGCCAGACAGGAAGAAAACCCAAAAAATCATTTTCTAGGTTTTTTGGATTTTTTTTAAGATCCGATCTCGGATTTTTTTCAGCCTGTGCAACATTCTCAGTTAGCGAGCAGCAGTGGTTTCCGGAAAGACGTTAACTCTAACCCCCTTTCATTTTATTTGTGTGGTGAACGCAAAAGTGTTTTATTCTGTTTTAGTGGCAAGTAAAATAAATAAGAGCTCGAGATTGAAAAGCTTGTAACTTTTGATCGGTAACTCGGTTTTGAGTGCCGTTTTTGCAAAAGTGCTTTTTTGTGCTATTAACATTGAAAATATTTATTTTGAGAACTACATTATAATTATAAAGATCCATATTATAACACATACTCATTATAAAGTGCGAAAAATCTGGGGTAGCTCTTGTTCCATTATTTGGGTGTCTTGTTGCATTGCTTGGTTCTTGCATTTTATTTTGGAGATTTTTTTTGAGGATGGTGTCTACTTCTGCATTAGATCATGTTGAGCCATTAACTACACATAATTACCATACATGGAAACCAAGAATGGAAACAATAACTAAGCAGAAAGGATTATGGGCTTTAAATTCTTCAGAACACCTAGTGTTAACTAGAGAATATGAGAAATTTCAGTACCCATGCAAATTTGATGAGTGTATGGGTTTTATAGGAACTTATGTAAGTGAAAGTCTTTTGTTTCACTTGGAAAAGTGTGACTCTCCTTTTAAAATATGGGAAAAATTGAAGGATTTATTTAGTAAAGTGGATCATATGAGAGAGTCGTGCAACTTGAAATTAAGATCACCCTGTCTTAATCTGAAGATTTTCCAACAATTATAGACTATCTTACCAAGTTCAAGCATTTTTTGACACAACTGAAGGGGAGTGGAAGATATAAGAAAGATGAAGAGTTTGTTTACGCGATTCTATCCAAGTTGAGAGGATTATTTCAAATATTTTATTCTACCTTTCTCTCTAGCATGGATGCCTTAGGTGACACATTCAAAATTTCTAACTTAAAAACATTTTGTGAAAGACTTACTAGGGAAGAATCCCAATTGTCTCACATTCATTCTTCCACCTCTCAAAAGGCATTAGTTGCATCCAATCCTAAGGGAAAGGAAAACCAAAAAGTAAAACCAAATCCATCCCTTCTCCATCTCAAAGTGCTCCTAAACCCAAAGAAAACAACTCTAAACCCAAGGAGTCTTCTAAATCCAAGAATAAGTCTAGCCTTTCATGCTCTTTTATGGGGGTATTGGTCATGAAGAACATAGGTGTTATAAGAAAATGCAAGCCTTAGAGGATGTAGTCAAGAAACAAAAAAATTCTATCTCCACTCCACCTCCTTCTAATCAACATGACAAAGCACTTAATGTTGTTGGGAGATCTCAGTCACCACTTGTAGATAGTTGGGTTATAGATTTTGGTGCTTCTCATCACATGACTTCTTCCAAGGAGTCTTTTGTTTCTCTAGGTTTGAGTTCTACTTCAAAAATTGAGGTTGGAGATTCTTCCTTTCTTTCTGTTGAGGGAAAATGTGATATACAAATTGATGGTGGTAGTATCAAGATATACTATATATCCCTAACATCACTACAAATTTTCTTTACAGTAAATCAAATATTTCATTCTGGTCAAAGGAAAATAGTGAATTTTACAACACATGGGGTAGAAGTATGAATTTTTTTAGAACCTCAATCACTTCTTTCTCAGGGGTATTGTTGATCATAGTTCTAGACCATATAACTTTGAGGGTATTGATGACACTTCTTCGATCGGGATAAGATTGGTTTCTTAGGTAGATTCAAAGAGTAAGCTTTGGCATGAGATATTTTGGCATCTTAATTACAAATATTTGAAGGAGTTGAGCACTTATGGTATGGTAGATGGTCTTCCTAGAGTTTCTATCCTTGAGGGAGTTTTCTCTAGATGTGCATTAGGGAAACAACACCAAGATCCATTTCCTAAGAATTTTTCTGAGAGAGCTTCTTCACCACTTGAGCTTGTGCATAGTGACTTGATGGTTTTTCCAATCCCCTCTTTCAATGGAGCTAAGTATGCACTTACCTTTATTGATAATTTCGCAAGGCATATTTGGGTTTATTTTCTCAAGTACAAAAGTGATGTTTTTTCACACTTCAAATTCTTCAAGGCTTTGGTCGAGAAACAATCTTCTAGTTACATAAAGAACATTTGTACTAATAATGGGGGAGTACTTCAATAATGATTTTTCTAAATTTTTGGCAACTTAAGGCATTATTCACCAGCATTCTGTTCCTCATACTCCACAACTGAATAGATTAATGAGAATGGAAGAATAGAAATTTGAAGGAAATGGCTAACTATATGATGCATTCTAGATATTTACCTCCTATCTATTGGGCATAAGCAAGTTAATTGTGCTAACTACATTCATAATTGCACACCACACAGAGAACTTGAGCATTTGACTCTAGAGGAAGCTTGGTCCAATACTAAGATAAATATCTCATTTTTTAAGTCTTTAGGAGCCATGCTTCGGCCTTTGTGCAAAAGAAGAAAAGGAATTTTTAGATAAATTTATGAGATTGTTCATTTTCATTTTCCTTGTTCTTAACGAATGACACAAAAATTTATAATAGTTTCCACTTCTAATATCTCGCAAAGTAGAATGGTTATGCATTTACAAAAAGTTAAAGGAAAAAAATCATCATTTTCTATATATTAAAACCATATTACTTAAGTGAAAGAGTGGATCCTCAGAAGTTTTACAATTTCTCTTATTCTTATGATTATGATAATAAAGCGAGAGGTCAAATTTTATTACCTCTTCATTGTGTTGTCTTACAAAATTTATTCTACTTTACTAGTGGGGTATACACTTTTCTCTCGAAATCTCTTCTTCCTTTAGCATGCTTGTAGGATATCCCATTATCCATTATTGTACTAGGAAAACAGAAACGTACAAAACAAGGATTATCCTCAACCTATATTGGGTTAATTACACCTTTGACATTTTTACAAAGGCCTCTTCCATCAAATCTGATTTTAGATTAAATTTTAGATCCAATACCTTTAGTACTATATTTTTAAAAATAATAAAAAGTATCATTATCTAAATAAAAATTTGAATGGGAAGAAGAATCATAATCATGTGGTGAATAAATTACAGTGCACTCATTGGTCATTGTTTCTACATCGAAGTTAAAGGTATTTCCTTCAACAGTTCACCGCATGAAGATTGTAAAATGATCAAGAGATTGTCCTTGGATTCGATCTTGAATCTCAAAGATGATTTTTTTCATCAAGAGAATAGAACTTGTTTCTTACGAAATTAATTGCTTCATTAATTTGGAATTTAATTAACTCAATTTCTTCAAGATTTTCCTATTTATATATCTTTCCCATAATTATCTCTGTAAACACACTGTACTTCCACAATTGTGAAAATGGAATATCAAGCCACAATATTTACAAAATATGATTGGATTAGAAAAGCAAAACTAAAATCGACGTGTAATTGAAATATTACACTAAATCATTGTTGGCATAGTCTACGTAGCAAATAATTATATATTAGGAGTGTTTTTTTCATATCCCATTATTCTCTTTCCATTTTAAACTCCTCCTACTATTATGGGGAATTTTTGTAAGCTTCTCTCCTATATAATTTGTAACGTGATTATGATATTAATAGAATGAATAAGAGATATCTAATCTCTACTTTCTCTCCATCATTTGCTCCTCATAATTTGGTATCGAGCTTACTATGTCTCTCGGCCGTGCATTTGAGGGAGAAGTGATCCAAGACATGGGTGTGTGGAATAGTATACCTCTACCGGAGATTGGAGAGCAGCAAAAAAATTGTTTAAAAAAAATAAATGTGTGGCATATATCATTCTCGCACAAGGCGTATTTCCTTCTCTAAAAACTCAGTAAAGAGGAGTTGAAGATCAACGTGGCCAACAAAAAGACAGAGAAAGAAATAAAAAAAATTAACTGCAACATACAACATTTCCTACAAAGGAGAGAAAGTAGGCTACGTTTAGATCTTGGACGTAGATTTTTTTTTTCTAATGTGTTTTATATAGAACATGAACGTTTAGAATGTGCAATGACCTATTTTTTTATTTTATTTACTGCCAAAACATGGCCTTCATTTTTTATTTTATTCACTTCCAAAACGTGTTGTTTATATTCTTGCATGCTACGTGGAATAGACTGCGTGGAGGAAGCTATGTGAAAATATCTTCCAACAAGTGGTCCAAATCTGTAGAGGTGAGAATCTTTCCTACGTGATTCGGATCGTTGAAACTTTCTTGGAGAAGTTTGGACGTGGGAAGACAAGAAATGTAGCGAAAATAGAGTGGCGTTTAACTTCATTTTGGGATCAACTTCAACGTATTTTTTTAGCATTCATTTCTTGAGGAGGCAGTCTAAAATAAGTTCAATCAACTATTTGGTGGAGCCACGAAAGGAGAAAAAAATGCCTATATTGGCTACACAAGTCACAAATGCAAAGAATGTTTCTCTTGAAGAAGTTTCTCACAGAAAACGGTGAATGTCAAGCTTGAATGAAAGTGTAGTGACTGTTGGCAGCCAAAACGAAGACTCGCAAGCTGAAGAACACCGTCAAGACACTCAAAAAATCTCCAGGTTCTATTTTTCATTACTTAACAAACATCTTAACACTGGAAACCTTGTATTCGATGAACTGGTTTGAAGAGGACTTTTGGAGTATTTTATTTTCGACGTCAATCTGGTAAGCAAAGAGAGTTCGAGAAGAGCTAGAATATTGTTATGAAGGAGACTATGAAGATGAATAAGAACACCCTAAGAAGCATCACCGTCTCTTAGGACGAGAATATTGAGAACATATCAGAGGCTGATTTTTTCAAGAGTGAGTGAAGAATTGTAATAATTATTTGAAATTAATAAAAGTTTTTAAAAATTTTATTTTTATTACAATGTCTTCTTTAAAGGTGCTTCTATCTGATGCATAGTTACTCAAAGGGACAAATTATGCAGCCTAGAAAACAAATATATAGACTATCCTTTAGTTTTAAGGATTATAGGGCATTGTCGCAAGTTTACGTGATGGTTCCCACAGCCCCCGATGAACTCATAAAATATGAGATGGATAGTGCGTGTTGGTGCTCAAAATAGTCTCACCCCAGTTTGCCTTTGAAAATCTATTGATTTACGACCTCTGTCACTTTCCTTTTCCCCGTGTTGTGCCTGGTTAATCCTTGTTACCATTTTTAATCTGTTCCTGAGTCGTATATCACTTATGGGTCCATGGTTTGCTCTTTTTCTCTTTGTTCCTCTAGAAAAGTCCAAAAAACTTGGGTTTTATCATACCTTTCAGTCTCCATAGCTAGATTTTTCTTCCTTATCATTTCTGCCCTAAATACTTGAAGAAATTGAGTGGATGTATCCTTGAAAAACATATTTGAGTCTTGTAGATGTTTCTAAACTCTCTTACCTTGAAGAAATTTTCATTTTCTGGCTAAAATGATCATTTTTCTATATTTTATGGTTTGATGAGCGTTTTCTCCGATCAAATTTGCTTCCTTGCATCGACAAGGGATGTGGCTTATTTTGGTTGGTCAGGGGACGATAGGCGAATGATTTAACTTATTGCTTTTTGCCTTTTTGGTGAAAAGGCAAAATTTGGTCCTGTGGCTCTGCTCATTTCTCATTGGTTCTTTTGGTGCTTACGTGGCTTCTTCCAATTAGATGGGGTGCGGGTCTATTTTTGAACTTGTTCCTTTTTGGCTACTTTGGCAAAAAGTTTGAACTGCCTCGCGGCCCCGCCTGCCAAGCTCCGATTGGAAAAAATTAATGATAGGGAAAAGTCTTCCTTTGACCCCACAGGATGACACGTGGAGGCCTCCGATCACTTTGCATTTTACTTAGACTTTTCAACGGCAAAAGAGACTACCTCGAGATCATGACACGTGGCGTGTTACACCGAGCTTCAAACATTGGACAAAATTTCTAGAGAAGGACAAGTGGCAAGCCTATGCTTGTTCAAGGTATTAAATTTTTGGGACCATCTCAAGGTGCACCATGGTGACACATGGCAGTTTGAAAAGTCAAAGAGATGGGGAAGTGGACCATCGGAGGAAAATTGGATTTTTTGCCTCTTAACATCAAAAGGATTAAAATCTCAAAATGGCCCGCAAGCCCAATGAAGGTAAAGTCAAATCTTGCTCCAGTCAACGACGGAGGTGCGGACTATCGGGGAAATTTAGAAAAAAATTCCTTTTGGGAAAAAGGGGCCAAAAGTAAAAGGGGAAGTGTTGTTCCACTGCAATCATATTTAGACACGTGTCAGGCCCATTTTTTCAAGGATGGAGTTGGGGGAAAACTTGGAAAAATTTCCCTTTTCCAAAAGGGGAGTGAAATGTCGATTTGGCCGCGATCCCCTTTGGTGCCCAAAAGTTGTGAAAAGTCAGAGGAATCCCTCGGGTATGTTTTTAAGTTTGGATCTTCCACGTGGATGACCCAAATTCAAAGTAAAGATCAACAACAAATGAGAATTGAAATCTGATTTTCCCTCCATTTTTTGTAACACGTTTGGAAGTGCGAGTTTTCATGATTTCTTTGTTTTTTCTACATGCCAAGTAGAGAAGGAAGTTAATGTTGACATCTGAAGTTTGGTGGGAAGATCTGGAAGGTGTCTTTTGCCATTAAAATGGTCTGACTTTCGTGCCCGATTGGATTTTTTGTTTTTCTTCTCCCAAGCATGCAAGGAGCCAGATTTGATAGATTAAGGGCGGAAGTGGTTGGAAAATTGAAGGAAGAGTGATCTACCAGAGAAAGGAGTTGAATGTGGGAGGCATTCAATGAAATCTACCCCCTCAAGCACCTGGAGACTTTTTGCAGATCTGATTCGAGAATCACGAAAGAATCATGGCAAACACTAGTGCATTAAACATTTTTGTCTTTTGGGGAGAAGGGGCTCTGTTGTAAATGTTATAAATGGCACAAGTATTTTGTGAAAATGTTTGGGAGTTTTCAGAAAGATCGGGAATGTTTCTCTCCTGCAGAAAAATATTGACAGAGCCCATCAATTTTGAGAAGTCAGTTGTCTAGAGAAGTCTCAGTATATCTCTCTTTGTATCAAATTTGATCATGTCAAGGTGGTTGCAAGTGTATAGCCATTGAAAAGATTTGATATTGTTTGGAAACTTTCCCTTGCTGATAAATTTGATCAAACTTTGAGTTATTTTGTGTTAATCTTGAGTAAAGTGTATTTATTTCATCTCTAAATGCATATGAGTAGTTTTTCTTGTTTCTATTGCAATCTTGTACCAAAATAGGGTCCAATCACATAGGTCTCAATCCTTTTGATAGTTTAGTGGCATCTGTAATTTCATTTCTCATAAGAGCCTTCATCTGGGAGTGGGATAAACGGTTTAAAATCACTTTTCTTTCATTTTGTTGATAGAGATTCTCTATAAGCCTCTAGGTGTACCTCAGGCGTGACTTGGTTTAAATCTTGGTGCTTTATTGGGTTATCTAACTTGAGCCTTCATGATAGAATCCCATAGGTTGTGTGAAAGAGTGCTAATCTGGGCCTCCATTGAAGCACATATTCTAGTTGAGGAAACAATTTAACTTTTTGTGGCATTTTGTTAATTGAATCTTTCCATTTTGCATAAGATCTCAAGGATCTGGTGATTCAAGTCCTTCCTATCTCCCCTCCCACCAAAATCTATTTAAAAAATCCAATCCCATCCATACTACCCCTATTCTGCTTTGTATACCCACACAAGACCAAAATCCATTTGCCAAAGTATGTAGGATAAATCAGGGTCTCAAATGTATTTAGTAACCTTTTCCTCGTTGTTAAAGTATCTCCATGATCTGGAAGTAAAAACTCGTGTGAGTCAGATCTAGTGTGTTGATCATATTTTCCCAAAGGTCTTCTCTAAAAAATTATGCAAAAGAAGGGTACCTGTATCTCCTTTCAAATAACAAAGGTTACAAAATAGGTTCTCTTACCTTGGTTGAAAGGCACGACCTAAAATAGTTAGGATAAGATCACATCCTTTTAAGGTGATACCCATCTCTCCACAAATCCAAGTAACAAAGGTACAAGTTAGATCTCCTCCCGATTACAAAACAATATATATTTATTATCGGTTGCCTCTAAGATCCATGTTGAATCGGTGTTCTTTGTTTGGATTGAAAAGGAGAAAAAATTGGGTACCAACATCGGTGGTGCCGTTTCGGGGATCGATTTACGTTGCTAGGAACTTAGTTTAATTCAATCCACATGCATACATATTTGAAGCCATATCTATTTGACCCCTTCAACAACACCAACATAAGTGGCACCATTGTTGGGGATGTTATTTACGTTACTAGGAACTTAGTTGAATTTAATTCACGTGCATACATATTTGAAGCCATATTTATTTGACACATCAACAACATTAACATTAGTGGCACCGTTGTGAAGGACTCTTAGTTTAAAATCAAGAACTTGGTAAAACACTTCTTGTATGCTCCAAGTGCTGTGTGTAATTCTTTCAGTTCCCACACCTAGTGCACTAGCTTTCATTTGATAAATTTGGGTGAAAAAGGGTCATTGATGACCTTTTCCAGATCATATTTAGTGCATCTACACAACTAAGGTGAAATTCCTTAGTGGCAACTCCCTATTGATCTGATTCTTAAAAAGTACCAGTGTCTTAAAACTCTTTCAAAATCAGATATATTACTAATATTTGCAAAGATGGAGGGAAGAAGATATTTCTTTTCTAGGGATCCTGCTAGAACATTATTTCCAGAGCTGGGAAAAGCAAAATCAAAAGGAAGAAAATCTTGGAGAGTTGTTGGAGATCAGTAGACAAGAAGAGGGATCTCTATTGATGAAAGTGAACGGCCTATCATTGAAGACTACCATTCTAGTGACTCTGAATTACGTAGCCTATTTATGGAACTGAACTCTCCAGCTAGAGAGGGGCCTTCTTTTGACTTTGAAAGGTTTGCCTCACACTCTACTCCTTTATTTTTGAGGTTGATAGAGATCTCCAAGAAACAAGGCCTTTATCCATTTTGAAAATTATACTCCTGTGTTCCGAGAACCTTCACCCCTATCAATTTGTCACCCCTCTAAGGTCACCTCCTCAAATCAATATGGCTCAACCCAAACCCCATTTTTTTGTAAACACCTTTGGGCCTATAAATTTTGTGGGAATGGCTAGATATCCAAATGCAGTGCCTCAAGATGTAAGGAACAAAATGCCAAAATTCTAGGGAAATAATGCTATTACTGGTGATCAGCATCTAAATCTTTTTATCAATATGATGGAAGACTTTGAGTTTGAAGATGAATATGTGTATATAAAGCTATTTATCCATTCCTTGGAAGAGGATGTTAGGTATTGGTATAAATTATTTCTAGATAAATCTATTGATTCTTGGACTGAGATGAGTAATGCATTTAGATGCTAGTATGGTGATAGGAATGACCCTAGGTTTCTTTTGATAGAATTTGAAAATATCAAAAAGAAACCTAATGAGTCGGTACATGATTTCAACACAATGTTTAATAAGACCTTGAGAAGATTTCCTGTTAGAATAAGGCCTTGTGATGACTCATGTTTGATCAAATATATTGATGCATTTGATAAAAAGGATGCATATTAATTAAGAGACAAAAACCCCACAAATTTGAGGCAGGACTTCACCATGGCTTTGTAAATAGAAAATAATATCAAGGAAATTAGAAAGCCTCCAAAGAGAGGTGTAAAGTTGGTTAACCCAGAAAAGCCCTAAGAAAGCAAGGTTACTGATTTGGAAGAAGCTGTGAAGACTTTGATAGGGGCTATCAAAGAAATTTCTTAGAAACTAGCCCAGGATGAGAAAGGAATTGGGCAGAGCTCACAAGGTCAACACAAGCAACAAGACCAAGATAGGTTTACAAATCACCAAAGAACTGATGATAGAGGCAAATGACCTATTGGATTTGGAAACAGGTAGTCCCATGGTAGAGAAAACACAATGGTGCTCGATCCTTTGGCTGCGATTTTCTATTGTGGAGGAGACAGATGTCATTGATTAGTGTGACAGATGTTTCATGCCCCATGCTCCTTGTGAATAATATCAGGAAGAAGAAGAAGAAGATGATGATAATGATGATGATGTCTACATGATAGGTTGCTCCACAAACTCACAACAAGGGGCAACTTCGACTAAGGTGATAAGTGCCAGACTACTACCACCTTTTCAGACTACATTCATAGGGTACCCATTCTTTCTCTCTCTCATACTTTAGAAGTAGATACTGTACAAGCTTTTGAATTGCCCAATAATGAATTTGAATATTTAAGGGATTTAATGATAAAGAAGTATGATGGAGGCATCCCCTCTAAGGAGGATAGACAGTTACTAATGAATGTTGTTGTGGCTCAAGAGAAGGAATATAATACAAGAAGTAAGGCTGTCAAAGGGGTAGGGCCTCAAGCTAAGACAAAAGCTCCCTTACTTTCAAACATTCCTAAAGAGGCTCCTAGGAAAGATGCACCTGCTAAAAACCCTGCAGTTCCAAAAAAAAATCACACCCCTCCCCATGCCCAAGTTGTCAAAAATCCTACACCACCTAATGAGTGTATTGGCTTCCCTTCTAGTGTTGCCTTGCCAAGAAATGCCCCATATGATATTTCCCAAGTCTTAATTCAAATCAAAGTCTTTGTTCCAATTGTTGAGTTGCTTAGGATCCCTAAGTACAAAAAGAGAGCATTTGAATACTTGGGGTTGAAAGAAGAGAAGACTTCCCTAGGTAGAAATATAAATATTGTGGAGACTCCTCCAATCATTGAAGAACCAGAAGCACCACCAACATCAGAAGAGCTAGATGAACCACCGAGGTCTATGTTATCACCGAATCACAGCACCCCTGTGCATGTATTTGAACTCACAGTGTGATTGGATAACATGGGTACTATCTCCAAGTTGTGGGACTTGCTACTTGAGATAGACCTCCAGAGAAAGCTGGTTCTTGCTCCTAAACTACCTGCCACAATCTACTCTAATGCAGGGTAAGCTAACTGTTCTAATCTAAATTTCCAAGGGACCAGGGAGAGAGAATACATAAAATGAAAGCCTACACTAAAGCGGTGATACACCAGAAAAGGAGGGTGGGAGAGTAATCTCCAAATGTGTGAAATACAGAGGCAAAGTGCACACTAGAAGAGGTGATGACAGTTCTCCATAATCTAGCAAAATGCATTCACAATGATATTCCATCACCCGAGTGATCCAACCTGCTCTCTTCTCATTCAAATACTTGTTTAGGAGAAAGTCTTTGACACCAGCATGAGACACTAGTAGTTGAATCTTATTGTTTGAGACCAAGTGTTTGAACTTCTTCAAGCTCCTGATGACAAAGAAGGACATGCTTTTCGATGAAAGAATACTTTATTTCGTAATCTTCCAAGGTTTGACTGAAGAATGCTATGGGCTGTTCTGAACCTTCTCTATTCAGCTGTGTCAAGATAGCTGAGATTGTATCTGATCCTCCAAACGCATACAACATGAAGTCTTTTGAGAAATCTGGGTTGATGAGAGTTGGAGCTTGTGATATTGCATGCTTGATGTTTTCAAAACTCTCTTTGCCTTCTGCTGTCCATTTGAATGCCAGACTCTTCTTCAACATCATAGTTAGAGGCTTCACAAGAGTGGCAAAATTAGGCACAAATCTGCGGACAAAGTTTATCCTTCCTAAGAAGCTTTGGAGAGATTTCTTGTGGTGTGGCAATGAAAGCGTTCGGATGGCTTCAACCCTTTCAGGATCAATTGTTAGTCCTTCCCTAGAGACAATGTGACCCAACAATTTTCCCTCATGTGCCAAGAATATACATTTCTTTGGATTCAATGACACTCCAAACCTTCTACACCTCTGAAACACTTGTCTGAGGTGAAAGAGATGGTCTGTTGCATTCTTTGAGAAGATAGTGATATCATCTAGATATACCAGCACTATCTTGTTGATCAAGCCTTTGAACGCCATATCCATAGCTCGCTGAAATGTTGCTCCGGCATTTGACAGTCCAAATGGCATCTTCTTGTAAGCATACGTGCCCCATTTTGTAGTGAAGGCCGTCTTGAATTGATCTTCTTCCTTTACCATTATCTGATTATAGCCTGAATATCCATCTAGTAATGAAAACCTTTCTGAACCAGCTACAACCTGCAATATTTGTTCCATTGATGGAAGCGGATAATGATCCTTGAGTGATGCTCTATTTAGATCGCGGAAGTCCACACACAATCTTATTTCTCCATTTCTCTTTCTTACTGGCACCAAATTTGCAACCCAACTTGAGTGTTTGATGGGGAAGATGATACTGGCCTCAATGAGCTTGCCTAACTCTTTTCTCATGAGAGGCTCGATATGAGGATTCACTGGCCTTTGCTTTTGCCTGACAGGCTTGGATTCCGGATCCAACTCAATAGTATGTTGTGCCAAATTTGGGTTGAAACCTCTTAAATCTTTGTAAGTCCAAGCAAAAACATCTGGGAATTCTTGACAAAGCTGAACAAAATCAGATTTCTCTTGTGGAGTACTTACTTTGCCAATTTGTAATGTCTTGCCTTCTTCCACTGAAATAGGCTCTGAATCTTCACCCTTTACTTGAATGCTCGCTTTCTCCTTCTGGAACTGATCATTCGGGTTGAATATTGACTCCAAGGTTATGAGGCCTTTTGGCAGTTTGTTAGTCCTCAGCTGCACCACTTGGTCACCATACTGCTGTTCCAGCTTGTCTTGATTTCTCATGGAGAACTCAGCTTCTTCTTGCAGGAAATTAACAATCTGCTGATCATTCTCGAAGACTTGCCAACTTGTGTTGTTATCTGGAATAGCTGGTCTCACAACCACTTTGATATGAGGCTGAGTTTTCTCCTTTTGATACTTTCTACAACATCAAACGCAGCCCCAATTGCTGCCAGTCTGTCAGCGGCTTCATTCTTTTTCCTTGGGATGGAAATGATGCTAAAAGCTTCAAAATCTTCAATAAGATCCCATACCCGATTTTTGTAGTTCTTCAACAGATCATTTTTGGCAGCATTTTTTCCTTTGACTTGGTTTACGATCAGCTCACTATCACCAAACACTTGTAAATTCCTGATGCCTTTCTTCCTTGCCCAGTGCAATCCATGAATTAAGGCTTCATACTCAGCTGTATTGTTTGAACATGCAAACTGGAAACGAAAGGCTGAGTAATACCTTATACCTTGTGGTGAAATGAGCATAGCTCCTCCTCCTGCACCTTGTCTACTCCTTGATCCATCAAAGAACAATTGCCATACTTCATTCTTGTCTTTATGATCTGGCTTGGTGATGCTGGGGAGAGGTTGATTCTCTTCATGTAAACAATAGACTCCCAGCTCAGATTCTTCAATTTCTTGATAGGGATCAAAAGCATGTACCTTGCTTGCCCATTCATCGAGAGTCAAATCTGGGATGCTTCCAACCTTGGTGTCAGCTTCATCAGTGCTTGGATAATCTTCTTGATCAAACACTGAACAGTTGGTATTGATTTGGCTTGGAGTGTGAGGCTCAATATGAAAATTTGCAATAGGTTCAGACCTGATTGTGGCTTTGGTTCCATACCTTGTTCTGAACAACATGTGTGACCAATCCGCCGAAAGATAGCCTCCAATTTTAGCAGTGAAGTCTCTTGACAAGCACAATGCAAAGAGTGGTGGCAGGTCTATGACTGACACGTCTTGTAACACTATTACATTGGGACATGCGTGCAGTGTGAGGCTCAAACCTTTGATTATTCCAACCATTGTCACTGCTGTCCCATCCAATTGCACTACACCCTTGGAGATGGTTTCATATTGGAGTCCTAGCTGATCAGCTATTTGCTTGGGCATTACTGAACTGCTTGCTCCCGAATCGATCATGCAATTATGCACCAACTTATCTCCTATGATCAATGAAACATAAAATGGAGGGGGCTTCAACATTTTACCTTGTTGTCCTCCATGATTTCCCTCAGGCTGGGCAGCATTTGTGAGTACCTTCTCTTGCATTTGGACCTGTTGATTTGAAGTTGACCAGTCCTTCATGGCAGCTTGTAGCAAATCTCTTTGTCCTGGGATAGATAGTGATTCCCACATGGATATGTTTACATTTGTCTTCTTCATCTGATCAATGATACTGAATGGAGATGAAGTATCCCTCTGCTGTCCCTTGGCCTGCACATTCGTTCCTTGCAAATGAGTGGCAGCAGCTGGCATCTGAGTTGGTTTAGGAGCTGGTTTGGATGCTCCTTGCATGTTTGGAACTACAGTTTTTGTTTGCCAACGACTTGTGGATTGCTTGAAACCAATGGCTGCTCTTCACCCAAATTTCTCCTCTTTGACCTTGTGTTGGCTGCAACACTTTGAGAGGGTATTTGATTCATACCACAGAAATCTTCAGCCTGCCAATTGACAAGAGTAGTTTCATTCGGAGATGTTCCCTCTCGAGATGCTTCCCCGCCGCGATCTCCTTCGTGGCTGGACTCTTGCGACCCACCAATGGTTTGCACCATCAGGGCTTGATTTAATGCACCGTTAAAGCACATTGATTGGTTATGTGGCTGACTACATGGGAAACACCAATCATATTCTTGGGCCATATTATTTTGGACTGGCACCAAAGCTCTGGATGCAGATGTAGCATTGGGATTATAGGGCTGAAATGGTCTATTGGTAGGAGGCCTTACTTGGCTTTAATTTTGATTTGTAGCCGGATTGGGTGGTCTTTGAGGTTGATATGGCTGCCTGTTAGGCTGAGCTTGAGGCTGATACGGTCTAGCACTTTGAGCTTGCTGTCTTTTGATAGTAACCAGCTCATTTCCCAAATTTTGCAATTGTTTCATGACCTCTTGGAGTTCATTTGAAGCACTAGAGGATGAAGTAGAAGCTTCATTTGAACTTTGATTTCTAGGGGTGGGAATAGGAGCTAAGACAGGCGCTTGGCTAGTACTTGGGCTCTCTAAACTTGGATATAATGGCATTGGGGGCCTAGGAGCCAGTTTACCAGCTTGAATAAGACAGTTTTCAGCTCTAATGGCAATGCTATAAGCAGCAGGTAAGGTTGTGCCTCCCATAGATTGAATTAACATAGAAATATCAGAATTCAAAGCTTTAAGATAGTATAGAAAAGCACCTTCTGCTGTTGGCCTGACTGCCACTGGAATCCTATCCCAAGACCTTTGAAATCTGAAGTTGAAGTCAGTCAGCTGCTCATTGGGGGCTCTCTTGATAGTTGTTAATTGTTCTAGAAGAGACAAGTTGTCTCCCTTCTCTCCAAACTGCTCATGGAGAACTATGCATAACTGATTCCAATTCGTGATAGAACCAGCTTCAAGGCTCCGAACCATTGCAATGCCTTCCCTTTGAACGATGATGCCAGCAGTTTGACAGCCACATTCATTTCATTTATCTCATGGATTGCACAGACGTTAGCAATGTCTTTGACATGATCACCAGGAGTGGTATGATTTTCTCCAGTGAAAAATGGAATGTTCTTCAATGCTGCAATTGGAACTGGATTCTGTGCATTGAGGGCAAGTGGGCTGCTGCCAGTGAAATTGACAAAGGGATTTAGTGGTTGCGCCATTCTGATTGGCCTGAGAACCCTTGTTGATGCGAGAAAAGGTCTACCAGGTGGAGGTGTAGACAAAGTTCTATTAGGTGGAGACGCGAGATCTTTGAGCTCTTCTTCCCCTTCTTTCTCTGCCTGGAGATAGATGCAGATAAACAAATAATCCTTCCTCCCTAGTTCTTGACCTGGTCTGTATTCTTCTCATAAATTTGTCAGGCTTGGACTGCAGAAACCAGTGGATTATGCCTCTTTTGGAGTCGCCAGATGTGCAATTTTAAAGCTCCTTCAAAGCTGGAACTTACAACAAGTGCACATCAATCTTGTTGCAATGAAAGTGAAGACCTCTAAGGTCCCACCGGCGTGCCAAAGCGTTATCAATCACACTGGATGCCCGAACATCAACCTAGAAGCGTGATGTGCGTCTGTGGAAGTCTTTGTGATTTTGCACTAATGTCTATTTGGGAACATCCTTGGTGGACTCTCAGCTGAATGTGGATCCATTCTTCACCACTCTGGTTATCAAAAATAGGCTTCTCCATAACCGCATGTTTGACTCGGGGGCATCATGCAATGTTAGGCCTTTGGAAGTCATGAATGAGCTTAATATTAAGGTAACAACAATATATGGGAAGTGCATTGCCATGACTGTAGAGAAGTTCGGTAGTGGGATGTGTGAAGGGTTTGGTGGTGTACCTTGCAGCTTACCTCGGTAAAAATTTAAAACTTGATGTTTTCATAGTTGATTTCACCAAGTGGTGTATGTTGTTGTCACGGACATGGGCCGCAAGTGTTGGTGGGAGTGTCCAAATGGACTTGTCTTATGATACCATCCCGATTGAGGGTAGCCTTGTCGGGTCAGACAGGAAAAGAAAATGTTGCACTTATTGAGGATCCCAACAATGCATCCTCTCGAGGTATTATACACAACGGTTCATACGAGATAACTTTGTGGGATTTTTCGATGGGAAGGAGCAAAAAATTGAAGAATGAATGTGTCTTTTATAGATAGGCTCTCCATTTACTATGTTGTTTGATGGAGCTTGCTCCAAGTTTGGGAATGGTTCTGGTGTTGTTCTAATGTCTCTTGAGTCGGGAAAAAATTGTTTTCTCATTCAAACTCAACTTTGAGTGCACCAACAACATTTCGAGTATGAGGCATTGTTGTTGGGTTTAATAATTTCTTGGAAGTATGGTGTCAAGGACATCATTGTCAAAGGGGACTCAAAATTAATAGTAAAGCAAGTTAGAAAATTGTATGCTACTAAAGAATTAACGAATGAAACAATACAACAATGAAGTTTGGGACTTCATTGAAATGTTTGATTCATTCAACATTGTGCATCATGATAGGAAGTTTAATGACTTGGAAGACAAGATTACATTGTTGGGGGTCTCCATTTGACAATTGTACAATGTCCTCGTATTGTGAGTATGAGGTTGAGGTATTGACAAGACCTTCGTCTCGATAACATTAAGCATTGGAAGATATTTGATGATGATGCTTAGATCAAAAGATTTATGTAGAATAGGTGAGTGTTTCTTGATCAATACATTGATTTACAGCCAATGGTATGCACAACTGAAGGAAAAGAAACTTTGTTTGGCAAGGCATCATCCAGCTAAAAACCAACACCATTCCTAGAGGGCTGGTTTCTCGTGAGTCAAATTTTGATAATTTTGATCGAATTGTTAATAGATGCATGATAGCCTCAAGGGATATTGAGGAGCACGACCTTGGTAGAAAGGAGAAGCTAAGGAAAATTTTGTTAGGTAGTAACCTTAGCAAGGAGGAGAAGTAGTCATACATCTAATTGTTGAAAAATATCAAGATTGCATGGCTTGGACCTATTCTAAACTAAAAGCATACAGAGAGGACCTATTTCAGCATGAGATCCCCTTAGAATCTAATGCAAATCCATTCAGGTAGAAACAAAGGCCCATCAATCCACTCTTATCCCTCAAGATGCAAGAATAACTAAAGAAGCTAAGAGATGGAGGGATTATCCATCCCACAAGGTATTCCTCTTGGGTTGCCAACCTAGTACCAGTCAGAAAGAAGAATGGTGACATCAGGTTATGTGTGGACTTCATGAATTTTAACAGAGCTTCATCGAAGGATAATTATACTTTACCTAAAATGGAACACATACTACAGGTAGTAACTAGTTTTGAGTTGCTTTCCACATTAGATGGTTTATCTGGTTATAACCAATTTGTGATGAAGGAATCAGAAAGGATCGAGATAGCCTTTACTACTCCTTAGGGGACCTATGTCTATGTCAGGATGCCCTTTGGTTTGATGAATTCAAGAGAAACCTTTCAAAGAGTTATGGATGTTACTTTTGCTAGTTACATCAACAAGTTTATTGTAGTTTATTAGGATGATGTAACTGTATTTTCTAGAAAGAGAGGTGATCACCTGCTGCACTTGGAGAAGATGCTGATAAGATGTAGAGAGTATGGAATTTCACTTAATCCAAAGAAGTGTCATTTTGGAGTGCAGAAGGAAAAGTTTCTTGGTCACATAGTGTCACAAGGAGTGATGATTGATCTTGAAAGAGTAGAGGCCATCAACAAAGTCCTAAATCCAAGAATTAAGAAAGGAATTAAGTCCTTCTTTGGGTAAATAAACTTCATTAGAAGATTCATATCAAACTTTTCTAAGTTAACCATTCTAATCACTTCCATGTTGAAGAAGGACCAGAGTTATCAAGTGGGACAAGGATGCCATCCAAGATTTCAATGGGATTAAGGAGGCACTAAAGCATGCACTTGTTCTGGAAGATCCAGATTATAGGAAGCCCTTTCATTTGCTCTCTTTTTCTTCAGAGAACACTATTGCTTATGTCCTGCTACAGAAGGATGATGAAAGGGTTGAGAGGCCAATTGTATTTTAGAGAGGCCTTGTAGGGGGACCAAGCTGAAGTACACTATAATGGAAAAGCAGGCATTTTCCTTAATAAAAGAAAAAAGGTTTTAAGACCTTATATTCTAAGTTCTAAAGTGGTTGCTTATGTTCCCCACACAATGGTGAAGGACATCTTATCAGAGATGGAAGTCTCAAGAAAAATATGTAGGTGGGTAAACAAACTGCAAGAATATGATATGGACATCCAAACCATGAAGTTGGTGAGAGATTTGGGCTTGGCTAAGCTTATGACAGAGAGAAACTTGCAAACTATTAAGGTAAATGAGGTAGAATAAGAAAGGGTAGATGTTTTTCAAGCATTGATGAATTTTGAGTGGTATAAAGATGTAATTTTTTACCTCAGATACCTGAACTTCCCTGAGCATTTGAGTAAGAACCAGAAGAGAGCCCTTAAGTTGGCTTCCCAAAAATATGTCATCATTGATTATGGATTAACTTGGAAGAACCCAGAGGGAGTCCTCTTAAGGTGCATTACTGAAAAAGAATCCCCACGATAATTGTTGACCTCCATGGAGGAGTTTGTGGGGGAACTTTACTGCAAGAGTCACAACACATAAGATCCTGAGGGCTGGTTATTGGTGGCAAACTCTCTTCAAGGATACAACCTTGTAGGTTATAAGATGTGAGAGTTGCCAATGCTTCTCTGGAAGAGTGAAAGCTTCTGTGCTCCCTTCCTTTTCATCCTGTATCAATTAAAGCCCCATTCAAGCAATGGGGAATGGATTTCATTGGTGAGATTTCAAACCCTTGAAGTGCTTGACCATAGGTGGATTCTTATAGCAATGGATTATTTTCTTTAGTGGGTGGAGGAAATCCCCACCAAGAAAGCAACACACCAAATTGTCATGGAATTTTTGTTGAACAACATTATCTCGTAGGTTTGGGGTGCTAGTCAAGATTATTGACGACAATGTCATGAGCTTTAGAGATAAACCTTTGGTGGTAATGCGCAAGGAGTATGGGATTAACCTGACATATTCCTCTAATTACAATCCCCATGGAAATGGACAAGCTGAGTCCAGTAACAAAAATTTGATGAAGATCATCAGAAAAACATTGGAGCAGAACAAGAGAAAGTGGGGTGAACAGTTGAAGTTTGTTGTTTGGGCAGATAAGATCACTGTCAAGAGGGTCACTAGAAAGAGTCCATTTGAGTTGGTGTATGGGACTCAGGCTCTTCTACCTCTCGCATATGCAAATTTCCTCATATCATTTTATGCAACAACTGGAAGATCAAGAGATAGGTCCTTATGATGCCCGCATTAATCAAATTGTTGAGCTTGATGAAGAGAGAAGGGCATCCCACCAGAGGCATGTAAAGTTCAGAGAGAAATTGAAGAAGTTATTTAACAAGAAGGTCACTCCCAAAGCTTTCAATGTTGGAGATCTTGTGTTGTTATGGGATAGAAGACATGAGGATAAGGGAAAGCATGGAAAATTTGACTCATTATGGATGGGCCCTTATTCCATTGATATCAGGATTGGTGAACATACCTTCTTCTTGAAGGATTTGGATGGTGAATTGCTTGAGCTGCCTATTAATGGCAGGAATTTGAAGCATTTCTTGGATTGATTCCCAGGATCAAGAAACTCTTTTGTACAGTGTATAGTTTGTTGTTTGTTCCCTATTTTTTGTGTTTTTTCTCGTCTGGTCCTTGGTGACTGTTTTTGCTGTTTTCTCCATTTGTTTTTTAAGATGGCTCTGTTTCTCCAATCTACAAGCTAACTCCTTTGCCCAATGGATATTTTTGGCACTTGGTCTACCTTTTTTCTTGTGGCACTCGTAGGGAGTGACCATTCCCAAGTCGGAGCCGATGTTGGTGCTCAAAATAGTCTCGCCCCAGTTTGTCTTTGAAAATCTATTGATTTACGACCTCTATCACTTTCCTTTTCCCCGTGTTATGCCTGGTTAATCCTTGTTTCCATTTTTAATTTAATCCTAAGTCGTATATCACTTATGGGTCCATGGCTTGCTCCTTGTTTCTTTGTTCCTCTGGAAAAGTCCAAAAACTCGGGTTTTATTATACCTTTCGGTCTCCACAGCTGGGATTTTTCTTCCTTGTCATTTCAGCCCTAAATACTCAAAGAAAATGAGTGGATGTATCTTTGTAAAACATATTTGAGTCTTGTAAATGTTTCTAAACTCTTTGTCCTTGAAGAAATTTTGATTTTCTGGCTCGAATGATCATTTTTTCTGTATTTTACAATTTGATGGGTGTTTTCTCCCTATCAAATTTGCTTCCTTACATCGATAGGGGACATGGATTATTTTTGTTGGTTAGGGGATGACGGGTGAATTCTTTAACTTATAATTTTTTTCCTTTTTGGCAAAAAGGAAAAAGTTGGTCCCGTGGCTCTGCTCATTTCTAATTGGTTCTTTTGGTGCTTACATGGCTTCTTCCAATAGGATGGGGCACAACGGGTCTATTTTTGAACTTTTTCCTTTTGGCTACTTTGGACAAAAAAAAAATTAACCTACCCCATGGGCCTGCTGGAGTTCGATTGGAGAAAATTTAAGGCAAAGGGAAAAGTCACGCTTTGACCCTACGGGATGATAGGTGGAGGCCTCCACTCACTTTGCATTTTACTTAGACTTTTCAATGACCAAAGGAGGCGCCTCGAAGCATTTCACGTGGCGCCTTCGCTAAGCTTAAAGCATTGGACAAACTTTGCTGGAAGCGGGACACGTGGCAAAACTGCGCTGTTCAAGGTATTAAATTTTTGGGACCATCTCAAGGTGCGTCATGGTGACATGTGGAAGTTTGAAATGTCAAAGAGACGAGGAAGCAGACGATCACGGGAAAATTAGATTTTTTTCTCTTAACATCAAAAGGATTAAAATCTCAAAATATCCCACAAGCCCAATGAAGGTAAAATCAAAGCTTGCTCTAGTCAATGGCAGAGGTACGGACTATCGGGGGAAATTTGGAAAAAAATCCTTTTGGGAAAAAGGGGCCAAAAGTAAAAGCTACTTTAGAGTTATGATCCATCAAACCGGAAGCGTTGTTCCATTGCAATCATATTTAGACATGTCTCGGCCCTTTTTTTCAATAGTGGAGCTGTGGGGAAAACTTGTAAAATTTTCCCATTTCCAAAAGGGGAGTGAAATGTTAGAATTTGGTCGCAGTCCCACTGGGCCCCACCTTCGGACAGGTGTCAGGCTCATTTCCTGAGGGTGGAGATGTGGAGAAAAATATGAAATTTTCCCAAAAGTTGTGAAAATTCAAAAGAAGCCCCTGCCCTGTATGTTTTTAAGTTTGGATATTTCATGTGGACGACACAAATTCAAAGTAAAGATCAACGGAAAATGAGAATCGAAATTTGATTTTCCCTCCATTTTTCTATAACACACACATCCGGAGGTGCGATTTTTCATGATTTCTTGATTTTTTCTACATGCAAAGCAGAGAAGGAAGTTAATGTTGACATCTGAAGTTTGGTGGGAAGATATGGAAGGTGTATTTCGCCATTAAAATGGTCTGACTTTCGTGCCGGATTGGATTTTCCATTTTTATTCTCCTGACCAGAACGTAAGGAACCAGATTTGATGAGATGAAGGGTGGAAGTGGTTGGAAAATTAAAGGAAGAGTGATCTACTAGAGAAAGGAGTTGAATGTGGGAGGCATTCAATGAAATTTATCCCCTCAAGCACCTTGAGAGACTTTTTGCAGATCTGATTCTGAGAATCACGAAAGAATCATGGCAAACACTGGTGCATTAAACATTTTTTTGTCTTTTGGGGAGAAGGGGATTTGTTGTAAATGTTATAAATGGCACAAATATTTTGTGCAAATGGTTGGGAGTTTTTGGAAAGATCAGGAATGATTCTCTCCAGTGAAAAAGGTTGACAAAGACAATCAATTTTGAGAAGCCGTCTCAGAGAAGCTGTATATCTCTCTTTGTATCAAATTTGATTGTGTCAAGGTGGTTGCAATTATACAGCCATTGAAAAGCCTTAATATTATTCAGAAACTTTCCCTTCCTGATAAATTTGATCAAACTTTGAGTTATTTTGTGTTAATCTTGAGTAAAGTGTATTTATTTCATCTCTGAATGCATACAAGTAGTTTTTCTTGTTTCTATTGCAATCTTGTACCAAAATAGGTTCCAATCACATAGGTCTCAATCCTTGTGATAGTTTAGTGGCATTTGCAATTTTATTTCTCAGAAGAGCCTTCATCTGGGAGTGGGTTAAACGGTTTAAAATCACTTTTCTTTCATTTTTTTGATAGAGATTTTCTATAAGCCTCTAGGTGTACCTCATGCATGACTTGGGTAAATATTGGTGCTTAATTGGGTTATCTAACTCGATCCTTCATGATATAATCCCACAAGTTGTGTGAAAGAGTGCTAATCTGGGCCTCCATTGAAGCATATATTCTAGTTGAGGAAATAATTTAACTTTTTGTGGCATTTTTGTGATTGAATCTTTCCATTTTGCATAAGCTCTCAAGGATCTGGTGAGTCAAGTTCATCCTATCTCCCCTCCCACCAAAATCTATTTAAAAACATCCAATCCCATCCATACTACCCCTGTTTTGCTTTGTATACCCACATAAGACCAAAATCCATTTGCCAAAGTATGCAGGATAAATCAAGGTCTCAAATGTCTTTAGTAACCTTTTCCTTGTTGTGAAAGTATCTCCATGATCTGGAAGTGAAAACTCATGAGAGTCAGATCTGGTGTGTTGATCATATTTTCCCCAAGGTCTTCTCTACAAAATTTATGCAAAATAAGGGTACCTGTATCTCCTTTCAAATAATAGAGGTTACAAAATAGGTTATCTTACCTTGGTTAAAAGGCACAACCTAAAATAGTTAGGATAAGATCATATCCTTATAAGGTGCTACCCATCTCTACATAAATCCAAGTAACAAAGGGACATTTAGATCTCCTCCCCAGCTACAAAATGACATATATTTATGATCTGGCTGTCTCTAAGCTCCATGTTGAATCAATTTTGCTACTTTTCTTGAAACGGAGAACAAATTTGGGTACCAACAGTGCCAAATCATTGATGTTGATCATGTTGAGATAGTCCAATTACATGTTTGGGATGCAGAGAAACCACGAAGCATGGGATAAACTAGCAACCATCTTTGAGGTGAAGAATCAAACTAAGATACTCCATCTTCAGTCAAAACTACACACCCTATCTATGGGGTCAGATGAGAAAGTTGAGGAGTTCTTACATCGGGTGGCTAAGATGCGAATAGAGTTACTGACACACTCGATCAAAAGGTAGAAGAAAAGATTCTAGTTTCGATCACCTTGAGGGCACTCCCTTCTCAGTTTTGAGTGTTCGTTATGACACTGAATGTATCCAAATGGAAAGTGATGTTTGAAGAACTCGTGAACTTATTGTAGCAGGAGGAGGCCATCAATTTATTCCAAGATGAGGCCCAAGAAAAATCCCTTTTCTAAAATCCCCATCATGGCTAGAAAAATCAGAAAGGTCTGCTATAGAATCAAACCCAACCAGATCAGCATCAATAGTAGCAACTTCAAAATTCAAACAGGCGGTGTAAAATATTCAAAACCAGCACTCACGACATTGATCACTACTGGTATAATGGCTTAAAACAAAGGTCTTCGAGTCAATAAATCTGTGATGTACCTTGGGATATGATAATATAAAATCCCATCCGGGTGTGAATATTTTCAAAATTTAAAATGAAGTCCCCGCCAAAGAAAGAAGAAGGGACATCTCGCAGCCCAACAAGATGATGACTCTAATGAGGAGACACTAGAAGGAGCCAATTGTGGTAAGAATCTTGTTGAAACAGTGTCTCGGACATCGCAACCCATAAAGAGAGACTAGTTGATAGACTCATTTGCCAATTGATATCAAGAGATAGAAATAGATTTATTCAATGTATTCCATTCCATGTGAATACAAAAGAGCAAGCCAAATATAAAGGCTATGGGAGGAAGGTGACAGTTATAACTGTCCATCAACAAATACATAACAACAATGTATTATAAACTAAACTAATGCTAACATTCCCCCCTTAATACATTGCTCTTACAAATGTACCCCCTAAACAAATCAAACTTAACTTTACCGAGAGGTTTGGTGAGAATATATACAACAAAAAATCGGTAGAGGGCAAAGATCTGGAGTTGAATTTGGTGGTTCAAGACTTGTTCACGAATGTAGTGACATTCGACCTCAATATGCTTTGTTCGTTCATGAAAAACATGATTCTTCACAAGCTTCAACACACCTTGATTGTTGCAGTGAATGATGGGAGGTTTCTCTTTAGGAATCCCTATATCTGTAAGAATGCAACGTAACCAAATCACTTCGCACATAGCTCCTCATGTGGCACGGTATTCAGCCTCAGTGGATGAGAGAGAAACAACAGTTTGCTTCTTGCTAATCCATAAGATAGGTCCAGATCGAGATGAAAAACATACCCTGAAGTGGATTTCCTATCATCAATGGATCCTACATAGTCCGAGTCTGTATATCCCTGTAAGAAGAACTGAGTGTTCTTCTGATACTCTAGACCAAAGTCAACTGTACCTCAGACGTATCTCAACACATGCTTTGCTGCTATCCAATGACATTTCTTTGGCTCCTGCATAAATCTAGTGAGATAGCTCACTGCAAAGCAAAGATCTGGCTCTGGTATAAGTCAAGTAAATGAGACTCCCCACAAGTTGCTTGTAGTGAGTGCCATCTACTTGTGGTGAATCCGGAATCTAGATAATTGCAAACCTTTTTCCATAGGTGTGGACATTGGTCTACAATATAACATTCCATAGTTCTCTAGAAGTGTCTTGACATATTTCATCCGGGAGACAAAGATATGATTCTTCTTCGCCATATCTCTAAGCCAAGATAAGTAGTGAAGTAGCCCCAAATCGGTCATATCGAAGGATTTCTTGAGATCATTCTTTACATCATCAACAAGATTATCAAAACTTCTTGTGCTCATAAGATCATCTATGTACAAAACCAAAATAAAAATATTTGTTCCTACTTTCTTGATATACAAATTTATATCCGAGGGGCTACAGTGAATCCATGCTGCAATAGGTGATCATCAATTTTTATATACCATGCCCTAGGTGCTTGTTTGAGTCCATAAAGTGACTTTATCGGAAGAAATACCTTATGTGGTTGATTCTCATCTACAAACCCTTCGAGGTTGGGCCATGTGTACTTCTTCTTTGAGATCACCATTCGAGAAAAGCACTCTTGACATCCATATTCTAAATTTTCCATCCATTTAGTCTTTGCTGCAAAGGCACTGAGACAACTCGATGGTTTTGATCTTCGCAATGGGTACAAAGGTCTCATCATAGTTAATTCCTTTTACTAAGCATAAACCTTTACAACAAGTCGTTATTTGTGTTTGTCGATTAAACCATCTGCCTTATATTTTGTTTTGAAAATCCATTTGCAGCCAATGGATTTCTTACTTGGAGGTAGATTGACAAGTTCCCACATCCGATTCTGAAGTAGGGAATCATATTCAACATTCATAGCCTATTTCCACTGTGGTTGGTCTAATGCCTCATGAACAGTGTTAGGTTTGGTGCTATCAACAACTGAACTCATGAGTGCAAAATTTACCTCATGTCTAGCTTAACTTCGTGTTCTAACTCCCATAGAAGTACCTGGAAGTGAGTTTAGGTGTGCATCCCCAATAGTATTCTAGACCCATTTCAGACATTGGTGCTCTGTTGTTGCTGATGTGAAGATGTGTTTTCTAGTGTGCCTAGATCAATGAATAAGTCTCCACTCAGCTCTTCTTCTCTCTGAGAAGAATAATCTTGCCCATCATCTGGATGTGTGAGCAATATATGTGACGAGGTCGAACTGGATCTCCATTGTGTGGCAAGGAGTCAAAGCATGACTCATCACACACCACATCTCAACTCTCGTAGATTTTCTTCATCTCGGGATCCATGAGATGATATGTCTTTGAGGTAGTACTATCCCCAAGAAAAGACATGACATGGTGTCTTTGGATCGATCTTCTTCCTTTTCTCATTTGAAACATGCATATATGCAACAACCAAAAACTCTCAAATGATAAATAGAAGGTTTATGACCAGTCCATACCTCTTTAGGTGTCTGTTCGTAAGATCTTCGTGGGTGCCTTATTGAGTAGATACACTATTATACGGACTACATAGCCGCCCAAAACTAATCCTCTAACCTAGTGGTGGAGAGCATACAATGAGCCATCTCCATGACATTCCTGTTGTGTCGCTTGGAAATTCCATTCTGTTGGGGTGTGTAGGGCATAGTCAGATGTTGCTGAACGCCATGTTGCTTCAGGTATGCTAAGAAATTCTTCGATACAAATTCCCCCCCTCAATCTAAGTGGAGGAGAAGGAGAGGCTTCCTAGACTGCCTAGTGGCTTGCTAGTAAAAGGTTTGGAAATTTTCAAATGCCTCACTCTTCTTCCGGAGGAAATATACCCACATTTTCCATGAGTAATCATCAATGATGAGCTGGAAGTATTCAAAACCTTAGAAGCTAGCTAGCAGGGGTCCACACAGATCGGTGTGTACAACCTGAAGATGCTCCATAGAATGATAAGAGCTCTATTTGAATGGACCTCTATGTTGTTTTCCCGCAATACATCCCGAGAAAATAGGTAAGGAATGGGAGATTGGAGGAAGCCCTCTTACCATTTCCTTGGCACTGAGTTGATGCAGAACCCCAGTAGAAAGATGACCATATCGAAAGTTCCATAGTGCAGTGGAATTCACCGTTAAAGCAGAGAGAGAAATGTTAGATGAAGTGACCGCATCCAGTGCAAATAGACGGCCCTTCATAAATGCTCGAGAAATAACTAAGTCTCCTTGGGAAATGATGTAGGACTTGACCCCTTTCTGAACAAAGAATTTGACCCGCATTCAATGATTAAGAAGTTGACTCACAGACAAGAGATTTGAGGTCAAACCTAGAACATATAGCACCTTTGTGAGTGTACATCTTCATGTCCCAAGAGGAATGATGACATCACCAATCCCTTCGCAGTATACTCTGATTATCTGCGATGGTGATCCGATCTCCAGTGGGCCGATCACTCAGGGTATGGAACAACTTCTTATTGTCAGTCATGTGTTTTCTAGCACCCGAATCAATCAACCAAACACTTTCTAATGGCTGCAAAGTCTGTGAGACTAGGAAAATGTCCGGATGAGTTGTGTCTGGAACCTCTTCATTAGAGGAGGCATCCTACTGAGCAGAAATATGACCCTTCTTCCTCTGATTATGAGCACGCTATTGGGATTTCTTGGAATATCCTTTCGCCGAAGTTCTCTCTACGTCAGATTTTCTTTGTTTTACGACTGTTGTAATAATAGTTCATATTCATGTGCATATTCATGGAGCAAATGTGGCGGCATCGATCCATCTTTTTGTTTTGATGCTTACTGGGTGGCCACTATGGTGGCTTTGAAGAAGGTTGCTACTGTGGATGCTACTTCTGATTCTGGGGGATGACTACCCTTTCCAAGGCTTGTTGCTATGCTTTTTCCTTGTGATGAGAGCCTTGTCTTGAAGGCTTCTTGAACATTCTAAATGGCTTCTTCCTACTGGAGATAATTCACCAGTTTGGAAAAACTCACCTCTGTTGAGTGATGGTCAACATGGTGATCAAGTGTCTGAAACTAGGAAGGAAGAGCTCACAAGGTGAGCGGGACTAGCAACTTGTCGTCCACCATTTCATTGAGAGCAGAAAGTTCTGCTTGTATCTCGGCCACATGCCACAAGAAGGCTTTGACTAATTCACCATCATGCATACTCATTGTGTGAAGCTTTTTCTGAAGATGTAGCATTATCGTCAGATTCTTGGCTTCATATATGGTACAAAACACGGCCCATGCCATAGAGGAAGTGGTTGCTTCCCGAATTTTAGGTTGAACCTCATCAGAAAGGCTCAAAGTGATAAGCATTAATGCTTTTGCATCATCTTTTCATACTTAGCCAATAGATCAGCATCTGTGGGAGGGGCATTCATGCTAGAAATTATCCCCCAAAGATCTTCAAACTGAATAATCATCTGCATCTTGGTTTTCCATGTGGTGAAATTTGGCCCTTTTAGCAACTGGGCATCCAACAAAAAAATGTGAGGTGCAGACATTTCCAAAAACTCAAAATTGTATTTTATTTATTGATTGTTCAAAAATGGTTACAAATCCTTACTGAAGGAACCTGTCATGAAGATGGGCTCTATAAGCTCGTGCAGTGAGATGCGGATGCTCCTGTGGGTGTTCTACTTCGCATTCATCATCTGCATCATAGCGCACTCTAATTCTTCATGGATTCGGTGTGCTTGACAACACACATCAAACCTAGAAATAGTCGAACAATCCTTGACGCACCAATTCATCAAATAATAAGTTTTCAGTATTCAGCAATTCATTGAGCAAGGCAAAATAGATGTTGGTGGTGTCCTCTTGGGCTCTCAGAGGTGACCCAGTGGAAGGGTTGCTCGTAACACTCTCGGCATCAGAAATGTGTGACATGTACGTGGCGAGGTTATCTAGATTAGCCTCTCTCGCCAAGCTCTTCATGCTACTGAGTTTGGACGCCTCACATGTGCTCCTCACACTAGGTAAGTGTCAAGGCGAGACACTTCCACGCTCAGGAAGACAAGACAAAACTAGGTTGGGCATGTTTTTCTTTTCTCCACGCATGGCTGCAAGTCTCACATGGTCTCCAGCCTCCTCGTTGCTTCCACGTAATGTTGGTTTTGCAGGCTGTGGTCACCCTTGCTGTGTAACAAGTGTGCAGGCTTGGTATTGGTGGCTTACCAACCCAAAACTACACGCAGGCCTGGTGTTGGCTGCTCCTTCCTTGGTAGCACTTCCTCATGGCTCACCAACACTCCATGCCAGGCTTCTACCCACATGGCTCACACAAACCTCCATGCACAACACAGGACACATGCGGTTCAGGCTGCTCATGGTTCAGACTGTGGCTCCTTGGTGCTTCCAATGGAAAATTTATATGCAAAGGCATCTTAGACCAGATGAAGAAAAGACTCTTCAATACTTTCTTTGCCTTCAATATTATGCCAGAATGATAGTGAGAAGAGTAGTTTTCAATGCTGGAACAAAGAATAGGTCATCCCCCACGTAGGTTGATGCCACATCAATAGCTCCACTTCCGTTGGTTAATGGAGTCTCCAATTACACATTTCTCTATCACATTACATGCAGAGCTCGATACCAATGATAGCAGGAGATAGAAATAGATTTATTCAATGTATTCTATTCGTGTGAATACAAAAGAGCAAAGCCAAATATAAAGGTTGCGGAAGAGGAAGGTGACAGTTATAACTGTCGATCAAAAAATAGATAAAAACAATGTATTATAAACTAAACTAATGCTAACACCGGTAAGCATATGTCAGGCGATAAGAAGTTGTTTGATTCATTGAATGAACAACCCACTAGAGATCGGGTTCAAATAGCAAATGACAAAGAGTATGTTGCAGAAGGAATAGGCCAAGTTATAGTTCCTCTGGGACCACGAAACTATATGCTTACAAAGGTAATATATGTTCCTGGATTGATTAGCAACCTATTTTTAGTTATTTAACTCCTAAATCATCATCTAAAAGTATAATTTCTTATTCAAAATGGCATCAAATCTTGCATGATCTCAAGACAAGGTAATATTATTTCTAGATATTTTCTAAAAGATAAGTTATTTTCTTTAAATACTGTTTCATCTTCTACAATAGCTTTATTTACCTCAACAGTAGAATCTACTACCCTATGGCATTACCGATATGGTCACTTATCTATTGGATCTTTGCACCAGTTGAGTTCACAAGAAATGGTACATGGAATTCCCAAATTTTCCAATTCCTTACCTAATTTCCCTAAATATTTTGTAGGAAAACAACACATGTATTCATTTAAGATGAGAACCTTCAATGCTAAGATGCATCTTGAGGTAGTTCATGCGATATGGATAGAACACTTCCGCTTCATTTATAGGATAAAAGTACTTCCAATTGTTCATGGATGACCACTCTCAAAAGATGTGGATGTTTTTCCTAAAGAATAAGAGTGAGGATCTTCACCATTTTCAAAATTTATATCAACGTGTTGTGAAAGAGACTAGAAAGCCACTTATTCTACTCTGTATAGATCGAGGGGGAATTCACATCAAATAAGTTCTTGGCCTTCCTAAACAAAAAAGGCATTAAGAAGAACCTGACTACTCCCTACACACCCCAGAAAAATGATATTGTGGAGTGACATAATCACACAGTGATGGAGATGGCTTGCTGCATCCTATCAACAACAAAATTAGAGGAATGATATTGGGCTAAAGAAGTACAGACAATAGTATATCTTCTCAATAGGGCACCGAAAAATATTCTAAAGGATCAAATGCCATAAGAGGTAGGAAGTGGTAAAAATCCATAAATTTCTCATTTATGAGCATTTGGTTCCACAACATATATGCATATCCCACCTCGTAAGAGAAAGTAGCTTGAGCCAAAGAAAATCCCTTGCATCCTACTTGGCTATAGCACTACCTTAAAGGCATACCATCTCATGGATCCTGAGATAAAGAAAATCTATGAAATTTGAGATTTGGTTTGTGATGAGTCATCATTTGACTCAATAGATACAATAGAATAACCATTACCAATAACCTCTCACCGACTAGTCTCCAAATCAAATGATCATCCAGAGGAGACTACTCGGATAAAAGGTCATTGCAAGGGGAGATATATGTTGACCTTAGAGAACTGGAGAATGTTACTTTGCATCCATCCTCACGTCAATGAAACATTTCTTCACAAAATCAGTCGAGTTCTCATCCAAAGTGGGTACAAAGCACCATTAAAGACTCTCATTTGCAATAACTCCTAGATACTTCATCCAAATTCAAACCAAGGAGTCAGACAAGAAATTAGGTAAATTTTGCACTCATGAGTTCACTGATTAATAGCTCTGAGCCTAATAATATTCGTGAAGAACTCATTCAACCTAAGTGGAAAGAAGTTATGAAGGTAGAATATGACTCACTCATGCAAAATCATACATGGGAACTTATTGATCTTCCTATAGAAAAGAAACCCATAGCATGAAAATGGGTTTTCCAAAAAAATATAAGGAGATAGATCCATCAATGAGACATAAATCACGACTTGTAGCAAAAGGATATGCTCATAAAGAGGGCATCGATTACGAAGAAACCTTTACAGCCACTACGAAGATCAAGAAAATAAAAGTAGTTTCCACACTAACAACATAGAAAGGATGGAGACTTCAGTAGATGGATATCAAAACTGTTGTCCTAAATGGTGATCTAAAAAAAGAAGTGTACTTGACCCAACCTGAAGGATTTTTTGATGAAGAGCATCCTAAAAAGGTATGTCATCTCATCAAATCATTGTATGGAATGAAGCAAGCTCCAAGGGCATGGTATATCAAGATAGATGATCAAATTTTGTAGCATGGGTTCACTCGTAGCCCCTCATATTCAAATTTTTATATAAATAAGGTAGACAAATAAATTGTCATTCTTGTTGTGTATGTGGATGATCTTGTGATCACTGATTCGGAAGATCAATTTGATATTGTGAATAATGATCTCAAAATAACCTTCAACATGAAAGATTTGGGGCTACTACATTATTGTCTTGGCTTGGAGATATGGAAAAAGAAGCATCACATTTTTGTCTCCCAAATAAAATATGCCAAGACACTCTAGAAAAGTACAAAATGTCGAACTATAAACCTATATCCACTCCCATGGAAAAATGTTTGCAACTTTCATGATTTTAGGAATCACCTCAAGTAGATGCTACTCTTTATATGAAATTTATTGAAAACTCATCTACTTGACATATACCAGACTAGACTTATGCTATGTTGTCAACTATCTTTCCAGGTTCATGTAGGAGCTAAAGAAATGTCACTAGACTACAACAAAGCATTTTTTGAGGTATGTTCGAGGTACAATTGATTATGGTCTGGAATATAAGAAGAATGATCAATTCTTATTACAAGGATACGTCGACTCATACCACACTGGATCTGTTGATGACAAGAAGTCATCCACATGATACATTTTTCATCTCAGATCTCGACCTATCTTGTGGATAAGCCGAGAAATTGAATGGTTTTTCTATTTTATCCATAGAGGAAGAATATCATACTACACGAGGAGATGTGTGTAAAAAAATATGGTTACATCACATTTTGGATGACATGGGCATTCTTAAAAAATAATCACCTATTCTCTATTACGAAAATCAGAGTGTGTTGAAGCTCATGTAGAATCCTATTTTTCATGAATGAACAAAGCATATTGAGATTGATTGTCATTTCATTCGAGAGCACATCTTGAACCATCACATTCAACTCTAGTACTATCCTATAGAAGCACAAGTAGTTGATATTCTCACCAAATCTCTTGGAAAAGTGAAATTTGAAATTTTCAGGGGTTACATTTGCAAGAATAATGTAATAAGGGGGGAATGTTGGCATATTCTACATAGAAAATAATTATATATTAGGAGTGTTTGTTTCATATCCCATTATTCTTTGTCTAGTTGTAACCCCCTCCTACTATTATGGGGAATATTGTTAAGCTTCTCTCCTATATAATTTGTAACGTGCTTATGATATTAATAAAATGAATAAGAGATATATAATCTCTATTTTATCTCCATTTTTTTCTCCTCTCAATCATCCATCTCGATACCAAAACATTTTCCGTAAATACAAGTAATTATTTAAATTTTTTAATTGTTCATGCAGATCTTAACAATTCTTCAATTCTAAGGATTATTATCAATCTAAAAATGATTAGAATCTTTTTTTGAAACTCATTAAGGAATGATCCAAACTTTTTTTGAGTTACCTTAATTCACTATTTCATCAAATCCTTTAAAATTCAGATTTCAATTTTTACGATTTTACATTTTTTTCCGAAATTGTCAATTACTGATTAATTATTTTATCCACATTCAATTTTGAATTAAAACTCTATAAATAATTAGAATCTGAAACGATTGATTAGAAATTATAAAACATGGATTGTTAATGGGATTTGGAATTCCTACGTCTTTGGTTTCATTTACAACCGATCCATTAAATTTCAGATTTGGAAATACAATTAAATTATAAAAATAAAACAATCAATCTATAGGTAACCTTCTAAAATTACCTATGAAACCATGTGCTTTGAAACAATCAGATTCTTTCTTTTTGTGTTTGTTCTTATCATCGATATTTTTTTCCTTTAGTTCACCCACATAAGTTCTGTACAAAATTTGTCTAAGAACTCCAAAATGGAAATAATATTATACCACCAAAATCATCTTTGAATTTTACAAAACTCTCGATTCCAAATTTTGGGTTGTGCTCTAAGTGGTTAAAAACAAGGATTTCCAAAACTACCTATTATGGAATAATACACAAACTTACAAAAATATAGATTAAATAAAAATAACCCCATTTTATACCACCTCACAATGGTTGGTGGGTTGGTGAGGCCACCTAATTGTTTGGTAGGAGGTTTGCGGTTAAATCTTTAGGTAGTGCTTGACTACTTTGACTTACCAAACAAAGTATAATATCCCACATGTCTCGGGATATAGGTGAGAGGAAATTTTAAATAAATCCATGATGATTTGATTAAGCGGATATCGGTCACATTTTTGAGTTTTCTATGCATGTGGCTACATATATTAATAGCCACATAGTTATGCCGATTTTGAATTTGTTGGAAGCCATGTAGGTAAGGTTGGCTACTATGTATTGTTATGTGTGTTGTGTTACCAAGTGGGATGGCCATTAGTGTGTATCTTGGACGTTACTTGACTCACCAAGTATCTAATTTTGGATGGGCCAACGATATATTTAGGTCGATCGGTGTGGGAATGAGGTGGTAGTTCGATGAGTTGTCCTTGGGCTCAATCTAATGCAATATAATGTCATGCAATATCCCACATTTATCCTACAAATGCACCTTTGTGAGACATATATAGTAAAAATTATGAAAATGTAAATATGAAGAAAAGGTAGAAAATACACCCCTCTTTCATAATAGTGTGTTGACCTTGACCATTAGCCACTGTCCATAAACGAGCATCGAAACCAGAGGCACAAAACCAAATCCTAATTTTTTCCCAATTTTCACTTTCACTATGTGTTACGGATGGATTGGCTATTTTACCCATTTTATCCCAAATTTGAACAAACTTTGACGAGTGGTAACTCGAGCATCCGATCTACGTTTTCGGTGTTAATGTACGAACCCAAAATTACATGGTGCTACATTGACAACACATTAAAAATCCCCAATGATGATAAAGTTCATTTATAGAATAAATTATGAAATTCAGGTCCAAATTTCTTGTTTATAGCATGTATATGTGGTTTACTCTTCCTTACTTAAATCATTTCCTTAGGTTTTCTTTCCTTCGTAAATGTTTTTGACCCATTTCCTTATTTTTTTACATGTGTTGCAAGTATCACGGTGCCTTTATCACATGTTTCTCAACCGTTTCTCATGATTAGGGCTTGTTGGATGCATATGAAATTATTCTTCTTTACTTACTATTCTTAGTAAGTAGACCATCCCTTCCTATGATGATCTTGAACTTCTTAATTGGATTGTGTGCATGACCATTTATTTTCCAACTTTTACAAAAACCAATATTTTTCCTGAAGTGTTTGTTGGAGTATATTGAATTATATTACACTCTTCACAACCCATCTCATTTGTATGACTAGGTCGTCGGGATTTTCCTACTTAAGATCACAACCATGTCTTCTAACACCAAACTAAATAATAAAACCACTAATAAATGAATTTACATACTTAAAATAATGTCACTCACCTTTCTATTTGATTATATAGGCTCATCTTCCTCTTCAAGTGATGACCATGCATTATACCTTTGAGACAACATATATCAATCATCTTTATGCTTTCATGGGAAAATACTACTCTACCACTCACTTTCATACCTCATTAGGCCTTTGAGAACCTAGAGTATGTCTAGATAAGGAATTGCAAACCATGTTTAAACCTGAAAGCATCAATGAGACATGTATGATTATATCACCACAATCCAATCATTCTCTCCATACCTCTTCTATTCTCCTCAAGCCATCATGCTCTATGAACTATGCAAAAATAGGAGACCTTATTAGGCATGTTACGATAATAAATCCTCATCTTCTTCACTCTTGAATTATGTCACACTTGTTCTTTACGTGTCATATTCATTACGATCATCTTAAAAACTCCTAACATACTCCTTTGCCATTAATCACCCTCTTACATCAATGAAAACACAACAAGGATACACATGCCAATAATACCCCCTTTTTACATTAATGACAAATCACATACTTGATCATAGATTATTAATCTTCTTCAACATATTACAATCACTTCATGGTTATAAACGCCAACAAAAATAATCATGCAATCATACATACCTATTTTTTCTCACTAAACTCTATTCTTCTCTTTTTCATACCATTGTATCTTCCTCGAAAGAGACATACATACATGTCAACAATCATTCTCGAGCATGAATCATTACAAAACATCATTATTGACTCTCTTTTTGACCTATATTATCTAAGAATGCCATCTAAAGACTTATTTCTACCATTCATTGGTTGTAATTAACTTTTAGGGTAGAGATCGCTAAAGCAAACCTTTAGAGAAAATCATTCCAACTTTACCTTGCTCTAGAATGCCATATTAAACATGAAATTAAAATTTGTTTCTCCTATGAGGTCTTCCTATCTATGTATAATTTATCATGCAAGGTTTATCTTCACATTCCTTCCATTCATGCCATGGAGATGGGTCATACATGTCACCACAGTCCCAAGAAACATTTTCGGGGTTCTTTGTCACTTTTGCATTCTATCATACCTATTGTTTCTCATGAGAATATCGCCATCTAATTATACCTACTAAAATTCATCAATTTTTCTTACTAGGCATTCTTGATACCTAAAATACCTTCTTGATGATAAAAAATAGATTCACTTGTTTCAAGAAGTCTCCACAGACCTTTATCACGTCATTGTAGAGCTTGACCATGTAAAATACCTTATTATATTACATTTTTCTAACAATGATGTGAGAGATCAACCATACTAGTACTACAACATACATAACTTCAAATATCAAGTGAAATGGATATAAAATCTCCCCCTCAACTTATGTACTATGACAAAAATAACCATGATCCTCTATACACAATTAGCAACATGCCATTCTTTTCGTTACTACTCTACTACATTTTTAAGTAATGAAATAACTCGAGTTATACCTTTACACTTTTATGCAATTTTTTATAGTTTTCTCAAAGCTTTATCAAGATTAAATCCTTCATTCTATCCCTAAGTGACATTTCATACCTATTTTTCACTTTATATCTATGTTTTGAACTTAGCTAAAAACTCAACTACCTATTCACGGACTTGTAATAATGTTTCAACTTCAAGGAACAAGCTTAGGAACATACCTTATAACTACATAAAATATGTGCACCATAATCATGATGCAAATAACCTTGAAAACATACTATCTTCCCATATTCTTGTTTAAGATACCATTACAAAACCCAAACAACCATGCACACGCTTTACATAATTCATATCAACCGAGAAACTCACTTTTGATATTCGATCCCGATAATACTACACTTTTCTCCATACAATATCTATGATGCATAAAAAAATATTGAGACATCTCAGGTCATTAATTAAGAACTAGAGTGTATCATATCACCTTTCTCAAATGGTCTAATCAAGTCATCATGTAAAAAAATGACCTCTTCTTCTTAAAACGTTGTACCTTAAATTATAACAACATTATATCAAAACTTAAGTAGTATAATGACCTTCAATTGCACAATATCCTCATATTGATTCCATGATAGCACACCTAAAATTGTATACCTCAAACCATTCAAGCTCCCACTTCACACCATGATTCATATGGGTTGTTATGCCTCTAAGAAACCTAGTAGAGACATACATCTTCATCAAGAGTCTAAAACAATAACTTGAAGAGGTTCTATGACCTCTTAGATATATGAGAATCACCTTTTACTCCTTCCTTCCGATCAGAGACTTGTAATTATTTTTATTTCCATAAACATCTTCTCTAGGTGGTATTCCATTGATAATTCTTTTCTCCCACATTTAGCATTGTCTCTTTTTGTATTCTATAACTCTAAAGCTTCCTATTTTTCTTGAAGGAATGTAACAATCCCTAGAAACACTTCCCACCTTGTTGCGATTATAAAAAAATTGCATTCTTACATCTAGGATCTTCATTCCTAAAATTTTGAAAAGATGGTTCTTGTAAAATTTACCTATAATATGTCTATTCTCTTTATAGTGGAGGTGCATTACACTCATTAATTTATCATCTCTACTATCCATACATGGGTGTTCATCTTTGCGAAACTTTATACCCTCCTTTTCTCTATGGCCAAATCCATTATAAGTATAACAATAACCATTATAATATCTTTCATACCTTAATGCATTAAGTTTACTAACTGAATTTTCTTAACCTTGAAGCTACTCTTCATTTTCTCTTCTCAGGTCTTCACGCTTGCAAAAATGATTTCTTGCATCACCTATTTTCCTTTAAGGTCTTCCTTGAAACACAAGTCTATGTTAATTCTTATAAAACTTTGACTACCTCGAAGATCATCAAGATATTTAATGTTCTTATAATTTTGTTTGAATGTCTTATCTTTATTCGATGCATCATATATCTCTTCCATTGGAATCATCATATCTTCTCCAATTTTCATACATTCTTATTCTTTGGATTACAAACTCAAGCTCATGGAACTCATATGGATTTTTATCCTTTAAAATGTTTCATCAATATTTCCTATCACATACCATGGTTCATTTTAAGAGACCTCTAGGAAATCGAAGGTGAAAAATACCTAACAAATATCTACTGAGAACCACACTAGTGAGACAGGAAAAATTTCTTAGGTTTGTTTGTAAAATTTTCACGAGATAGAAGCTTTGATTTTACGTTCATACCACAACAACCTTATTATCAGGAGACAATAACCTTTCTCTTGCATGAAAAAAACTTATTATTGTGCGACAACAACCTTGCTATCACATGTTAGCAAGGGTGCCGACAACAAGGTTTTTTTCACACAAAAACAAACTTTGTTGTCACAAAATAGAAAAAATTTGTCACATGAATCCAAAATGCAAATCTCCCATTATGCATCTATAGCCTCCTATCATGTGGAAACAATAAAATATTTTCACACATGAACAACCTCTGTTGTGCATGAAAAATGTCTTGTCATGTGTTAACAACCTCCTTTCATGCATCAACAAATGTCTCTCGTAAGTTCACGATACTTGATATCCTATTACCTTAGTAAGCTAATAGTAAGTTAGTAATATAATAACTAGTGATTCACCTAGGTTTATATAGGATATGCTTTCAATCGCTTAGTGAAGATGACCCTTAACAAATAATATACTCTAAATTTTAGGCAAATAGGACACTAAGATGCTCAGAAAAAATTACCTTTTCAAATTTTCCTAAAATGGAATATTCTCTAAATTACGAATATTCGTGACTAAAAAAATATCTATCACAAACCATTTTTTTCTTCAAGATCATGGATATTTTCTTTATACTCCTTTATTTTAGCCTTCAACTACCAATTATTCTTCTCAACATGCTTCAACTCGTCGAACACACATTATCTCAAATTAAAATTTATATCCTTCTTCTTCAACATGAGAGTTCATGAGGTCACTAAAAATTATGGGGCCATCACTCATATACCTCACAAAATCCTTGGTCATGAATAATAACTCATCACCTACCTCTTCATATTTTGATTCGGATTAAGAATCTAAAACATTGTCATTTCTACTAGCCTCAAAAGAACAATAATATTTCTTTGTGTAGAAAATTGTTTTGGTGTTCTTATTGTAGTAAAACCTCTTTAAGTGCTTATTTTGTTTAATATAATTGTGATTCTTCTTGTCCTGATCATATTTATGGTATTATTCATTTTAATCATTGAGCTTATATGGAATCTTAGTAGAAAAATTACCTACTTCACCAAAATTGAAACTTTTAAAAGGAAGTTTACCTTTATACTTACCATAACCAGCCTTCAGTCTTCTAGAATTATTTTATAATAGTTCATCATCATATATTTCAAGGAAACACCATCATACTTTATCTTCTTATATTGTGTCTTCATACCAATCTCAAAAGAAATATCCTTCTTGAAAATTTTAGACTAAAAATCTGCATATCATATGCAGTCAAGATGCCATGTAACTCATCCATTAACATGACCTTAAAATCCTTAGGTTCATCAATAGCGAGAAACCTTATTGTCAAAATTTTGTGTTAGAGAGCTTACCACCTTTTCTACCACAACTTCTTGCTTCACTTATTTATCTCATCCTCCGATCATATTGAAAACCTTATCAACTCTAAGAAAATATATAGAAATGGATTCCTCTTCACTCTTATTTAAGCCTTTAAAATGATTTCAGAAAGTTTAGAGTTTACCCATTCTTATCTTGGAATATCCTTCATAAATGACCTAAAGTTTCTCGCACATTTTTTTCTCAATGTGCAATGCATGACCTTCACTAGTTCTAGTTTAGCTAGACCACACATGATTCCATTCATAGCCTTAAACTTGAGACTACTAACCTTCTTGTTTACATTACGTGTTGGAGGATTTTGAGGAAGCTGTATATCCATCTAACACAAATTTCCAAATTTCAAATTTGTAAAGACATGCTACGAGTCCTCATCCAAATACTCAAAAATTCGTAGTTTATTCAATCAAACTATGGATCTTTTCTCGTTATAAGTTTCACTCATATCACTCGCAATTTTAGTTCTTCAAAGGATATCCTACAAGTGATTACACTTATTCAAATGAACCTACTCGATACAAATTTTTGGAAGCACAATGGATTGAGGTAGGGTGAATCATTCCTTTGAAACCTTTAACTAATTCAATCTAAATTTCATAAATCATTTACCATTCAACCATGCATTAATATTAGCTTAAAAACTTATAACAATCATTCAAATGATCATAACCATAAAATATTAGATAAGAAAAAAAGATGTTAGTGGGAAAACCTCAAGGGGAAGAAACCCCACTTAATATTTTTATTATATTACAAAAACAAAAAGAATTACATGAATATGACATGTCACACAAGATTTTTTTGCCGAGGAACCAACCCCATAAGGAGAACCAACCCCTATTTAGTAAGAAACCAACCTTTGAAGGAGGATACAACCCCCTAAGTTTATCAAGCAATAGCTTAACCACCTAGAAATAGATTATCACCGATGAAATATTTCTCACACAACTGATTGTTATCCTAGATAAGCTCCAAAAACACCAACCCCTCTTCAAAACAAACACTTTCCTAACTCGCTCAATGTATATACTTGATGGACTAATTTGATCAATAAACCTTTTGATACGCTTCTCAAATCTCCGTATACATTCACACACACTCTCCTTTGCTCGTACTTTCCCTCTCTCACAACTAGTTCAAAATGAACAAACATTTGTACTTAAATACATGAGACTTCCTCTACACATGACTAGGACAGTTTGTGAAACTACATGTCTGTCATAAAAACTTAAACATATACCTAAAACTTCATGTAAATTTACATGAAAGGCCCATATGGGTTGGTAACGCATCAAGACATCTAATAAACACAACTAGGCCTAAAAGGATAGTTTCTCACTCAACGAAAACTCCAAGACCCTATAGGGATTCATGCAGCTTGTTCATGACTCCATAGGATCCACACATGTAAAAAACATTCTCTAAAATTCCTTCATTAGATCATATAACTATGCATCATTCAATTTCTTCAAAACACCATCAAGTAGGAATATTTCCTATTCAAACTAGGCACCTCTAAGAACAAGTTTACAACAATGAAAACCAAATTCACATAGAAAAAATAAAATATGGGATCAGACCACTCAAGGGAAGTTAAATGATATTAATATCACCACTACTCATGTTATACCTCATGAATCAACCAATAAAGCTAATATAAAAACTTCTCCTCTTCAACAAATTGAATTGCCGTAAACTCATTTTGGAAGTAGGAACTTCTTTCACCCTTCATAAAACTTTCAAGACTCATAAATTCATGTAATATTATAAATTTTGATCCTTATTTACTCTACAGAGGATAGGCATCATAACAAAAAAATTTGTCTTCGGACCAATCTTCGAGACCAAAATGTTGATGTCCTAAACCCGGTCCAACTAGGGCAACTAGTGTTCTTCTCCATGCCACCTTATATTACTTCTATAGCTAAAACAATGATTATATAATTTCATATGGGATGTTTAAAACACCCCCAAGTTCATCAAATCATCATCACAAATTTCACAAGTCATCAACCACTTCTATTCACCATGACTTGTAAACCGCCTGTAGCTCAAAAACTAGTCTTCATGTTTTAATCTTAAAGACCATGAAATAAATTCACAAATAATTTAAATCACTCCAAAAATTTATATTTTATACCCTCCAAATCAGAAAACCAATTTAGACATAGGGTCTAATGAAAAACTTGAGAGAAAACTGAACTTTCCTGGAAATAAGCACTTTTGAGTGGGCTCCACTAACTTTCATGACCTAAAATCATCACCATATGAAATTTGGGACCTCCATATGAAATTTGTAAGAGTCTTATCCATCCGATAATAATAAAATTTTATGATCTAATCCATTATACGATCAAACAAAGAACTATATCTCCATCGCTAGCAAACTAGGGTTTATCGAGGGTTTTGACCTCCTTTTTCTTAACGATTTTTTATAAAGCACGGGATATTAATTTTCTTAATTAAACCTATGAAACATTATTAAATATATGAAAAATCATCCCTAAATTGATCATATACCCATCCAAAATTTCACATGTAAACTAACACAAAACATCTCATATTGAGAAATGGAAAATGCACTCTTTTAAGCTCGTTTTTATCAAATCCTCATAACTTGCAAAATATTCATCATGCTAACATGAAATGTTTCTAAAACCTATAGGAAACCTATTTACACCATCTAAAATAATCATTTTTTATAAATATCTCTACATCTTCACCACCCATATTATTTGCATGACTATGCCTTAGTGTTTTTCCTAGTTTTGGTAACACCCAAGACTTTTAACACTAAAACAAAGCATGAAACAACCTCTCGAATGAATTTGTATACTAAAAATAATGCGACTCACATTTCTACATGATTCTATAGGCTCATCTTCCTCTCAAAGTTATCACCATGCCTTATTAGGCCTCCATGCTCAAGAACTAGGTCTAGGTTAGACCCTCAAATCATACCTATTACCTATGCCTAGAATCTAAAACTCTTTAAAAGGTCGGGAAACATTTGAGAAAATATTTATCATTCCTCTAGATACCCTCATGGGCCCAAAATACTCATCAACTCACTTTCATACACCATTAAGCCTCTAAGCACCTAGAGTAGGTCTATATAAGCACACTGCAAACCATGCTAAAACCTCGAAAACATAACTAAGACCTTTATGAGTGTATAAAAACACTCAAATAATTATCTCCATGTCTCTACCATTCTCCTTAAGCCATCATTCATCTAAAATCATCATGCTCTATCACATATTCAAATTAGGCCGATTCATTAGGCATGTTAGGTTAAGCAATCCCTGTCTCCTCCACCCTTGCATAATGTCACACATTGTAATTCCATGTAATCTTCATTGAAAGCATCTCTTAATACTCCTAACACCATCCTTTTTCATTAATTATCCTTATACATCAATGATAACACAACAAAGACACACATGCTAACAAAAATTTTGGTGACTTATTTTGTCAAGCACAAAATATGGGGTTTTCCAAAATTGATCTAGGACAAAGTCCATCCTCTTGGGAATAGGGAGGATTATATTCATTGAAAAATATAAATATTATAAAACAATGTTATTTTACGGGTTTTCATAGATCGGGATCACACAGAACAATCCACCGAACATGTTCCAATAGTGTTTAAAGGAAAAGAGTGTGAGGTAAGACAATGAGAACAAATTTTTTGAAGGGTTTCAGATAATTAATATAAATTTTGATTCTATTAGACACAAAACCCGAAGTATTTAAAGATTTAACAAGAAGATACTAATATGTAAATTAAGATAAACAACAAAATTAATACGAAGTTTAAATGCTTCAAATTCATCAAAATATTATTACTTTCCCTAGTTTGGCAAGATTAGAAAGCTCTATTGGAGTGAAAGTTGAGAAGGATAGGAATACATTTAGCAATAAATAGAGGAAATACAACTTGTTATTGGAAGAAAAAACTAAATCTCTTTGAATGGAGAGATACTTAATGTTTATAGTTGAAAGAATGGCTCTTCACCTTCACAAGTGATCTTTTAACTTAAAGTGCATTCTCAATGAAGAATTAGAAACATTAAGTGACTTAATTCACTTTTGCACATGTGTGGTTCCTCAAATAAGAAATACAATGTTAGAGAGATAAGAGAGGAGAGATAAAGTGTTCTCTAATGAAGATGATCAAGGACAAAGATCCAATCTTCCCTCATTGTGGAGTGAATGTTGCAAATGAGTAGAATCTTCCTCGACTACTTCTCACGATTACAATATATCTACTCTTTGTCTAAGAAATGATGTTTCAAACCTTATATTTACTTATCGTCATTGGTCATGCTTGAGAATTATTTTTTCAATTCTTCCCCTCTATGAGAAATGGTAGGAGGAACAAATAAAATCGTATTCAAAAACATGATCTCCTTTCTAGCATATGAGAATACAATCATATTATGATCAACATCAAGAATCTACTCATACAACAAATTACTTGGAATTGGTAACCATGATCCCTCCCGTATTTTATGGTATCGAGAGATTCTTGAGATTCCTCGGTGGGAACATAGTAAACCTATAAAAGAAAACACTTTTTCTTTGTGAGTGACACTAAGAAAGAAATGAATGGATAATGCCCTCGAAGAATATGATAACTTCCTATTACTCACCTTGAATAGATATCGAGAATATACTAAAACTATGGTTCTCATCATGAAAATATTTTAATTTTCATCCTATATGTTTTATGATAAAACAATTTCTTGGGCACTCGACTCGACTCAGTTCGAGAAAATGAATTTTCCTTATTTCATCCTTTGCTTGAGATCATTGAATTCCACATGCTCGACATTGTTGTTTCCATTGTCTGGGTACTCGGGAACTAGAAGTAAGATGAGACTAAATATGAAGTAATGGAACTTTTTTTTTAATGGTTTCTTGGCCTTAGAATAATTTTTGAAATCAATGGTGTATGTGAAATGAGATTCAAAAAAAGTTTCTGAAAATATGAAAAATTTAATGGATTTTAATGCTATGGACAACTAAATTTGTATTTCGGGAAAAAAAAAAAAAAAAACAAATTAGACATGATAAGATTCATTGGAAATATATTCCCAACATGTGTAGATGATATGATTTTTTTAAAATTCTATCATTGGAATAAAGGGGAAATGGCTAAACAAAGTTTGAATGTGAGAAAAACTTCAATAATCTCATTATTGGAGGAAGGGAGGAATTTAAACCCTTTTTTCCATGTTAAATTAATTTCAAAATGAATTGGTTTTTATCTTGTTAGGAATGTCTTATAGATTGGAATGGATGTTCAAGTTTGCATAGGACTTTCTACCGGGGTTGAGAAAAAAGTTGAATCAATTTTGCATGGATATGGGGGTTTCGGAGATGAACGATGAATTTTCTCGCAAGAAGGTAAATTATCCAACATATCACATGACTGATGGATACAAATGGAGGTTATAGGATAGGATACTTGTTAGAAAATTTTGGAACACTTGCTCCATGTGAGTTTTGTGCAATGTTCTACTCAAATTTCAATGTTTTGGGACAAAACATTATTTCAAAGGCTTGAAATTTCAAGTCTTTATAGAAAATAAATCATGTATTTACATGACACCGATCTTAGATCAATATAAATTAATACTTAAGAGGAATCCATGGTCACTTTGTTATCCAAAATTCACCCCTCAAGGTAATTTTGATAACATGCATCAAATTCTTTAGTCCCAAGCAAATAGATTGATTTAAGGCCTAAAATCATGTTTTGGGGCCCCTCGGCTTCTTTCTAACTCTCCCATCCAAGAAGAAAACCCAACGAGTTAGAAAAGGTGAAAAAATTACAAAAACCAAGCTTGGGGCTGAAAAAATGAAGAAAATCGGCTAAGTCCTAGTCCAGCTGCTCATGGGATAGTTGGGACGTCGGGGTGCGATCGGCCAAAAAGCCGCTAGCGGTCTGCGCAGCATTTAGAGTAGTTGGGACGTCGGGACGCGAGGGACGCGAAAAGCTGAACCGGTCGAAAGTGGAAAAAATCGCAAAGTTTTGTTTTCACGGGGTTTGGGACATCCGGGACAAAGGTACGCACAAGACACGAACAGGCCAAAAAGCTGAAAGACGGTCGATTTTTGGCAGTTCGGAGGTTTTTGTCGGGGCAATTTGAGACAAAGGTACGCGCGGGACGTGAACCGGCCAAAAAGGTGAAAAGGCAAAAAAAGAGAGACGAGGGAGCCTAAATCGGCCGATGTGGGAGAATGCGGCCGGGACAGCCAGGAAAAAAGTACGCGAGGGATGCGAAAAGCCAAAAACAGCCGAAGACAAAGGAGAAAAGTCAATGTTTGACCCGTGAACTTCAAACGGCCATAACTTTTGACTCCGAGCTCCGATTTTCACAAAATTGGACTTTCTAGAATGAGCACGACGTCCTCTACGCCAAATATTTTTAATGAGGGTAGATATATTTAATTAAGAGAAACATATTCGGCTCCAGTCAGTTAATGCTCATTCCTGTCAAATGACAGAAAACGCCTGCCAGACCCAAAATAGCTTCCCGCACTCAGAAGGCCATAACTTTTGCATTTCTCAACGAAATCACACAAAATTGGTACCGTTGGAATTGTGGATCTGAGCCTGATGCAAAAAAATCAATAAATTCCAGATTTGATGAGAGATTGATCGATATTTTTTAGAAAATGTGGCTGGGTTCATAACAGTGTTTTATTTGGTGGTTGGGAGTGCAATTAAGAGGCATGGTCATCATTCTTTCTCTGTTGCAGCACCTGGGACAGTATGGGGAGCCTTTTGCAAGTAATATATAATCATTTTACTCCATTTAATTCCTCTTACAAGTGGTTGAAGGACAGATTTCGGGATTTCCATTTTCCCTTCTCTTTCTCTTCTCATTTCTTCTATAAATTGGAGTGTTGGGCTCATTGTAAAGGAGGTAGTTTTTGTAGCAAAGCTCTACCAAAATTTCTTTGTGAAGCTGATGTGTTATAGGCCCTTGTTGTGGACTCCTTGCATGGTGATCCAGGCCCTTATCTTGTAATAGATTGAACTGTGCATATCATGAAGCAATAAAATATAAGTTTGTGGATATATCTTCCCCTGCTATGTTTTCTTGCATTCTTCTTGCCCCTTCAACCTTGATTACAAGAATATTGTGTCTATTATTATGTTCATGCAGGGATCCATTATCATTGTGTATGTTTGAAATATTGTTGTGAATGCATTTTGCTAGATTATGGAGAACTGTCATCACCTCTTCTAGTGTGCACTTTGCTTCTGTATTTCACGCATTTGAAGACTACTCTCACACCCTCCTTTTCTGGTGTATCACCACTTTAGTGTAGGATTTCATTTCATGCATTCTCTCTCCCTGGTCTCTTGGAAATTTAGATTAGAATAGTTAGTTTCCCCTGCATTAGAGTAGATTGTGGCAGGTAGTTTAGGAGCAAGAACCAGCTTTCTCTGGAGGTCTATCTCAAGTAGCAAGTCCCACAACTTGGAGATAGTACCCATGTTATCCAATCACACCGTGAGTTCAAATATATGCACTTGTATAAACCATAGAAGGGTGCTGTGATTTGGTGATAATAGTCACAATTTGGAAAGATTTGAGCCAAGGCGAAAACGTTATGTGCAAAAAAACTATTCGGAAGCCTAGGGCACTGAGGGGTTATCATGAGAGGATGAGAGATAAATAACCATCATGAAAAATTTATTTAATAGAGACATTTCATGTTTTCGGGTTGTTTTTGTGTAATGGACTGAAATTAGAGTTTTGAACTCCATTTATGCCTTGGTGGAGAATGCAGTTTTAAAATGCAAAGTGGATTTTAAAACCCTTTTTGCAAATGCAAGGACAAAACAAACCTCCACCAACATGACATGCACTTATGGGGTTAAATTGCACCACCAATGTGTGCTAAGTGCAAGAATCATTCCAATGTGCACCATGGGCGATAATATTGGACCCATTTAAAAGAATCAAAGAATTTTTCCTTGTTTTCATGCTTTTGCACTAGAAGCTAGAATGAGAAATCATAGGAGGGTACACTTTTACATGTGGCGGTGGAAAACCCTCCTCAAAATACCACCATTCTTTATAAGTGTGCCAAGGAACACATGGTGAAATCATCATTACAACACAAAAATTAACAAATTTTCTCATATAATATATGATTTTGAATGGAAAAGGACTGAAAAATACAATAAGAATATTTATAAATTCTTCAAATGAGTCACTCAATGATTTTTTCTCATAGCCCCATGTTTCCTAGGAGTGTGTGATAGTGAGTTGAGTTACAGGATATTTTGTAACGTGAATAAACTAAACCATCATTTAGGTAATGAAGGGGCTTTAATGTACATCCATTTGAATTTTTAGGCTCCCAACTCTAGTCGAGGTGCTTGAAACCTTCAATGAAAAATCGTTGTCTAGAAATGATACCTTGATTCAAGTGTCGTGAGAAAGTTTTCATCTTTTTATACTCCCAAAAATTATCTTACCCATTAAATTAAGAAGTATACTCTGCAAGCTTTCCTATTACTAGGATATGAGATCACTAAAGTTAGCTTTCAATAATGCACACATAGTCATTTTCCTCAAAAATTACCTATAGAGAAAGCTTTCCCAATACCACTCTAAAGACCATAAAATATCTTCTAAATTATCTTGTCATGAAAAAAATCGATACCATTCTAGTGACTAAAATCTAGGGTTCTAAAATTCTATGAGGCTTTGAAACCTTTCCCAAAAGTTGACTTTTAAAAATGGGAAATTTTGGCATTTTTGAAAAAATATTCGAAAATGATGGAAAAGGGGTGAAATTTTCAATGGGTTTGTCCAATATAATGCATGGAAATGTTATAGGACAATATCGACTTGAGTCAAATTAAAAATATGAAATGCAACATTTTCCCTTGATAGAAATTGATAATTCTTGAAAAAATATCTGATTGTGGAGGATCTGATACACTTTTAGATTCTTAATGATATTTAATTACTAATTACCGAGTATAAAAATAGATATATTTGATTAATAAACATCATAAGAACTTGCAAAATGTACGGCTATGGATAAATAGATTAATTAAAGTAGTAAACATGATTTAAATTGCTTCACAGACCCCATGCTAGTGAAATAAACCAAAGACCAAATAAGTTTGGGTCTAGACAGTTTGTGAAGACAAGGGACAAAGACATGTGGCTCACTTTCATATGAAAAAGATATCTAGTCCGACACTATGAAAAATAGTATGTATGCGACAATGTGCTACTAGTTTTCACTTCATAGTGTAACATGCAAGACCAAACATAAATTAATAGCAAAAACATTCCATTAAACCATATATATGTGGAGTCAATTTAATGGCTCACTTTTCGCACTCGACACAATTATGAGAAAGGAATATGACTTGTGAAAGAACATGGACATGTTCTATTCATTGACTACTATCATGGCTAAAACAATATTGACAATGGGAAATGCAAAGAGAATTGTAGATTTTCTATTGGTTCGAGGCATCGCATTGAATGAGAAAACAAGTTAACAAAGGTCTAGATATTTCAAAGAGCGTGGAGTGTTCTCATTGTCTCTCATTTCACAATGGTTAATAGGAGTTATTAAAGTTCTGAAATGATGAAGTTACATGAGAATTTATTATTGGCTAGCTTTGCATAATGTTATCTATTGCATTTGGTTTCAATTTGGCATAGAACCATGTGATTAACCATATCCAAAGAAATATTTTGGTTCCACATCATAAAAGATAAAAAATGAAACTACGATTGTGAAAGGTAAAACCATATATAAGAATTTTGCAAATGCCACTATATAACAATATTTTAGTATATAATACTATTAGATATAGTGATCAATTATTATTATGAATTAATTATACAAGATCTTTTGAAATAATATACATGCATATAAAAATTACGTATTTCATTAACTTATTTATGCAATTCACTATTCTTGACAAAAAAAGTGTATTTTAACAATATACATAGTAAAATAGACACAATGCATCCATTTTAATTTTTATACGATTAAACGAGAAGATTTAACTTTTTTCATTAACTTTTACGACATAATCTACATAGCTTTTGCAGAGAGGGAACTTATCTAAGACAATAATAAGAAATCCTAGTACAAAATTCCAATACACATACCCACGTAATAAACACCACATTATGGCTGCACTATTGAGAGGAAATGTTATTCACCCAATGTATTTTAACATTTCCATGGACGAGAATGATCCGAGTGATTATGCTAAAATTGGATATAAGAGCCTAATCTAATGCAAGTTTGTAGCGAATAAATAAATACTAAAATACACCCAAGAAATCTAAGCAATAAATAATGAAACCCTAATGTGAAAAGAAGGTTAGAAGAGCCTTAGCTTATTCAAAAAGGTTGTTGGAATGTGTCCCGGTGGAGATCGGCTAAATAGAGATCAAAATTCATTGCATAGAATCCTAGAAAGTAATAAATCTAAGTAATTTTCTTTGGATTGGATGCCCGGAGAAGGATAGGGGCACTGCGGGCATCTGGTCTATGTTTTAGGTTCCCTAGTCTACAAATATTGTTAGAACATAGTTTCTATATGGTCACTAGGTGTCTACACTTCTTCTATTCTTTTCGTGTTTATGTCATTGAACTTAAATCGATTTCATTGCACACCTATGATGGATAAATTAGCTTTAAAACCACAAGAAAAGCATCAAAAATTAAAAAATTAAGATACATATAAAGGGGTCATATTATCCTAAGTTTCTAAAGCGATGGAATTATTGCGAGTGTTGCACTACATCTCGGACGTAATGTAGTTCTGTGTGTGTGGGAAATTGTGCCCTAGGTTTCTCTTGTGCTAGTCACACTTTGTGAGTAGCAAGCAAGTAACTAGATGTAAAATGTAAATAATGTGTGCATGGAAATGATAGAATCCCCTCATCGAAGTGTAATGTAGATGAACTAACTTTTTTTTTCTTGTGATGGAGCTATATATGTCTTTTATGGATGCAACCTTATGAGGTTATAGTAGGTGCTTAGTTCTTGATCCCTTACTATGATCGCATAGCATTATATTTATATGATTCATTTTCTTGAATTTCATAATTAATCTAAAAAATGGAGACCACAAAATGATAAGATGCTCAAATGGCGAAAGGACCCATAATTTGTGACCAAACTACAAAGAGGACAAAGGCACCTAGTGCTGGTATCCTTGTTGGGTGCTAGTGTCCTGAATCAAAAATGCCAAAAGGTGAAAAGACATACTTAGAAATTACAGTTGAAATACTAAAATAAGAAGCGTAAACCAAAGAAAGGTAGCCAAATATACTTTCTTTTACTTTGGAACCATATGAATTGTAGTATGCATGAAGACTAGATAATGACTCAAAGTTCGTGATTTTGTGTCTACATTTCCCCCACTTTATGTTTTTGAGCGAGAATTCTTCATAACATAATGTAGATAGAGATGTGTACATGATATCCATGTATATAATGTATAAAGTGTGTTGAGGGACTAGAAAAAAGTGTCGAATGCTAAAAAGTTGGAGCGGGAGACTAAATATGTGAAAATGCAATAAGGTAATGAGAATGAACCTAGGGTGGAAACTTGTGTAAATTTCTATGTGTGTGATGTACTTATTCCTATCATGTTGATATTTTTGTTGATGTTGATGTTGAATCCATGCTTCCCATGTGGATGAACCTACAACGAGAGAAGATGATCAAGTAATGAAATATGCACGTATATGATAAAAGTGTGTTTAAAGACGCATGTATGTGTGTAAAAATCATGTAAGGAAGTATGTAACAAAAAATGCCAAAATTTTGAAAAAGGAACATGTCCACGATCTGCGATGAAAAAAGATTGCAGAAAGGATTATGTAAATTTTGATGAAATGTGATTCTTATGGGCTATCTTATGCCACTTGTCGAAGAAGTATCGAAAGGAAATTTGGATTTATCATCCAACCTTTAATTTCTTCCTAAAACTTTAGTAATCTCTATACTATCTAGTTTTTTTGGCAATCCAACGTCACGACATAATTAGTATAGAGAGGAAGGTCTAGTGTTATCCTCTAACCTTTAATTGATCCCCGAGAATGAAATAAAACTACAGATGATGTGTAACAACACATGTACTAAGGAATCTATGTCTTGTAAAATATGTTGTGTATGAGTTATGTAGACTATGTTGAACCCAATCGTTGTGTAACTATCACCTAATTATAGCTCCTCTAGGAAAGGAATCGTTGTACTAAGGACCCAAGTCTTATTTTAAGCCTTGAATTATGTTGTATTGGTGTTGTGTTGTGATGTGTAAACTTTTTATGGGGTGACTGATTTACCCATATGATGCAACCCTCTTTGGGGGTGAATGCAATGTTGATGTAAGAGTACACGGCCCAAAATAGGAACAACCACTTTAACGGTGCCCTACGGGGAAGGGGATGTGCTTGATAGAAACCAAGGCACATTGAAACAAGTGGATAGGGAAAAAGTGTTAGTATGAACAAGCATGCATGTATAAGACAAGTGTAAGCAACGAAGAAAATGTGTGTGTAGATAATGTTAACACCTAAGAATACAATGTAAAATACGAAGAGAAGGTTGTAAACATGGAACGCCACTCATGGTTTTGTAAGAAAGTAAATGTCAAAAATCCAAATAAATACATGTGTGGACACAAGACAAAGGGAAAATCTTGAAAACAATGACAAAAATGTAAAGAAAGTATAAACAATGTAACATATAACCATCAAAACAACTATTTTTGCAAAACAAATGTTACACATGAATCACCCATTAGCATGTGAGAAAAATAAAAATTATGTCAAATCATGTATAATCTAATGAAGTAGTGTGCTACAAAAGAAAGTGAAACAATATCACTTGTAGTTTATGAATGTGGATGCCCTCAACAGGTTGTTATGGGATTTGGTACTAGGTATTATGCCAAGAATGCATGTTACACATAAAGGAAATGTATAATCTATGATCAAAACTAGAAAGCAAGTGAACGCACATGTGTGTATGAAAAGATAATGACATATAAGATATCAATCTAGCATGGGTAATAACATGAACTTGTACAAGTATATGCAAGTGAGAGTAAATGTAGCAAAGATATATAGTATATTATGGATGAATGGGATGGAATGCTAAGTGAATGATAGGAGACACGGGCCTCCCGAGTGAATGGAATTTTATGTGATGAGGTTAATTTATTATGCCCCTCAAAGTAGTTAAGAATTAACCGTAAACAAGAGTGCGTCATCGGTAAATGGTTAAAGCGTATGTTGTTCATAGCGTGATGTGATGAATGCGTATTGATGATATGCATCCTAGAGATGAGGTGTGAGAACATGTTAATATTTATCCTAAAGCATATATCACAACAAGATAACAAAATAAGTGATGATTTAGCCTAAAGCCTATATCAATAGAGGATGCTAGAAGAAGTTACAATGTCTCCTATATTGTATATGCCTAATGGAGGAATTTCACATGATAGAAATATTGAATGGTTTAATGTATGAGTATGATGAGGTCCATTTGATTTGTATACCCTCATCAATCGATTATGGACCGAGGACTAAAGTGCATCATAGGGCGGTGAGTACAAAGTGCATATAAGTAGATGAATAAGATGCTTAATATGTGTAGTACATGTGGTGATGAGAAATCACCATGTGGCGTGTAATTAGTGTGTGCAATGTAGGATTTATAGTATGTACTTGAAATATTCATAAATGAGATAAGATGTGTAGGTGTATAGTAAATGTAGGATGTAAGATGTAAGATGTGGGATGTAGTATGTATGTATGTAAGATGTGTTAACATGTGTGATGTGTTTTGTATATTGTGCATTGTTGAGGTTAATGTGTATATGATGCCATCAACAATCATGTGTGAACCAAATCGCAAGATTACGTCATCGGGTAATCACGATATGCGTGTGTGTCAAGATGTATGTGCGAGAGGGTATATATGTACTACGATAAGTGTAAAACGTATGATAATACTAGGGGAAGGGGAATGGGTGTGATTTTCCCCAAGGGCATATGATGAAGAAAACAATAATGTAATGTCATCTAGAAGGTCATCGGTATTAGGGTCAAAGACAAATCAATAAGCATCAGAGACTTGGTATGCAATAGTGTCATGTTGATCACGTAATGAGCCATTGAGGCATAAGTTTTACATACCCATGAATTAATCCTCATCACTTTGAAGGTTTGTAATAGACATCCATGAGCATACCATAAATTAAGATTTTTTGTATAGCCAAGAAAGGAACTATTGCAGATGAATACTCAACCAAATGGCATGGGAAATGATATATTAGTGTGATCAGGATCTAGTGTTCTGTCGACATTAAAATTTTCCTCTCTGTAATTTCTATTTTATTAATAGGATGTTGTTAAGTATAATTAGTAGTGGCGTCCAATATAAGATAACGGTTCCGTCAAGTATGGTGCCAACAATAATATAGAGTACGTGTAATGATCAAAGTACAATAGGAATGTTGTAAAAGTAAATATTTGTCGTAAGTGGTCCGGTAATGTTAAAATGTCAAAGTTGGGATAAGTAGAGAAGTAGGATCTACATGATTAGGAATTAGAAATATTATATTTGTAATAAGGACAAAGAGTGATGTCATAAATATTTTGTGTATTTTATTTGTGGAAAAGTCTAAAAAGGTGGAACCCATGTGAGATGATAAGGTTTATCTTATCTTAGAAGATAAGCCTACATGTAAAGGCAAGATTTTAGGCATGGAATATGATTGGATGGAAGAGATTTCCTATCCTATCTTAGAGATAGGGTGGATAAGCTTGAATTCCTATAAATAAAAAGGCCACCCCCCTCATTTAACATAGAGAGAAGTAGTGATAAATATTGTATGCGTAAGTGTGTAAAGGAAGCCATCATTTAGAAGGTGTGTTAAAGAATCCATTGTGAAGTTTCTACCACAATTATTGTTGGAAGGAAAGTGAATTCAGAACGCTTGAAGTACCTCATGGGTGAGATTGTAACAATTTCATGTTGATATTATAATTTACACTGTATTTTCAGATTATTCATCATTCCTTCATATCATAGTCTATGGTATTCTTGTGTTATGTTTGTTGTTGTGTTTCCATATTACATCGACCAAACTAAAGGCTGTGCATTAGTAAATAATCATAGCACGAGGAGTGCCCGGTGGTGAATTATCATAGTGCCGGATTGGTGATGACATTCCCCAATTTAATCAAGCGAGGATTGAACTAATGTAAGTTGTGAAAAGCGAGGATTTCGTGCAAGTATAGCTGTGAGATGAAAGACACATAGACCATAAGTGGTAGTAATGTGAACGAATCCATGATAAAGATGAGAAGAATGTGGTGGAGGATAGAGATCCTCAAAATAAAAACCTATCCGAGTCAATCCATCATGTGTACATACTATGTCATCACAAGTAGGATTGAATGGAATATGCTCCCAATAAGAATCATTCATGAAAAGTGTGCATGTGTAAGGTAGTCATAGTTTTTGAAATATTACATGGGAAGGTGGATTCACTAGAGTGATATCCATTTTACTAAAAAGGCCTTGATAAAAAATCATAGAAGTAGTAGAAGTAGGGGAGGCGGAGATGAATATAGTAGAGAATCTATCATGAAAATGGCACCTTCAAGTGGTATTAAATGTGGTAGCTCATATATGGGTTACGGTTCATCAGTAGTGTCATCTCTTAGAATATGAAGTGTAGTATTTAGATCATGGTCACAATATTTGTATGGATGATAGTCACAAAGAATAGTATACTCGACACCCTCATGTAGAAATTTGACACAATGATGCACGGTAGAGGAAACAACTTACATGGCATGGAGTCATGGCCTACCAAGTAAACAATTATATGAAACCAAAAATTCAATGACAAAGAAGACTATGTTGAGATTTTTTGGCCCTACAGTGATAGGTAAAACAATGTGACCTACGCATGGACAAATAGAGCCATCATATGCACGAAGAGAGAGACATGATGGACTAACATTAGCAACTAACAAACCAATATTTTCAAGGAATGACATGGGACATAGATTAAGTTCAGATCCATTGTTAATTAAAGTACACTTGATACCCATATTGTAAATGTGAATCATGATATACAAGGGTGGATCATTATCAAAAATAGAAAGATCGGGACAAGGCATAGGCAGAGAGAGAAATATGTTGATAAAATGCATCAACAAAATAATTATATATGGAGACTAGATTCATATCAGTAGGAATGCAATTAGTAGTAAGGATATGTTTTAATCTACATCTTAAATAAGGATTTGCAAGCAAGAATTCATTAATTGAGATACTCATGATGATAAAGCAATAAGGATCCTAATAATGTGTAGATTTAGTCAAGTTCACCAAAATGATTATTCTAAAATAAGATGTAATATTCTAATCTAATGCAAGTTTACAATAAATACTAAAATACTAAAATGCACCCAAATAAGTTAAGCAATAAATAATGAAACCCTAATGTGCAAAAAGAGTTAGAAGAGTCTTATTTTATTCGCAAAGGTTGTTGGGCTATGTCATAGTGGAGATCAGCTGAAAACAGCAGATGGAAACCCATCGCACGTGAAGCCTAGAAATTTACATATCCGAATAATTTTGTTAGACTAGGGTTATTGGAAATGGATAGGGTCACTTGTAGGTGTCTGGTCTAAATTTGGGGTGTCATGGTCCGTAGAAATGTCCAGAATCTTGTTTTGATATGGTCATTAGATGTCTACACTTCTTCACTTCTTATCTGTGTATGTCACTAAAGTTCATTGGATGTCGTTGTAAACCTGAAATGGATAAATCACCTACAAAACCATAAGCAAAGAATCAAAACCCTAAAAATAAAGATTCATATGAAGGGGTCACACTCTCCTAAGCTTCAAAATTGATGGTCTTATCATTGAGCACTACACTACATCTCGGACCCAATATAGTTATGTGTGTGTGCGGAATTGTACCCTTGGTTTCTCTTGTTCCAGTCACACTTTATGAGTAGCGATAAAGAAACTAGATATAGAATACAAATGACGTGTGTATGGAAACAATAGACTCCCCTCCTATGAAGTGTGATGCAGATGAACCAACCTTTAGTCCTTTGTGATGGATCTAGATTCTAGATGGATGCGAATAGAGTTATAGATGACTTTAATGGATGCAACCTTAGGTGGTGATAGTAGGTGTTTAGTTATTGGCCCCTTATTATGATCACATAAATTTAAATTTATATGATTCCTTCAATTGAATTTATTAATTAATGCTAAAATGACTAACTACAAAAATGATAAGATGTTGAAATGGCTAGAAAGGACCTAGAAAGTTTGACCAAAGTACAAAGATGAAAAATGTGTCAAAAGGGGATAGGGGCACCTAGAAATGGCATTTTGGTGGGTGCTATTATCTAGAATGATAAATGTTGACAATTAAAAATTAAAACTTAACAAGTAGAAGTGCAATCTTGAAAGAAGAATCATAAAGTAAAGGAAGGTGGCAAAAGACATGCGCTAATTAGTACTTTTGTTGATAATTTTTGCACTCGTGCAAAAATGAGCAACTTGAAATTTTGTTACGATGGATAGAATTTATGAAGTGATCCTAATCTAGGGAGTTACTTCAGTTCAATATTGTTCTCTTTGGATTAATTAATGATTACATGAAATCTATAGCTATGTGTGTTGTTACAAAATGTAACAGATCACATAGTCTGTAATTTCATGATTATCTTCAACGAGAAAACACAAGGCCCCGAAATACGAGATGTGTTGTCTTGATGAAGACATGAAACTGTAGAGTATATGAAGTGTTAGATTTTACAACACGAATCATAATTGTAGATTGCAGCATTCGGGGTTTCCTTGGTAAAATTACAGGTATTCCAAAAGTTCTTTCCTTTATGATTAATACATTCAATTATGCTATTTAGTTGTTTAAATCATTATACAATCCATGTAAAAAACTGAAAAGAATAAAGAAATACACAACTCAGTTTCATAATTAAAAAATTTTATTCATAAGGAATTTAAAATATACCCACACAAGCCATAGGATGTAGTGAAGAGTAAATACAACTCTCTTGAAGTAAGAGGTAAATATGCATGAAAGATAAAATAGAGCAGTATGAATGAACCCATCATTGCCTTCAAGTTATTTTATTTAGTTGACATATCTCTAGCTCTAGTTGACAAGGGAAATGTACTTGAAAATAACAAAAGAAAACGCATCAGTTATTGAGCTCGGGGTTAATCCATATTCCTATACTATCTAAATTCATACAGACGGATCTCTTAACAACACGAGATATAAATTACATGAGGAATATAGGAAGAAATGACAAAAGTACTTTTCTATAACAACATACATGATTATCCACTAAGAAATAAGGAGAAAGAAGAAAACAAAACCATGGAACATAAGAGAGGCCAAAAAGCCTACATGTTTTCTTAAGTGTGCGGTGTACATGTTGTAAAGTAAAGAAGAAAATGAAATCATGTCTTACTATCCTCACTTTGTTAGATAAGGATTTCATAAAAACAAAGTTCAATGAATTCCATCCTATGGTACAACACTGGAATAAATCACCGGTGCATAATGGGATGAAGGAAGAATGTAACTCAAATTGTAGTTTTTATTCACTCATAAATAGAAGGAATTGCGGTGCTGATCAAAAGAAGAACTTTCATGCTTATTTTCATTCAAAAGAAAAGGTACATGTTGCAAATTTTCAAATAGGTGTAGAAGAAGAATCATAATATAAAAGATGAAGGTAATTGGAAAGATAAGATTACAGCTGAAACAAAATGAGAAAGAAATCTAAGAAAATTTTGACAGGGCTTCGCCATGTAAAATTGACCTTTTATATTTTCCAAGCATGCATACTAAAGTTGTAATAAAGATCAAATACAATATTTAAGCAGAAAATAAATGGAGCTATACTTTTAGTCATTGAGGGGAAGAAATTTGGAGAACTCATCATGGTTTGACAATTTGGACAAAAAATAGTTTTAGGGTAATGTTACAATGTACAACAATTATTGAAGTACAATTTTCAAAATGAGGCAAGTATCAACTACTACTGAGAATACAACAATATAGCTTCAGAGATCACATTAAATGCAAGATTCAAAGTTTTACAGATATCAAAATGATTCATAAGAGATACAGAAATGCTAAAATAACAATAGAGTACAACAGATAAGCAAGTAGAGTCATTTTTCTAAAAATAAAGTCATAACACCATGCAATCGAAAAAAAGATTCGAGATACAACCTTTCAAGTGATCTTTTCAAACTCTGCTACAAACATTCAATATTTCAACTTAAACAATTTCTTCCAGTTATATATATCTAGTTTCAATACACAGTCAATGAAATTTTAAGATGAGATTTAAGTACAGATCTTCAAAAGAATGTATTCAAGTATGCAATTGATTTTTTTTAGCAAAGTAAGTATCAACCATCATGCACATTCATCCTGAAAAGATGGACATGATATAGTACGAGAACATCAAATTATTTTCACAGATTAACCAAGGAAAATTTTAAAGGGTTTGTAATCAAGGAACAAAAAATTACACGAGATAGATAATTTGTTTCAACTTATGTTATTGATATAGTGTTATGAATTACCTTGAAGAGACTGGGCTACCTACTCAAGGTACATAATTGACGATGCTTCAAAATTAATACATCAAAATAGAGTACAATTAAGTATTATGACTAAATGAGAATGAAAGAGCCCCAAGCTTTTGGAAGATGGATTTCTCCTTTTACAAGGACACAAAAAAAAAGATGATAAAATCCAAGTGTGGTATCAAAATAAGTTCCAAATTCTTCGATGGCACCATTGGCTTAGCCAATAACAATTCTAACACAAATATTTGAAAATAGTAGCTCAAAATCTAGAATCTTTCAATGAAGAAGAAACTCACGAAGAGTCAAAGGAATTTCCACTTACCATGAAAAACTGAAACAATGCATGATAGTAAGGCTTGAAATCCTTAGGAATATAAGCTTGCTCAAGTATCAAACCCATAGTTTGAGCTTACTGAAGAATCAAAGAAACTCAAAAAAATCCAATGGAAAATAGAATAGTTTGAATTTGAATCAAAACAATAGTCGATATCAGAAGATCAAATGGAGAAAACAAACCGTTATGTACAAACTCAGGATGATATAAATAAAATATGGTCAAATACTGACTAAGGAAACAGAGTTCAAGAAAATGTTCATGGCCAAGCCATCCAAAGTCATTCAACAAGTAAAAAGAAGATGGAATACAAAACATAATGAAGAATATCTAGGGTTTCAGAAAAGGCTCAAGGATTGATCGAGAACAAGCTTTGAATCAGAGACACATGCATACCTAGGGCCAATAGTCATAAACCCTCAAAATATCATCAAGAAAGAGAGTTTTTCGCAACATAAAGTATAACAATCTAGATTCAAGGGAGAATTTTATAAGGAATGAAAGTGAGTAGCAAATAAATAGTGATTTAAATAGTATTCAGAACACAAACTCAAGTGGAGAAGATTTGAATAAGAAACAAATGCATATCCAAGTTAAAGAAATATTTAATTATTTTAGAAATTTTTCATTCCCATTGAAATCAGATTCAAGTTATAGTATCAGAGTAAAAGGGTACATATCCTGGCCATTGATCAAAAAAACCCATTAATGGGTATCAAGAAATCAAAGCAAGAAATAAGAACTCATTGTTTATAATCGAAAAGTCAAATTTTTTGAGTAATGAATGATGAAATAAGAAATCCATATGCCCATGAGAAGTTTCGAACTCGAGAGTCAAGCAGGAGCAAGAAATCACAAAACCCACAAATATTTTCAAGAGTTTCAGTGACATATCCAAGGAAGAAAATTAAAATAGAAGTGTATGTGTGCAAGAGCAAAATGATCTCACCTATAAGCACTCATGGCGGCCAACATCAACTATGATTCACTCAAAAATATCAAGCAGAGGCATAAAACCATAAACTCATATAAGCTCAAGAAAACATCCATGGTGGTAATAGAGTTTTCAGAACTCAAGACGATAAGAAAATACACATGTTCTAGCCCCATAAATCTTATAGACAAGAATAACATAAAACCAAACTCAAAGTCTACAACAATGGTGGAATCTCCTAGAAGGCTTGCTCAAAAATCCTAACATATCATATCGATACAAAAGATATAGACGCTCAAAGGATCAGAAAGCAAAAAAATGGACTATTCCAAGCTTTTAAAGCTTCAACAATGTCATCAAGCAAAAATTGTGCCAGGGCTTGCCCACAAACCTAAAAAAATCCAAATGAAGTGATCATTAAGGTTCGATAGACCTTTACCACATGAACTCAAGAGGTGAGTTAGTGAAACCCTAATCGAGAGTCAAGAATCAATGACAGACATAAAACACAGTACAAAGATCAACGGATAAGGGATCATCACTAACTTTTGAGGAAAACCACCATGGTTAGATGCCACAAACCGCATTAGAATCCAAATTGAAACCTTAATCAAGGACCGAGATTGACAATCACGGATGAAGCAAAGTGATAAAATCAATGGTCAATGTTGATTTTTAAGTTAGTAATACAAAATTAAAGGTACAGTCCACAAGCCTAAGTCGGATCTCTTGAAAAATGTGAAGGGGTGAGACAGCGTCACGAGGGGGCCAACCCATATAAGTTTAAAATCATTGCATATTGAATTTCAAAATTCTAAACTATAGTCTATGCCCCAAATAATCAAAGGGTGGTTGAAAAAAATTACAACACAATGAAAATCGAAAAGTGGCCGAACATTATAGTATGCCATGAGTGTATGCAAAGAGGGCCAAATAATTAGACTATGATTATTTCTTAGTCTATTTCCCGAATAACCAAAGGTGGCCGAGTATGGTATGGTAACCTTTTGCAAAGTAACCCCATGTGTTTCCTAAAACCATGGTAATGTGCCAAGTCCACGAGGGTGGCCAAACCAAATGAAGACTAGTGCTAACAATCAAAGGTGGTCCCCATTGATGTGATGTTTTTAAAATGAATGAGAATATATTGTCCATGTGATCACAAGGAGATAAATAAGAGATCAACATCGAATGCAAGCAACCTTTTAAAGAATTGATTACCTTATTTTTAACAAATAAGATTTGATTATTATTGCACACATGCTCCCAAAGTGGTCCCCACAAAGTGAGGTGAATTTTTTTCTAAGTATTGGAGATCAAAAGTATTTATTTTCTTGCACAAGAGTATTTTTGCATACCTTCACAAAAGGACAGAACAGACAAGAAGACAAATTTTCATGCACTAGGAAGGAGACTTGCTCATCAAGCAAGATTTATTATTAGCAAATTATTTCACCCATACGTTTCTATAAAATAGAGTAGTCAAATGAAATTTAACTAAGATGTAACCCAAGGCTATTAATGGCTCTTTGTATTAGCTTCCTTAGTTTTATTCCTTTATTTATTAATACATAAAGGAAAAAAAATATGATGCATGGGTGAGTAAAATTTTATTCTATTTTTATGAAGGGTGGAGGATAATTTTCGCTATATATTGTGTGCCTTGGCAAAGCACAAGAGGAGGAATTTTAGATATAGGAGTCTTTGAAGCAGATTTTGCAGTTTTGCCCTTTAAATGAGAAGTATTTTATTTCTTTCTAATTATTTTCAGTCTTTTGTATGTACCATTAATCTTGTGAATGGTGACCTCCCGATTAATAATCTTATCGTATTACAAAATTTAGTAATTTCTCCACGATATTAATGTGTATGTTTAACTTAGTAGTAATGTTGACATACTTTACCTCAATACATCGAAGTGTTTTCCCCTAATATTTTGTAGAAAACTGTTGGCTTCTGCATACAAGAATTCATTCTCATATCAATTATGCATGTACTCAGTCAAAGACCTCATACAAGTTTGGTGTATCACCTCATTTTTGAATCCATTTACAGTCATCTTTTACCCTCATACCCTAGAAAATTAGTTTAGGATACATCAATAAGGAACCGGCCTTGATACCAGAGACTCACCTCAAAATAGGTATACCCACAGACCTGAAGTGTTTCCATTATATCTACGAAAGAGAGATAATTTTTGTAAGCTTAGAACACCTGCAACCATCTCTCTCCAGGGTGCACTTTCTAGAAATAATAGTTTTTGGCACGCCCTTTGAGACTATGAATTAAATATGTGATCTAATTACAACATATTTATAGCAAGCAAGAGTTACTTTTGGATCAACAATGATAAAGAATTAAGGATCCACTTGGTGACTGCGTAATGCTTATTTCAAAAAGTATTGTAGCATGTTCCATGCCTAAAACTACTATAAGATCATCGGTAAGAGGAATTCCTTCTGATTTTATTTCTTTACCTTTGAATTATGTAAGAAGGAGAAGAGTTGGTAATACTTTTCCTTATAATAGACATGGATTTGGTAATCCTCCTCCCAATATTCCATCACCACGTGTCAATCTTTTCATTTAGATCCCAATTTTTCAAATGGCTATTCAACCACCTAGGAATTTTGTGACCTTTAATAATGGCATCCAAATCGTAATCCCGATTTATCATGATATCCCTAATGCTACCACGAAAAGTATACCTACCTTCACCGGTGAAAATCAGGTTATACCAAAAGAGTATATCAAAGATGTTGCAGCCCTATGTGCAGTTCATAACATAACCCATGAAGATGTGGCCTTAAGTCTTTTAGATGTAACCTTTAATCGGAAAGCCTTGCAATGGTATAGAAATTTAGAGATTGGAAGCATAATAACTTAGGACATGTTAGGTGGAAAATTGTTGAAACAATTTCAAGATAATTAAGATCATTTATCTCTCATAGAACAATTGTCTATGATTAAAATAGCTACCCATGAATTTATGTCTAGTTTCAACATTTGTTTTTCCGAACTTAGGTAAGAATCGAATAAGTGTTAAGCCTCAAGCCGACCATACATTCCTTTAGTATCTTAGAGCATTAAACAATGATATTTAATCTATGATTTAGTCTATGGGAGGTGAAATTATTCAAGACGCTTATGATATTGCTATAAGAGATGAAAATACTTATTCAAGCCAAACAGTTAACACCAATGCCTTCAATGGTTTATTTGGAATATCTAGCACCTATTCCATAGCCTATCACGATTATAGAACCTATTATTGCATCCCCATCAGATGATGTGTTTAAATATTTATAGACTATGTGAAATAAGTTGACTTCAATTGAAAATAGAGATGCATTACCTAGCAGACCTTAGCAAGCCCCTTATCAGCAAAAATAGCAAAAAGGTAGCCTTACCAACATAATCAAAATTATAGGCATCCTTATCAACAAAGGAAATTTGACCCAAAGGCTCCGAGTTCATCTAACACTTTAGTCCCAGTTAATATGGCTATAGAAGAGTGGTGTCAACCTTGTAATTAGCATCATTCAGCTGCAAGTTGGCCTAATGCTTTTCGAAGATAAGTCTTGTTACAGAACCTGAACCTGAGATATTATTCATGCCTCAAATGGAGGGTGGGCAGCATGAAACTCATGTTCAGAAGGACCCTGAACAAATCTTAGTCAGTTTTAGTGAGGATTATTTCATTGAAGTTACCACTAGGGCTCAAGAAAAAGATGCAAAAAGTAAAAAACAACAAAATAGGCTGTTATGCCCACATTCATTGATAAAACAACAACTATAGGCCAAAAAATAGCTAACAGTTCTTACGTTTCGCAAAAACAAAAAGTGTTTCAACTAGTAAAAAGCAGCAAAAATAGCTACACGTGGACCCAATATGGTTATTTATACCTCAGATATCAAAAGAAGTTGACGCATAATTAGTGTTCGCTAAACCCTATGCTAAAACAATAGAGTCTTTCCCTAAATTTGTTGCTTCTTTTAACATTGTTGATGTAATGAAAAACCATAATGTTAACATCTCAATGTGGGACACTCTAAGTACTACGGGAAAAAATATTTACTTTGTCATGAACTTACTAAGCTACATATTTCTTGAAAAACAACACAAAAGGAAGTTCATAAAATAGATATGGTCCTTGGAACAATGGAACATGACCGCATTAAAAATTTTAAATGCAAGGTTCAAAAGGTTTTAAATGCTCAAGAAATCAAGAAACCACCACCATTTTATTTATCACTGATTATTGGAGAACATCTTGTTCATAACTGTATGGTTGACAGTGGTGCAAGTAACATAGTTATGCCAAAAGCAATTGCAGAAAAATTTGGTTTGCATTATGAACCTACAGAGAAGAGTTTACTACAACTTAATGGAACTGCAATGAATAAAGTTGGTGTCATAAAAAATATAGAGGTAACATTTTATGCTTCCCTAAATGTTTCCATTCTACAAGATATTATTGTTGTGGATTTACCTCCTTACTTTGCTATATTCTTATCTAGAAATTTCATAGCAAAGGTAGGAGGTTATCTCTCTTTAGATTGGTCCTTGTTGTTTTTCACAACATGTTATGGAGCCAAAGTTACTATCAATTCTAAACCGTTGGCCATATTTCACATTGAGCCTCATGCTTCTAATGCATTAACTGATTTCGATAATACAACTCATGTTTCAGCATTAGATGGTGTTTCTAATCTATTTATGGATGAAAATACACATGAAGAACATGCTCATGATCCTTTCAAAGAAGTTGAAGAACATCTGTTTGGTGTGTATTTCTTGCATGAGGAAAACACACCAATTCCCTTGTTGTCCAAAATAGAAAATGCAATAGAAGGGATTTGGAAGCTTCATTTTGATGGAGCTAAGAACAAGAAAGGACAACAAGCAAGTTTGATGCTCACTTAACCCAAAACGAAAGGTATTTTTCAGCTTTGAGTCTCTAATTTTCATGCACTTGTAATGTGGTTGGATATGAAGCGTTAATTCATGCTACTAATTTTTGGTGATTCCGAGTTGGTTATCAATCAAGTAATAAATTTCAACGTTTGTAAGAATTCATTGATGAAGTATTACAAACATAGAGTTTCAAACTTAATGGAATATTTCAACGCTATCAATATCTAGTCCATCCTTAGAACATAAAATAAGCATGTAGATAGTCTTCCAAACAATTGGTGCCAGTTTTGAAGTGCTTGAGAAGATTAAAAACAACGAGATACAACCTCACAAAAAGCTGATTATCAGGCCTTCTATACGTGATAATGATTTGAATTGGCAAGTTTTTGAAAATGATGAATAGATCTTTGGGTTTTGCAGAAGAAGCTAAATTTTCGCAGTAAATCAAGACTACCTACATCACTTATCTAGTGACTAGATTGTTTAGTTAAAGACAAATAAACTACCTCAAGGTTTGGTCACATTATAAGACATCTTCAAGACTTGATGATCAATTAAGGAAAGAAAAAAATAAGATGTTAACACATGCCGATAACTATGAAAGATCTTAGTTGATGTAGGCAAAAATTTGTTTCTTGGAAAGGTATGTTCTCTAGCTAATAAAAATTCCTTTATTAATCTTTGTAAGATGTTTTCTCTAGAAAATACCAACACTGAAAGGGTTTTATCCTAGTTTGGCACATCATACTATTGAATTACAGTGAAAATCCAAGCCAGTTAGGTAAAAACAGAGGCCTGTAAATCCCAAAATAGAACATCTAATGAGGAAATAATTATCTAAGTTGATCGAATCAGGTATTATCTTTCCAGTTAAGCATTCAAGTTGGGTAGATAATCTTGTTCCAGTTTGGAAAAAGAATGGAGAAATTAGATTATGTGTGGATTTCAAAGATCTTAATAAAACTTCATTAAAAGATCATTACCCACTTCCAAATATGGATCATATTTTAAGAACAGTTTCTCGTTCGTATAGATTATCTCTTCGGACAGGTTATAATGGATATAATCAGATTTTCATTTGAGAAGAAGCTAGGTAAAAACAACTTTCACCACCAAGTTGGGTACTTATGCTTATAACAGGATGCCTTTTGGCCTTTCAAATGTTGGTGCAACGTTTCAACATGTAATGGACATGGCTTTTTGTAGCTTGCTAAATAAATGCATCCTAGTTTATTTAGATGATGTTTCGTATTTTAAAAAAATCAGATGAGAATCTAATACATCTAACAAAAAATTTCCATTTATGCAAACAATTTGGGATAGCTTTGAACCCCAAAACATATATCTTTTAAGTACATCAAGGTAAATTGCTTGGTCATATTGTTTTAAAGCAAGGTTTAGAAATTGATCCTTTTAATTAAATCCATATCACAACTATCATTGCCTCATCTCAAGAAGGCATTACAAATTTTTCTTGGAAAAATCAGCTTTGTTAGAAGATTTGTTCCAAATTTTGTAATATTGTTGAAAGCATTGACAACTATGTTAAAGAAAGAGAAGACCTTCTCTTGGACCGGTGAAGGGAGAGAAGGTTTTGAAGTAATTAAGGTAGTCATCTCTCAAGCTCCTACTCTTGAACATCAAATTTTTGATAAATATTTTATAGTGTATAGACTTGTAGGAGCTGAAAAATATCAACCATATTAACTCAAGTTCATGATGAAAATGTTGAGAAAACAATTACTTTCTTTGGACAAAGTTTGCATGATTACGAAACAAAGTACACATTTCTTGAAAAAAGTACTTTCAGTAGTTAGAGGACTAAATAATTTTAAGTACATGCTTTCAAACAAAAAAATCATGTTCTTGTTTCTCATCCAAGTGTAAAATATTTCTTGTTAAATAAAGAATTGAATGATAAAAGAGCAAAGGCTGGATAACGAAAGTCATGGAATATGATGTTGATATCCGTGTTGCGAAGACAGTTCAAGGTAAAGGTTTGTGTGAGCATCTAATTGCTGATATGGAAAAACAATAAGCTACAGAATCATATGATCCAAAACAACGTGCGAAGTTATGTATCAGCAATTAGACATCATGGTGCAGCCAAAAATCAGCAACCTAAAGTTTCTCAGGAACTTAAGGAATCAAGATGGATGAATTATTTACTTAACTATCTACAACATGGAATTTATCTAGAAGGTATGGACAAGAATAGATGAACGTATTTCAGGTTATAAGATGCAACTTATGTATTTATTAATGGTGTGTTATTTAAAAAGGATATAAACGAGAATATTACTACGATGTGTTGATTATGGTAGAATTCAGTAATTATTATTGAAATTCCATGAAGGACCTGCAGGAGGTCGCCGGTATGAACTACAACGTTAAAAATTATTAAAGATGGCTATTATTGGCACAACATATTCAAGTACTATTTCGAATGGATCGAAAGTGTAAGAAATGTGCTTTCTTTGTTGGAAAAGAATGTTTAGCTTTGCTGCCCTTACAACCTATTTCAGTTGATCATCCTTTCATGCAGTGGGGTCTTGACTTTATTGGCATGATAAACCCACCTTCCTCATAAGGAAACAAGTGGATTTTTACTGCTACAAATTATTTTACATGTTGGACTGAAGCAATAGATTTGAAAGATGCCAACAAAAATTCAATACTATCCTTTTATGAAGGACTAGTTTGCAGATTTGGTGTTCCAACAACTACCATTTCAGATAATGCCTTACCATTTGTTGGTGTAAAGGTAACAGATTGGGTAGTTAGAGACGTAATTTATTTGAGTACGTCATCTAATTATTACCCATAAGGTAATGGGTTAGCTGAAAATACTAACAAGAATATTTTAAGGATCATCAAGAGAAAACTCAAAGATAACCAGAGAGCTTGGCATCTAATGTTGATTTCAACACTTTGGGTTAACACAGTGACTCCTAAAAGGTCAATTCGTAATTCACCATATAAACTCATTTATGGAAGAGAAGTAAGAATGTCTATTTCATTTGAGTTACCTACATTGGATTTGCTACATCAAATGGAGCTTCGTGAGAATGAACCATTGCAAGTTCGTTATGCAAGATTAATGTATTTATAAGAGCTAAGAGATCAAGCTCATGTTAACATGGAAAAGAATCAAAAGTAGATGAAGATGAATTTTTCTAAGAATGCTAAGTTTAGAATCTTCAGTGAAGGAGATATTGTGTTGAAGTGGGATGATGATCGTGCAAATCCAAGAAGACACACAAAGTTCAATACAATCTGGAGTGGTCCTTACATGATTTCAGCTTGGAAAGAACACAATGCATTTCAACTCTCAAGGCTAAATGGAGAGGAAATTTTGTTTTTTTGAATGGTATGTTTCCCAAACACTTGTTATTGAAAAACTTATAGTGTCTATTTAGAGTAGGATTTATCTTCAATAAGTGTAGTTACTACACATTGCAATGGTTTTCAATTCAATAAAGTGCATTTGTGCACGTGACCTAGTTTACGAGATCCTTTCCAATTTTAGTTTATTTTAGAAGGGTTGAACCTTTAGAAAATTTGATTTTGGTTACATAATATGGACTCCATTCCCAATGGACCAAAGCAAGGCATAGGTCTACAAACTAATAGGTAGATTTACCCGTAGGATGGCCATAAATGTTGACAATTTTTGCACTCATGCACAAAACTTTGTTATGATGGAAAACATTGATTAAGTGATCCTGTTGGCTATATTTTTTGCATAGCACAAAACCTAGGCAAATATGAGATAAATCTCCCTCATTTACCGGTGGGCTCCGTGTCATATTTTTCAATTAAAGTATGCTAATATCTAAATGGGTTTTTGCTTTAACTACTCGGTTCATGAACAATAACTGAACAGTTCTACAGCAAGTAAGCAGTTGTTTTTAAGAAAGGAAATATTTATAAAAGAAGTGAAAGGGAATTATATAAACACAAAGAAGAAATGGAGAAGATGTGCATCCCAAACAATAGATAGCAGAGTTGATTTCATGCACATAGAAGAAACCAATAGATTTAAACATAGAATTATAAGCAAAGGTAGCTCTAGATCTAAATCTGAAATAACACAAAGTCTATTAAAAGATCTAAGATAAAAATCAAGAAACATAATACACCGTGACACAAATTTCTCTAGAAATTTCCTCTTGTATATTCCTTTGCTTCAAGTGGCTCTCAAGGGTTTCAACACAAAGTTTGGAACACAAGGTTATCCTGCATAAAATTATGATCAATAACCCAAAGGTTCTTCACCTACTTATAGAATGCGAGAGGGGCAATTACAAGTCGGAAGCTTTTAGTTGAACCGCACATGTGGAAGTCGAAAGGAAATAACTAGTAATCTCCCTCTTGGAATGACATGCATGATTTGCAAATGAACATAGAACCTTCTATTTTGCACATTTGCCACTTATCTCCAAGTAGTTGACTTCTTCAAGTAATGGTTTTTAAACCAATCACTTAAGTTGTATAATTTAATTGATCGCTCAATTAATTTGTTGGAGGAAAAAGGAAGGGGAAAGCTGTAGTCTTGTCCTTTTTCATGTTTGCATGCAACTGATTCTTTTTCCTTTGATTCTCACCAAACTGGACACGAGAGTGGTCGCAAGTAGTTGGATCCAAAATCCCTTCTTATCCTTGAAGCTTTTTCACTTCTTCTCAAGTACATGCATCAAAGGCAATGTTAAGTCAGTAAATAAGTCATCATTTTTATTTTTAATTGCATATGAGCAATTAAAAATTCTGGAAAGCATTCTGGGTGAATGCAACTTCAATGAAGGCTTCAACTAGAAGATTGGAAGCACATGCACAAGATCCTAGAAGAAATTTTCCATGCACTGACTTCTTCACGGGCTGCATTCAAAACAAGAGGATGAAGCCTTTATGCCGGAAGCTTTTGAAATTATGAGATCTAGATCTGTGTCTCTAATGTTAGCAAATCTAGAAGTAATGCATGATGATGCTGAGCTTTCCTTTTCATCCCACTTTGCCATGGCTGGAGCAATCTTTGTCTATCTTTGTCTCGAACAATTCTTTTTCTTCTTATTTGTGCGGAATTATTCAAATTCATAGCATATATTCAATGTATTGGACATTGATTAAAGCTCCTTTTCTTTTGTATAGCACCCGTAACAAATTCCCTGTAATTATTTCATAAAAAGATGGCAATGGAACATGAATAGTAGATTTTAATCATAAAAATCTACATAATTCAAGCTTGTTGCCAATTTGATGTTTTATTTACATGCAAAGTGAGCATGAATTTTTCCAACTTCACCTGAGCACCTGTATCACTTATGCAAACAATTATGCAAACACAAATCAACCTCCTTCAATGCATGCGCCAAAATTGGAAGCTTTTAGCCTTGATTTCACCTTCTTTTGAGCAAAAATCCTCTTCAAATGGGGCGCACTTTTCCTCTGGGCTGCACTTCTTTACCTGTGAATTAATTAATTCATCCTTATGGCAGCCCATGCTTATATAACCCTCATAATTCTATAATTAATAATTGCCCTTCCTATTCCTGGCAATTAATTAATTAAAAATCATGTTTTTCTCTTTAACTGGTGTGCTAAAATTGCATGTTTAAGGACAACCATCCAATAAATTAAATTTAATCAATTTAATCATCCACCCTTCACTCCACTTAAGCTTCACAGTGTGCTTTAACCTTAGCCACTGAAAATAGAAATTAATTTAATCATTTAATACTTTAAAAAGTATTATTTCTCTCCCAAATGGAGCTGCATTAAATAAAATAAATTTATTTAATTTTGAAATTCCTTTTGTCCACTTCCCTTTGTTGACTTTTCCACAATCCACGCCACAAAATTGGGTGAATAAATATTAATAAATATTTATTTAATGCATTATTATTCACCCAAGGTGGGTCGCACTTTTGGAATAAGGAATTTCTATTTTAAAAAGTCACATGACAATGGAATTATTTATCCTGCAAGGCAGCCCCGAAAATCCCATGATTCACTTAAGTCATTTGAATTTCATAATGGGATTATTTACCCTTCTAGGAAGGCAATAAAATCCCATAATTCACTTAAGTTGTTTTTTCTTTTATTCCACAATGGGAATTTTTACCCTGCAAGGCAAGTAAGAAATTCCCACATGCCTGCTGCCTCCAATTATCCCATTGACTTAAGTGGCATTGCTTCCATGGGAAAAAGTACCTACTAGGCAAGTACAAAATTTCCACCGCCGCTAATTCCAAAATCCCATGATCCACTTCAAACCCTCTTTTTCCAAATATGCAACCAGCTAGAAGAAGCTTTTGGGGCACAATTTTGTCTTTTCCAAGAGAACCAGATCTCCGATGGAAAATTCCTTCCGGCACAACATGCATGTGTGATCTCTAGTTACTCCAGGCCAAGAAATCAGGCCAAACCGGCAAAGGAATTGATCTAGAAAAATTCACGAGAAAATGAAATGGGAAAACACAAAAACATAAAAAGCCTTGCCAAAAGTCACAATTTAAGTGCGTAACTCATTCCTAGTTAAAACCCTTATGGTATATAGGAATAACAATATGTTTGATCACAAGAGGATTAAATCAGAGTGCAAATTGCCTCAAATGTGGCTCAAAATAATTAAATACAAATTTCCCATAGAAAAATCTCGACGACAGAATATAACAATTTTGGGCATCTGGGTATTTGGTGAAAATGGCTAATATGGCTCTTTGGGAATATCTTGACACAATACAAGAACTTTCAGGAAATAAAAACAAAAAATGACCCATTATTTTAAAAGTATGAAATTTTTTCGAATAGGGTAGTCACAGATTTCAGGATGAAATCTGGGGACACCAGTCGGCTCCGTCTGTGGACATCTTTTTGTTTGTTAGAATGATAAGGGAAAAGATGAGATCCCAGCATTTATGGTTTTGTATCTTATCTTTTGGGCACGGGGTCAGGAAAACAAAAACAACACAACACAAAAAAAACAAGGAAAAACAAACAAAGTTTTATTTATATACATATAGATTTTAAGTTTCTTTTCGGTCCTGAACAACTTCGAGATGCTACCCTTTGAAAGGAAATTGTAACTCAATTCCATCCGGTAGAGGCAAGGAAGAAAGTATCCAATCCTATGGCTCTTTTGATCACGAAGGGACCTTTCTAAAGTGAATCGATTTATCATCCATGCCCTTGAGTTCATATCTCTTGTACCACCGCAGTACCCAGTCTCCCATCTTGAACTTCCTTTCTCTAGCCTTCTTGTCAAGTACTGGGAAAGTCTTTATCAACTCCATCCTGGTGGTGGCTCATCGTTTCTTCTCTCTATGGTGGGTAAGTCTCGTATCAACTTGCTCCATTCCCCATTTATTTGCTCCATTTTTAGGAAGAACTCTCACCATATTCTTTGTTCTTCTTCAAGTATTGATCATGTTTGTTGAAATTCTCTACTAAGGAAACTAAATCCTTGGGGATTTTGTTACCTTTTGGTTGGACTATTCCACTATTTTCATCATAACCTAGATCAGCTTATGCTTGTGACTATTTTTGTGGTAGTGACTTACTCCCTTCAACATGCAGACATGCAGATGTTTGTTTAGGGACTTTGGGGTGGTAGACCATCTCCACTTTATAGTTTCCTTGTCTGAATATGGATGGTGGTCTATCCGGATTCAATAGTGCAGCCATGACTACCAAAGAATCTGCCTTGGAGTTTTGATTTATTGGAATGAAGTCAATAGAGAAGGCTGCAAAATCGAATGTGGCAGAAAGTACTTTATCTCTGTAATGCTCCAGCTTATCTCTTTTGACTTGAATTTTCCTCGAACCTCGCTTTACTGGAAGTTCAACATCTCCTCGGGATTTGAGGAGTTTGAATCCTTTCTTTTCGGCTTACTCCATTCCTTGTAGCAATGCCTCATACTCAATCATATTATTGGTGTTCTTGAACATCATCTTGTGGGAGTATTGAAATATCTCATGATCTGGAGATATTAGTAGAACACCGACTCCTGATCCAAAAGAACAACATGTGCCTTTAAACTCGTGAGTCCAAAATTTTTCTTCTTCTTTTGCTAGCTTTGCCTCTGGTTTGAAGTTCTAGCTCTAGAACATCTTTATCCATTTCCAAGAAATAAACCCCACGGTCGATTCTAAAAAAATCGAGATCTAGGATCCTCGATTTTGTAATCGTGTACTAGGACTTCTTTTCCGGATTTAGCTTATGGTTAATCCCTTTGATAGAATATGTGCACAGACCAATACATCTTTACTTCTCCTCCCAGCTTCTTTGTAGAAGTTTCTGCTCAAAGCAACATCCCGTAGGAGACAAGAATATCTCGTAACTAGAATTGTCATCTTTAATCTTTTATTAGGAAAAACTACCGAGAATAGCTTGTGCATCTCTGATTTTTCTGATTAAATGGACTTGTCTCTCCATAGAATAACACCTTTTTATGGTCTTTATCAAGGTAAGCTCAAGAGCATCTCGCAACTTTAGATGGCATGACATTGTCGGAAGCACCAGGAATCTAGAATGTAATTTCTTAACTTGAAACCATTAAGCAATAAGAAGACATACAAATGTTCCACCTTGTCGAATATGGTGAGGGTATCTTTGAGCTTAGGTAAAAGGCATTTTTATGTATTGGATTGTCCTAGTGATTGTACATATTTTACTAGCCTATTTAACTGCTCAGGAAAGGCTCTCAAGTATTCAGCTTCTGACATTTGAACTCTGGTTTTCTTAACATGATCAATAATGTTAAAAGAAGAAATAGATTCAGATACCTGAGCTGATTTCTATGGTTGAGATGAAGAACTCACTTGCTTACCGTGAGTGAAGGAAGAAGGTAAAGGGTTGCCCCTTCTTTGTTTGTCAGCTAATGCCTCAGCTTGGCAAGTTTGTGATCTTGTAAGTACTACATATGTATGACCATGATCATCTTCATGAAGTTTCTCATCGTCATGTTCAAATTTGTAGTTCAGGTAATTAATGTTGGAGTCACCAACAGGTCCTATAAAATCATCATCCTCAAGCAGATCAACATCAACTTCTTGGTCTTCTTCATTCATCTCCACATTGTTTCTGGGAGTAGCTTCAATTGCTAATCTTTGGGAACCAGCAATGTGGTTCCGGTTGTTGTTGAAATTCCGAGCAGGGGCAATATTGTTGCCTTGAGCCATTTGAGCCATTTGAGCCATTTGTTTCTTAATCTACATCTTCTCATTTCCTAATTTTTGCGAAGTGAATCGGAAGTAGTAGCGAGAAGATGAACTTTCAGCTCTAGAAGTGTTGCTCTTTATCTTTCCACCACGATGAGGTCGTCTTCAATCTCAACTACCATATTTTTGAGCTGCTAATAAGTCAGCATGACGTGCTCTTCGCAGTTGATAGCTTACTTTAAGAAGTAAAGCATTGACGAAGAATAATTTATGATTCTCATCATTCAGAGAAGTAGAAGCTAAAATTTTATATAGTAATCTTTGGAATTTTACAATAAAATCCCACATATGCACATGTGGCTCCTTCTTCAACTGAGTGAGTTGAGTAATCAATGTACTAGAATATTTAGTTGCCTTGAATATTTTCAAGAATGCATCTTGCATAGTAACCCAGTTGGTTATGGTACCAGGAGCTAGCCGGTAGAACCATTCTCCAGCCAAGTCATGCAGAGTCTCTATGCAAATCCTGACAGATATATCTTCATGTTCGACTGCAAACACTCCACAGGATATGAAAAATGCAGCCAAGTGGTCATCTTGATTTTGCTTTCCATCTCCAAAGAATTTTAGAAAATTATTTCTTGTCCCTTCAAGTAGATCATGCATAGGAGGATTGATTCGGAGGTCCAAATGTCTGCACCCCATGGAACATGTTCTAATTGATTGTGCATGTTAACAGGGGCACGTCTTCTCCTTGTGTAGACTTGATGAATAATTCTAGCAGCCGGAATGTGCCTTAGGGATCCAGATCTGGATGCATTTTCACTCGTCTTCCGGTGAAAACCGGATTTGTGGCTTCGACTTGAGGAGGATGACTACCTAGGTTTTGTGCTATGCGCAGAAAATCTAGCCAACAATTTTTGGTGAATCTACCTGGGAATAAATATTTTTACAGATTATAGCTTATCTATTGCAGATTTGAGTGTTTTCCCATTCACTTCTCAACTTGGTTAAACGTCCATTCACCCGATAACTAAAAAGTTCATGAACCATACAATCGAATAGTTCTCAGCAAGTAAGTAGTTGTTTTAAAGAAAGGAAATATTTATAGAAGAAGGGAAAGGGAATTATATAAACACAGAGAATAAATGGAGAAGATGTGCATCATAAACAATAGATAGAAGAGTTGATTACATGCACATAGAAGAAAGTAATAGATATAAACACAAAATTCTAAGAAAAGGTAGCTCTAGATCTAGATCCGAAATAACACCAAGTCTTTTAAAAGATCTAAGATAAAAAGCAAGAAACACAATACACCGTGACACAAATTTCTCCGAAATATGATCCCGTATATTCATTTGCTTCAAGTGGCTCTCAAGGGTTTCAAAGACAAAGTTTGGAACACAAGGTTGTTGCTTATAAATTTTGATCATTAACCCAAAGGTTGTTCCTCTACTTATAGAATGTAGAGGGGCAATTACAAGTCGGAAGCTTTTAGTTGAACTAGCACATGTGGAAGTCGGAAAGGAAACAACTCGGCAATATCCCTCTGGAATTCCTCTTTATATGACATGCATGATTTCCAAGTGAAGATAGAACCATCTATTTTGAACATCTTCCACCTATCTCCAAGTAGTTGACTTCTTTAAGTAATGGTTTTTAAACCAATCACTTAAGTTATGTAATTCAATAGATCGCTCAATTACTTTGTTAGAGGAAAGAAGGAAGAGGAAAGCTACAGTCTTGTCCTTTTTCATGTCTGCATGCAACTGATTATTTTGCCTTTGATTCTCACCAAACTGGACTTGGGAGTGAATGGATCTGGAAGTGGCTGGAAGTAGCTGGATTTGGAATTCCTTCTTATCCTTGAAGATTTTTTAATTCTTCTCCAAGACATGCATCTGCAATGTTCATCGTAAATAAGTCATCATTTTTATTTTTAATTGCATATGAGCAATTAAAAATTCTGGAAAGCACTCCGAGTGAATGCAACTTCAATGAAGGCTTCAACTAGAAGATTCAAGCACATGCACAAGACCACGGAAGAAATTTTCCATGCACTGACTTCTTCACAGGATGCATTCAAAATAAGAGGATGAAGCCTTTGTGCCGAAAACTTTTGAAATTATGAGATCTGGATCTGTGTCTCCAATGTCAGCAAATCTAGAAGTAATGCATGATGTCAGCTTGAGCTTTCTTTTTCATCCCACTTTGCCATGGCTGGAGCAATATTTGTCTATCTTTGTTTGATACATTCTTTTTCTTCTCATTTGTCTAGAATTCTTCAAAACTCGGTGTAGATCTGGATAATTCTTAAGATTCAGAGGATATATTCAATATATTGGACATTGATTAAAGCTCATTTTCTTTTGTAAAGCACCTATAATGAATTCCTATAATTATTTCATACAAAGATGGCAACCGGAACATGAATAGTGGATTTTAATCATAAAACTCTACATAATTCAAGCCTCCTACCCCGAATTTGATGTTTTATTTACATGCAAAGCAAGCATGAATTTTACCAACTTCACCGAGCACCTTTGTATCACTTATGGAAACAATTATGCAAACAAAAATCAACCTCCTTCAATGCATGCGCCAAAATTGGAATCTTTTAGCCTTTATTTCACCTTCTTTTGAGCAAAAATCCTCTTCAAATGGGGCGCACTTTTCCTCTGGGCTGCACTTCTTTACCTGTGAATTAATTAATTGGTCCTTATGGCAGCCCATGCTTATATAACCCTCATAATTCTATAATTAATAATTTCCCTTCCTATTCCCGGTAGTTAATTAATTAAAAATCATACTTTTCTCTTTAACTAGTGTGCTAAAATTGCATGTTTAAGGACAAGCATCCAATAAATTAAATTTAATCGGTTTAATTATCCACCCTTTACTCCACTTAAGCTTCACAAAGTGTGCTTTAACCTTAGCCACTTTGAAAATAGGAATTAATTTAATCATTTAATACTTTAAAAGTATTATTTCTCTCCTAAATGGGGCTGCAATAAATAAATTAAATTTATTTAATTTTGAAATTCTATTTTTAAATTCCTTTTGTCCACTTCCCTTTGTTGACTTTTCCATAAGCCTGGGCACCAAAATTGGGTGAATAAATATTAACAAATATTTATATAATGCATTATTATTCACCCAAGGTGGGTCGCACTTTTGGAATAAGGAATTTCTATTTTAAAAGTCACATGACAATGGGATTATTTACCTCTGTGCAGTGCAATAAAATCCCATGATTCACTTAAGTTGTTTTTTCTTTTATTCCACAATGGGAATTTTTACCTGCAAGGCAAGCAAGAAATTTCCGCCTACCTACGCCTCCAATTATCCCATTGTGACTTAAGTGGTGTTACTTCCATGGGAAAAAGTACCTGCTAGGTAAGTACAAAATTTCCACCTGTTTGTTGCTTCCAAAATCCCATGATCCACTTCAAACCCTCTTTTTCCAAAAATGCGCCAACCCGAAGAAGCTTTCAGTGCACTACTTCATCTTTTCTAAGAGAACAAGATCTTTGATGGTGAATTCCTTCCTGTACAACGTGTGTATGTGATCCCTAGTTACTCCAAGCCAAGAATCAGTGAAACCAAGAAAGGAATTGATCTAGAAAAATTTCACAGAAAATGAAATGGGAAAACACAAAAACATAAAAAGCTACCAAAAGTCACAAATAAAGTGTAGAACTCATTCCTAGTTAAAACCCTTATGGTATATAGGAATAACGATATGTTCAATCACAAGAGGATTAAATCAAAGTGAAAATTGCCTCAAACGTGGCTCAAAATAATTAAATACAAATTTCCCATAGAAAATCCCGACATGAGAATATAACAATTTTGGGCATCCGGGTATTTGGTGAAAATGGCTAATATGGCTCTTTGGGAATAATTGGACACAAAACAAGAACTTTCAGGCAATAAAAACACAAAACGACCCACTATTTTAAAAGTATGAATTTTTTTCATATAGGGTAGTCACAAATTTCAGGATGAAACTGGGACACCGGATCCTAATCTAGGGAGTTATTTTAGTTCAATATTGTTCTTGTTATCACCGAATCACAGCACCCCTAGAGATATACTTGAACTCACGGTGTGATTGGATAACATGGGTACTATCTCCAAGTTGTGGGACTTGCTACTTGAGATAGACCTCCAGAGAAAGCTGGTTCTTGCTCCTAAACTACCTGCCACAATCTACTCTAATGCAGGATAAGCTAACTGTTCTAATCTAAATTTCCAAGGGACCAGGGAGAGAGAATACATAAAATGAAATCCTACACTAAAGCGGTGATACACCAGAAAAGGAGGGTGTGAGAGTAGTCTCCAAATGTGTGAAATACAGAAGCAAAGTACACACTAGAAGAGGTGATGACAGTTCACCATAATCTAGCAAAATGCATTCACAACAATATTCCAAGCATACACAATGTTAATGAATCCCTGCAAGAACATAATAAATAGACACAATATTCTTATAGAAATATTAAAGGGGCAAGAAGAATGCAAGAAAACACAGCAGGGGAAGATACATCCACAAACTGGTATTTTATTGCTTCATGATATGCACAGTTCAATCTATTACAAGATAAGGGCCTGGATCACCATGCAAGGAGTCCACTACAAGGGCCTGCAACACACTGGCTTCACAAAGCAATTTTGGCAGAGCTTTGCTACCCAAAAACTCTCTCTACAATGAGCCCAACACTCCAATTTATAGAAAAATGAGAAGGAAAAGAGAAGGGAAAATGGAAATCCTGAAATCTGTCCTTCAACCACCTATAAGAGGCATTAAATTGAGTGAAATGATTATATATTACTTGCAAAAGGCTCCCCATACTGTCCCATGTCTGCAAGCGAGAGAAAGAAGGATGACCATGCCTCTTAATTGCACTCCCAGCTACCAAATAAAACACTGTTCTGAACCCGGCCACGTTTTCTTAAAAACTCAATCAATTTCTGATCAAATCTAGAATTTCTTGATTTCTGTGCATCGGGCTTGGAAACACGATTCCAACGGTACCAATTTTGTGCGATTTCGTTGAGAAATGCAAAAGTTATGGCCTTCTGAGTGCGGGCAGCTATTTTGGGGTCTGCCAGGCGTTTTTCTGTCATTTGTCGGGAATGAGCATTAATTGACTGGGTCCGAACATGTTTCCTTTATTTAAATATATCTACGTTTCCGAACACGTTTCCAGAAAGTCCAATTTTGTTAAAATCGGAGCTCGGAGTCAAAAGTTATGGCCGTTTGAAGTTTCTCGTGTCAAACGTTTGACTTTTCTTCTCTGGCCGCCGCTTGATTTTTGCGTCCCACATGTTCCTTTGTCCCAAATGTCCCAAAGTGCTGCGTGGGAAAAATCCTTCCGAACCGCCCGAAATGGGCTTCCATGTCCCTTTTCTGCCGGTGACACGTGGCGTGATCTGATTGGCTTTCGGCTCCTTCGGCTATCCGCGTCCCGCGCGTCCCTTTGTCCCATTTGTCCCAGTGCTGAAGTTCCCTGTTTCAGCCGAACCGGCCGGTTCGCGTACTCGCGGCCCAGATGTCCCATTTGCTTTCGGACCGTCTGGGACAAATTTTTCCGATTCGCCGGTTCGGCCGGTTCGCGCCCTTTTGTCCCAACTGTTCCGGGACAAAAGTTCTCATTTCACGAACCGGGCTGGGTGCGCGTGATTTTCGCGCATCTTCAGCCCAACTATTCCGGGCTGCCTTAAGTCTTTTCGGCCGACTTGCGTCCTTCGTGTACTAACTGCCCAGATGTCCCAGACTCCCTGCTTCAACAGTTAGTCAAATTTTTCCATTTTTCACCTGGCCAGTTCAGATTTCGCGTCCCACGCGTCCCTTTGTCCCGAATGTCCCAAATGCTGCGCAGACCGCCTGGCGGCCTTTCGGCCGGTTCGCGCCCAGATGTCCCAACTGTCCCAAGGACCGCCTGGACTAGGACTTAGCCATTTTTCATGATTTTTCCTGGCCCGAGCTTGTTTTTGCAATTTTTACATTTTCTCAGAACTTGCTCTCTTCTTCTTGGACAGGGGAGTTAGAAAAAATATGAGGGGACCCTAGAAACATGACTTTTGCCCGGACTCAATATAATTGCTTGGGACTAAAGAATTTGATGCATGTTATCAAAATTACCTTGAGGGGTGAATTTTGGATAACATTCTCTTCGGATTAATTAATGATTACATGAAATATGTAACTATGTGTGCTTTTACAAAACGTAACAGATCACATAGTCTACAATTTCTTGATTATCTTTACCAAAAACACAAGCCCACAAAAGATAGATGTGTTGTCTTGATGAAGACATGAAAATGTAGAGTATATGAAGTGTTAGATTTGAGAACAACAATCATAATTGAAGATTGCAACATTCGTGGTTTCCTTGGTGAAATTATAGGTATTCCAAAATTCCTTTCCTTTATCATTAATACATTAAATTATGCTATTGAGTTGTTTAAATCATTATACAATCCATGTACAAAACTGAAAAGCACAAAGAAATACACAACTCAGTTTCAAAATTCAAAATTAATATTCATAAGGAATTTCAAATGTTCCCACACAAGACGTGGAATGTAATCAAGAGTAAATACAACTACGAAGTAAGAGGTACATATGCATGAAAGATAAAATAGAGGAGTATGAATGAACCCATCATTTCCTTGAAGTTATTCTGTTTAGTTGACATATCTCCAGCTCCAACTTTGCTTCATCATCATCTTCACTGCTTGACAAGGGGAATATACCTGAAAATAGAAAAAGAAAAATATTAGTTATTGACCTCAAGGATAATCCATATTCCTATATTATCCAAATTCATACACATGTATCTCTTAACAATAGGAGATATAAATTACATGAGGAATATGGGAATAACTGACAAAAGTACTTTTATGGAACAACATACATGATTATCCACTCAGAAATAAGGAGAGATAAGAAAAGAAAACTATGGAACATAAGAGAGGCCAAAAAGCCTAAATATTTTCTAACTGTTTTCTTAAGTGTGCAAGTACATGTTGCAGTAAAGAAGAAAATAAAATCATGTCTTACAGTCCTCACTGTTAGATAAAGATTACATAAAAAAAAAGTTCAATGAATTCCATCCTATGGTACACCAGCTTGGAATAAATCACAAGTGCATAATGGCATGAAAGAAGAATGTAACTCAAAGTTCAGTTGTTATTCACTCAAAAATAGAAGGAATTGCGGTGCAGATCAGAGGAGGAACTTGCATGCTTATTTTCATTCAAAGGAAAAGGTACATGTTGCAAATTTTCAAATAGGTGTAGCAGAAGAATCAAAATATAAAGGCTGAAGGTAACTAGAAAGATAAGATTACAGCTAAAATAGAATGATAAAGAAATATGAGAATTTTTTTGACAGTGGCTTCGCCATGTAATATTGACCTTTATGTTTTCCGGCATGCATACTAAAGTTGTAATAAAGATCAAATACAATATTTATGCAGAAAATAAATGGAGCTATACTTTCAAAGATCAAGGGAAGGACTTTAGAGAAGTCATTATGGTTTAATAGATGAAGAAAATAAATTTTAGGGTAATCTTACAAAGTACAATCATTCTTGAAGTATAATTTTCAAAATGAAGCATCAACTATACAAAATAATACAGTATAGCTTCAGAGATGAAATTAAATGCAAGATTCACAATTTTATAGATACCGAAATGATTCATAAGAGATACAAAAATGCTGAAATACCAATGGAGTACAATAGATAAGAAAGTAGAGTCATTTTTCTAAAAATAAAGTCATAACAACCATGCAATCCAAAAAAATTTCAAGATACAACCTTTCAAGTGATCTTTTCAGGCTACAAACATTCAAGATTTCAACTTAAAGAATTGTTTCCATTTATATATCTAGTTTCAATACACAATCAATTAAAGTTTCAGATGAGCTTTAAGTACATATCTTCAAAAGAATGTATTCAAGTATGCAATTGACAAAATTTTGAGAAAAGTAAGTATCAACTATCATGCACATTCATCCTGAAAAGATGAACATGATACAGTACTAGAACATCAAATTATTTTCATAGATTAACCAAGGAAAATTCTAAATGGTTCCCAATCAAGGAACAATGAAGTTGTATAGACAGATAATTTTTTCAAATGTTGTTATTGATACAGAGTTACAAATTCCTTTGAAGAGACTGGGTTACCTACTCAGGGTATAGAATTGATGATGCATCAAAATTAATACATCAAAACAGACAACAATTACGTATTATGACTAAATGAGAATGAAAGAGCCCCATGATTTTGGAAGATGGATTTCTCCTTTTATAAGGACAAGAATAAAAAACATGATAAAATGATAAAATCCAAGTGTGGTATCAAAATTAGTTCCAAATACTTGATGCACCATTGGCTTAGAAGTAACAATTCTAACACAAAGAGTTGAAAACATTAGTTCAAAATTAGAAGCTTTCAAAGAAGAAGAAACAATGAAAAAATGAGTCAATGCATTGACAAGAAGGCTCATAAGCCTCAAGAATATAACCTTGATCAAGTATCAAACCCACAATTCGAGCTTATCAAGAATGAATGAAAGAAACTCAACAAAACTCGAATGGAAAACATAATAGTTTGAATTTGAATCAAAACAATATCGATATCAGAAGATCAAATGGAGAAAACAAACCATTATGTACAAACTCGGGATGATATAAATAAAAGATGGTCAACTACTGACTAAGGAAATAGAGTGCAAGAAAATTTTCATGGCCAAGCCATCCAAAATCATTCAATAAGTACAAAGATGATGGAATACAAAACATAGTGAAGAATATCCAAGGTTTCAAGAAAAGGCTCAAGGATTGACCAAGAACAAGCTTCGAATCAGAGACACATGCATACCCAGGGCCAATAGTCACAAAATGTCAAAAGATCATCAAGAAAGAGAGTTTTTCGCAACATAAAGTATAAAAAGTTGTAGATTCAAGGGACAATTTTACAAGGAATGAAAGTGAGTAGCAAGTAAATAGTAATTTAATTAGTATCCATAACACAAACTCAAGTGGAGAAAATTTGAATAGAAACACATGCATATCCAAGTTAAAGAAATATTTAATTATTTCAGAAATTTGTCATTCCCATTGAAATCATCTTCAAGTTGTAGTATCGAGTAAAAAGGGTACATATCCCGGCCATCAATAAAAAACCCATTAATGGGTATCAAAAAATCAGAATAAGAAACAAGAACTCACCATTTATAATCGAACAGTCAAAAATTTCAAGCAACTGAATGATGAAACAAGAAATCCATATGCCCATGAGAATTTTCAAACTCAAGAGTCAAGCAAGAGCAAGAAATCATAGAACCCACAAATATTTTCAAGAGTTTCAAGTGACATATCCAAGGAAGAAAATGAAAATAGAAGTGTACGTGTGCAAGAGAAAAATTATCTCACCTATAACCACTCATGGTGGCCAACATCAACTATGATTCACTCATAAATATCGAAAGCAGGCATAAAACCATAAACTCATATAAGCTCAAGAAAATCTCCATGGCAGTAATAGAGTTTTCAGAACTCAAGATGACAAGAAAATACATGTGTTCAAGCCCCATAATCTTGTAGAAAAGAATTACATAAAACCAATCTCAAAGTTTACAACAATGGAGGAATCACCCACAAGTCTTCTAAGAAAATCCCTAACATATTAGAGATAAAAGATACAGATTATCGAAGGATCAGAAAGCCAAAAATGGACTATTCCAAGCATTAAAAGCTTTAACAATGTCATCGAGCAAAAAATTGTGTCGTAGGGCTTTCCCACAAGCAAAAAAATTCCAAATGAACTGATCATTAAGGTTTGATATACCTTTACCACACGAACTCAAGAGATGAGTTAGTGAAACCCTAACCGAGAGTCAAGAATCAACGACGGACATAAAACATAGTACAAAGATCAATGGGTAAGGGATCATCACTAACTTTTGAGGAAAACCACCATGGTTAGATGCCACAAAGTGCATTAAAGCCAAATTGAAACCTTAATCAAGGATCGAGATCGACGATCACATATGAAGAAGGTGAGAAAATTAGTGGTCAACATTGATTTTTAAGTTAGTAATACAAAATCGTGGGTACAATCAACAAATTTGAGTCAGATGCCACTGACAAATGTGAAGGGGTGAGTCATCGTCACGAGGGGGCCAGGCCATATCATTTAAAATCATTGCATATTGACTTTCAAAATTCTAAACCATAGTCTATGCCCCAAATAATGAAGGCTGGTCGAAAACAATTACAACACAATGAAAATCGAAAAGTGGCCAAACATTATAGTATGCCATTAGTGTATGCAAAGAGGGCCGAATAATTAGACTATGATTATTACTTAGTCTATATCCCGAATAACCAAAGGTGGCCGAGTATGGTATGGTAACCTTTGCAAACTAATCCCATGTGTTTCCTAAAACCATGGTAATGTGTGAAGTCCATGAGGGTGGGCAAACCAAATGAAGACTAGTGCTAACAATCAAAGGTAGTCCCCATTGATGTGATGTTTTAAAAATGAATTAGAATATATTGTCCATGTGATCACAAGGAGATAAAGAAAAGATCAACATCAGAATAATGCAAAACCTTTTCAAGAATTGATTACCTTATTTTTAACAAATAAGATTTGATTATGATTGCACATGTGTTCCCAGTGGTCCCCAGTGAGGTGAATAATTTTTCTAAGTATTGGAGATCAAAAGTATTTATTTTCTTGCACAGGAGATTATTTTCCTTACCTTCACAAAAGGACATTCAATGTCACATAACAAGACGAAAATTTGCATGCACTAGGAAGGAGACTTTCTCATCAAGAAAGATTTATTATTAGCAAATTATTTCACCCATACTTTTCTTTAAAATAGAACAGTCAACTGCAATTTGACTGAGATGTAACCCAAGGCTATTAATGCCTCTTTGTATTAACTTCCTTATTTTTATTCCTTTATTTATTAATAGATAAAGGATAAAAATAGGATGCATGGGTGAGTACAATTTTATTCTATTTTTAGAAGGGTGGGGATAATTTTTTTCTATATATTGTGTGCCTTGGCAAAGCACAAGGGGAGGACTTTTAGATATAGGAGTGATGAAGCAGATTTTGCAGCTTTTGCCCTCTGAATGAGAAGTATTTTCTATCTTTCTAATTATTTTTAGTCTTGTGTATGTACCATTAATCTTGTGAATGGTGAATTCCCTAATTAATCATCTTACCATATTGCAAAATTCAAGTAATTTCTGCATGATATTAATGTGTATGATTAACTTATCAAGATTGTTATGATACTTTAGCTCAATACATCAAAGTGTTTTGACCTAATATTATGTAGAAAACTATTGGCTTGTGCATGCAAAAATTAATCCTCATATAAATTATGTATGTACTTAGTCAAATACCTCATACAAGTTTGGTGTGTCATCTCAGTTTTCAATCCATTTATAGTCATCTTTTCCCTCATACCCTAGAAAATTAGTTTAGGATACATCAATAAGGAACTCGAACTTGATACCGGGAGACTCACCTCAAAATAGGTATACCCACCTGCACCTGAGGTGTTTCCATTGTATCTATGAAAGAGAGAGATAATTTTTGTAAGCTTAGAACACCCGCAACCATCTCTCTCTAGGGTGCACTTTCTAGAGATAATAATTTTTGGCATGCCTCATGAGAAATGAATTAGATCTATGATCTAATTATAACAGATTTACATCAAGAAAAAGTTATTTCTGGATCAACATGATGAAGCAATTATTCTAAATACTTAAGGGTCTACTTCAGGACTTTGTAAGGATTATTTAAGACAGTATTGTAAGCATGTTCCATGCCTAAAACTACTATAAGATCATCGGTAAGAGGAATTCCTTCGATTTTTTTCTTTACCTTTGAATTCTCAGAAGAGAAGAGTTGGTAATACTTTTCCTTATAATAGACATGGATTTGGTAATCCTCCTCCCAATATTCCATCACCACGTGTCAATCTTTTCATTCAGATCCCAATTTTTCAAATGGCTATTCAAAGACCTAGGAATTTTGTGACCTTTAATAATGGCATCCCATTAGTAATCCCAATTTATCATGATATCCCTAATACGGCATGAAAAGTATACCTACCTTCATTGTTGAAAATCAGGTTACACCAAAAGATTATATCAAAAATGTTGCACCCCTATGTGCAGTTCATAACATAACCCATGAAGATGTGGCCTTAAGAGTTTTAGATGTAACCTTTAAAGGGAAAGCCTTGCAATGATATAGAAATTTAAATAATAGAAGCATAATAAATTGGAATGACGTTAGGTGGCAAATTGCTAAAACAATTTCAAGATAATTAAGATCATTTATCTCTCATAGAATAGTTGTCTACCATTAAAAGAGCTACCCATGAATTTATGTCTAGTTTCAACATTCATTTTTCGAGAACTTGAGAAAGAATCCCAACAAGTGTTAAGCCTCAAGTGGACCATGCATAATCTTAGAGTATTAAACAATGATATTTCAACTATGATTCAGTCTATGGGAGGTGAAATTCTTTGATGCTTATAATATTTCTATAAGAGAGGAAAATAGCCTTATTCAAGCCAAACAATTAGCACCAACACCTTCAATGGTTTATTTGGAAGATCTAGTACCTATTCCACAACCTATCAAGATTATAGAACCTATTATATTACCCCCATCAGATGACGTGTTTAAATATTTGTAGACTATAGGAAACAAGTTGACTTCAATTGAAAATAGAGATGCATTACCTAGCATACCTTAACAAGCCCTTTATCAAGATAAGGCAAAATTTTGACCCTTATTTAAAAGGAAGTTTGATGCAAAGGCTCCTAAGTTCATCTAACGCTTTAGTCCGACTTAATATGGATACAAAATAGTGGTGTCAACCTTGTAATCAGCCTCATTCAGATGCAAGTTGGTCAAATAATTTTTTGAACATAAGTCTTGTTGCATAACCTCAACCTAAGACATTATTCATGCCTCAACAAATGGAGGGTGGGAAGAAATAACGCTTATCTTAAGAAGGCACCCGAACAAAAATTAGTCAGTTTTAGTGAGGATTATTTCATTAAAGTAACCACTAGGGCTCAAAAAAGGATGTAGAAAGTAAAAACAACAAAATAGGCATGTTCTGCCCACATTCACTGATAAAACAACTACGAGGCCAAAAAAATGCTAACACTCTTCTATTCCGCAAAAAACAAAAGTGTTTCAACTGTAAAAAGCAGCAAAAATAGCTACATCCTGACCCAATAAGGTTATTTATACCTTAGATATCAAAATAAGTTTATGCATAATCAATTGTTCGCTAAATCGTATGCTAAAATAGTAGAGTCTATCTCTAAAATTGTAACTTCTTTTAACATTGTTGATGTAATGAAAAAGCATAATGTTAACATCTCAATGTGGGATGCTCTAAGTATTCCAAGACAACAAGATTTACTTTCTCATGAACTTGCTAAGCTACATATTTCTTGAAAAACAACACAAAAGGAAGTTCATAAAATAGATATGGTCCTTGGAACAATGGAACAGACTACATTAAAAAAGTTAAATGGATGGTTCAAAAGGTTTTAAATGCTCAAGACATCAAGAAACCACCACCATTTTATTTATCACTTATTATTAGAGCACATCTTGTTTATAACTGTATGGTTGACAGTGGTGCAAAGTAGCACAGTTATGCCAAAAGCAATTTGAGATAAATTGGGTTTGCATTATGAACCTACAGAGAAGAGTTTTCTATAGCTCAATGGAACTGCAAAAAATACAGTTGGTGTCATCAGAAATATGGAGGTAACATTGCATGCTTCCCTAAATGTTTCCATTCTGCAAGATATTACTTTTGTGGATTTACCTCCTTACTTTGTTATATTCTTATTTAGAGATTTCACCGCAAAGATAGGAGGTTATCTCTCTTAGATTGGTCTTTGTTGTTTTTCACAACATGTTATGGAGCCAAAGTTACTATCAACTCTAAATCGTTGGCTATATTTCACATTGAGCCTCACGCTTCTAATGCATTAGCTAATTATGCATCCTTACACAAGTCTTATTTTGATAATACAACTCATGTTTCAGAATTAGATGGTGTTTCTAACCTATTTATGGATGAAAATACACATGAAGAACATGCTCATGATCCTTTCAAATAATTTAAAGAACATCAATTTGGTGTGTATTTCTTCATTGGGAAAACACACCAATTCCCTTGCTATCCAAAATAGAAAATGCAATGAAGGGATTTGGAAGCTTCATTTTGATGGAGATAAGAACAAGAAAGGACAAGGCACATGTTTGATGCTCACTTCGAAAGGTATTTTTGGCTTTGAGTCTCTAATTTTAATGCACTTGTAATGTGGTTGAATACAAAGCATTAATTTATGGCTTACTTTGGGGCCAGAAAAATAGGTATTAACATGCTACATATTTTTGGTGATTCTTAGTTGGTTATCAATTAACTAATAAATTTCAATGTTTGTAAGAATCCATTAATGAAGTATTACAAACATAGAGTTTCAAACATAATGGAATATTTCAACGCTATCAATATCTAGTCCATCCCTAGAACAGAAAATAAGCATGTAGATAGACTTGCAACAATTGGTGCCATTTTGAAGTGCTTGAACAAATTAAAAACAACAAGATTCAGCCTCACATAAAGCTGATTTTCAGGCCTTCTATACCTGATAATGATTTGAATTGGTAGGTTTTTGAAAATGATGAACAAATCTATAGGTTTTTGCAGTAAGAAGCTGAATTTTCTATAGTAAATCAAGATAAATTACATCACTTATATGGTGACTAGATTGTTTAGTTAAAGATGAATAAACTACCTCAAGGCTTGGTCACATTAGAAGACATCTTCAACACTGATGATCAGTTAAGGAAAGAAAAAACTAAGATGTCAACACATGCTGATAACTATGAAGAGATCTTAGTTGATGAAGGAAAAAAATTGTTTCTTGGAAAGGTATGTTCTCTAGCTGAAAAGCATTCCTTTATTAATCTTTGCAAGGAATTTAAAGATGTTTTCTCTTAGAAATACCAAGATGTAAAAGGGTTTTATCCCAGTTTAGTACATCATACTATTGAATTATAGACAAAATCCAAGCCAGTTAGGTAAAAATAGAGGCCTGTAAATCCCAAAAAAGAACCTCTAATGAGGAAATAATTATCTAAGTTGATCGAATCAGGTATTATCTTTCCAGTTAAGGATTCAAGTTGGGTAGCTAATCTTGTTCCATTTTGGAAAAATAATGGAGAGATCAGATTATGTTTGGATTTTAGAGATCTTAATAAATCTTCATTAAAATATCATTACCCACTTCCTAATATGGATCATATTTTAAGAACAATTTCTCATTCAAATAGATTATCTCTTTTGGATAGTTATAGTGGATATAATTAGATTTTAGTCCAAGAAGAAGATAGGTACAAAACATCTTTCACCACCAAGTGGGTACTTATGCTTACAAAAGGATGCCTTTTGGCCTTTCAAATGTTGGTGCAACGTTTCAACATGCAATGGACATGGCTTTTCATAGCTTGTTAAATAAATGCATCCTAGTTTATTTAGATGATGTTACTGTATTTTAAAAAAATTCAGATGAGAATCTAATACATCTAAGGAAAAATTTCCATTTATGCAAACAGTTTGGGATATCTTTGAATCCCAAAAAGTCTATCTTTTAAGTACATCAAGGTAAATTACTTGGTCATATTGTTTTAAAGCAAGGTTTAGCAATTGATCCTTTCAGAATTGAAGCCATATCACAACTATCATTGCCTCATCTCAAGAAGGCATTACATATTTTTCTGGGAAAAATCAACTTGTTAGAAGATTTGTTACAAATTTTGCAACATTGGTGAAACCATTAACAACTATGTTAAAGAAAGAGAAAGTATTCTCTTGGACCAACGAAGGGAGAGAAGGGTTTGAAGCAATTAAGACAACCATCTCTCAAGCTCCTACTCTTGAAAATCAAAATTTTGATAAAGATTTTACAATGTATGCACTTACAGGAGCTGAAACAATATCAACCATATTAACTTAGGTTAATGATGAAAATATTGAGAAACCAATTGCTTTCTTTGGACAAATTTTGCATGATTACAAAACAAGGTACACATTTCTTGAAAAACAAGTAATTTCAGTGGTCATAGGACTAAAGAATTTTAAGTACATGCTTTCAAACAACAAAATTCATGTTCTTGTTTCTCATCTAAGTGTAAAAGCATTCTTGTTAAATAAATAATTCAATGATAAAAGAGCAGGCTGGATAAGGAAAGTCATGGAATACGATGTTGATATCCGTATTGTGAAGACAGTTCAAGTTAAAGGTTTGTGTAAGCATCTAATTGCTGATATGAAAAAACAACAGGATATAAAATCGATGATGATAAAAACAGCACGGTGAAGTTATGTATCGAAATCAAACATCATGGTGCAGCCAGAAAATCAGCAACTTGAACTTTCTCAAGAAGTTAAGGAATCAAGATGGATGATTGATTTACTTAACTATCTACATCATGGAATTTATCCAAAGGTATGGACAAGAATAGATGAAGGTATTTTCAGGTTACAGGATGTACCTCATGTATTTTTAATGATGGTGTGTTATTCAAAAAAGGATATAAATAGAATATTGTTGCGATGTGTTGATTATGATAGAATTCAATAATTATTATTGAAATTCCATGAAGGACCTACAGGAGGTCACTTTTCGGCACGAACTACAACCTTAAAAATTATTAAAACTTGCTACTATTGGCACAACATATTCAAATACTATTTTGAATGAATTGAAAGGGTAAGAAATGTGCTTTCTTTGTTGGAAAAGAATTTTTAGCTTCGTTTCCCTTATAACCTATTTAGTTGATCATCATTTCATGTAGTGGGGTCTTGACTTTATTGGCATGATAAACCCACCTTTCACAAGGAAACAAGTGGATTTTTACTACTCTGATTATTTTACATGATGGATTGAAGTAATAGCTTTGAAAGATGCCAACAAAACTTCAATACTATCCTTTTATGAAGGAATAGTTTGCAAATTTGGCATTCTAGTAAACTATCATTTTAGGTAATTGTTTAGCGATTGTTGGTGCAAAGGTAACAGATTGGGTAGTTAAACACATAATTTATTTGAGTACATCATCTAATTTTTACCCATAAGGTAATGGGTTAGCTGAAAGAACTAACAAGAAACTTTTGAGGATCATCAGAAGAACACTCAAAGATAACTAGAGAGCTTGGCATCTAATGTTGATTTTAACACTTTGGGTTAACACAGTGACTCCTAAAAGATCAGTTCGTAATTCACCATATAAACTCATTTATGGAAGAGAAGTAAGAATGTCTATTTCATTTAAGTTACCTACATTAGATTTACTACATCAAATGGAGCTTCTTGAGAATGAACCATTGCAAGTTCATTATGTAGAATTAATGGAGTTATAAGAGCTAAGAGATCAAGCTCATGTAAACATGGAAAAGAATCAGAAGTAGATGAAGAAAACTTTTGATAAGAAGGCTAAGTTTAGAATCTTTAATGAAGGAGATATTGTGTTGAAGTGGGATGTTGATCGTGTAAATCCAAGAAGACACACAAATTTTGATACAATCTGGAGTGGTCCTTACATGATTTCAGCTTAGAAAGAACACAATGCATTTCAACTCTCAAAGCTAAATGGAGAGGAAATTCCCATTCCTGTGAATGGTATGTTTCTCAAACATTGTTATTAAAAACTTATAGTGTCTATTTAGAGTAGGATTTATCTTCAATAAGTGTAATTCCTGCACATTGCAATGTTTTTCAATTCAATAAAGTGCATTTGTACACATGACCTAGTTTACGAGAACCTTTCCAGTTTTAGTTTTTTTTGGAAGGGTTGAACCTTCAGAAAATTAGATTTTGGTTACTAGACTATGGACTCCATGCCCAATGGACAACAGGAAGGCATAGGTCTACAAGCTAGTTGGTAGATTTACCGTAGGATGGCCAAAAATGTTGACAATTTTTACACTTGTGCAAAAATGGGCAACTCGAAACTTACGATGGATAGTATTGATGGATAGTATTGATTAAGTGATCCTAATCTAGTGAGAGTTCCTTGATTCAGATTCTTTAAATCATTATACAATCCATGTAAAACACAAGGCCCTAAAAGAAAAGCATGAAAAGAAATACACAACTGTTAGATTTTCAAAATTCAAAATTATTATTCATTAAGTAAGGAATTATGAAATATTCCCTATTTAGTTGTTTAAACACAATCCGTGGAATGAAAGAAATACACCTGAAGAGTAAATCCCACACAAGTCGTGGGATGTAATCAAGAGTAAATAAGTATTACATATGTACATATGCATGAAAGAGAAAAGAGATGCGTATGAATGAACCCATCATTGCCTTGAAGTTATTTTGTTTAGTTGACATATCTCCAGCTCCATATTTCTTCATCATCATCTTCATCTTCACTGCTTGACAAGAGGAATGTACCTGAAAATAAAAAGAAAAATGTCAGTTATTGAGCTCAGGGTTAATCCATATTCCTATACTATCCAAATTCATGTAGACAGATCTCTTAACAACATGAGATATAAATTACATGAGGAATATAGGAAGAACTAACAAAAGTATTTTTTTGTAACAACATACATGATTTTCCACTTAGAAATAAGGAGAGAGAAGAAAAGAAAACCATGGAACATAAGAGAGGCCAAAAAGCCTAAATATTTTCTAACTATTTTCTTAAGTGTGCAAGTACATGTTATAGTAAAGAAGAAAATGAAATCATGTCTTATAGTCCTCACTGTTAGATAAATATTGCATAAAAACAAAGTTCAATGAATTCCATCCTATGGTACACTAGCTTGGAATAAATCAAAGTGCATAATGGCATGAAAGAAGAATGCAACTCAAAGTTTAATTGTTATTCACTCAAAATAGAAGGAATTGTAGTGCGAGATCGAGGAGGAATTTGCATTCTTATTTTCATTCAAAGGAAAAGGTACATGTTGCAAATTTTCAAATAGTGTAGTAGAAGAATCAAAATATAAAGGAAGAAGGTAACTGGAAAGATAAAATTACAAATGAAACAAAATGAGAAAGAAATATGAGAAAATTTTGATAGGTCTTCGTGATATAAATTGACCTTTTATATTTTCCATCATGCATACTAAAGTTGTAATAAAGATCAAATACAATATTTAAGCAGAAAAAAATGGATCTATACTTTCAATCATCAAGGGGAAGGAATTTAGAGCACTCATTATGGTTTAACAGCTGAAGAAAATAAATTTTTAGGGTAATCTTACAAAGTACAATCATTCTTGAAGTATATTTTCAAAATGAAGAAGCATCAACTATACAAAATATTACAATATAGCTTCAGAGATCAAATTAAATGCAAGAATCACAGTTTTTTAGATACCAAAATGATTGAAGAGATACAAAAATTCTGAAATACCAATGGAGTACAATAGATAAGAAAGTAGAGTCATTTTTCTATAAATAAAGTCATAACAACCATGCAATCAAAAAAAGATTCAAGATACAACCTTTCAAGTGATCTTTTCAGGCTACAAACATTCAAGATTTAACTTAAACAATTGCTTCCAATTATATATCTAGTTTCAATACACAATCAATTAAAGTTTAAGATGAGCTTTAAGTACATATCTTCAAAAGAATGTATTCAAGTATGCAATTGACAAAATTTTGAGAAAAGTAAGTATCAACCATCATGCACATTCAGCTTGAAAAGATGAACATGATACAAGCATGCAACATCAAATTATTTTCATAGATTAACCAAGGAAAATTCTAAAGGGTTTCTAATCAAGGAACAACAAAATTACATAGAGAGATAATTTTTTTCAACTGTTGTTATTGATAAAGAGTTACAAATTCCCTTGAAGAGACCGGGTTACCTACTCAGGGTATAAAATTGATGATGCATCAAAATTAATACATCAAAACAGACTACAATTAAGTATTATGACTAAATGAGAATGAAAGAGCCCCAAGATTTTGGAAGATGGATTTCTCCTTTTACAAGGACAAGAATAAAAAGATGATACAAATGATAAAATCCAAGTGTGGTATCAAAATGAGTTCCAAATACTTCAGTGGAACCATTGGCTTAGCCAGTAACAATTCTAACACAAAGAGTTGAAAACAGTAGCTCAAAATCCATAAGCTTTCAATGAAGAAGAAACTCATGAAGAGTCAAAGGAATTTCCACTTACCATGAAAAAATGAAACAATGCATGAAAGTAAAGATCATAAGCCTCATGAATATAAGCTTCATCAAGTATCAAACCCCCAATTAAAGCTTACTAAGAATGAAAAAAACTCGACAAAACATGAATGGAAAACAAAATAGTCCAAATTTGAATCAAAAAAAGAGCTAGATATCGAAGCTCAAATGGATTAAACAAACCCTTATGTACAAAATTAGGATGATACAAATAAAATGATGGTCGACTCACTCGACTAAGGAAACAAAGTGCAAGAAAATGTTATGGCCGATCTATCCAAAGTCATTCAACAAAAGTACAAAGAAGATGGAATAAAAACATAATGAAGAATATCTAGGGTTTCCAGAAAAGGATTAAGGATTGACCGAGAACAAGCTTCGAATTAGAGACACATGCATACCTAGGGCCAATAGTCATAAACCCTCGAAAGATCATCAAGAAAGATATTTTTTTGCAACATAAAGTATAATAGTCTAGATTTAAGGGATAATTTTATAAGGAATGAAAGCGAGTAGCAAGTAAATAGAGCTTTAAATAGTATTCAGAACACAAACTCAAGTGGAAGAGATTTGAATTAGAAAATGCATGCATATCCAAGTTAAAGAAATATTCAATTATTTTAGAAATTTGTCATTCCCATTGAAATCACCTTCAAGTTGCGAAGTATCGAGTGAAAATGGTATAGATCATGGCCATTAACAAAAAAACCATTAATGGGTATCAAGAAATCAAAGTAAGAAACAAGAACTCACCATTTATAATCGAACAGTCAAAATTTTTGGGAAATTGAATGATGAAACAAGAAATGCATATGCCCATGAGAAGTTTTGAACTTGAGAGTCAAGAAGGAGTAAGAAATCACAGACCCAAAATATTTTTAAGAGTTTCAATGACATATCCAAGGAAGAAAATGAAAATAGAAGTGTACGTGTGCAAGAGAAAAATTATCTCACCTATAACCACTCATGGCGGCCGGCATCAACTATGATTCACTCAAAATATCAAGTAGAGGCATAAAACTAGAAACTCGTAGAAGCTCAAGAAAATGTCCATGGCGGTAACAAAGTTTTCAGAACTCAAGATGACAAGAAAATACACGTGTTCAAGCCCTAGAATCTTATAGACCGAATAACGTAAAACTGAGCTCAAAGTCTACAACAATGGTGGAATCTCCCAGAAGGATTTCAAAGAAAATATCTAACATATCAGAGACAAAAGATATAGATGCTCGAAGGATCAGAAGGCTGAAAAATGGACTGATTTGAGCTTTAAAAGCTTCAACAATGTCATCGAGGAAACATTTTTCAGGACTTGCCAACAAGCCAAAAAAATCTAAATGAAGTGATCATTAAGGTTCGATAGACCTTTACCACATGAACTCAAGAGGTGAGTTAGTGAAACCCTAACCGAGAGTCAAGAATCAATGATGGACATAAAACACAATACAAATATCGACATATAAGGGATCATCACTAAATTTTGAGGCAAACCACCATGGTTAGATGCCACCAACTGCATTAAAAGCCAAATTGAAACCTTAATCAAGGATCAAGATCAATGATCATAGATGAAGCAAGTGAGAGAATCAATGGTCAACATTGATTTTTAAGTTAAGAATATAAAATCAGGGGTACAATCAACAAACTTGAGTCGATGCCATAAAAAATTGTTAAGGGGTGAGTCATCATCATGAGGGGGACAACCCATATCTTTTTAAAATCATTACATATTGACTTTCAAAAGTCTAAACCATAGTCTATGCCCCAAATAATCAAAGGGTGTTCGACAAAAATTACAACACAATGAAAATCGAAATGTGGCCGAACATTATAATATCACATGAGTGTATGCAAAGATGAATGAATAATTAGAATATGATTATTACTTAGTCTATATCCCGAATAACCAAAGGTGGCCGAGTATGGTATGGTAACCCTTTGCAAACTAATCCCATGTGTTTCCTAAAACCATGGTAATGTGCCAAGTCCATGAGGGTGGCCAAACCAAATGAAGACTAGTGCTAACAATCAAAGGTGGTCCCCACTGATGTGATGTTTTTAAAATGACTTAGAATATATTGTCCATGTGATCACAAGGAGATAGAGTAGAGATCAACATCAAAATGCAAGCAACCTTTTGAAGACTTGATTACCTTATTTTTCACAAATAAGAGTTGATTATGATTACACATGTTCTCCCAGTGGTCCCCACAGTGAGGTGAATAATTTTTCTAAGTATTGGAGATCAAAAGTATTTATTTTCTTGCAAGAGTATTTTTGCATACCTTCACAAAAGGACAAACAAATAAGAAGACAAATTTGCATGCACTAGGAAGGAGACTTGCTCATCAAGAAAGATTTATTATTAGCAAATTATTTCACCCATACTTTTCTTTAAAATAGATCAGTCAACTGCAGTTTGATTGAGTTATAAGCAAGCCTATTAATGCCTATTTGTATTAACTTCCTTATTTTTATTCCTTTATTTATTAATAGATAAAGGATAAAAAATAGGATGCATGGGCGAGTACAATTTTAGCCTATTTTTAGGAAATGTGGGGAATAATTTTTGCTATATATTGTGTGCCTCAAGAAGCAAAGCACGGGAGGAAGACTTTTAGATATAGGAGTGCTGAAGCAAATTTTTCTAGTTTTCCCCTCTGAATAAGAATTATTTTCTACCTTACTAATTATTTGTAGTCTTTTTTATGTCCCATTAATCTTGTGAATGTTGAATTCCTTGATTAATCATCTTACCCTATTGCAAAATTCAGTAATTTCTATTTGATATTAATGTGTATGTTTTACTTAGCAATATTGTTGTGATACTTTCCCATAATACATCAAAGTGTTTTGCCCTAATATTCTGCAGAAAATTGTTGGCTTGTGCATATAATAATTCATTCTCATATCAATTGTGCATGTATTTAGTCGAAGACCTCATACAAGTTTTGTGTATCACCTCAATTTTCAATCCATTTATAGTCATCTTTGTCCCTCATACCCTTGAAAATTAGTTTAGGATATATCAATACGCAACCACCCTTGATACTAGAGACTCACCACAAGATAGGTATACCGACAAACCCTGAGGTGTTTCCATTGTATCTATGTTAGAGAGAGATAATTTTTGCAAGATTAGAACACCGAAACCATCTCTCTATAGGGTGCAAATTTGAGAGATAAAACTTTTCTTACTTAGGAACCATGTGAATAGAAGTATGTAATCAAGACTAGATAACGACTCAAACTGCATGATTTTGTGTCTACACCGAGGTTTTATGTTGTACCCCCATTTAGGACACATCTAGTTCCTCTATCTCTCTCTTGCCCACCGCATCTTTGTACCTAGTCATCATTGGAATTTACTTCCATCGAATCAATTCAAACATTCCTTAAGAATCTCTTATAGATATTCTCATTCTCATAATCATAATCTTAATTCAAATTTCATCGGTCACCGTCTTATTTCTCTATTCTCTTTTACATCTATTTTTATAATCCATCATAGGTGGTTATAAACCAACACAATGGTTTCCTCACCTTTCCATTGTAATTAACCATATTTAATAAAATGCTTAGGATATTCATTCCCACATTACACAAATAATTCATTACAAAGTCTTTTTCATAACAATCTCAAATCAAACTTGTCTTTAACAATCCAACAAGTCTTTAATATTTTAAACAACTTAGGGGATTTAGTCACATAACATAATAAGTGAGGTGTTTTTATTCCCATAGAAGAATCTAGTGTTGGATATGATAGGATATTAATATTAGTGTGAATAATAATTATATGTGAGTTGTTTATAATATTGTTATAGGTGATTTTTGGTTGTTAAACCAAACTCACATAAATAAGTATACAAGAAATGTTTTGAAAACAACCTCCTTGAATATAGGGATTGTTTCTCCTATATATATATATATATATATATATATATATATATATATATATATATATATATATAAGTGATCCTAAATGAATTAATGAGCATATTATTAGTGTGTTTGTATTTCTGCAAACTGGTCTAAATATATTATTTGGTATCAAAGCCAGTTTTTGTGAAGAGTGATATGAGATTCTAATCATTGAATGGGTAGATCCATTTTATTTTTCACACATATAGAAATATTATTGCTTTTCTGGTGGTGCTTGAGTGATGTGTGCTACCAGTGTATTGTTCAAGCCTAAAATTGTTATTAATAAGCCATTTATCATTTGGTGTAATTTGGTCAATAGATAAGTGTATTTTTTCTTGAGTGTGCAATTTCGTTCTAGGTTGGAGAGGAGCATATCTACATTATATTACATCGATGTTTTACAATCTGCGTACTTGTTATGAAAATTTCTTGTGATATTGATGACCCTGATACATGTGGAGAATACAGTTATCAGCGTTCATGTTATAAGAGTCTTTACATATGTCTCCATATGCGTTGACAAATATTTTTGCATGGAAGTAGGGAAACATTTTCCTTTGACCGCATGCGAGCATAGATCAAATGTGCAATTCTATAAAAATTCAAGATGGACTCTCTGCATTGAATTCGGTTTTTAGTCATCGTTGCATCAAACTTTTGCGCATTCAAATGGTGCATACGGAAGAGAAAAATGCTTCTCACCATTTGCATTGAAGATTACAACCTCTAATTAGATTTGGAGAACACGTGGAGGATGATTTGACAACAATTACTTACACAACAGTCATCGACTTCGATCTCAAGCATTTTAGATCACAACCAACCTCGAGTATAATTGTCATTTCAACAGAAATCCTGATTTGTAGCTTATTTATCAACAAGATTCCTAAATAGTTGCTGGAATGTTACAAAGAATAAGAACACAAGACCATATTGTGCCTTCCTAGCTGTTATCTTTCATGCAATCATTCTGAATTCTATGTAAATGAATCGGTAACATGATTTTTGTATGATCATCACCGTAAAATGTTATCGGTCCATGCGAAAAAAATTCCTGTAACACAAAGTGATTGTCGATACTTTAATTTATATGACATCCTTCATTCTTTTTGTCAATTTTTGCAAAAATGGAGAAGTTAAGTCTTGTTGAGAAGTTTGAAGGACGATATTTTCATACATGGAGAATTCAGATGCAGCTAAATTTGATTGAGAAGGATCTATGGGATGTTGTTAAACCTAATAGTACAATACCAACAAATACAACAGATCTCAAAGTGGACTGTTAAGGATCAAAAGGGCTAGGGAACCATTGGTCTCGGTCTATCTAAAGCTTACTTGCACCATGTGGACTTCACAAAGTCTGCAAAGGAGATTTGGGAGACTTTAAACAAGCTTTTGGATATGAAGGCAGAAAGTGCCAAGACGACTCTGAAACAAAAATTATATGGATTAAATATGGACGAAGGTGCAAAAATGGCATGTCATATAAGCAATTTTTCTCTCTACTTAATCAGCTTGTAGGCATTAATGAAAAGGTAAACAATGATGATGCCAAAGCAATTCTTTTGAATAGTTTTCCTAAAAAAATGTCTCATATGATTTTTACTATGATAAATCTTAACATTGGTTTAGAAGGAGTAATTTCTACTCTTCTTGATCATAATGAACCTTTTGAGCTAGAAGAGGAGGTTTTATATGTGCACAATAAAGCTAGTACATCATCAAAAATGGAAAGTATACTTTGAGCATGCTCCATCATGAGATAAGGTTAAATATTTTTATGGAAAAGAATTAGGACATGTAATTTTAAATTGTAAAAAGAGGGAAAAAGATCTACTTGATGACAAAATAGATCAAAAATCCCTTTTGGTTGAAGATAAAACTGATTGGGATGAATTTTATAAAGATGAATAACATTCTTGTCCTAGTAATGAGAAATAAGTATGGTAAATAATTCACCTATTGGAGGTCAAACGAAATAGGGATTCACCTATTGGAAATCGGGCTCTCTCGTCAACCACCAAAAAGGATTCATGTTTTGCTATGGTGGCCTCTATTTTAGTTGTTTGCTTTTAGTGGTGTGCAAAATAAAATTGTGTGTGATATCCTTCCCCTTTTTTAATTCAAACGTGAAGAATGTGCATTTTGGAACTTGAGAATAATTATATAGGAGGGCAGTTGAACTAGAGTGATCCTCTCACTATAAAGATCCTTCGATTGTCATACTTCTAACATCGATCGACCAATGAAATATAGATTTGAATTGAATTGAAAGAGGGAACTATTGAGTTCATGTATGTAGGTGAATCGGGAACAATATTATAAAAAAATCACCTATAACAATATTATAAACAACTCACATATGAATTAATGAACATATTAGTACCGTGTTTGTATTTCTACAAACTGGTCCAAATATATTAGGATATTGTGTCATTAGTGTTTTGATTGATGTCAAGTAGCATTGATTTCAAAGGAGTCTTAGATTGGATGTTATTTTCATTGATGTACATTGATGTAAAATAATTTGAGTTGAGTGAAGTCTTCTTGAGATTCCATGATCTTGCATTGTGTTTTGAACAATATATTCATTTAGAGGATTATGATAATGACTTGAAAACACATGGATAGTGTTAGAGTGATTTCATGGAGTGTAAGAAAGTTAATTTCAGGTGTACAATTTTGTCTCAGTGATGTTCAAGTTAGATTTGGGGAAACAAGAATGTTTGAGGTGTTTGTTTATGAGTCTTGGAGAGCAATATGAGACATGTCATGAAGAAAGAAAATGTGTAGAATATTTTTATGCATTTTTAAAGCATTGAGAACATGATAATGAAGTCTTGTTGCAATCACAAGTTTCATACAATGTTGTTTCAAGTGTTAGAATACTTCTTAGATCTCGTATTTAGACCTAATCCTTAAGACAACATGCCCATGTGAGATGAGTGTAGATGCTTGAGAGATATTTGATCGATGTTGAGAATTGGATATTATTTTTAAGTTGATATGATGGTGTGGGCAAAATTTCATTATTATGTGATGAAGAGTTTTTAAGAAATTACACTTTGAGAAAAACCTAATTTCCAGAGGTGAGTTTTAGAGCTAGATTTTAACTTTCGATGCTCGTTGGGGAGTGTGTTATTTGCACTAGGACCCAATATCATATTCATAGTATTTTAGGTCAATTATGAATATTTTCCAAGTGTAACAATATTTTTTTATCATTAGGATTTTATGAAAATTCATTAAGAATGCAAACGTTTTTACGCTCATAAATCCCTTGCTCTAAAGCGACTTCGAATAAAATGGTTATACAAGCCCATAATAGATTTGTTTTTGCAATTGTGATGATTTTAGGTTGTATAGGACTCTTCCATATTTCAATTTATGTATTTTGGAGCTTGTGATAATATGTGGGCCCCACCCAGAAATGTAATTTTATAGAAATCTTGAGTTTGTGAAAACATTTCCCATTGAACCTAATGACTAATTTATCATTTATTGAATCATTGTATTTTTACTAAATTTCCATGATGGTTTTAGGTGATTTTTTTTCTTTTAGAATTCAAAGTGTGCCCTCTTTATGAGGACCTTTTTTAGGCAACTTGGGGAATTTTGGCGTGTTGTGAAATAGAGAATTTTTTGAGGTTCTATAGGAAAAATTACAAATTGGTTTGAATTTTTTTATGATCTTGACATCAATATATTTCTAATGATATATCACACTTGAGTTTTTGATAAATTATGAGCAAGTTATGACGTATTCTTTAAACATCATTTTTTAGGGTGCTTGGTTGAGCACGATCTCATGAGGGTTTCACGGTGTGATGATTATTTTGAGTTATTTTAATGGTTTATGGAGGTTTCTAAGGTCTTAAACAACATTTGTAAGTATGTGGCATACCTTGGTGAAGTTTTTTTCACTCTTTTTCACTCCCTAGTTGGTGAGTTGCTTATTTTGCGGTTTCAGGACCCTTTGTGTCCCAATGGAGGTTCGAAGATCCTTCATGATAGTTAAAACCTACTTGGTCTATTTGATGAGTTATAAAGGATTTTATAATTATTATTTAATATTTTTACTATATTAAGGCCTACCTAGGTGTTTTGTGGAAAATAAATAAGTATAACAGTAGATTAGAAATTCTATTTTTTCTAGTTGATGAGGAGAAAAATAGTAATCTAGAGGGGACCATGTGGAGGTGTGAGATGTATTTTAGAAATTTAAGAGATGTAAATGAATATGTTAATACATTCTAGAGATATATCATATTAGGGAGATCTAGGAAGATGTGGAGATCAACTTAAAGGAAGAGGTTTCGGACAAGAAGGCTTGAGAGGTGTTTCTAGTAAGGAGTGTGAGCTTCATGGTTTCATATTTAGTTGTGGAAGCTAAAAATTTGTGGTGACAAACACATTTAGGTGTAAGAGCTAGTTTTGGTCATCTTTGGGGTTGTATCCTCCTTTTAGGGTTTTTTCCATACTAAACTAGGGGTTGGTGCTGCTTGTGAAGTTGGTGGCTCCATAATAAAATATATTTTGATGTGTAATAATAACTTGAGTCCTTTGTTTTGAGTAATATAAGAAGAATTTCAGTAGGGTTTATTCCCATTGAGGGTTTCTGACAGATATCTTATGTCATTGTTCCTCTTTCTTATGTGTATTTGTTTCACCTTTTTTTTAGATCATTTCTTTGAATTGTTGACCAAACAGATAGGGTAACGAGCGTAGGAGGAATACCTATTCAAATATCGATTGATGGGTTGTTACACACATATGACTTCCAAATCCACAGCGGATTGTGAGAGCTTCCTTTTGGCTAGGAGGAAATACCTATAATGAAAGCAAGACCACCAGAAATAATTAAACAATACGGGCAAAGTGGCGCTAACTAGCGTAAGCTAGATCCGGGAAGTATGATACTTCCTAGATGGCTGTCGATCCCTTTATTTTAAACAAATTAATGCTGAAAATGAGGTAAATTATATTGTTATTTTAAAATGATTTAGGTATCTCACCTAAAAACACAACAATAAATAGATCTAATCTAACAAGCTAAACTAGAATAGAATACACAGTCAAATGGTTGGTTTTGGGTTCTGCGAGCAGTCCGATAAAGGTCTCGGGTAGGTCACAGGTGAGTGAGGGTGAGGTAAAATTAGGTGGATAGGTCTAAATTTAAGGTTGTGTGGGCAAACATAGAGACCGGGGTCGGGCAGGAATGACCGATTGTGGTTAGGTATAACCGAGCCAGTTATTTTGAGATCCGGGAACATCACGAAGCAGGGTTTTGATCCTCTTTGTGATTACACAAAGGATTTAGGTTGGTCGGGATGAGGTAATGGGTGACTGGAGTAGGTTTTGGCAAGGCTTTATTGGGTCTACAAAGATGAAAAGTGTTGGAGATGGTCAATAAGGAGCAAGATAAACAATGGGTGATAAAATAATGATGAAATGAAATAACCAGGAAAGTATGATGTTATACTTACTTGGATTTCATTTCTGAAAGTCTGTGTGTGAAGGATGGAGGTGTTGATGATGGGTTTGGAGGCTACAAGTGATCACCAACTGAAGAAAATATTTTGTATGGGCTGCATGCACACTCCTCTTTTGCTTTGATAGATCCAAATGTGGTTGAGGTGGTTGTGTAGGAGAAGATGCTCAATCTCCTTCTATGGATAGGAGTTCTTGCTGGAATTGGCTCTCTGAAGATGCATTGTCTTTTTGAGATCCCGTTCTTTCTCGTCAACTTTCAAGCTCTAAAAATTCCAACTCTTTAGAATAAGGTTGTTTTGGGGTTAACAAAGGGGTAACCGACGGTAGTCCGATTTAACCGGTGACGGTTAGGGGTAACCGACATCTGTCAAAGTGGGATTTTCTAGGTTTACCAAACTTAGGGAGATCATCCTGATTTCCTCGGATCTTGTGTGGTTATCCCATGGATTAGACTGGGAGCTTCTTGTGAGCATGCGGGAATGTGGTTAAAGAGAATGTAGGCATTGATTTTTAGGGTTTGGGTAAGTCTTAGTTAGTTATGGTAACTTGCTAAGAATAGGTCTTAGGTTGAGTTAGCTTGGTGAGGTGTCTAGGTGAAGTGTATGTGTGGATATTATTTAAATTAAGATATTTAAATAATAAATATGGTGAGGATAATGAATTAATTTAATTAAATTAATTAAATTAATACAAGTGAGGTGAAGGGGGCCATGGCTAGGTGAATGTGATGAAGGGTGCTTATATGTCGAGGGATGAAGGGGGAGTGTGACCTAATTTTAGTGTCTACATTTTGCCCCTTTTTGTTGCATAGCTTGTATTGGTAAGTGATGCTAACAAAAATAAGGTGTGGTTGCCCCATGTGGGGGTGAAGGTGATCCCCCAAACCGTGAACCGATGAAGCGTAAGGTTGAAGCGGTGAGGGGTTTGATAAAAGGTAAATGTGAGGAAAAGGGAAGTGGGTTCTGGAGAAGAGGGTGAAAGGTCTATGTAAGATGGAAAAGTGACAAGTGACCGTGGGAATCTACAAGTAACTCTTCCTCGAACCCGACCTCCCAAGGTCATGCCGAGAGACAGCCGGTGGGGATGGAATACATGTGGGATGTGGAAAACTAGTTAGGCAATCTTATGTCTTTGACGTGCACTAGTGGAAAGCTGCGAATCTAAGGCAAAGAAATCTCTCCTAACTTGAAGGCTGGTGTGATAGATTGATCGGCGAGGATGACTGCTTGAAGGCTCAATCAATATCGAGCTCGGCGTGATTCGGTCTATGGGTTGTGGGATACGCGGAAAATGACGTGCGATAGTTTCATGTATGTCTCCAGACAGGGTCATAGGGTGGATGATGGGTACAGTTGACTCTATGGGTGATTCTCTAGCCTAGTCTAGAAATTCTTAGCTTTGTTAGCTGTTACGTCTAACAAGGATAACTGTGTGATGATGATAGGTGGAAGTGGAGTGGATCTGAATATTAATGTGCGTAAGCCAGCATCAATGTCAGATTGACCTGTGGACTCGTTGGGTTGTGGGATTCGTGGGTCACAACCGTAGATTTGTGGTTATTGTGAACTTGCTATGGTCATGTGCGAGAATCAGTCCCTAATCCCTAGTATCCAATAGTCATATGCCTTCTTGGCCTCTATATTCAGAATTAATAGTTGTGTGATCTTCTCAGAGTATCTCATAGGCGTTCGTGCAACCTGAATTCTTAAGCTAGTATCTATGTCTGTGAGAGTGTCTCTGCATCTGGCTGTGGGACCAAAGGATCACAACCGAACGTTTTCTCTCTTTCAAGCCCTTCTATAGTCATGCGGATATTTATCTAGGGTAATCTATAGTTTGGCTGATTTGACCAAAACGTATGCGCTTGGTCGTCTTCTATGTTTAACCCGCTCAACTGTGAGCTGATCTGTTGCAAATCTGTTGTTGTTCGGAAGACTTGGATTCTAAGATTCTGATCTATGTCGGTTATTGTTGTGACTAGATTGGGTTGAGGCACGATTGGCTCGAATATGTATTCTCTGGGTTCCCTAGGTCCCGTGATTGTCATACAAAAGGAAATTATACAAATCTAACTAATGACAAAATAATTTAACCGTGAAAGATATGTCTATGTATATTCCTAAATCTGATAGTTTATGGATAAACTACTGAACAGAATTTAAAGAACAATTATCTAATGTATCTAAAATTGACAACTAAACTAATAATGCAATTAAAACAAACAAAGCAACGAGTATAGCTACTTGTCTATGTAGTTTATAGATCTATTCTAAATAACTTGATAACTGATCTACTCTATTTGAAAGACTCTCGATCCTACCTCAGAAGTGAGGAATGAATCATAGTTTCTCAGAAACTATCAACCCTCACAGCTTCCCTGGAAATATCGAAAGTGAAACTAGCTGAAATGAAATGATTGACTACTTTATTTGATATGTTTTAACTAGAATTTTGAAAGCTTGAACCTAGATTTTGCAGAATAGTGGTGAATCCGATGGTGTGTGTGGCTTTGTCCCCTCAGTGTGATCTCCTCATTCCTTCGTGCTCACGTAGATCCAAAAAAGCGTGTAATGCTAGCATCAACAAAAGTAGATATTGGAACAAAGGCAGCTTAGGATGTCAGACTGAATACAATGCGAGTAGGAGAGGGATAGCGCAAGAGTACAGAGCTTGGCCTATGCAATTCCTAGCAGGATTTATTGTGAGTCATGCAACATAAAATGTCCAGAACCTGAAACTATCATGTTTGACGAGCAAAACCTACAACTTTAATGGCTTCCTACTAAAAATTAAACTGTTTCTACCTTAATGGATTGCATGAAGTAATGACAGCACTTGCACAAGATGGATATGTGGCTTTCTAATAGCAAAATAACACTAACTAAGCATGCAATGAACAAAAACTATGAATCCTAGACAAAATGGAAGACTAAGCTATCGAAATGAGAAATTGAGAGGCAAATTTGAGGGGCCATTTTCTTGAGCACAAGCCAACTATTTATATCATTTCCATTCACCCAAAGGTAAAAACCAAATTGATCTCTTAAACCATAAACAATGCCAAAACACTATTCCAGGGAACTAGAGTCATCAATGCAAGCCAAAGGCGGTGAAAAAAGCTGGTAAACGTTGAATTTTTACGTGAGTTGCGTTAAAAGAACATTTTGGAAAATGGGTGAAGGAACACCGCCCTGTCTGGGCGGCGGTCACGAGACCGCCGCCCAGGCAGGGCGGATGTTTCATAACTGAAGAACAAAATGCAAAGAAAAGAGGGAAAGAGAAAAACAAAGTACGCAGGGGTTAAGTGGGGCATGCGAGATGTTAACACATACTTGGGGATCTTTTCTGGATTCCAAACACCTTGGGAGGAGACCTGTATCATCATTGGGGCACGTGATACGTTGTTCTTATGGTGCAGTACCCTACAATTTTGGGTACGTACATATTTCCCCCTTGGAGAAACATTTTAGCCATGAAGAGGCGTAAAATGGTGGGTCCGAGTATGGCGGTCCCGAAATGGGAAGTTAGAAGTTATACCTGATACGTCCGTGTGTTGAAATGATGCCATCCGAAATTCCCGCCACCTGCAAAATGAAAAGAAAACTCAAGTGCAGATAGACAAAATAGATCAAAAAATAAATACTAAAATAATATGAAATGAGGATGTACCATTTGTGCGGGGATAAGAACTTACCTCCATCGGCACTCCAAACCTGTGAAAAGGGCATTCAAAACAAGTCAGGTTGCTATATATGAAAAAGTGGGCCCATTTTCCTATTCATTTGCGCGTGTTGATTTGGTTGATTTTGAGCTCTGGGACCCACGGTGACGGTTTCTGACGAGAGTAGAGTCAAAACGTTCATGACGAGATAGTGATCATGCCTCATGAGCAGAACATCGACCCGCGAGATCACAAGTTAGTTTTTCTCAATTTACTATTTTTACCCCCAAAATTTTAAAATGTTAAAATCTTTGTCGTGGGGGTTATTTTTAAAAATGTTAGTTTTAATAGGTCTATCTAGGGGGCACCTACTGGGTAGGCTTTGTTTTAGTTAAAAATTGTCATTTTTTGTGTTTTTAGGCCTTTTTAGGGTACAAAACCCGCGTGGGTTTTCGGGACACGACCGCCACCCTGAACAGGGCGGCGGTTACACGACCACCTCCCTGTTTAGGGCATCGGTTACAAGACCGCCGCCTTTAAGGTGGTGGTTGCAAAATCACCACCCTACCGAGGTGGCGGTTCTTCACAGAATGCCAAAAGAACACTTGTTTGAAATTATTTTTGCATTTTTAGCATTTTTATGTGTTTTCATGATTTTTCAAATGTCATTTGGATACTAACTTGCTCTGTTTTGTGTGTTTTTGGGTGTATACTAAGCGAGGGAGGAGTACATTTGATGGAGCCGAGAGAGAGGAGTGTGACTGGCTCCCAGCAGTATTAGATGCCCTTTCGTAGGATGAGGAGGATACTCTTCAGAGGGCCGGTATACTACGTATATCACGTGTCCCACATGTTGCACCATCCAGTCACATACTTTGTGACTTATTTTCATATTGGGATGCTGATCGGAACACCTTCCGATTACCAGGGGTCCGAGGTGAGTGGACCATCACTGTGGAGGATGTTTACCATATCACGGGGTCTCGATCATCGGGAGACGACTTACTCTTCACACAAAGAGTTCACGGGCTCGAGATAGCACAGTGGGCCTCTTACATGGGAGATGCAGTTATCTCCACTGGTTCGAAGAAGGGGGTGAGGGTCCAATCTATTCCTAGCATGCTCATCCCCTTGATTCGCCAAGACATTATGGGGATCCTTGCCTCGAGATTGATCGGGGACAAGGGAGGAGACACTCTATTATACCTGCTGGTCTCCCATCACGCACATGATTGAGGGACATGGCCGAATTTACACACTGGGAGCCGACATACTTGGGACTACCAACCATGATTTATACGGGGTGGTTCATTTACAGGGGCGATCTTTGAGCCATCGACCCTCGGTTATGAGCTAGGTCTATGAGCGCTTCATCCCCTATGGCATAGGTGTAGAGGTGGTAGATCCGGAGAGCCGTGAGGGCAGCCGAGATGGATAGTCATGTCGATGCTCAGAGCACCTCACCAGCTAGTTGCTTACCTGACCACTGATGACATGGAGGCCACACCGTATCAGGCCATAGCAGGTTTATGGGGCGAGGAGGCTCTTACCTTGATTTCATGCTCAACCACAGGGAAGCTTGTTGATAGGGTAGTGAGGGTGGAGATACATCCTTTTGGCCGAGTTCCTCAACAGTTTGGCCTGCCTTATGTGGGTATGCTTCCCCTAGTGGTACCAGTATATAGATCGATCCCGAGAGGCTAGGGAGGTCCTACAGGTAGAAGTTATACGATTGTTACTCCTGGTGTTCCTATTGCGGCTAGGTGGGTAGTACGTGCTTGAGGGAGAGCCGGTGCTCCTCAGGCACCCTTACTTCAGATTACCGTTTGTCCCACCCACAACAGCAATGACCCCATTGACATAGACTCCAAGTCCGAGGAGTTCACAGGGGGAGAGATGGAGGAGGAGACCGAGGCTGAGGTTGGTGATTCAAATGGAGAGGACAACGATCCTAAGTGGCATGATACTCAGGATATTTTACAGGTAGAGAGGGTGGAGTAGAGTGCGGAGAGGGTGACTCTGGTTTCAGAGGAGCCACTCTCCCAGGGCCTTGGTGGGGAGGATGATTCCGTAGTAGGATGCTACGTTGCTCCCTAGCCCACGGGAGAGAGTACCTCGGCCGTGGTAGCATTTGTGGTAGGTGCTGACCCTAGAGATCCATCTTGGAGGCCGGCGATCCGAGTGAGTTATCTTCCTTCTTTTTAATGTTTGCTTTGAGTTAGGATTGCCTTAATTTCTATCTCTCCCTTTGTTTACATCTGCTTTTATCTCTTGATCATTTCTAATTGACCTTTCTCCTTTGCTTGCAGAGACTGCTGATGAGTGGCAAGACCTGATTCGCCGGGTATGCACTGATACCCTAATGATCCCTATGGAGAAGACCCGTGTAGAGTTATCCATGGATGTAGGGGAGGCTTCAGTAGCTGGTAGGCATACCGACATTTTTTCCCTTGTCCGGCATGTGGCCAGGATGGTATCTACCCTCCGCACTAAGTTGACAACGCATGGATAGCAGAGCGCCTGATGAGGAGTCATTCTCATGGCGAGACCACAGCTACCGCTCGGGATCGTGAGCCGTCCGTGTACTCGGAGAGCCAGTGTAGACGGAGTCCTAGACATGGGCGTGCACCATTAGAGGGATCTCATAGGGATTGAGAAGCCACTTGGCTCTCTTGGACTATTTTTATGATGTATTTTGTATCTCCCGGGCTCTTTGAGCATTTTGACCATGCTTAGTGCATGATGGCATTGTACAGGAATTTTGACCATTTATATATATATATATATACTCTTTTCGGATCAGATTCTTGGTATTATGACTTTGTTTCCATTTCCACATGTAAACTATGATGTTATGTTTATATGCTTTTTAGAATGTATGCAATGGAGAACAAATGATACAAATGTTTACTTTCTTTTTGTATTTCATGATGCTGATATATGATAATGTAGACACAACGTGATTTTGAACTTTAGTTTCTATAAGCAATTCTTGGTACTTCATATTTGTTTTGACAAAGTGTGATGATAAACCGGTATGATGAGCAGATAAACTTGCCCCACTCCTAACTCCACACAACTAGTAAGATGCGAGGGCTTATCACTGAGAGCTAGAAAGGGCACAAGTTATGAAATGTGTTGAAATGATAGTGATGAAAGATAGACAAAGCTTTGGTGGAACCAAATTAGGATGCTACAAGCCTACTCTACTCGAGTGACTCCATAGTTTGGGATGCAACTTGCTTTGCGGTTTATCTAGACTTAGATCCGTAGATGGCCACATGGTAGACAAAATCTAGGTTTCAGGGTTTTGAATCCTCTTGGAATTTTGGGCATCTGATTCATTTGTTTTTGACTCAGGATTTCAAAGGTTCATTTGAATTTGATTACTGACTGCTTTCAACGTTTATTGTCAATAGGACCCCCTATACCTTGCCCCATGCTACTAGTAAGAAGTATGGGCTTATCACCATGGACAAGGCATAGGTGAGTAAGGGCATTTCCATCCTTTCCCAACCTTACGTCACTAGTAAGAGATGCAAGCTCATCACCGAAGGTTGGTAGGGCAAGGAAATGTGTAAAATTTAAAATTTTCTGTTTGATTTATATTTGACTTGTTTATTTGAGAAAAATGTCAGCATGCTCTTACTTCCAAAGAGATATACATATGGGATAGATGTGACACGATGAAGCTTCTAGAACAGACCATAGGCAAAACACCTATCCTAAGAAGAAACAAAAGTGAGAACAAGCATGCAGACCTTGGTATGGTTACCATTAAGACTTTGTCATATCTAGCTTTATGTGATGAAATGATTCCAAAACAGTTGATGATGTCATGGAAATGGAGAAGTATGATTAGAGTGTTTATGCCAATACCATCAGAAGTTTGTAATGAATTACTTTTAAGAATAAATTCCTTGATCACAAAATTGTACAAAACAAGTGGACAAAATGAACCTAACTATATGAAGATGCAATGTAGATATAATTATACAAATAATGTTGGCCGCTTATGCGTAGAATCATTTAAGGTGTAGGGAATTGATTGTTTCACCAAATTCCTCACCCTCTAGTGTACATAAGAGATATGCACCATTTCCATAGTCCCTCGTGACTCGGTATGGGCCCAACCATTTGGGCCGGAACTTCCTTCCTTCCGGTCTTTTTATCGATCCAGCTGTCTAGCCTTAGAACTAGATCACCTTCATATATGTCTCGTTCATAGACCTTCTTGTTATACTACCGGCATATCCGGTCAGCATAGACTCTATGCCACTGTTTAGCATCTAACCTAGCTTCATCTAGACTTTCTAGTTGGGAGAGACGTGCTTCTCTATAAGCGTCTTCATCCAGAATCCCTTGTAATGAGATACGGAGACTGGGTATTTCAACCTCAAGCGGGAGAACTGCTGCCCCAAATACCAGCGAGAAAGGAGTCACTCCTGTTGGTGTTCTTATTGAGGTTCAGGTGTGTATTTCTACTTCTGATGGAGTTAACGAGGATCCTAACTTCAATATCCTTGGTTCATCCTTTGTTCGATGTTAATATCGATTGTTTCTTCGATTAGAGAAGCATTACCTTCTTCAAACTCAGGCGGGGCTGGAGGTAGTTCCAGATCGTCTCCATTCTCGACTGTGTATATGTTGAGGTCTTTTTATGGGGGAAGCTTTGTCATGGGATTTCCAAAGTAGGAAGATGAATGTGGGATTAAGGATAAATCTATTGCGTGATGGGTGAGATGTAACGCTGCATAGGCATTTAAGTAATTCAGAGTGGCCCTATCACTATCAATGTGGTCTAGGATAGTAGATTTGTTCTCATCTCTATTCGTTAAAAGAGGGTTTGACATTTTTTCACTAATGGTTCGGTATGAAGGGATACCATGAAACGGGTATCTTCCAACTCACTGTTTGGAGTGAAGCGTGATGCTGAGGTTGCTATTGAATCGGCAAGAAGATTTTGTTCTCGCGGGATTGCTTCAATTGATATGAAGTCAAACTCCTTGCTTAAATTCAATACAACTATTTTGTAGAGCTGTAAGTGCTTGGCTTTGGTTTCATACACCTCAATGACTTGGTTTGCTACCAATTGTGAGTCTCCTAACACCCTGATGTTATTAACACCGATCCTCTTAGCTAAGACGAGGCCAAGGAGGAGGGCTTTGTACTCAGCGTTGTTGTTTGTACATTCAAAATTTAGTTTAAAGGAAAATGGTAGGACTTTTCCCTCGGGAGAAGTAAAGATTACACCTACCCCAGCTCCATAATGACATCTAGCTCCATCAAAATGGAGAGTCCAATATTTAGCTAGGAATATGGGTGTTGGGATATTTGTTGTGTTAACATATTCTACTTCCACCATGCAGAGATCCTCTGCTGGAAGAGAACCAACACCTAGGGTATATCCCATGCCTACATAATCAAATGGTAGGAACATTGGTAGATCCTGTTCTAGTAATTCAATGATTTTTGTAGTAGTTCCTAATGATATTGTTTCTACAATCTTAGCTTCATCCTTGAGGGTTGGGATCATCTTGACTAGGCTCATAGTGTCAAGATCTGTCGTAGGTACCAGCTTTTCCTCCGGTTTTGTGTCGGTGGGTTTATTAAGTTGGTTTGTTGGGAGTTCAAATTCCGAGTGAACACTGGTCTTTTCTTTAAGTCAGCTAGGTGTATATCAAATGGTTTTGGATCACCTTTGGCTACGAACACCTTTCCTAAATTTAAGAATCTTACTTCTTGGAATAATGTAGAATGGATATCCTTCGACGATGTATCCATGGTTGGCCAAGGATCATATTATAGTTGGTTTCCGATCTATAATATAAAACTCAAGTAGGATTGTTTTGGGTCCTAAGGTAACCGGTAGTATTATAGTTCCGATCGACGTGGCTTTAAGGCTATCATAGCCTCTTAATGTATTTCGAGTCATGGAACAATTCGTTTCTCCATACCCTAGCTTTTGAAGGAAAGAGAAGGGGACTATGTTAACTGCTGCCCCATCATCAACCATTGCTCGTTTCACATAATTATTATAAACCCATACTTGCAAATGTAAGGTTGGGTCACCTCTGCGTGTAATCTCAGCATCTGTTGGTATTTTGCTTATTTCAAATATAAACTCGGTATCCCTATCCGGCTGCCCCGGAGGGTGGATATCAAAGTCTATATGGTTTACCTGTGTTTCGGGAGGTGGAGTGATGTTAACTAAATGACCCAAACCTAATGCCTCTAAAAGAGCAGCCCTGTGGGCAGGAGAGTTCTTTAGTAAGTCTAGGAACGAAATGTGTGAGAAGGTTTTTGTTAGATCACTAATTAAATCATAGGCACCCATGGGTTGTACTACTATTTGTTGGATGTTATTTGTCTCTGGCAGGTACTTTGGACTTGGCTGAGAGGAATACTCTCATGTCCTTGTTATAGCTTCCATGGGTAGTTCGGCGTCTAACTCCACTAAACCGATTATCTTGGGTCGTGGCTGACTTCCTAATTGTGGCGCAACTAATGGATTTAGTGAAGTTGAGGCTTCATGATCGTTGTTTCCTATCATTACACCCTTGTTTGTCCCATTCGGATTTAACCTGTTGTTGTTGTGATTTGGGAGCGGATCATTGAAGATTTTAAGGGGTGCATTTTGAGGGGAAACTACCCCTGTAAAAGTATTTAGTGTTGGTGATGTAGGATCTACCAAGAACATATATATGAAAAGTTGTCTTTGTTCCTCTGGCAAATGTTGCATGAATTTATTGTAGTCATGGCATGTTCTAGTGTCATGGCCCCGAATTTTTGGAAGCCACAATACGAGTTAGGATTGTAATTCCTAGTTTGTTTTCTTGGTGTATATTGCAGCCCAAAACTCGATAAAACCGTTGCCTATTAGGATTAAAGTTTTACATTTGTTGTTTTTGGTTTTTATTCTGGTTTTGACAACCAGTTGAGTTTTGGCTTGGACCGTGTGTAGGGTTTTTCCATTGTTGTTGTTGTTGTTGTGGATGATTAAAATCCACTGCATTGATTGTTGGGGTAAAGTTGTTGTTTCGTTGGTTGTTCATTAGTGGTGGAGCATTCACAATATTTACCTTTTTAGCCTGATCAGTTACTCCATCTATTGTCACTCCGTGATTTTTATTGAGGATTTTAGGTCCTTGATTGACATTTGTGGTAGTAGGATAAGCCATAGTATTCTGGTTGGAGGTGATTAACCTCCCGTTTGTTCCATACATCTTACGACCGCTATCTATTACCGCTTGATCTATTCGGAGAGCACTTTCAAGTACTTCATCGTAAGTCCTTAGTGGGAACTTTTGGACTTCTTCCTTTACTTCTCTGCTGAGAGAATGAAGGAATAAATCGCATAGTTCCATTTGGTCCATATTTGGAGCACTGGCTGAAGAATAAAGAACTGTACGCCACCTCTGGATGAAATGAGTGACATATTCATTGTGTTCCTGCTTAATGTGCAAGAATTCCTTGATTCCTATTCTTAATAGTTTGTTCATGTCAAATACCTTAATGAACTCTGAAACGAGTTGTTTAAACGAATGGATGGAAGCCTCAGGTATTCTATAATACCAATCGAGAGTGATGCCTTCCAAAGTTTTGGGGAATATTTTAGCAACAACCCCATCCCAAGGGAGTATTTCTCGAATGGCTATGGTGTAGGCCTTGATACATGCATTCAGATCTCCCTCGCCTTTTTATTTGAGAAAATCGGGAAGAGGTCTTGGAAGCATGATGCTTCGTATGGTGAAATCTAAGGGCTCTTTCAAATATTCTGAATAAGTTCCTATTGCATAGGTTTTGACCATTGATGGTGCTTGCTGAGGGAGCGGCGGTGGAATGGGTTGTTGATATGGCGTAGCATATGCATTGGCAGGGGCATAAGGAAACCCCTGTGTTTGAGCAACCATGCCGGGAGAGGAGAACATATCCCCTTGTGGTGATTTGGAGTACATGTTTAAGTATGAAGGGGTATTGTCCAGGAATGGATTATTTTGTACTAGACCAGGAGGTATCGGAACGGTGTTAGAAATGGTGGTTCTAGTTGGCGTTTGTTGTGAATACTGAGGAGGCATGCCCAACGTGCCTATTCCTGTGAGGAGGTCTACTTGGCTAGGATGGTGTGGAGGATTAGAATTTCCTGCCTGCATGAATTGAGAATGGTGATTTTCCTGAGCAAGTTCCAACCCCCTAACTTTTTCTACTAAAGTTGAAATGACCTCATTTGGTGAAGTCACAATATTTTGCCTTAGTGGTATTTGTTGTATATCCTGATGTTGTATAGACTGTGATACCTTGCTATGAACTGATCGCTGCCCTACCAAGTTTCCCGAGGGCATTTCCTATATGTAGTGGTATGGAGGTATTTTCTTGAAAAGAGACCTCGGGTTGCATTTGTAAACTCCCTATGGGTGGGTACATACTCCAAGAGCGTTGTTCATTCCTGGCATAACGTATTGAATGTTCATCATCTAAAACCAGGTATGGGTCTGATTGTCTACTAATTTGTGGTCTAAGTAGTATCTGAGGAGACAAACCAGATTCTCCTGTGAACGTCATATTATTCGAGCCTGAAGGCTCTATTTGTTGTGTTTGAGCGAGCTGATCCAACTCCTCTATTTGGAAGGATGAGCTATATCTAGTCCTTGGAGGTGGAGTTTGTGTTGACAACCGGTTGTCTGAATAATTGTCACCCCATACTGAGAGCGAGGGTGATGATTGTCTATTTAGTTGAGCGTAGTATGCCTCAAGACCTAAGAGAGGTCTGCCATATGCATCGAATCCCGACATATTCGGGGGGTATATGAATACCGCAGAATAATGGGAAGGAGCGAAGGTGGAAGAAAGAGGTAAGGAAAAGCACTGTGTGCTTCACGTCAGGTTCACCAATTTTGTTGGTGAAGCTGATGGTGAAAGTTGATGAGGTGAAAAAGATGAAAAGTATTTTAATTGGAAGAGCAAGTAGGAATATGACTCCAAACTAGAAAGTAGGAAGTTCACGTTAGGTTCACCAATTTTGTACGATGGAAAAGTGACAAGCGAGCGTGGGAATCTAGAAGTAACTCTTCCTCACACCCGACTTCCCGAGGTTGGCCGAGAGACCAGTGGGGATGGAATATGTGTGCGATGCAGACAAACTAGTTAGGCAATCTTATGTCTTCGACGCACACTAGTGGAAACTGTGAATCTAAGGCAAAGAAGGCTCTCCAAACTTGAACTGGTGTGATAAATCGATCGGCGCAGATGACTGCTAGAAGGCTCTAATCAATATCAAGATCCGGCATGATTCGGTTTATGGGTTGTGGGATACATGGAAAATGACCGGGATAGTTTCGAGTATGTCTCCAAACAAGGTCATAAGGTGGATGATGGATACATGATTGACTCTATGGGTGATTCTCTGGCCTAGTCTAGAATTTCTTAGCTTTGTTAGCTGCTATGTCTAACAAGGATAACTGTGCGATGATGATAGGTGGAAGTGGAGTGGATCTGAATATTAATGTACATAAGTAAGTGTCAACATCGATTGACTCGTGGACTCGTTGGGTGCGGGATTCATGTGTCACAACCATAGATTTGTGGTTATTGTGGACCTGTTATGGTCATGTGTGGAATCAGTCCCTAATCCCTAGTATCCAATAGTCGTATGCCTTCTCGGCCTCTATATTTAGAATTAATAGTTGTGTGATCTTCTTAGAGTATCTCACAGGCGTTCTTGCAACCTGAATTCTTAAGCTAGTATCTATGTCTGTGAGAGTGTCTCCTGCGTCTGGCTGTGGGACCAAAGGATCACAACCAAACATTTTCTCTCTTTCAAGCCCTTCTACAGTCATGTGGATATTTATCTATGGTAATCTGTAGTTTGGCTGATTTGACCAAAATGTATGCGCTTGGTCATCTTCTATGTTTAACCCGCTCAACTGTGAGTTGATCTATTGCAAATCTGTTGTTGTTCGGAAGAATTGGATTCTAAGATTCCGATCTATGTCGGTTATTGCTGTGATGAGATTAGGTTGAGGCACGATTGGCTCAAATATGTATTCTCTAGGTTCCCTAGGTCCCGTGATTGTCATACAAAATGAAACTATACAAATCTAACTAATGATAGAATAATTTAACCGTGAAAGATATGTCTATGTATATTCCTAAATCGATAGTTTATGGATAAACTACTGAACAGTAATTTAAATAACAATTATCTAATGTATCTAAAATTGACAACTACACTAATAATGTAATTAATTAAAAAAAACAAAAAAGCAACCGAGAATAGCTACTTGTCTATGCAGTTTATAGATCTATTCTAAATAACCTGATAACTGATCTACTCTATTTAAAAGACTCTCGATCCTACCTCAGAAGTGAGGAATGAATCATAGTTTCTCAGAAACTATCAACCCTCATAACTTCCCTGGCAATATCGAAAGTGAAACTAACTGAAATGAAATGATTGACTACTTTATTTGATATGTTTTAACTAGAATTTTGAAATCTTGAACCTGGATTTTGTGCATAACAGTGGCGAATCCGATGGTGTGTGTGGCTTTGTCCCCTCAGTGTGATCTCCTCATTCCTTCGTGCTCACATAGATCTAGAAAAGTGTGTAATGCTAGCATCAACAAAAGTAGATATTGGAACAAAGGAAGCTTAGGATACAGATTGAATACAATGCGAGTAGGAGAGGGATAGCGCAAGAGTACAGAGCTTGGCCTATGCAATTCCTAGTGGGATTTATTACGAGTCATGCAACATAAAACATCTAGAACCTGAAACTATCCTATTTGATGAGAAAAACCTGCAACTTTAATGGCTTCCTACTGAAAATTAAACTGTTCTACCTTAATGGATTGCATGAAGTAATGATAGCACTTGCACAAGATGGATATGTGGCTTTCTAATAGCAAAATAACACTAACTAAGCATGCAATGAACAAAAATATGAATCCTAGACAAAATGGAAGACTAAGCTATCGAAATGAGAAATTGAGAGGCAAATTTGAGGGGCCATTTGCTTGAGCACAAGCCAACTATTTATAGCATTTCCATTCACCCAAAGGTAAAAACCAAATTGATCTCTTAAACCATAAACAATGCCAAAACACTATTCCAGGGAACCAGAATCATCAATGCAAGCCAAAGGTGGTGAAAAAAGTTGGTAAATGTTGAATTTTTTACGTGAGTCATGTTAAAAGAGCATTCTGGAAAACACGTGAAGGACCACCACCCCGTGCGGTGGTGGTGGTTTCAGAATCAAGAGCAAAATGCAAAGAAAAGAGGGGAAAAGAGAAAAACAAATTATGCAGGGGTTAAGCGGGGCATGCGGGATGTTAACAGATACTTGGGGAGATTTTCTGGATCCCGAACACCTTGGGAGGAGACCTATATCATCATTGGGGCACATGTTACATTGTTCTGACGGTGCAGTACCCTATAATTTAGGGAATGCGTACTGAGCCTACTTGGGAAATCTAGGAAATGGGTCGTGGTCAAAGGTAGCAGAGAGTGAAACGCATGCACACCTATAAACCTGTACCATGCTACCATGTTGAAGAGAAGGAAAAATCTACATTGTCTAAGGTCGATAGGTTTATCCAAACAAGGGTGAAGTGAATCCGGTATCTAAGGTATATGATAAGGTCAGGAAACACAACGTAGGCTAGGTGCGGGAATGTTTAGGTATGTTCGTACACCAAAGGTAGGGTCGGGATAAATGGTCACGAAATAGGCTAGGTAAGGTCATTAGGTCAACAACACGAGGTAATAGGGCCGCAAGGTATAGTGAACACATGAGGTCAAAGCTCACTAGTGATGGTCCAGTCCAAATATCTAGGTCACCTGGACGGTTAAGGCCAAGGTTGTAAAATAATAAGGTGTCCAGAGTGAACATGAGGAGGTTGAAGAGGGTGGAGGGCCAGAGGTGAAGGTAAAGTGGTCCAAGTAGGTGTATGGAGGGAAAAAGAAAAGGGAGGTAAGGAAAATGAGGTAAATGTGAGGGTAATGAGTATGCAGGGTAACCGACATCATTCTGGTATGAACCGATGATGGTGTAGGCTAACCAACGGTGGTAGTCTAGGGCATTAGACTGGAAGTGGTCAAGGCTTAATCGATGTTGGTCTGGGTTGGGTAGGGTATAAAAAGTGGAAAACCCATGTTTGAAAAGTTAGTTGTGCATTTGGAAAAAGGAGAAAAGGAAAAGAAGATAGAAAAGAGGAAAAGGACAAAAGAGTATAATAGAGAGCTTGGTTGGTGAGCCACATAGGCGAGAGTGGTTGAGTGAGAGGTGGGGCCACGAGATCAGGTGGATTGAGTGGATTGGTTAGGTAGTGGTTATTCACTTGAGGATTATAGAGGCCTAAGAGGGGTCAGGTGGTCCACCGTGGCATAACAAGTGACCAAATATACCGCTATGACGTCGGCAGAGGGATGAGGTAAGCTCCACACCATAGCTTAATAATTTGATTGATTAAGTAGGGTAAAATATGGGTTATAATAAAAACATGGGGGAGGTTTTGAATTTTGGATTGGGAGGTAAATTGGATATAATTGGGGTGGGGGAGGTTGGAATGTAGGTCAATAGGAGTGGGAAGGGAAGTAGGGAAGGTTTAAGTAGGTTTGGTTGGGTAGTTAGGTTGATTTGGTCAAAATTGAAAAAAATTGGGTCGGGGGTTTTGGTGTCGTTCGGCACCATAGTGATCGCTTGTCGGTCCGTTGGCCGACCGATGTTGGTCATGTTAAAAGTGGCATCGGTCAGGATATAGGTAACCGATGGTGGTTAAATGCTACCGGTGATGGTTATGGGTAACTAGAGTCGGTGTGAAAATAAGGAAATGGGGCCAGAAATAGGCAAAAAATGGGTTAGGCAGTGGAAATGGATGGGCAATGGGTAGGGTAAGATATGTAAAGGTGTGGGGTAAGAGAGAGGGGATGGGTTGAGGGTGGGTTGGGTAAGGATTAGGGTAGAGGGGTTTCTGGGAAGAATATGTGGTTTGGGGGACGTTATCTTGGGGAGCACGAGATGATACCTATCGACCGAGTGAGGTGATGGTTTGGATTAGTATAGGATGCGCCCCACCCTTCCCACAGTATAGGAGAGAGGAGGTGGAGAGACCTTTATCTTCACCCAATCCAGAAGAGTCGATAGGTGAGGAGGAGGAGACCATGGATCGTCACACAGATGATGTGGGGATGATAGTTGGCATATAGCCTTGGTGTGGTGGGCCGTTCGTGAGGCAAGGTCAGGCAGGGACACTGGGAGGCAGGGGTCACAGGTATAGGCCGAGAGGCCAGAGCCACAGATATAGGTAGAGAGGCGAGAGCCTTAGGTACATGTACAGGAGGAGGAGCCAAGTGTAGATATTAGTGGATGGTGTGATGAGACCACCACAGATAGCCTCGAGTGAGAAAACACAATCTCACATGTATAGTGCCGAGAGTGTTACTTGGCTAGCGAGAAAAAAAGGAGAGAGCAGAGGAAATCTATCAGGGCATGGGTATCGGCATCGATGTCGGGTGCAAGCTAGTGGTAGATTGAGAGGAGTGAGCCACCGCTCCAGGTTAGAGGGGACTATCAACATTACATATGAGGTAGATATGTTGCAGCAGATGTGAGATAGTATATCACCTATTTTTGTATTATTGGATTTTGGATGTATACGCCTGCAAGCTGAAACAATATTGTATTTATTTTTTTGGACATGATACTAGCCTACGAGCATGTTTTTTTGAGATACACATCTATGTGATATAGGTGTACATAGTATTGATACACATATGTATATATGAGGAGATAGATGATATTCAAGTGAGGCTATTGTGTTGTGTATGAGTTTTACTTTATTATGATACAAATGGAAAATATATGAGTTAAGCAATGATAGAGTCAATTCATAGGCATGGATCGAGTCAGGTCATTTAGGCATGGATTGAGTCAGGTCGGTTTTAGGCATGGATCGAGTCAGGTCGTTTAGGCATGGATTGAGTGAGGTCGGTTTTACGCATGGATTGAGTCAAGTTGGTTTCAGCCATGGATTGAGTCAGTCGTGTAGGCATGGATTGTTCATTTTAGTGTTATGATAACAAATGGTAATATAAATGCATGAGATAGTGTAAAATGTGGAAAATGATGGTTATGTATGAAAATGAGAAATAATATAAGTGGTAAAAGTTATGTGGTATATGGTTTAGATGTCGAGGGTTTTTTTTTGATATGAACAAGAAATTAGGTAAAAGTTGGGGAAAATGATTAGGGTAAAGAGTGGCCGAGCTAACCTTCTAGGGCCCCATGCCCTGGAAGTGCTACCTACATAGTCCCGGTGAAAAGGGACCTCAGACCGATGTAGTTCTCCCATAAGCTAGGAAAAAGATGAAAATGAGTTGGTAGGTTTGTGGTCATGTTGTGGGTTTGGGTTGAATAAGTGGGGGTAGATGATAGTAAAAAATGTTGCAGGTGAGAGTGACTATGGTAAAGGGGAGGATGACCCCAAAAGGTAAGCGTCGAGGACTAAGTCCTATATAAGAAGATCAAAAGGTGATGAAGAAGAGAAAAGATAAGAGGGGGCAAGAAAGCCACCCAATTGGCAAGGATCAAAACGTATAAAACACATCGATAGATGGGGTAAATGAACATAAGACCCCAAAGACATTACATGATTGATAATTCTAAGGGTGACGAAAGTCACATGATCACCAAATGTCATAGGTGTAGCAGGTCCCTTGAGGTATTACGTGAAAAGACAATGGGTAAGGAAGTTCCCAGAATTGGGTCATAAAATGGGAGGTAGAATGCCTTGGGAAATAGAGCCAAGATCACAATAGGCAAGTCCATGATGAAAAAGATTAATTTTCTTTCTTTTTGACTTTGTAGATAGACTGGTCAATGCGGGAAGTCTATATGGGATGAATACATGGCTCTTAAGGTCTTCAAGAAGTTGATCATTGCGGGAAGCTTCTGAATTTTGATTGTTGAGAAATAATAGTCTTCTTTTTTGGAAAAAACTATGTAAAGAGTTATGAGATTTTTATAGCTATCCTTCGAGGGAGCAGTCTACTTATAGTGAAAATTGAGGGTGGAAGATGTACTTTTGAGGGATTCATCTTTTTTTACTGTTTTTTTTTTTTTGCTTTTAAGTCATGGACGAGACTATAACGAAGCATTTGGTTCTTGTTGAGAAGGAAAATATGAACGAGCATGGGATCTCATCTAAAATAAGATGAAAAGTATCCATGAGAATCATGCCATGTGTAGAGCCGTGGTGCACATATTTAAGAAAAGCTAAAAGGGGTGATGGGTAATCACATGATCCTTGTTTAGTCATTGGAGATGAGGTGTGGAAAAGGTAAATGGTGCTCAAAGGATAGGCATGAACTAGATAAAAATTGATGTAGGACTAGAGGTAAACAAGAGAATGATCAAAGATGCAAGGCATTGAGGGGCTCGAGTTCAGTTTACCCTCAAGCGAGGACAAACGATAGGCACCCGATCCATAGGTATGAGTTACAATGTATGGTCCAAGCCAATTAGGAGACAACTTGCCCGCTTTTTATTCTCTCGCTTTGGTTACGTGTTGATTTTCTTTCAAAATAAGGTCACCGACTTGGAAGGTTCGTACATGAACACGTTTGTCATAAGCACGTTTGATATGTTGTTGATAAACTTGAAGGTGATCCATAGCGTTAAGATGATGTTCATCTAATAACTCCATTTGTGCTAAGCGGTCCTAAAGAAAGTCATCATCAAGAACCATGTCATGGAGAGAAATGTGAAGTGAGGGGATCTGGACTTCGAGAGGCAGAATAGCCCTCAATATCGTAAAAGAAAGTGAAAAGGGTGTAGCCGTAGTGGAAGTGCGAATACTAGTGTGGTGTGCTCACAGAGAAAAAGGAATGTGCATATGCCAATCCTTCCCAAAGATCGTCAACCAATTTCATGAGAATTTTATTGAGGGTTTTGTTAGTGGATTCGGCTTAGCTATTGGTTTATGGGTAATAAGGTGAGGAGAAACTAAGTTGAATTTCGAAGGTGTCACAAAGTTTTTTCAGTGTTTTGTTTTTGAATTGTTTTCCATTTTCAGTGATGAGGCGGTGAGGGACACCAAAGTGAAAAATGATGTGATGGTTAATGAACTCACATATTTTCTCGACTTTCATGGAAATGAGTGGTATGGACTTCTACCCATTTTGTGTAGTATTCAGTAGCTATTATGATCCATTGATGGCGTTGGGAAGAATGAGGATTGATTTCTCCAACAAGATCCAAACCCCATTGAGAGAAGGGCCAAAGGTCACAAGTGACCTGTAAGGCATGACTGGGTGTATGATGAAGGTTGGAATGTTGTTGAAATTTCACACAGCGTTTGACATAGTCACAATAATCATGATTAAGGGTCAGCCAGTAATAGCCTAGGTGAAAAATATGCTTAGCAAAAAGCAAGTCCACTAAAGTGACCTCCACATATGCTTCATGAACCTCCTTAATGGTATAGGAAATTCCAGAACTTGTGAGTCATTGTAAAATAATACCATCAAAGCCACACTTATAGAGGAGTCCCCCTAGGATAACAAAATGGGAGACCTTCTTAAGGAAGGTGCATTATCCATTAAGGGTGAGATCAAAAGGTAATATGGAGAGGGAAATGTAGTCGGAGTATTATTTATACCAAAGGTCACTCGGGTCAGGGGTGTTAGTTCCGATTGAGTAAACATCATGAGGTAAATAAGAAGGTAAATGGAGGCATTGTATAGTGACAAATATTTTAGAATCGGTAGGGGAAGCGGGTATTTGGGAAGGCAAGCAGGCCATGGTGTCTACAAATTTGTTGGTTGACCGTGGGATGGTTTGAACGGTGTAACGATCAAAGGTGGTCAAAAGTATGTCTACATGATGTTTATACTTTTTAAGTATCTCGTTATGACATTGGTACATACCATTGACTTGGTTTATAACCAATTGTGAATCACCAAAGATGCAGAGTGATTTGACATCTAGGGCATAGGTAGCCTGGAGACCTAGTACGAGCACTTCGTATTCGGAAATAGTGTTGGTGCATTAAAAGTCTAGTTTGAAAGACAAAGGCATGGGTTCTCCATTTAGAGGAATGAGGATAACACCAGCTCCACCCCCATGCTGACACTTGGAACCATCGAAGAATAGTGTAATTTGGTAAGGGGGTTCATCCAGGGAAATGGTAGCAATCGACTCATCAGGAAAGTCAAAATTAGAGGGTTTATGCCTAGTAATAGGTGCGTCCACCAGTTGGTCAGTGATAGCCTGGCCCTTAATGGACTTTTGGTGGATGAATTTGAGGTCAAGATCAGCTAAAAGCATAAGCCATCGTGCGGTGCACTGATTTTGATAAGGTTTAGCGTACATGATGTGTAAAGGGTCGATGTTGGTGACAACATAGGTTTTGTGGTTGAGTAGGTAATGAAGGAGTTTGGTGGCAACAAAAACTAAGGCTAAGCAAAGTTTTTCGTGGTGGTTGTATCAGGTTTCATAGTCCGTAAGCGTATGAATTATTTAATAAACCACCCGACCCCTATGTTGTTCATCACGATGAGTGAGCATAGCCCCTAAGGAGTGATCGGTAGCTAATATGTATAGGTAAAAAGGTTGGTCGTCTTTCGGTGGAATGAGTACGGGTGGTTGGAGAAGGTATTTTTAAGGGCCTCAAAAGCTTTGTGACACTCATCATCTCATTTAAATGAGACATCCTTCCTAAGCAGATGATGAAATGGTTGACACCAATCCAATAATTGTGAAATGAAATTGTGAATGGATTGTAATTTACCTTGCAGGCTACATAGTTGTTTGAGGTTCGTGGGTGGAGGCATTTCCAGAATGGCCTTGACTTTAGCAAGATCAACTTCTATACCACATAAGGAAATGATAAATCCCAGGAGCTTTCCTGAGAGAACCATGAAGACACATTTTTTTGTTGAAGGTGGATGCAATATTTAATAAGGGGATCAAAGATGGTTTTGAGGATAGTGAGGTTCTTGGCACGATGTTTAGATTTGGCCAAGAGATCATCCACGTAATCTTCCAATATATGATGCATGATATCATGGAAGATGTAAGTCATAGCACGCTGATATGTAGCACCATATTTCTTAAGGCCAAAAGGCATGACTCGATAGCGAAGGTCCCGTAAGGGGTAATGAATGCGGTCTTGTGTTGATCTTCTAGGGAAAACAAAATCTGGTTATAACCCGAGAAACCATCCATGAGGGAGAGCATCTTGTGACCCCACGGTAAGGTCAACTAGTTGATAAATATCGGGAAAGGGAAAATCATCTTTTGGGTAGGCGAGGTTGAGGTCCTGGAAGTCCATACAAATGCAGATTCCCTTGTTGCTTTAGTAACAAGGACAATGTTAGAAATCCAACAAGGATAATCAATGGGTAAGATAAAGGAAATGGAAAGAAGGTGCTGAAGTTCTTCTTTGACAAGAAGAGCAATGCGAGGGTGCATTTTCCTCAGCTTTTGTTTGATAGGTTTGGCATCGGGAATGGTTATGATATTGTGGACCACTATGGTGGGGTCAATACCAGAATGTCTGTATAAGACCAAGCGAAAGCGTGGTTATGATCTCAGAGAAAAGAAGTGATGGCTTCTTGTTTAGCAGCATCTAAAGATTTTCCGATCTTTAGGATGTGCGGGTCATCCTGAGTATGAATGTTGATCTCGATAGTCAATTCATTCAACATGGTTTGTGTCTTAGAGGGTAACGACCGATGAATATATGAGTCTTCTGCACCAAGGTAGGTGAGTATGGATTCATCATCTTGACATTGAACAATGTTAATGGTCGGTGTGTCTTCATCGATAATTTTAGGATACAAGAATGGGAGAGTGGAAGGGATCTCACCTCGTGTTGATAAGTCGATGCCCTAATGAAATGGTGTTTATGAAAAAAAAAAAGCTAGGAGGGATAGATTCAAGATCCATCAACTTTGTCAGTGAGGGCGGTTATGAAGGTGGAGAAGGGCTAGGGTCTTCAATGAATTCAATGCGGGCCATTTTGGTAGAAGGGTCGGGGAAGCTAATACCACTATGGTCATTATGTTTACGGATGGTACATGGAATAATGGTATGGCGACCTTGCTCATAGAAGCCAAAACCAAAAATCCTTCCACGCATAGTGGTGCAGGAAGGTGTGGATGAAATGGTGATTGGTAAGTGATTGGAAGTCAGCAGAAAATGGGCAAGGTTGTGATGGTGGTTCGGTGTGTGTAAGTGGTAGTATCCATTCCCCCATAGGTGAAACTAGTACAAAGATGAGGAGGACCATAAAGGAGGTGTTCTCCTATATAGTGATCATAGTGAGGGTGTTGGTGGAGACTTCCATACTTTTGTGGAGTAAGGAAGGTATTGACACTATTTAGGCAGTACTCCCTTAGAGTGAGGCATTGAAAAACACCTTCCAAGGGATCAGTGGTTGGTATGTGGGTAGCTGGTATGGACGATGTGTCGGAGGTCAATGCGGAGGTGGTGTTAATGGATTAGGAAGCTAATGGGTCAGCCATGGAGGTTATAACAGTGGTAGGTGTGGAGGAGGTATGTGTTGTGAAAGTAGTGGCAGACTTGGTAGGTGTGGGTGTAGGTGTAGGTGAAGCGGTATTGGTTGCGGAAGTAGATGGCTTGACCGGTATGATTACATCATTGGGTTAGTAAAGCATGTTGCATGTTTTGAAAGGTGATGGGTTAGCTGGAATGGTATAAGTGTGTCCTTCGTGTTCAAAATTTACACAATAATGTAAAGTGGAATGAACACAACCCATGACACGGATCCAGTGGTCTACCAAGAAACAAGTTATATTGAATCCCCTCTAAAACATAAAACAATTCTGGAATAGTGCGGGGCCCACGTGAACATGCAGGATGACAGTGCCTAGTGTGGAGGTGATAGCATCATTGAATGAACGCAACATGACTGGATGTTTGTGCATGTAATTGTCAGGTATGTGCATTTGAGTAAATGCATGGGATGAAATGATGTTAATGCTAACACCTCCATCAATCATCACATGGCATACCCGTATGTCATCAATGTGTACAAAGATGAAGAGGGTTGGGTCCGGGTCATCATTTTGGTATGGCACGATCTTTGTCTCTGAGAAGCTAAGGGAGGCCACTTGGTGAACAAGGTGAGGTGAAGATGAAGGTGGTAATTTGGTAAGGGAGGCTACATGATGGGGTGTGATAATGGAGGCTATGGGTGTAGGGTCATTGGGTAAAACCTCGATAGATTAAAGAACCTCCATGAGGGCTTGACGATGGGATTTTGAGGTTTGGATGAGGTCATATAAGGACATTTTGAGTGGAGATTGGTGTAATTGTTTGAGCATGGTGCGATGTGTGATGCCATTAGAAATGGGGTATGTGGGGCTGCAGATAGTTATTTTAGGTATGGGGGAAGATGGTATGTTGTGTATAGGATCGGTTGGTGGGTCAACTACCTTTTGTTTACCCTTATGTGCATGTGTAGTAATGTGAACTATGTTGATTTTAGGGAATTTATCAAATGGAGAGGGTGTAGGGTAAGTGGTATAACGACATGAAGGGCAAAACCTACGGGAGGAGGAAAGCCTTGTGAGGTCAATTGGGCGCAAGAACATTTGGGTGGTGGCATGACAAGTTCTCTGATGCGAACCATGTTAATTTCAAATTTTGTGTGTAGTTCTAGGAGTTGTGAGGGTGGAGGTTGTGGTTATTGAGTGGATAGTGTGGGAATGGGTGTAGATGAAGCAAGGTCCTCGTCAAGAAGGTCATCATCATCAAAGTTAGTTTCAGGTGGACATAATTGGATAAGGATGGTTTTCAAGTCCTTGCAGTTTTCCACATCATGCCCTAGCACACGATGGTATGTGTAGATTTTTGTATCATCAAACTCCTTTGGTTTGGGTTTCAGGGGGTCGTAAGGTCGGAGTGGTAGTAATGTGATAACAAAAGTCTCGAGGAGGTTGGTTAAAATTTTGGCATAGGGCCCTACTAGTGGATCACAATGTGAAGTGAATGTAGGTTTGGGTGTGGGTGTGGTTGGTTGTTGGGGAGTTGTTTTTGGAAGAGTAGGAATAGGTCGAGCTATGGGTTTAGGCACCGGTGTGGTTTGAGGTATCGTTCGGGTTCGTTTGGGTAGGGGTATAGTAGATGGATGGGTAGGAGGGTGTGTTTTTTTCGACTACCTTGTTGTGGAGTAGTGGGTTTTTTTTTTGGGGTGACCCTTCTTGGGTAAAGGTGATGTGGGCGTACGAGGTCTATGAGGGAAAGTAGATGGAGGAAGAGGGCGAGTTACCCATGGGGATAACGAGGGTGCTATGCAGGTAGATGATGCGGGTCATGCTTGGGGTGTGGGGACAATGACTGAAGTGTAGTAGGTAATGAAGCAATGGTGAAGGTATCGGAGGTATTGGTGGTAAAGAGACTGCGCAGTGAGGGTACAAGTCGAGTTATGTGTCTCGGTGGTTAGAGATTTGTAAGGTAGGAATGGATGGTTGTGTTATTGGTTTATGGATGGGTGAAGGGTGCTTGAACTCATGAAGAAATGAGGTTTTAAGGTAGATGAGACAAGTGTGGGTGTGATTGGTGTGGTAGGGGTATGAGGTGGATGAGTTTGTTTCTTTAGCTTGGGTGTCAAAGTAGGTGTGGTTTTAACGTTGGAGGATGTAGCTAAATCCAGTTTAATAGGTGGATGAGTAAGGTTGGTGGTCGGGGTGACCCCTAAAGTGGTAATAGGTTTAGTGGAGGTAAATATTGTGGGTATGGGTTTGGGTTTAGGCATAGGTCGGGTTATGGGTAAGGGTGTGGTGTGAGTGTTAACAAATATCGGGGAGGGGTTGTGGCACAAGTGGTTGTATGTGGTTTGATGGGTGGAAATGTGTTTGGGTAGATAGTGGAGGTGTCATCGAGGGATCTCTGCATCTGTGTTGAGACAAAGAGTAAGAGGTGCCCCCATAACAAAGCTCTATCCACATACTCTAAGTGATTAGCCAAATGTGAGAATGGCACGTCTGTGGGTGAAGTTGGTGAGGACCTAATGGGAATTCCCGTAAAATGCATCTTAGAGATGGGGTATCCACTTGTTTCAGATTCCGTGGGTAAGAGAGCTGAAAGTAGGTCTGTTGGATGTCAGGTAGTGGATGGAGAATGTTTGCCAAGAGGCTGAGGTATCCCCACCAGGTCTATGATGGGTGGAAGGGATAATGGGAGTTCCTTTATGAGTTGATTTGCTGCATCATCCATAACCTTTAGGTGGGTTGGCACTTCTCCAAGTTATATAGAAGCTTGACAATAGATCAAATCCTTCCATTCATCAATAGCCTTTACTTGATTGCTTACATCCTCCATTTCCTGCATAAGATGATCACTCACTTGCTCTGAAATGGGCTGAATGGAAGGTTTAGAAACCTTGGATATGATCTCACATAATTGAGATACTTGCTTATGCCGGTCTTCTTTCTCCACCTTTTCACCGTCAAGCCTAAGGAATAAAGCATCCATCAATGTCTGCGTGTCTTGCTTCAATCCTTCAATGGTAGCTTGACCGAGGGGTACTTTGGTTACTGTCACATCCTCTGCCGTGAGCTCCTCCTCTATCTTTCCTTCTCGCTGTAAATTGATATCTTAGCAAACTTCTCTTTGAATCTTCAATGATCAACCTAGAAGTTTCTTTGGAAACTTTAGGCCTTCTGTCTCTTTCGCTTCAGATTCGGAGTAGCCGTAAGTCATTCTCCTCTAAGTTCATATCCATTCTCGCTTCGGAACCAACTGCAAAGCCAGCCATTCTCGAGAAATTACTTCTCCGAGAATGAGAAGTCGTTAAAGTCCCTAAGTGCACTACCATCTTCCGCTCTACATCCTCTCCATTAAAAAGTGCCACAGCTTTTGTGGCTGCCATCTTCTCGAGTCATCTAAGGACAAAGCCCTTTCAAATTCCACCATCCGTAGCTTCAATGTATCCTCTTGAACAAAGTCTTGAAAGAAGAAGTGGTGAGGGGAGAAGATGAATAGCTGGATTGTGGAGGCATGGAAATGTCCTATTGTTACGGTGGATAGTTGGTGAAATCGGGTAGTCTTGGAGAAACTAGAGTTAAAGTCATGGTTGTAGAAGTGATCCTCTCCTTGGATTGAGATCTTCTATGCACTTTCAACTTCTCGAATTTCCTACTGCTTTCTCCTCCGTGCTTTCACTTGAGGGAATCTCCTACGCCGAATTTTCTCATGACTTGATTCATCAATGCTTCATCAAGGCAATAACCCACAAGAACCAGTTTGAAGTATTCACCAACACAGCTCCCGACCTTTCTTCAATTGTGTTGCAGCCTCCTATGTTATTCTGTAATATGGCTTTATCTCCTCCCATTTGATGGTAAGTGTCAAGTATCACATTCCCATCATCTTTAAGATACGCAGGTATCCACGCTAGTCCAAAGTCGAACACTTTCTTTGCTAATAGCCTGTTGAAATCTCTCTTTCTAACCTCGTACTCACTTTTGCACTTCATCCAAAAATCTTCTAATGAAGGCACATGTGCGTACTCCTGAGAGATTGTCTTCCTGGCTACTCCAAATGGATCGAAGTTCAGCCGTGCAAGGAAGAACTCTTTCTCATACTCGGATAACATTTGCACCTCCATTCCCCGAGCTCTATGAATGCTAATGCAGCTGTAATATCCCACAATGATTGGGAAGAATCCCGTAGACTTGTGCCACTTTGACTGAAGGTCGTGTAACTCCACAAGTTGCCTTCTCAACTCCATGGTGATCAATCTATCATTCGGATACCTGGGCATCTTTATTGGTTCTCCAAAAAGCTCGTAACCCTGAGGTATGTGAAATCTGCAAATTGAATGAATAGACTGCCAATCTTGGACACAGCTGCCCACGCTTCCTTGCTTGCCTTGTTGGCCTTCAAGTCTTTGTCTAGCCTTCAAATGAAATCATAGAAGAATTCATCATTGACCACTTTGAAATCTTTCTCACATGTAGGTACAATGAGTAATTTGCATGGGTAGTAAAAAAATTGGGTCCTTAGAAAGAACACCACATCTATCTAACTTGGAAAAGACGCCTTGTGAAGTTGCAACATACACCAAGTATGAAGTCATCTTGAAGCTAAAAGTACGCTTCACGTTCGGAGTTGCTCACCAATGTTGTTGCTAATAATTTCCAACCAATTGATTATAGAATCAACCTTGTTGATTTCAATGGTCCTAATGAAAGCATACATCCATGTACGGAAAGTGTAGGCATTCGCTTCGCCATTCATCCTGCATAGCAATTTGACGACATCATCTACCTCCTGCACCAAATTAGACCGTGGAAGAGTTCTCAGGAACTTTCAAGGAGATCTAAGCTTCTTCATGTATCGGCTATTCATTATGCTCACGTAATCAGCTCTATGCTTCTCCCATCGACTGTCAGCATCCTAAATGCTAATGGAAGTCACCACCTTTCACACTGGAATCTTCAAACAATAATTGATGAAATCTGTGTCCAAATGAATTATTGTCTTTCCCGTAGCATCACGCACTGATCTGGATGAAGGATGATAAGATCTAGCACACTCCATCACAAACTCTGGCAATTGGGCTACACATGGAAAAGTGCAGCTCGAATAATTCCACTGCTTTTAACCACATGCATGAATGAAGTCTTTCCCGCTCTTGATCTATCAATCAAATCGACAAGAGGTTCCAGGCCTAGATCTATGTCTCCTATGTCTGCAAGTTTGGAAGCAATGCATGACTCCATCGTGCTTTCTTTTTCATCTCTCTTTGCCATAGCTTTGTCTATCTTCGTTTGAATAATTCTTTTTCTTCTTACTTGGCCGGATTTCTTCAATACTAGTGCAGATCTGGACAATTCTTCAGATTCGGAGGATATATGCAATGTATTGGACATTGATAAAAGCTCATTTTCCTTTGTAAAGCACCTGTAATGAATTCCTGCAATTTATTCAGACAAAAATGGCCACCGGAGCATGAATAGTGAATTTTAATTGTAAAAATCTGCACTTTTCAAGCCCGCTGCCCCAAAAATTGTTGTTTAATTTGCACATAAAGAGAACATGAATCCTTTCAACAACACCTGAGCTCCTGTAACACCTGTGCAAACAATTATGCAGACAAAGATCAACCTTCTTCAAAACATGCGCCAAATCTGGAAGCTTTTAGCCTTGTTGCCACCTTGCCTGAGCAAAATCCTTCTTCAAATGGGGGCACACTTTTCCTCTTGGCTGCAATTCTTTACCTGTGAATCAAATAATTCACCCATATGGCTGCCCATGCTTATATAACCTTCATAATTCTATAATTAATAATTGCCCTAACAATTAAAGGTAATTAATTAATTAAAAATCATGCTCTTCTCTTTTAAAAATAGCATGTTTAAGGACAGCCATCCAATAAATTAAATTAATCCAATTTAATCCTTCACACATCACTTCACTCAAGCTTCACAGTGTGCTTTGACCATAGCCACTGAAAATAGGAATTAATATAATCATTTAATACTTTAAAAAGTATTAATTCCTTCTCAAAAGGGGTTGTATTAAATAAATTAAATTTATTTAATTTTGGAATTCTATTTTTAAATTCCTTATGTCCACTTCCCTTTGTTGACTTTTCCACAATCCTGGGTGCCAAAATTGGGTGAATAAATATTAACAAATATTTATTTAATGCATTATTATTCACCCAAGGTGGGTCACACTTTTTTGCATAATAGAATTCTATTTTTAAGAATTTCTAACAATGGGATTTTTTACCCTGCAACGCAGCCTCGAAAATCCCATGATCCACTTAAGTGATTTGACTTTGACAATGGGATTTTTTTACCCTACAAGACAGTGCAATAAAATCCCGTGATTTCACTTAAGCCACTTTCCTTTTATTTTATCATGGGAATTTTTACCTGCAAGGCAGCAATAAATTCCCTGTCATGTGACCTCTAACTTTCCCACTGCACTTAAGTGAATTTTATATCATGGGAAAAAGTACCTTGCTAAGCAGGTACAAAATTCCCATCATGCCTGCGGCTTCTATTTTTCCCATTGCAGCTTAAATCCTTTGTTTTCCAAAAATGCGCCCATCCCCGTAGGGGCTTTTCCATGCGCAGACTTCACTTTTTCCTAGTGATCCAGACCTCCGATGGTGACTTCCTCTGGGCATAATGTGCGTATATGTTTTCCAGTTGCTCCAGACCAAAAATCGGGCTTACCCGACAAAGGAATTGTTCTAGAGAAATTTCACAAAAAACAAAACGGGAAAACACAAAAATAAGAAAAATTGTCAAAAGTTACAAATAAAGCCCAAAACTTATTCCTAGTTAAAATCCTTCTGGTACAAGGTAATAATGATATGTTCGATCATAACAGAGTTAAAACGGAGCGCAAATAGCCTCAAACGGGGCTTAAAATAATTAAATACAAATTCCCATGCAGATAAATTCGATGACGAGAATATAACAATTTTGGGCATCCGGGTATTTGGCGAAAAGGCTAATATGGCTCTTTGGGATTATCTTGACGCAATACAAGAACTTTCCGCAATAAAAACACAAAATGACCCATTATTTGAAAAGTACAAAAAAATCAGATAGGGTAGTTGTAGATTTCAGGTGAAATCTAGGTGACACCAGTTCACTAAGTGGAGAAGCCGGGGTGAGATGGTCTTAATGTCGCTAGAAAACTACTCTGTAGGAGATGAAGGGTGTTCTTCTATTGGTGAAGGAATAGTGATGGTTGGTCCGGACGTGGAAGGAGGATTTCGGGCTAGGATTTCCTCTATGGAAGTGACGTGAGGTAATTGAGATGTGTGAGATACCTCGTTAAAGATTGTGTGAACCTCACGTGTATGGGTATCGTGAGTGGATGTCTCACCGTTTTGAATGGATGAAGGGGCATGATTGGGAAATGGTTTTTAAAGATTTTAGATTTTGGTTAGGAGCGGCATTGGGATTATCCACAGCCAACTCACCTTTCTCAAGCATTTCCTGGACAATATTCTTAAAAGTGATGTAGTTACCATCACTATGTCCTTTCACTCGGTGATAGTTACAGAAATCTTGTTCCTTATACCATGTGGGCATGGGGCGAGTAGGGTCAAAACTAGTGTGTGGTTTTATGGGTGGAAGGGTGATGGCACCAGCTTTGATCAACTTTTCTAAAACAAAAGAGTAAGGTTCCCCAATTGGGGTATATTTCATTGCTCTTGTCTGAATCAAAAAGCCTATACGGGTGATAGATTAGATGAGGGTGTAGCTTGATTGGATGGATGAGCTGCATTGGCCTTGAGTGCCACCGCATTAGCGTACCTTTAGCCTTGGAATGATTGGTTGGTGGTTTAGAAGAAGAAGAGGTTTCATTCGACTTAAATACAGAATTCTTATTTCATAATTGGATTTTCTTCTCTTCGATAGCTTGAATTTATAACTTTCGTGCCATAGTAAATGCCTCATCGAATGTTCTGAAAGTTTGGACCTACAAGGTCAGGGAGATATATCTGGCGTAAGCTCGTGTGAAGAGCTCGATGAGTTCAGTTTGTGGTAGTTGAAAGGTAAGTTGATTGATCAGGCTGCGCCAATGAGTGACAAAATCTGCGATAGATTCATCCTCATATTGATGTGTGGAATATAGATCAGTCATGGTAACTTTCTTAGCGATGTTGATAGAAAAATGATCCAAGAAAGCTTGGGTTACCTGATTGAATGAAAATAAGGAGTGTTTGGGTAACCCACTATACCAGTCTAATGCTGGTTTAGTGAGGGACATGGGAAAAGTTCTCAAAAGTAAGGCATCATCATGAGAAATCAAATAACATCCATGTTTAAACGAGCACAAATGTTGTTGTGGGTCTTCCTTACTATTGAAGCAGTTGAATTTAGGCATTTCCCAATGCACAGGGTATGAACAGATGGAAATGGATGGGTGAATAGGCTTGTTCCAAAACTCATTGTAAGTGAGAGCGTTGCATGGGAGCCAAAACCAATGCCTCCAAGAGTGTTTGCATCTTAACCATCATCAATCTAATTACGTCATTAGTGGGTTGTGATGATTGGACGCCTCCTATAGTGTAAGGAGGTTGGTTTTGGGTGTATAATGGGTGTGAAATTCCGGTGTATGGGGCTTCCATATAAGGTGGTGGAGAAGAAGGCAATGAAATAGGGGTACGTACCGGAATGAACAATAGATGAAACAGCGGTTGTTGGTAGTATGTATATGGCAGAGGAAGGGTCATGGTAACCCTAGTGGCAATCGGGGCTAAAAATTGTGGAATGGAAAGAACTACGTTCTGAAATGGGGTAGGGGTCACCAACACTAGAGGTGGGAACATAGCTATAGGTATGTGTGAGACATGAGGAATGGATGAGGTTGTCTTTGGGGTAATCATCGAGGGTATAGTTGATGTTATGGGTGCTATAGAGGTAACAAGACGGCAATCATAATGGGTATATGACCTAACTACGAAACAACTAGGGGTAAAGTTGAAGTAGGTAGCATGAGCCAAATGGGGTTGATGCGAAGTGTGTGCGAGGTTAGGGGGACGAGATACGGGCATGTCGTATATCAACTGACCCGAGGCATCTTGAGTGGACAAATGGGAGAGATAAAAATGCAAGGCGGTAGGGTTCTGGTCAAGGAGTCATGCGAACTCCTCATCTCTAATAGCGATATTGGTAGGCTGGATGGGATCCATGGCTGGTGATAAAATAGAAGGTGGTGAAGGACTAGGTGGGAGTGGTTGGCAACTGGTGTGGAACACGAGGGAACTCACTTGTCTTCAAGTTATTACCATGTGAACCAATATTAATCGGGTGGGGCTACTTCTGGTAAATGGCAGAGAGAATAGCTGAAAAATAATGGATGAAGTAACAAATGGTGGGTGAAATGTGAAACAGGATAAATGATGGCGGTCAAGTGAAAAATTATGCCAGTCAAGGGTAACTTCTACCTAGCATCATGGAAAATGGACGGTAAAGAAGGAAACAACGAGGCAAAAGGAAAAATTGACAAGTATGCCAAACTGGGGATGTGTAAAATGTCCATGGAAAAAGTGATAGTGATGAGACTGTGGAAAGTGGAAGAAAGTGAAGTGAAAATGTCCCTTTGAATGGGTTAGCAAAGGATCTAGAACCGACATCGGTTGAGTTTAACCAATGGCGGTCGAGGTAATCGATGACGATTCTTGTGAGATTGAAACAATGATGAGAAAAAGTGGTTGTGAATTAGAATTTGATGTGGAACCAAACCCATAAGTCTAAGAATGATGAAGATGTGGTCTAGAAACACTTAGATGAAGCCAGAATACACCGACTATGATTGGGAGTGTGTAAGGAAATACAAAAATAATGATCAAAAGCTCTGACCTCAAAATGCAAATCAAACAGAACACTAAGAAAGAATGTTACTAGAGTGCTTATTCTATTACATTTGTTCAATTTATGCTATTTAGTGATGACACATGAATTGTGAAATAGAGTTCTTGGTGAGGATGGCTTCTTACAAATAAGGAGATCTAAAAGGTGAGGTTTCGGGTTTGTTATGGTGGGGTGGGCTACACTCAAGTATGACTCGATAGAGTAGAGAGTTGGGTGCCCACTATGCCATGATCATGTGATCACCTAGAACTTCTTCCAGGTAAGATGTTGTTTAAAAATGTATGTATTTTAAATTTTTGTGTGGTTTGGTAAGACTCAGAGAAGGAGAAAAGGATAGAAGTGTTTTTCTATGATTCATTTTTCAACCATTAGCTAGTAATGACTTCTAGCATATAAGTTACCCTCATTTAATGTGAGCTAATGCAGAAAATCAGAATGAAATGCAATTATTTTAAAACCCAAATCGAAAATGTGAAATTGGATGACACAATAAGATGAATAGGAAGAGGGATGCTCTTTCACTAAAATGCAGAAAACATGAAGAAATGATTCTTTTTAAATACACCAAAAGAAAATTTTCCTTTAGAGCAAATAGAAAGAAGGAGTGGATTACCAGGAAGAAAAATTAGTGTGTACGCTTTTAGAAGGGAAACAAACACACAATTTTTTCCTAGGAATGAATGAAATGCAAGGAACCCTGGATGGGTCCCACTGGGCATGCCAAAATGTTTCACCTTTTTCTTAGATCATTTCTTTGAATTGTTGATGAAACAGATAGGGTAATGGGCATAGGAGGAATACCTGTTCAAATGTCGGTTGATGGGTTGTTGCACGCGTATGACTTCCGAATCCACAGATGATTGTGAGAGATTCCTTTTGGCTAGGAGGAACTACCTGTAATGAAAGCAAGACCACCATAAAGAATTAAACAATATGGGCAGTGAACTGCCTAGCGTAAGCTAGATCAGGAAGTATGATACTTCCTAGATGGTTGTCAATCCACTATTTTAAACAAATTAATGCTGAAAACAAGGTAAATCCTATTGCTGATTTAAAATGATTTAGGTATCTCACTTAAAAACACAATAAGAAATAGATCTAATCTAACAAAGCTAAGCTAAAATAGAATTCATAGGTCAAATGGTTGGTTACAGGTTCTGCAGTGTCCGATAAAAGTCTCGGGTAGGTCACAAGTGAGTGAGGTGAGGTAAAATTAGGTGGATAGGTCTCTGTTGAAGTGTGTGGGAAAACACAGAGACCAAAGATTGGTCGAGGGGTGACTGATGCATGTTAGGTATAATGGTGCCAATTATTGTGAGATATGGGAACATCACAGAACGGGGTTTTGGTCCTCTTTTGATTGCACAAAGGATTTTGGTTGGTCGAGACGAGGTAATGGGTGACTGGAGTAGGTTTTGGCAAGGTTTTTTGGGTCTACGGAGGTGAAAAGTGTTGGAGATGGTCAATAAGGAGCAAGATAAACAATGGGTGATAAAATAATGATGAAATGAAATAACCAAGAAAGTATGATGTTATACTTGGATTTCATTTCTGAAATTCTATGTGTGAAGGATGGAGGTGCTGATGATGGGTTTGGAGGCTATAAGTGATCACCAATTGAAGAAAATCTTCTGCATGGGCTGCATGCACACTCCTCTTTTCTTAGATAGATCCGAATGTGGCTGAGGTGGTTGTGTAGGAGAAGATGCTCAATCTCCTTCCTTGGATGTGAGTTCTTGTTGGAATTGTCTCTCTGAAGATGTGTTATCTTTTTGAGATCCTATTCTTTCTCATGAACTTTCGGGCTCTAAAAATTCCAACTCTTCGAGAATAAGGTTGTTTTGGGGTTAACAAAGGGGTAACCGATGGCGATCAGCTTAACTAATGATGGTTAGGTGTAACCGACATAGGTCAAGGCGACATTTTCTAGGTTTACCAAACTTAGGGAGAACCTCCGATTTCCTCGGATCTTGTGTGGTTATCCCATGTATTAGACTAGGAGATTCTTGTGAGCATGTGAAAATGTGGTTAGAGAGAATGTAGGCATTGATTTTTCGGGTTTGGGTAAGTCTTAGTTAGTTATGGTAACTTGCTAAGAATAGGTCTTAGGTTGAGTTAGCTTGGTGAGGTGTCTAGGTGAAGTGTATGTGTGGATATTATTTAAATTAAGATATTTAAATAATAAAAATGGTGAGGATAATGAATTAACTTAAATAAATTAATTAAATTAATACAAGTGAGGTGAAGGGGGCCATGACTAGGTGAATGTGATGAAGGGTTCTTATATGTCAAGGGATGAAGGTGGAGTGTGACCTAATTTTAGTGTCTACAGTATTATTTGATTGTGCATGATTTAATCATCTTAGTGCTTAAAGGGTTGAAATTGTGTATGAGTGTATGAATCATGAATTGAAATGAATGACTAATAAAGTGAACTTAACGTTTAAATGACAATCTTAAGGTTTAACATCTTGAAGGAGATCATCAAAGAACAAGAATGGCAATAATTTTAGCTCAAGATGAACAAAAACCTACAGTGATTGAGAACTACATATGGTTATATATCCTTAAGGTATGATGTTCATCTCCTTTATATTCATATGTTTCTGTTTTGAAGGGTTATGAAGATGAGAAAGAATAATGTAGTATAAACGTTGTGCCTAAAAGAGTAAAGATATTGGTGTCAATCTTGACACATTACTCATGGATATGGAATATGGAAATAGTTGAAAAGAAAAACACTAAGATGATGATGATTAAGATGAAGAAGATAAATAAATTAATTTCAAGGTAAAATTTAAAATTTTCCAACAAAGATAAATCTTTATTAAAATAAGAATCAAAAGTTGTAATAAACATTTAAGGAACATGAATTGTAGATAATTCTTGTAGAATAAATACTAAGCAAGATGGACAAGAGTATAAATAAATGAACAAGGAACTTGAAGATCATCTTGATCTAAAAAAATAAAGTTTAGAAACTAGAGAGGAGGATTGTGCCGGACTAATTACATCGTTAAGACCTTAAAAGAATATCTATAATAGGCCTCAAATATACTAAGGATGTAATAAAGGATTCAAAAGACCACAAACAATCTTGATGATTTTTTGAGAGTTCAAATACCCTCTAATGTAAGATCTTGTTTGGGATTCAAAGATGAAAAAAATTAGGAGAGAAGAATCTTAAGCCTATTCAAGGACTGGTGGAGTAAAGAAGGATATAAATCTTCAAAAGTATGACATAAGATAACCTAATGTAATGCATTTCTTAAGTAAGCTCAATGGTTATTGTTAATTATGTAAAAATCTGGTCATTGAGCTAGGGAATGTAGAAGGCTTGTGAAGAATCATCATCCATGGAGATATAATAGAAATGATCAATAAAGAAACATCACACAATATAATTGCTATGAGAAAGTGATCGTTGACCAATTTTTCCCATTAGGCAAAATTAATCAAACATGAGCCTACACATGAGAAAATCAAAGGGTCGGTTCAGTCTTGCGAGATCATATTCGATCCCAAATAAAAGGGGTAGGTGAACTAAAAATGGAGTAGAAACATCAAAAATGAGGCCAAATAATGTTAAAGGGGATCAGAAGGTCGTCAAGAAAAAATGGATAAAGACAACATTCACTCGAAGACTAATTCGGCTAAGTATAAAGGAGTGAGCGGAAGCCTCCACGTGTCTCATCGGTTGGCGCAACTTCAAAGGCGTGACCCAAAGCAGAGACTCAAACAAGCGCTGGCCCTCCATGTGGTTAGAGCCCAAAAAGGTGGAACCAGCCGTTGAAAAGTCAAGGCAAAGCAACGGACTCACGGAAGGCACTATGTGTTAGCTCGGCACAATTCCAAGAGTGAGAGGGAATAGTGAAATTAAAAATCCACGGGACTTCCACATGGAGTCAACAATGAGGGACTCGCCAAGGAAGCACATATAATTTGTTCACTCGAGGCCTGAATCAGCTAAGTATAAAAAGGGCCAGCGGAAGCCTCCACGTGTCTCAATGGCGCAACATCAAAGGTGTGACATAGGAGTTCCCAAATGAGAAAAGGCTCACCATAGGGCTAGAGTCCGAAAAGGTTTCACCTACCACCGTCAAAAGGTCTAAACTTGAGACATACCAGTTGATGGTGCCATGTGTCTCATCAGTGCACCCTCAAGGGTCGAATCCAAAAGTGGTCCCCAAACGAGCGCCAGCCCGCCACGTAGTCGGGGATTGAGAAAGGGAGAAGGAACGAATTGGCTACGTCTGATAAAAGGGTCGAGTGGATGCCTCCACATTCTCTCATCAACGCCAGAACTTCAAAGGCATGGCCCAAAGAGAGAACCCGAACTAGTGCCGGCCCTCCACATGTCCCCTGGTCCAAAAGGGGACACCAACCATTGAAGCACCCAAAATCCTGCGGAGGCATCCACATGCCTCGTACATGTAAATTCAAAGGTAAAATCAAAAGGGTAGGTCCCAAATGACCGTGAAGCCTCCATGTGGTCTGAGCCCCAAAATTTGAACTGGTTGTTGAAAATGTCTAAGAGTTAGTGAAAGACTCCATGCATCAACTCAACTAAGGCGTAACTTCAAAGATCAACTCCAGAGGGAGGTCCCAAAAATTGCAAGCCCTCCACATGTCTAGGGTTAGACATAGTTGGCTCGCTAGTCAATGGGGGACTTAGCCAAAACATAAAGAAACAGAGCAGGCCCATGGGAGAGACAAAGTGTCTAACCATTGCAACTTCAGGAGTGAAAAAGGGCGGTGAAATCGAAGAACGTGTGGGGCTTCACGAAGATCTTGCACAAGTAAACTCCAAACCTGAAGTAGTTTGGAAATGATTTGGTGAATCATGTAGCCCACCAATATTTTTAAATTATTGGATCTAGAAAAGATTGTGAGAGCTTGCGTTCATGCGCGCGACCCTAACCTTTAGATGACCTCGACTATGACTAGAGTAAATATAGGCTGCCATTCTTGAGGCTATCACATTTCTCATCCACTGCCGTAATGAGGTATTTCTTTCCCAACAAGAAATGAAAAATGGAGGTGTGGGTTGTGTCATGAGACCCATTAATTTCGTAGGTGGATTCAATGCATCTCTTGGGTGGTTGAACAAGAGTCCAGATTTCTTCTACCTCCTTCTCTCATTCTTCCTATATATTGTAAGGAGGTGAATTTTCAAAAGGTTGGACATTTCTACTCTGCACCCTCCCTTCTTTTCTTGCCCATAAGTGGATTTGTGGAGTCCAAGCCTCTTATTCAAATTGTAATGCAATTTTGTGCCTCTTGGCCATTGAAATGCAATGTATCAACTTTTGGAGTGATAATGCATGTCTGTGGATGATTTTCAACTGTCTCTTTTGTTCATAATCTCCTTTCTAATCTCTAATTGCAGTCTTGGTTATTTGTGCATGGTGATCGTATTGCATTTTTATGGTTTCTCTTTATTGCAAATCAGGTGTTTCAACATTCCTTTGGTGCATTACCCTTGTTAGTTTAGGTTTTATTTTCTTACATCTTCTTAACCTTGTCTCCTTGGAAAGTTAGAGTAGGTTTTAGATTATATCCTTCGCAATATGAATGTGTGCACTTGGACAGAGGAATAGGAACCAGCCTTCATCTGGATATCTCTCTCAATTCATAAAGTACCACACTTTGAGAGATGCTCCATGTTATGTAATCACACTAAGAGTCTCAACCCATCGAGTTATAGATATTCAGGGGTGTTGTGATTACACATCAATAGTTTTGGCATGCTCGGTGGGACCAGAAGTCTTCATTTATTACTACAACAAGATTGATGTGCACTTGTTGTGAGTTCCCAACTTGTAAGGAGATTTGAAATTACACATCTGGCAATTCCAAAAAAGGGTAGAATCCACTGATTTTAGTAGTCCAAGCTTGGAAGATTCATGAGAAGAATCCAGACAAGGTCAAGAACCAGAGAAGAGGGGCTATTTTTCTATCTACATTTATCCCCAAATAGAGCAAGGAGAGGGAGAAGAGCTCAAAGATCTCCATCTCCACCAAGCAGGACATTGTCAACACCTCCACCTGGTAGGCCTTTCATTCAATCAACTAGAGTTCTTCAACCAATTAGGATGGCACAACTCAACCCCTACATCAACTTCACTAGCAGCAGCCCACTGGCTCTCAATGCACAAAATCTAGTTCCAGTTGCAACATTGAAGAACGTTCCATATTTCACTGGAGAGAACCAGACAACTCCTATTGATCACATCCAAGACATTGCAAATGTCTATGTAATTCATGAGATTGTTGAAATGGACATTACTGTTAAGTTATTGGCATCCTCCTTTAAAGGTAAAGCTTTACAATGGTTTAGGAGTCTAACAATAGGGTCTATCCGAATTGGGATCATCTATGCACAACCCTTCATAACCAATTTGGGAAAATGGGGTATAATCTATCCTTGTTAGAACAACTGACAACCATCAAGAGAGCTCTTAATGAACAACTGATGGAATTCAACTTCAGATTTCAAAGGACGTGGGATAGGATTCCAGTGGCCATGACACCAACAGCTAAAGGTTCTTTTCTATACTTCCTAAAAGCTTTAAATTATGATATTTCCATAATGATTTAATCAATGGGAGGTATAACTATACCCACAGCCTATACTATTGCTATTAGAGCTAAAAACTACTTGATTCAAGTGTGTAAGCTAGCACCTAGGCCACCTATTCCTCTATATCTAGAGCTAGGAGCTCCTACAACTAGTCAAAAGCCAGAGTTGAATCCCATTCTAGCCCCTAGGAATCAAAGCAATAATGAGGCTTCTACTTCTTCAAGCACCTCAAAAGAGCTACGGGGAGGTTATGAAGCAACTATAGAACCTAGGAAATGATCTAGTGACTATCAAGAGATAACAAGCTTAAATTTCTAGGCTGTATGAACCTCCAAATCAGTATCAACCAAGACCCCCATACTAGGAAAATAAACCACTAGCTCAGGATGGAAATCAAAATCAGAGCCAATGACAACCTCAAGCTACTAGGCCATTCCAACCATATGATCCAAATGTGGCTTCAACATTGAGGGCTTGTGTTCCAACACAAAACAACATGGCTCAAGAATATGACTAGTGTTTCACATGTAATCAACCTCATAATCAGTCAATGTGTTTTAATGGTGCCTTGAGTCAAGCGCTTATGGTAACAAAGTGACACGTGTAGAACAAGAGACAAGCCAAGAAGGAAATAAGCAGTAGGAATCAACTCAGCAAGAAGTACCTCCAAATGAGACCACACTTGTCAATTGGTAGGCTAAAGATTTTTGTGGTGTGAACCAAGCCCCTTCTCAAAGTGTAGAGGCCAATACACGGTCCAAGAGAAGGAATATTGGAGAAGGACAGTCATCAAATTCAAATGATCCGCAACCTCCTATTACTCCACAAGGTATTGGTAATCAAATTGCAGTTCCTAATGTGCAAGGTCAGCCCAAACCACCTTCTAAACCATCCCAAGCACCCGTTATAACAGCTTATGCACAAGAGAAGAATGTGCAAGGAAAGGGGAAAAGATAACTCATCTCCATTCAAAATCATTAAGAAGATGAAGAAAACAAATGTAAACATCTCAATGTGAGAGTCATTAGCTATCCTAGGACAAGGAGACCTATTGCAAGCTTCTATGGAAAATTGGTCAGCATCACATGAGCCACCCAATAAACAAGACATGGTACTGTCATCACCAATCCGACACTATGATAATTCACCACCGGGAACTCCTCATGCTATGACTATTTACTAATGCATAGCCTTTAGTTTGGTGGATGTAATCTGGAAACACAACAACAAACATAACACAAGAATACCATAGACTATGATATGAAGGAATGATGAAAAATCTAAAAATATAGGTGTAAATTATAATATCAACATGAAATTGTTACAATCTCACCCATGAGATACTTCAAGTGTTACTGACTTCACTTTCCTTCCAACAATAACTATGGTAGAAACTTCACAATGGATTCTTTAACACACCTTCTAAATGATGGCTTCCTTTACACACTTACTCATACAATATTTCTACTACTTCTCTCTATGTTAAATGAGGGGGTGGCCTCTTTATTTATAGAAATTCAGGCTTATCCACCCTATCTCTAAGATAGGATGGGAAATATCTTCACCCAATCATATTCCATGCCTAAACTCTTGCCTTTACATGTAGGCTTATCTTCTAAGATAAGATAAACCTTATCATCTCACATAGGTTCCACCTTTTTAGACTTTTCCACAAATAAAATACACAAAATATTTATGACATCACTCTTTTTCTTATTACAAATATAATATTTCTAATTCCTAATCATGTAGACCCTACTTCTCTACTTATCCCAACTTTGACATTTTAACATTACCGGACCACTTACGACAAATATTTACTTTTTACAACATTCCTATTGTACTTTTTTATTACCATACTCTACATTATTGGCTGCATCTTGTGGTGCCGTTATCTTCTATTAGATGCCACTACTAATTATACTTAACAACATCCTATTAATAAAATAGAAATTACTGAGGAAAATTTTAATGTCGACATTTTCCCCTTCGTAACTTCTACTCCATCCTCAGAGAAGACTCTTATGGACATTTTGAAGCTGGTGCCTGAAAAATCTTTAACTTGTCATGGTTGACCCATTTCCTAATGGGAGTACCATCCAATTCCTCCAATCGATATGTACCATTTTCATGCACAACTACTATTTTGTAGGGCCCCATCCATTTTGGAAGAAATTTTCTCTGTCTTCTTTTTTTGTATCTGGAATCATATACTAGAACCAAGTCATTCACATGAAATGGAGACCAATGGATATTTTGATCAAAGTATTCCTTCTGCTTCATTTTCTTCTTATAGCTTGTATCCTTCACTATTTCCTCATTTCCTCTAGCAAATGAAGATTTACCAACCTTTCTTTTACTGAATCACTTTCATCCATCCTTTCATTTTTCATAACTCTCACAGTGGGAATATCAAACTCAATAGGAAGAACTAGATCAATGCCATAAGCCAACTGAAATGGGGAGTATCATGTTGCTGACTTTGATGTTTCCCTATATGCCCACAATGCTGCATGAATCCTTTTATCCCACTTATGTACCTGCAAGGCTGCATCTTTTTCTAGAATTTGACACAACACAAAATTTATTCATTCCACCTGTCCATTTGTGTTTGGCTTGTATGTTGTTGCCTTCTGTTTTTAATAGAAAACTTATTGACTAGGGATTCTACCACCTCATTAATGAAGTGGCTTCCTTGATCTGTTACAATTTCTAATGGACAACCAAATCTGGTGACAATGCATTCATATATGAACCTTGCCACTTCATCCATGGAAGCTATTTTCAATGGCCTAGCTTCAACCCACTTGGTTAAATAATCTGTGGCAACTACAATATACTTATTTTGGCGTGGGGTAGTTGGAAGTGGACCTACAATGTCTATTCCCCACTTTTCAAAGGGACCAAGTGGAAGAATAGGGCATAATGGAGCTGATGAAGTCTTACGGTTACCATGTGTTTGACAAATATCACATGTCTTACAATAATTATAACAATCTCTAAAAAGAGTGGGCCAGTGATAACCTGCATCCAAGATCCTTCTTGTTGTAAGTTGTCTAGAGAAGTGTCCTCCACATGTACCATTGTGGAATTCTTCTATCATCTCCTTCCCTTGATCATGTCAACTGCTCTCTTGTATTGTCCATCAGGTCCTATTCGAAATAATACTCCATGCATAATAGAATATGGATGACTGGCTTGAGTAATCTTCCTCTTAATATTTGCATTGACACCATCAGAAACTTGAATTCATTCAGATAATTCCAAATATCTATGTATTCACTAGGGATTGTGTCAAGGGATAACAATGTTGCATCTGGGAAATCATCATCATCACAAGGTGAACCTAAACCATCATAGGCTCGAGAGAGTGCATCTACATTGACATGCTTCTTTCCTGGCCTATCTATAATATCAAATTCAAATTCTTGTAGAAAAATTATCCATCTTGCTATCCTCCCTGATGGGTTAGGCTTATTTACAATATATTTTAGAGCCTGATGATCTATTACAACTATAAATTTCTGCCCTAGCAAGTAATTTCTAAACTTCTTTACAGCAAAAATGATAGCTAGAGCCTCTTTTTCTATTACAGTATAATTTACCTCAGCACTGCTCATTTGTTTACTCCCAAAGTAAACTAGATGATCATTCCCATTTTCATCCTTTTGGCTCAGAGTACTTCCTAGTGCTGCATCTGAGGCATCAGTATACACAATGAATGGCTTGCTCCAATCTGGATTCTTTAAAATAGGTGAAGACACAAGGGCTTCCTTCAGTTGTTTAAAAGCTTCATGCACCTTATTTCCTGGTTCATAAGTAACATCCTTCTTCAAGAACTAGGTTAGTGGCTATGCAATCTTTAAGAAATTCTTGATGAACCTTCTATAGTAACCCACATGGCCTAAAAATGATCTCAACTTACTTCTATTCATAGGAAATGGTAACTCTTTGATTTTTGAAACTTTATCAGGATCAGTACCAATACCATCTCTAGATACAACATGCCCTAACAAAACACCTTTAGAACATCCAAATACACACTTTGTAGGGTTTAGTGAGGCTTGTGCTTCATCTAACCTTTGAAATGTTGTCTCCATCTAGTGCAGGTGGTCCATCTTGCTCCCATAGATGTAAAAATCATCCAAAAATACTCTAATGAAGTTCCCAATGTAGGGTTCAAACACCCTATTCATCAAGCACTGGAACGTTGCCGGAGCATTACACAACCCAAAAGGCATAACTCTATAAGCAAACATTCCCAAGGAGTGGTGAACATGGTCTTTAGCTGATCTTTCTCTGCTATACAAACTTGGTTGTATCCGCTATATCCATCAGCAAAACTATAACACTCCTGGCTAGCTACTTCGTCCAAAATCTGATATGAGAATGGAAGAGGGTAATGATCCTTCTTTGTTGCCTTATTGAGCTTCCTATAATCAACACAAATGCGTAGCTTCCCATTCTTTTTATTGAGATCACAATGGGAGAAACCCATTATGAATTCTCCACAGCAAATATGAATCTGCATCAAGCAACTTATCTATTTCTTCTTTACTGAGTCTTGGAAAAATTAGGATTCATTCTATATGGCATTTGCTTTATGGGCTTAGCACCATCTACCGGCTCAATAGAATGTTCTACCCAACTTACTTGACGGAGTTCCTTGTAATCAAAAGTGAATATGTGTATGTACCTTGAAAGAGTTTGGAGGTAGGATTCCTTCTCACTCTCCATCACAACATCACAAATATTTATTTGTTGGAGACGATCATCAATTTCTTCTTGAGATAATTTTATGGGGTCATGAGTCGGTGTGGACTGGAAGGATATCCATGACGAAACATCAACCTCACTTTCTTCATCTTCGGTGTCCACTTCACTTAGTACTAGAGTAATCGAGAGGATGTCCAATCATCGGTTTCATCACTTGAATCCATAGAGGTTCTGCCTTATGATGCCGAGGATCAATTTTATCTTCACCCTCTCTCTACCACGTCCAAGTGTCATGAAAGCCTTCATTCTAGTAGTTTCTTGCATGAACTCTCTTTAGCCATGGTCTTCCTAACAACATTGGGTATGAAACAATACCATTTTCATCACTGAAATTCTACCACACATACAACACCCATAATAGATATTGCCACATTTGAAACTACACCTTTTGGTTTAGTTTTTCCCTTATTTAATGACCTTAACATAAGTGTTGAGGGGTGATAAATTTTTAAACCCAACATATTCATTACAAACTTGGTCATTACATTAATTGCAGCACCTCCATCAACTAAGACATCATGAATTGAAATACCATTACATAATACCTCATCTTGTGGAGCGTAGGGATCCACCTCTGCCTCCAAAATAGGGACCTCAACCTCCTTCCTTCGTCGAGCATTGAGTCCACTTTACAGCTCCCGCCTCTTCTTAGAAGACATAGCCAAGAGTTGACCATATGTAATATTTACAGGCCTTTTGGATAGATCTTCTAAGATGGAGTATGGTCCTTATCCCTATGAAATCTGAAAAATCGCACACACCAACTTTATTCTCCTATGTTTCTTACTAGTTTCTCCTTTCATCTTCTTAGGATCATTTCCATCTTGGTTATCTTTTTATTTCTTTCTTTTTGTTACAAACACATCTACTTCATTATTTATGCTCTTATCTACTACATAGAAAGAATTCATAGGTGATTTTCCTTTATCATTATCTCTTGTACCAGATGTAGAAGCTCTATCTAGACAATTATACTTATAATGACCCTTTTTATAACAACCATAACATACAACATCAGAAATATTTATTTTTGGACCTCTATCTCCTCCTTGAGAACTAAATTCCTTTCCTTGAAGAAGATTAATAGTTAACTGGCCCATCTTCCTGAGCAGATCTTCATACTTATTAGATGTACTAGGAGAAATATTTGTGCTCATCGAGAGTGGTTGTGGATTCTGGACCAAAGGTGATGGTGTAGGCTCTACTTTAGCAACAATTTCTTTGGGCTCCTCTTCATGCTTTCTTCTTGCCTTCTTGTAATCTCCTTTGCTTTTCAATGGTAGCTGGCGGTCATACTTCATCGTTGTTTTATCTCTAGCTTCATCCCAAGAATGAAGTGCTTATAGAGGAGATTATCCATGCCATTCATCAACCCATCTGCTAATCCTTCCTTCTGAATATGGGCATCGAGCTTCCTCCTTAGCTCTAGAACACGAGCATGATAATCTCTTATCTTCTCCTTCTCTCTTGGGCTAGCTTTGTGATCTTGATCATGAGATCTGCATATTTTTTTTGTTCACCAAACTTCCTCAAGAAAACTTTCAGTTAATAAATCCCATGAGTTTTTCACATTATCACCTAGTGTTTCAAACCACCTAAGTGTTGAACCATCCAAAAAGGTAGGAAAAAATTCAGTCCATTGTTCCCTTCTTATGAGGCCATTACAAATACAAGATCATTTAAACTCTTGAATGAAAGAGGAAGCATCTTCATTAGATTGGGTTGAAAAAACAAGAATCTTCCCCATTTTTAAATGTAACCACAGTGAAATACCAACTCACAAGTACAATCAGTAAGACTTATGTGCACAAATAATTGGACTCACTACAATAGAAAGTGACTTTACACCTTTCTACAGTAAAATAGGAATGACCATGGTAAACTATGGTAAAACTTGACTTACTGCGGTAAAAATGACTTTATTGTGGTAAACACTATTTATGGTAAAAATGAAGTTACTGGGGTAAACACTATTCATGGTAAAAATGAAGTTACTATGGTAAATACTATTCACAGTAAAAGTGACTTTACCATGGTAACTCCTATGCACATTAAAAACAAGTTTACCCTCTAAATTATTTCGACTAAGTGAGAATATCTCTCGAGAAAATCCACCAACGAGGAATGGTCGACAACGAATCCAAAATTTCATCACCAATCCGGCACTATGATAATCCACCACAGGGCACTCCTTGTGCTATGATTATTTACTAATGCATAGCCTTTAGTTTGGTGGATGTAATCGGAAACACAACAACAAACATAACACAAGAATACATAGACTATGATATGAAGGAATGATGAAAAATTTAAAAATATAGGTGTAAATTATAATATCAACATGAAATTGTTACAATCTCACCCATGAGGTACTTCAAGTGTTACTTGAATTAACTTTCCTTCTAACAATAACTATATGGTAGAAACTTCATAATGGATTCTTTAACACACCTTCTAAATGATGGCTTCCTTTACACACTTACTCATACAATATTTCTCACTACTTCTCTCTATGTTAAATGAGGTGGGTGGCCTCTTTATTTATAGGAATTCAGGCTTATCCACCCTATCTCTAAGATAGGATAGGAAATCTCTTCCGACCAATCATATTCTATGCCTAAACTCTTGCCTTTACATGTAGGCTTATCTTCTAAGATAAGATAAACCTTATCATCTCATATGGGTTCCACCTTTTTAGAATTTTCCACAAATAAAATACACAAAATATTTATGACATCACTCTTTGTCCTTATTACAAATAAAATATTTCTAATTCCTAATCATGTAGACCCTACTTCTCTACTTATCCCAACTTTGACATTTTAACATTACCGAACCACTTACGAACAATATTTACTTTTTACAACATTCCTATTGTAGTTTGGTTGTTACCGTACTCTACATTATTTACGGCATCGTACTTACGGCGCCGTTATCTTCTATTGGATGCCACTACTAATTATACTTAACAACATCCTATTAATAAAATAGAAATTACAGAGGAAAATTTTAATGTCGACAAGACTTACCAATGCGGCTTAGCAAGGAGAATTAGAAAACAAAAGGCATGATTTTGACCCTTACAAAGAAATGGAAGAATCGAGCTAGGAGTATATTGTTTGCATGAAGAGAGTCAACCTCTTTTTAGCATCAGCAAGCTATATCACAAATATAATAACAAATTATGGTAGTTATTCTATGATGGTTCAAGTAGTAGATAAGGCGCAAGAGGAGGGTCTATGCTCATTTCTCCACAAGGTATGAAATACTACTCAACTTTCCATTTCCAGTTTTGTTACTCAAACAACATAGCTATGTATGAAGCCTTAATCCATGGATTACATTGGGAAGAAAGAGATGCATTAAAAATTTTCAAGTATTTTTTGATAGTGAGCTAATTGTGAATCCAAAGTCGAGAGGACAAAATTCTACAAAGAATGGCCTACTCAAGAACTAGAAGAATAGGGTATGGGACCTAATTGAATACTTAGAAGCTTTTAATATTGTGTCCATACCCAAGAAAAATAATGAAGCTCCGAGATAGGCTTGTAGAAAGGTGGAGAAACATTTGATGTGGTTGATAGTATTAAAGAGGAAAAACACAACCAAATATCTATGTGATTGTAAGGACAAGAATTCGCAGATAATAAAATAAGTTGGCATGTGTTTGAAAAATATCAATAGATCATAAATTTCCTACAAGAAGAGGCGGAATTATCAACTAGGAATCAAGATAAATTAGAGCAGAAGTATGGGGATCAAGTAGTGCAACTATGGACCAATAAGCTTCCTAGAGTTTTGGTGACAATGGAGTCAATATTTAATCCTAATGACCAGTTTCATAAAGAGAAAGAAAACATTAAAGTCAAGGGAGATGATTCAGAAAATATTTTTGTTGGGGATGGGAAGACACTCCAAATTGGTAAGATGACCACTGAGCAAGAGAGATATTAATTCATACAACTTTTCCAAGAATTTCTAGACGTTTTCTCCTAGAGTTATGAAGACCTGCAAGGATTCAATCCAAAGTTGGCACAACATACAATAGAATTGGATCTAGAGGCTAAGCCCATCAGGAAAAAAAAAAGACCAGTCAACCCACACATTGAGCCTCTAATGAAGAAAGAGTTTAAAAAATTTATAGAGAAAGCATAATATATGTAATCAAGCATTCAAGTGGGTTGCAAACTTAGTACCAACTAGGAAGAAGAATGGAGAAATTGGTTATGCATGGAATTTCAAGACTTCAAAAGAGCATCTCTCAAAGACCACTACCCACTCCCTTCATTAGAACAAATATTACAAGTAGTATCGCTCTCAGAAATATTTTCTCTCCGAATGGATACTTAGGGTATAATTCAATAATGGTGAAACAAGATGACCGATTCAAGACGAATTTCACCAATAAGTGGGGCATCTATGCCTACAAGAAGATGTCATTTGGATTGTCTAATGCAGAGGCCACCTTCCAGAGGGTGATGGACATGTCATTCAAGGGGTTGATCAAAAAAATAGTACTGATATATCTTGAAGATATCACTATGTTCTCCAAAAACATGGCAGATCACGTTTTCCATCTAAGACATGTATTTCAAAGACGTAGGAGATTTGGGGTATCATTGAATCCCAATAAATGCATTTTCCTAGCTCACAAAGGTAAGATCCTAGGCCATATTGTTTCAAAGTAAGGATTGACGATCGACCCAAAAAAGAGTTGAAGCATTTCTAGAATTTCCCTTGCCAAGTCATAAGAAGAATCTTCAGAGTTTTCTAGGAATAATCAATTTTGTCTGCAGGTTTGTGCCAAATTTTGCTGCTCTTGTGAAGAAAATAATGCTAATGTTGAAGAAGAGCATAGCATTTAGGTGGACAACTGAGGGAAAGGAAAGTTTTGAAGCCATAAAAGAAGCCATATCCCAATATCTAACTCTCGTCAATCCAGACTTCTCCAAGGACTTCATGCTTTATGCCTTTAGTGGTGGGGACACAATTTTTACAATCCTAGTGCAAAAAAACAAAGGGGGATCTCAATAACCAGTTTCCTTCTTCAGTCAAGGCTTAGAGGACTATGAATTGAGGCCTTTGTTTCATCAAGAGGCATGTCCTTAAAGTGATCATGAGCTTAAAGAAGTTCAAAAATCTAGTCTCAAACAACAAGATTCAACTGTTAGTTTCTCATGTGGGAGTTAGGGAATTCCTTTTAAACAAGAATGTGAATGACAAATGTGCAAGATGGATCATTCATGTCATGGAATATGGCATTGAAATTAAGGTCACTAAGTCATTTCATGGAATGGTACTATGTGAACATCTAGCCTTGAGTCAACAAGTTGATGCAAGCAATGGAAATGGATTTGTCTTATTATTACAAGATGGTCAAGAACAAGCAAATGATAATGTGCCTATTCCTTGTTAGACTCGAGAATATGATGCACTTCGTAAATAGGCATGTGTGCCCTCTAGAAATGAGTAAAGAAAAAGGAGATACTTCATATTACAAGACATTTCATGTGTTCTCGTTGATGGTGTTTTTTTCAAAAAGGACATCAATAGTGTTCTACTAAGATGCATCGGAACAAGTAAAATCGAGAAGGTGTTATAGGAGTTTCATGATGGAGAAACCAGAGGTCATTTTTCTCTGTGAGTAATAGCTATCAAGGTAATGAAGGTGTGATATTATTGGCCCATAATGTTTAGTTCCTATTACACTTGGAACAAGAAGTGTAAAACATGTGCATTCTTCACAGTAAGGAAATATTATCAACACTCCCATTGCACCTAATTTCAGTCGACCAACCATTAATGTAATGGGGATTGCACTTAATTGGGGTCATCAATCCAAATTCAAACCAAGGAAACAAATGGATTCTCACAGCAATAGACTATTTCACCAAGTGGACCAAGGCAAAAGAGCACTCAAAGAAGCAAACAAGTCTAGTATACTAGACTTTTATTAAGGGATAATGACTAGGTTTGGAGTACCGACAACTATCATATCAGACAATTCCTTAGCATTCCTAGGATCCAAAATCATATAATGGGCTATTAAGAATGGGATATACTTGAGAATCTCTTTGAAATATTACCCATAGGGAAATGGGTGGGCAGAGTCCACGAACAACAATTTTGCTTGAGAATCATCTCAAGGACTCTAGATGAAAATGAAAGGATATGACATACAAAGCTAAACTCAACATTATGGTCGATAGGATCACACCAGATAGATCTATAGGTAATTCCCCTTACAAGATGGCCTATGGGAAGGAGGCAGTGTTGCCTATATCATTACATCTTCTTACATTAGAACTCATGAAACAGTTGGAATTATCTGAGTTTGAACCAATAGAGGCTAGGTATGTAGAGCTGATAGAATTGGAAGAAATCAGAGAACATTCAGTTCAAATGATAGAAAAATATCAAGCCTTAGTCAAAAGGTGGTTTGATAAGAAAGCAAGAGAAAGGACCTTTCAAGAAGGGGACCTAGTCCGAAGTGGGATGCAAATCGGGCAAAGCTAGGGAGGCATTCTAAATTTGATGCTATTTGGAGTGGCCCCTACATGGTCACAAGATGTAAGAGTAGAAATGCCTTCCAATTTTCTACGTTGGATGGAGAGGAGCTTTTGATTCCAGTTAATGGAATCTATCTTAAACGTTGTTATTGAAAGGAAAATGTTTCACCATTGTAAATATTAGCCTAGGATTTTAATTCCTCTAAGTGCGTATACACATTGTCTTGCTGTAGTGTAGGTTTTAATTTCCCAAAGTGCTTTGGCTTTGGTCTCATTTCTCCTAGGTTGAATCATTGTGCAGTTCAGTGTGCCTCTAAAGGTGAATGCTCCAGGTCAAGATAATTTTATACTCTCGGAAAATATCACCTTCAAGAGTTTCTTACAAAATTGAGAGTGAAAGTGGCAGAGTAGGTTAAGGGCCAACAGGTTGTAAGTAGATAGGCTCGAGGTTTTAGAAAATAGAATTAGTACCAGTTATCAATTCAAGACTCCATGCCCAATGGATACTTCAAGGCAACTGATATTTTCACCTAGTAGACAGTGATCATGTGTGTTGCCAAATTGTTGACCAATTTTTCCTCTTAGGTAAAATTAATCAAACACGACCCTCCACAGGAGAAAATTGAAGGGTTGGTACAATCCTGTGATCTCATATTTGATCCCAAATCAAAGGGATAGGAATATTCGACAATGAAGGAGAAATGTCGAAAAATGAGGCCAAACAATGTTAAAGGGGATCAAAAGCTCATTAGGAAAAAATGGAGAAAGAAAACATTCACTCAAAGCTCAAATCGGCTAAGTATAAAGTAGTGACCAGAAGCCTCCATGTGTCTGATCGGCGCAACTTCAAAGGCGTGACCCAAAGTAGAGACTCAAACAAGCGTTGGCCGTCTATGTGGTTAGAGCCTAAAAGGTGGAACCAGCCATTGAAAAGTTGAGGCAAAGCAATGGAGTCACAAAAGGCACTACGTGTCATCTTGGAAAATTTCCAAGAGTGAGAGGGAACATTGAAAGTTAAAACCCCATAGGATTTCCATGTTAAGTCAACAATGAGGGACCCGCCAGAGAAGCACATATAATTTGTTCACTCCGGGCCTGAATGGGATAAGTATAAAAAGGGTCAGGGAAAGCCTCCATGTGTCTCAATGACACAACATCAAATGTGTGACAGAGGAGGAGTCCCCAAATGAGCGTAGGCTCACCATGGCTAGAGTTTGAAAAGGTTTCACCTGGCCATCGAAAGGTCTAAACTCAAGATAGACCAAAGTGGATAATGCCACGTGTCTCATCGGTGCACCCTCAAGGGTCGAATCCAAAGGCGGTCCCCAAATGAGTGCCAACCCTTCACATAGTCAGGGATCAAGAAAGGGAGCAGGATGAAATTAGCTAAGTACAAAAGCGTCAATGGAAGCCTCCACATGCCTCATTGGTGCAACTTATAAGGTGTTTCCCAAAGAGAGACCCCGAACTAATGCAAGCTCGACACTTGTCCAGTGTCCGAAAAGGGGACACCAGCCTTTGAGAATTCCCAAAGCTTGTAGAGGCCTCCACATGCCTCATTCATGCAACATCAAATTTATAATCAAAAGGGAAGGTCCCAAATGAGCGCAAAGCCTCCACGTGGTCTGAGTCCCAAAATTTGGACTAGCTATTAAAAAGGTCTAAGAGTCGGTGAAATATTCCACACGTCACCGACGCAACTTCAAATATCAAGTCTAGAGGCTGGTCCCAAAAATTACAATCTCTCCATGTATCTAGGGTTAGACGTAGTTTATCTACCAGATTAAGGGTGGGGGAATTATCCAATACACAAAGAAACAAAGCAGGCCCGTAGGCGAGACCAAGTGTCCAACCATCGCAACTTCAGGAGTGAAAAGGGGCAGTAAAATATTAAGAATGCGCGGGGCTCCATGAAGATCTCACATGGGTAAACTCCAAACCCAAAGCAGTTTGGAAAATATTTGGTGAATCATGTAGCCCACCAATATTTTTAAATGCTTGGATCTTGAAAATATTGTGACACTTGCATTGGGTGCCCGACCCTGACCTTCAGATGACCTTGACTATGACTGGAGTAAATATAGGCTGCCATTCTTAAGGTCTGTCACATTTCTCACCCACCGTCGTAATGAGGTATTTCTTACCCAACAAGAAGTGACAATGGAGGCATGGGTTGTGTCATGAGACCTATTAATTTTGCAGGTGGATTCAATGCATCTCTTGGGTGGTTGAACAAGAGTCTAGATTTATTCTACCTCCTTCTCTCATTCTTCCTATATATTGTAAGGAGGTGAATTTTTCAAAAGGTTGGACATTTCTACTCTGCACCCTCCCTTCTTCTCTTTCCCATAAGTGGATTTGTGGATTCCAAGCCTCCCATTCAAATTGTAATGCAAGTTCGTGCCTCTTGGCCATTGTAATGCACTGTATCAACTTTTAGAGTGATAATACATGTCTGTGGATGATTTTCAACCCTCTCTTGCATTCATTATCTCCTTTATGATCTCTCATTATATTCTTGGTTATTTTGCATGGTGATCATATTACATTTTTATGGTTTGTGTTTATTGCAAAGCAGGTGTTTCAGCATTCCTTTGGTGCATCACCCTATTAGTTTAGGTTTTGTTTTCTTACGTCTTCTTAACCTTGTCTCCTTGGAAAGTTAGAGTAGATTTTAGAGTAGATCCTCTACAATATGAACGTGTGCACCGACAGAGGAATAGGAACGGCCTACATCCGGAGAGCTCTCTTGATTCAAAAATTCCCACACTTTGAGATATTGTCCATGTTATGCAATCACACCGAGAGTCTCAACCCATCGAGTTACAAATATTCAGGGGTGTGTGATTACAAAACACTAGTGACATTGTTATATATTGGTCTTATGTTCCACCTATTCGAGTTGGAGAGATGAAGCACCTAGAGGTAAGAATCCTATTGTTTGTTTCAATTGCAAAGATGATCGATGTTTTGTAATATATTTTAGGTGGATGAATAAAAATATGAAAAGAAGGCTTATGAAAGGCTTAACTATGTTGAAATAGAAAAGGAGGGTCCTAATCTTGAGGAAAAGAAGGTATGGATACCTAAAACAACCAAATGGGAAAATATAACACTCAAGGTAATCTTAAGACTAGATCATACAAGTAAAGGAGAGGAGACAATTAAAAATTTTAAAGTTGACTAGTCATCAAGAAAAAAGGGTATGATAGACATGATTGATGAAAATCCTATGATTGAGAAGTAGGATGTGTATTGGACAAATTTCCAAGCTAAATAGGAAAATAAGGAGGATGTTAGCATCAAATTTGAATATCTATCCAAGAATTCGAAAGGAGGAAGGACATAGAAACCTTGGGCTCTTTTGATGACTTCATATTGTTCGATTCCTAAGAATCATATGTGAGCTCTATAATGATGTCTTAAAATTATGAGGTATGTAACAAGTGTATATTGTTCTAAAGAATGAATTGAAGTTGTAAGTGTTGTCTTAAGGTGTTGATAGCTTTGGTAGAAGGTCAAAAGATATGGTCATGGTACTTTGTTATGCCTGTAAGATTCTATGAAGGATTGAAAGGATTTTGAGAATAGAATCATAATGTAAGATATCACTTGAGTTCATTATTCATATTTGAGAGGTATGCTTTGTATTATCTTTATCCAACCCATGATTTATGAATTCACTCAAAGTTATGAAATTCATGGACCTAATCGTGTAAAATAAAAATCAGGTATTTAGATCAAGTGATTAGGGAAGAAATAAGGATGTGAAAGACTATGAAGATAATTGAAGTCATGATAGTGCAAGGTATATACTCGTGAATTCTACAAAATTTGATTTATAGTTCTTGAATGTTAGAGGTATTTCAATATGTCTCTGTGTTGCTCATGATGCACTATGTGAGCCACAAAAATTTTCATGAATGTTTTTACATTGAAACCCTAATAATAGTCCTATGAAGTTTTTAAAATGAGATGGAAGTGTTCCTACTATCTAATAGATGTATCATTGATATTATATTATTCGTGAGCTCCCTCAAGATGTGAAGAAGGATGTTCTCTGTCAATAATTTTGTTGTATTTGTATATGCTTCTTATGCTTGATCAAGATGTCAAAGATACTAATTTTATCCTATGATAAAGAAATACATCAAAGAGTGTATGAAGTGTAAGGACATGGTCATAATATTTATTGTTTCTCCAAATCTTGTCATAAAATACTAAGTAATATATGAACATCAAGTAAATGAACAAAGAAGGAAAAAGTACTACAATACATGAAATGGATTCAAATAGTTAAATGATGGTAGGAGACATGTTGTTGGGAACTAGTATAGTGAATTATGAAATGGTGATGTGTTGATGCCTTTTTAAAACATTATTTGTGTCTTTAATGGTCTATTTCAGTTAGGCATGATAGAAGAAGTATAGTAGGAAATTAAGCGTCGGTATTTTATCTTAATTCTAAGTTGCAAGATGTCACTGATATTATTTAAAGTAAGGTGCAGATGAAGGGATAAAAATACTCTTGAAGGATTTATGAAGACTGATTATGATATTGGAGACTTGTGAAATCTGTGAAGTATATTTGTGACTATGTTTTCTCTAGGTTGTTATCTCCTTCAATAATTAAGTATATTGATGTCTCAATGATATTTTATTTTGTAGGAAAAGTTATCCCTCATGAAGAAGTGTTTTGAACACAAATATGAGACAAGATTGATATGAGCTCACGAGTTCCTAAGGTAGACTATTTACAAGTAAGTGTATGCTTCATGAATGCTCTTGGTAAAAAACAAGAGATATATGTCTCAAGAAAATGATTTTCAGGTTGAATGGTGAACAACTATGATTAAAATTTTATTCTCATATTTTTAGAAGTGTTGAAACATCTTGTAGCTACAAGGATGTGTGTGATCATGGTAGATGTGTGAGAGGCGAGATTATATCAATGCAAGGTAGTTATACGGGGTGGAGAAATGAAAAAAATTTAGCAAGGCATAAATGGAGATTATAAGCATGAAATTTTGATTGTTCCATGTCTCAATATTAAATAAGAATTATAATCTAATTTATCTATATGAAGCTTAAAAAAGGAACAAATGTGGAGTGTTTGAATTCTCTAAGTTGCTTAGATAACATTTCATGAAGTTTTAAGGTTCAAGGTTTGTGTTTCCATTAAAGATACATAAAAAAGGTAGAGGTTTATCTAAATAGGATACAAGTCGTAAATAAATATGGTGAAAGGTATGTATTATCAAATTCCTCACATGTGTTGGTTAATAAAATAGGACAACATTAGGGTATACTATCAAACCTAGGTTGGGAAGTTGAATATTTTAAGTTTACTTTATTAGTTTTTAGTATCATACATATGTTTCTCACGGTATTTAGGTTAAAGCTCAACATGAAACTAGTATGCTTGAATGAATATATATCGTTCAATAAAGGGTTATATTCATGCTTAAAGGAAGAGTATTTCTTGAAATCGATAATAAGGGTAAAAGTTGGAACATTAGGTATGTATCTCATAGAAGGTTGAGTGCTGGTACAACTTTACAAGTTTGAATGTTGTGAACATCTCAAAACAAGTTGGCAGTAATCATGAATTTAATCATACTAAAAAACATATTTTGAAGAAAGAAGAGGTTTTTAGTCATGTTGATTGGTGTGTATTCTTAATTATTCTATGATGAAGATTGATATAGGAAATATCCAAGGAAAGTGTTTCATCAGGTTCAAAGGATAAAGGTAACCTATAACGACATTGAAGATCATGATAATGTAATAAGGTCAAATCTTTTTCAATGGTTAATTATGTTGCATGAGTCATGAAAAATTATGTGGAATCATTCAAGGCATGAAGGATAGCTGAGAAGTATGAAATGTGAGTTCAAGACATGTTATGATTGCCTCATTTGGGTATGTGAGGACATTTGAGTACTTGGAGGAATGATTTGAAAGCCTTGTAAGTTGAGAAACAAGTTACTCATTGGACACTTGATACAGTCATAAGGTTGCAAGGTATGTTGTTGTATTAGAGTGTTTTGAAGATTTGAAAGGTAGGATAACAATTAAAATGTTCTATAATCTGATATGGTAAGGTCATTGTCAGGCATGATGTCAAGTGAAATACATGATACTAGGGGAGAAGAGTTTAATCATAAAAGATGTTATACATATGTTTGTTATCCATGAAGGTGTGTTTAGAGAACCAATATTTCAATATTTTATGGTACATGATTGAAGTCACGATGATGGAAAAATTTGTTGTGTATAGATGTTTATGAGCTCCAAAAGGTTGTTTAAACTTTCTAATATCTTTCTTGAAGCTGAGTAAGTTCTTGTTATAGTATGCATAAATTTATGATGAGATGGATTTATTTATGAGGTGAGCATTTACTTAGAGTGAGCTATGTAAACTAGGTCCATGGATCATCTACAATGTTTGAGGAAAAGATTGTGAGTGAAAACCAAGAAGTAACAAGTAAGTAATTTAATATGAATTATTTTAATTGTTTTTCATGTCAATGTTTCTTGTATCCTTTTTCATTAGATGTTAAAGGGGGAGATTATACTCATAAACAAGAATGTTTAGGTCTGAAGATGTTTTGTTGTATGGTTTCCATCAATGAAAAAGGAGGATATTGTTAGATATTGTGTCATTAATGTTTTCATTGATGTTAAGTAACATTGATGTTAAGTAACATTGATGTCAAATGGATTCTTGGAGTGCATGATATTTTCATTGATGTAAATTGATGTAAAACTATGTGAGTTGAGTGAAGTCTTGTTGAGAATGCATGGTCTTGCATGGTGTTGAGAGAAATATAATGACTTATAGGAGTGTGATGATGGATTGCAAAGGAATTGATAGTTCTAGAGTCATTTCATGGAGTTGATAAAGTTCATTTAAGGTGCGTAAGTGTTTCTAAGTGATGTTGAGGTTATATTGGTGAAATAAACATGTTTAAGGTGCTTGTTTATATGGCCTAGAGAGAAGTATGAGGGATGCATGATGAAATTAAGAATGTAGTAGGTATTTATTCATTGTGACAACATGGAGAGCATGATAATTAATTTTTGGGACACTCACAAGTGTCAGATAGTGTTAGTTAATATGTTATTATAATTCTTAGGTATGTTTATAGAATTAATCCTTAAGAAAGGATGCACAGATGAGATGACTTGATCTATTTCATAGCTATTCGAGGAAATATTACAATTGGATATTTTTTTAGGTTTATATGATGGTATGGTCAAAATTTCAAGATCATTTGTTGAAGATTTTTTAAGATATTGCACTTTGACAAAAACCGTGTTTCCAGAGGTGAATTTTAGAGCTAAATGTTTACTTCCAAATGCTCGTTGGCGAGTGTGTACATTTTATGGGGACCTAAGATACTGAGGGTATTTCAAAGTATGTTATTTATTATTATTTTACAAATTTAGCCAAGTCTTTTTATTGTCTTATATTTATGAGCAATTGTTAAGACACATTGTAAATATCTTTCCCCCCGGGTAGATATAAACAAGCAGAAGAATATGGAAATCAAAGAAACTAAAACCTCAAAATTTGCACCTTGGTGCACGTAAATGGCGCATGACACAGAGTGTCGACATGGTAAAAGTTGCGCCTTGGTGCACGTAAATGGCACATGACACAGAGTGTCGACATGGTAAAAGTTGTGCCTTGGCGCACGTAAATGGCGCATGACACAGAGTGTCAACATGGTAAAATTTGTGCCTTGGCACATGTAAGAGGATGTCGACACAGATATGGATGCGCCTATGGCGCACCTTCAGGAGGTGCAACATTTTGAGCGCGACAGAAGCAGACCACAGCGCAGAGATATTCAGATGGCCATAACTTTTGACTGGGAGCTCGGATTCATGCAAGGTTGGACTTTTTGGAAATCTTACGAGGTCCTCTGTCCAACTACTTTGGATATCTTTAATTGGGTGAGAAAAAATTCTTAAAAATGCAAAATACAGTTCGCCACTTTTTGGGTTCACTAGGGTTCTCACCTACCATCATAATGAGATGAATTAAATGCAACCTAGAGGTGGTTGGGGTAGATTTGGAATTCCTCTCTCTTTTCTCTCTCATTCTTCCTATAAATTATAAGGAGGGGCTTCTTTCTAAAGGTTGGACATTCTTGTTTTGCCCCTCCCTTCTTCTCTTTGGCAGGTGAATTTGTGGAGTTCAAACCTCCCACCTAAAACTGTAATGCAACTTTGCCTCTTGGCATTTTGTAGTGTATTGTATCAATCTTTGGAGCAAATAATACATGTCTGTGGATGATTCTCAACCCTCTCTGTGTTCATTTGCATCCTCTTGATCTTTCATTGCAAATCAGTTATCTGTGCATGATCTTGCATTGCATTTTAGTGGTTTGTGTTTATTAACAAGAAAAATGTTCTTCATTCCTCGGTGCATCACCTTTGTAGTTTAGGTTTTATTTTATGCATCTTCTTACCCTGTCTCCTTGGAAAGTTAGTTTAGGTTTTGAGTAAACCCTCTGCATTTTTATGTGTGCATCTGAACAGAGGAATAGGAACCGGCCTTCATCCGGAGAGCTTTCCCGATTCACAAGGTCCCACACTTTGGAAAAGCTCCATGTTATGCAATCGCACTGAGAGTCTCAACCCATCGAGTTGCAGACATTCAGGGGTGTTGTGATTCGCCATCAATAGACACCAAATAACATTTTAACACTAACAAAACCATAGCTCAAAAATGACTTGAAGAAAATGGTTGTACAAGCTGATAATGGATTTTATTTGTAAAATAATTTTTTTAGGTTGTATTGGAATATTTTATATTTCTATTAATGTATTTTAAATCTTGTGACATTATGTGGGCCCCACCCAAAATGGCATGTTTAGCTGTAACTATTTAGTTTGTTCATAAGTTTCTCATTGAACGTAAATTATCATTTATATAAGCTTTTAGGTCATTTTTTCCCTTTAGAATGAAATTTTTCCCTATTTATGAGGACTAGTATTTAGGAAGTATTGGGGTAGTGTTGAGTAGTGCGGGGACATAACGGTTTTGTAGGTGCTACAAGAGGAGTTATGACTTGGTTAGAATAATTTAGTGATCCTACCATCAACATATTTCTCTATGCATGTGAAAATAGAGCTAAGTTGATCAATAGAAACTAACACCAAGTATTTCTAATACTAATGCTAATTTAACTAAGCATCATGATAAATCCATGGAAAAGGAAAAGCTAACTAATGTGTCTAATATTTAGTAAATTAAATGGTAACCCATCCCGTGATGTTTTTGATGGGATTTTAGATTGTAGGTACTCCTTTTGTGTATCCAAACATTTCTACGTGTGATCAAAGGAATCTATCTCCATGAAAGAGGAAGAGATCTCACCAATATGGCTTTGCCATGTATGGTTCTTCTCTTACTAATCACTGTAAGTAGAGGATAGAAATGGATGTCTCATCATTAAGATTTTAAAATTTGAAATGCTCTTATCATATGCATATATTGTAAAGGTGTAATATTGGAAGGAAGGTAATAGGTTCTTTATATAGCTTTCCAATTTGGGAGAATCTTGCAACCTAGTGAATGTGGGATAAAGGTAAAGTAGAACTAGAAAGGGATAATCATTAGTAAAAGAGATTAATTAGTAATTAGAAATTTATGGGAGGTGCAGATGATTTAGTTAATCAACCAAGACTAATTAATAGACTAAGATAAGCTTAAAAATCCATTTCAAGATGATTTAGAAATGTTGGTGTGTGTGACCTACCTAGTCATCGTTCACATAACATGGTGAGTCATCTTGCCTTGCGAAGTCATAGGTATTAGGGATTCAAATGAAATGTGTCAAATTCTATCTTAGAATCTATCATTTTCATTTCAATCAGTGTGTCATAGGATTTACACTCCTTATTTGGAATTGTAACTCCTCATTTAGTGGCATCATATGCGTCGGTCACGTCCTATGCATCAAAGGCGTCATAGGGGTTATTTCCTTGTTTAGGCATGGGGGTTACACAACACCTCTATTTTTACTTAATTTTTTTATCTATGAGCATGAGAAGAAATGTTTTATTATTTACATATTCTTTCCATTATTCAAATCTTGCTGATTGCATTGGAGCTACGACGTTACCATCGAATTGTAACTTTGTTGTGGTGCATTGTTTCAATATCGGTTCTCACATATCCCTATTTCATGGTATTAGAGCACGAGGTTTCGGTAAAATGTGCACTCTTCATTTATCAATTTCTTATTACTTCTAGTTTCTTCTTATTTCCTCGTGTAAGTTTTTTTAATTATTGCTTAGGAATCATGTTGCTCACATCACTTTGAGGTGTTTTGCACTATTAATTTATAAGTTCGTGATTGTTTCTATACTCATGAGCTCAGTTTTTATTTGGCATGGAACTATGGTTCATTGTTCTCTTGAGGTTACCCTTACATGGACATTTTCTACAATTTTGGCTCATGCTTTGGTCTGCTCAATTCCTATTTTAACCTCCACTCCTTTTGATTCGACATTACATGCTCATGCATTGGTGGAACAGGCTCGTTTGCATTTTCCTTGCCACTGCCGTGATCAACTTGGGGTCATTGTATTTTCCTTATATCGCTATTCTATGGACTTTGTATTACATATGACTCTATCTTGATCAGCTCAGCTATGCATTATTCATTTTTGTAACTTGCATCGTGCCCGTGTATCGATATACTCATGCATTGGTTGTGGTTTAAACGTCTATAGGATTGTTCTTTTTCTTCTCGCCATTCTGGTTTTACCTTGTTTTGGGTGTTTTGGTAATATTTGACTGCATGCTTAAGGTCTAAACTTGCTCATAGCTTGGCCTCACCAGGTTCTTGTCATCCGTTACCTCAATTCCCCACTTGTAATGTCTTTGATGTAGTTCGATGTTACCTCTAGTAGCTCGGTCACCAAATTCACTGACTCGGTTAGATAGCTCGGCGGCTCTCATTTGGCTACTTAGTAACCTACCAAAGTGCTTTGTTTGTGGTTCAACGGTTCACCCACTACTCACACCTCAACTCGTGGGCACCTAATAACTCTCTTCTTGACCGCCGTTTGGCTCTTATCTTTCTGGTGAATCAATCTACCCTCTCGTGACTTGGTTTCCACACCCAGACACTTGGCATCCCCAGATTGATCCACGTGTCTCGATTCCACTTAGACCATCTACCTCTCTCTAGCTCAGCCCTATTAACCTTCAACTTAGTTCATTGCACCTCTCAACCTCGGAGGTTATTGCAAAACCAACATAGCTCGATATATTTTCCTTGTTTTATTGTCCTTCCTTCGAGTGTCGAAGACGGAGGGTAAGGTCTAAGGTTAGCAAGAGGCTAATCCCCCCTTACAATAAAAACAAACCTTATCTAAAATTTGATGCCATTTGTAACGAGCACACATACAAAACCATTTAATTGTGTTTAGGGAACCTTTTTAATCTGTTTGCAAGGCTTATTGGCATTTTCCATTAGTTGCGGGAATCATTTTTTTCCTATAACTTTTGACTCGTTGCTCCACTTTGAGAAATTATTTAGTCAAAGTTGCATGTTTTTTTACACACTACATGATAGGATTATTAGTTTTGTAAATGCACTATTTTATAAAGTTCCACATTCTAGGGGGTGTCATTGTATTGCTTGTGTCGCCTCATTTTGAATCATCTTGAGCATTGTATTATCCCTTTTATTGCTTGTGGACTTGTGAGCACGTCCGCCACTATCTTATGGAAAAGGGGTTTTTCATGTGACGTGAGACTCCATTTTTACAAGGCCTTCTATTCCCCTTCTTGTTTTCACTGCGTTCTTGTGATTGCTTATGGTGTTGAATCATTGCGCTCAATGAACGTTGATTGTGGTCTCCACTCTTGCACGTTATTATGATGATTGAAAGGTGAGTGACATGATGGTTCTTGACACACATTCACATCTCATTGTAATCAATGCACTAAACTATAGAGTGCCAAACTCGGGAGGAGTGAAATATTGTTTTGTGGCGGTTGTTTCCTTTCTCTCTCCTTCCTTCTACCTTCGTTGATTCTATCTCTTCATTAAAGATATCTCTAAATCTTGGTGCTCACACATTTTAATTTATTCTAATGGAGATCTAAAATTATATTAGTTTTGTGAAGTAAAGGGTTGTACCATGTTACCATGGGGTTAGAGACAACACGATAATGAACCTGAAATATCTAAATGGTTCGACCACTATGATGAAGTCTTAGGTCTTCTTTGTATGTCTGTATCTTCCGACTTGCTCTTCCAGATCAAAAATTCCTCGACACCCGATGGAGTGTGGAAAATGCTCAATAAGATGTTTGGGAAGCAAGATGACATGAGAGCGCATGAGTTGGAGAATGAAATACTAGGGTTAAATCCTAGTGACTTTGAAAACATGCATGCCTTCTTCTCAAAGTTTGTCCACACTAGAATGCTTCTAAAGGAATGTAAAGTGGAGAAGAAAGACTCTCAATTGATCTTTTCAATTCTTTCTAAGTTAGGTCCTGAATACTTTGTCTTCATTTCAAATTTCCACACCACAAAATCCACCTTGGGTAGTGCTTGGAAAATGCTTTCATTTGATAGTTTTCATCCCAACTCATTCAAGAATAGGAAAAACTCATTCAAATGGGGACTCTAAAATCCAAGTCACATGCCCTTGTGGTGAATAAGTGAAAAAAATGAAAACAATAAAGAAACAAAGGACAAACCTAAGAAAGAAACCAAGACCAACCAAACCCCAGCTAAGCCCAACACTAACACTTTGACTTCTGAACCTAAAACGAAGAAGGAAAAGTGCAAATGCTCCTATTATAAGTATCTTGGCCATGAAGAGCACTAAGATTTTTGAAAACAAATTGATCACTTAACTCGGTTACTTGATAAGAATAAAATAAGTGTTCCTTAATTCATAAAAAAAAATGCTCGGAAGGGCGAGTCTTCTAAAGCAAAGGAGTCTAAAAATGAAAAGAAGAAAGGTAAGGCCCATGTAGCTAGATCAACTCCATCATAAAATTGGATTATTGATTCTAGTGCCTCACACCACATGGATTCTTCAGAAGTTGAAATCTCTAGCATTGAACCATGTGGCATGTCCCAAATCAAGCTTGGTGATGACACTCATGTGTCAATTTTTGGTAGTGGATTGGTAGATATAGAAGGTGGAAAATTTAACCAAGTGTTGATTGTTCCCAATCTTTCTACCAATCTCCTATCAGTTTACCAAATCACCCACCTTGGTGAAGGAATGTGAGTGGAATTTGGTCCTAACTCGGTGATCATTCATGAGCTTAACTTTGACTGCACTGTGGCTGAGGGAAAGGTAGATCATTGTTCATGGTTTTATACCTTTTCCCACTTCTCCTCTGATTAGATGCCCAATGCCTTGCTCACTCATGCAAATGAGTTTAGAAAGCTATGTCATGAGAATTTTGGGCATCTAAATTATTGTTACCTTGAACAATTGAGCCAAAATGAAATGGTCAAGGAGTACCCTGAGTTATGTTTTCTAAAGGTCTCTGTGAGGGTTGTACCCTCGAAAGCACCCTGAAAAAAAAAAATTGATAGGGGAAAATCTTGGAGAGCTACTCATCCCTTGGATCTTGTTCATAGTGATGTTTTTGGCCCCTTTCCTTCTCATTCTTTCACTCAAGGCTGTATATATACTAACCCTCATTGATGACTTTTCATGTTATACTTGGTATATTTTCTTAATCTTAAGTGTGAAGTCTTTTAGAATTTTAAGAACTTTAAGAATTTTGCTAAGAAACAAGTAGAACGGTCTTTCAAGGTTCTTTGAGTCGACATGATGGAGGTGAATATGCGAGAAATAGGTTTTATGATTTCTACACTTCGAGGGGATTGCTTTACATCCTATAATTACATATAGCCCTTCCCAAAATGGAGTTGCATAAAGAAAGAACCAAACTCTAAAGGAGATGTTTACTTATATGGTTCACTCAAAGACCCTTCCTCCACACAGTATTGGGTGAACAGTGAATTGTGTTTGTTACAATCAAAATCATGTTCCACACAAGGAAGTAAGAGGGATGATACCCTTTGAAGCCTGGATTGGACACAAATATGATGTTGAGCACTTTCGAGTCTTCAGATCCAAGGATATGGCTCAAATTCCAAAGAAGAAACACAAGGCATTAGATCCATAATCCAAACCTTGTATCTTTGTCAGGTATCCTAATGGCGTGAAGGGATATCGATTGTTGAACCCTCCAAATCGTGAGATCTATATTGAGAGGAGTGTGAAGTTTGATGATTCATCCTTGAATTTTACTTCCACCGAGGTTCTTTTTCCCAGTGATTGATTCCAACTCATCGGATGATGATTTTGTTGAGTGAGTTCTATCATCACCGATCTTGCACTATGATAATCCACCACCGGCACTCCTCATGCTATGATTATTTACTAATGTACAGCCTTTAGTTTGGTGGATGTAATCTAGAAACAAAACAACAAACATAACACAAGAATACCATAGACTATGATATGAAGGAATGATGAAAAATCTGAAAATATAGGTGTAAATTATAATATCAACATGAAATTGTTACAATCTCACGCATGAGGTACTTCAAGTGTTCTTGACTTCACTTTCCTTCCAACAATAACTATGGTAGAAACTTCACAATGGATTCTTTAACACACCTTCTAAATGATGGCTTCCTTTACACACTTACTCATACAATATTTCTCACTACTTCTCTCTACGTTAAATGAGGGGGTGACCTATTTATTCATAGGATTTCAAGATTATCCACCCTATCTCTAAGATAGGATAGGAAATCTCTTCGACCAATCATATTCCATGCCTAAACTCTTGCCTTTACATGTAGGCTTATCTTCTAAGATAAGATAAACCTTATCATCTCACATGGGTTCCACCTTTTAGACTTTTCCACAAATAAAATACACAAAATATTTATGACATCACTCTTTTCCTTATTACAAATATAATATTTCTAATTCCTAATCATGTAGACCCTACTTCTCTACTTATCCCAACTTTGACATTTTAACATTACCGGACCACTTACGACAAATATTTCTTGTTTACAACATTCCTATTATACTTTGATTGTGACCGTACTCTACATTATTTGTGGCACCGTATTGATGGCACCATTATCTTTTATTGGATGCCACTACTAATTATACTTAACAACATTCTATTAATAAAATAGAAATTATTGAGGAAAATTTTAATGTCGACATTTTTCCCCTTCCTAACTTCTACTCGTCCTCGGACTAGACTCTTATGGAAATTCTGAAGTTAGTGCTGGAAAATATTTAACTTGTCATGGTTGACCCATTTTGTAATGAGGGTATCATCAATATCTCAATCGATATGTACCATTTTCATGCACAACTCTGCTATTTTGTATGACCGAATCCATTTTGGAAGAAATTTGTTGTCTTCTTTTTTGCATCTGGAATCATATACTAGAACCAAGTCATTCACATGAAATGGAGACCAATGGATCTTTTGATCAAAGTATTCCTTCGCTTCATTTTCTTCTTATAGCTTGTATCCTTCGCTATTTCCCTCATTTCCTCTAGTAAATGAAGATGTACCAACCTTTCTTTTCTTGAAATAACTTTCATCCATCCTTTCATTTTCATAACTCTCAAAGGGGAATATCAAACTCAATAGGAAGAAGCTGGATCAATGCCATAAGCCAACTGAAATGGGAGTATCCTGTTTTGACTTTGATTTTCCATATATGCCCATAATCTGCATGAATCCTTTTATCCCACTTATGTACTGCAAGGCTGCATCTTTTGCTAGAATTTGACACAACACAAAATTTGTTCGTTCCACTGTCCATTTGTGCTTGGCTTGTATGTTGTTGCCTTCCTGTGTTTAATAGAAAACTTATTGACTAGGACTTCTACCACCTCATTAATGAAGTGGCTTCCTTGATCTATTAGAATTTCTAATGGACAACCAAATCTGAGTGACAATGCGTTCATATATGAACCTTGCCAATTCATCCATGGAAGCTATTTTCAATGGCCTAGCTTCAACCCACTTGGTTAAATAATCTGTGGCAACTACAATATACTTATTTTGGTATGGGGTAGTTGGAAGTGGACCTACAATGTCTATTCCCCACTTTTCAAAGGGACTAAGTGGAAGAATAGGGCATAATGGAGCTGATGAAGTCTTATGGTTACCATGTGTTTGACAAATATCACATGTCTTACAATAATTATAACAATCTCTAAAAAGAGTGGGCCAATGATAACCTACATCCAAGATCCTTCTTGCTATAAGTTGTTCAAAGAAGTGTCCTCCACATGTACCATTATGGAATTCTTCTATTAGATCCTTCCCTTGAACACGTCCAAATACTCTCTTATATTGTCCATCGAGTCCTATTCAAAATAATACTCCATGCGAGAATAGAATATGTACGAATTACTTGAGTAATCTTCCTCTTAATCTTTGCATTAACACCATCGGAAACTTGAATTCATTCGGATAATTCTAAATATCTATGTATTCACTAGGGATTGTGTCGAGGGATAACAATGTTGCATCCGGGAAATCATCATCATCACAAGGTGAACCTAAACCATCATAGGCTCGAGAGAGTGCATCTGCATTGACATGCTTCTTTCCTGGCCTATCTATAATATCAAATTCAAATTCTTGTAGCAAAATTATCCATCTTGCTATACTCCCGATGTGTTACGCTTATTTACAATATATTTTAGAGCACGATGATCTATTACAACTATAAATTTCTGCCCTAGCAAGTAATTTCTAAACTTCTTTCTGACAAAAATAATAGCTAGATCCTCTTTTTCGATTCGGTATAATTTATCTCAAGACTTTGCTCATTTTATCTGCTCTAAAGTAAAGCTGGATGATCATTCCCATTTTCATCCTTTTGGCTAAGAGTACTTCCTAGTGCTACATCCGAGACATCAGTATACACAATGAATGGATTGCTCTGTCTGGATTTTTAAAACGGTGAAGACACGGGGCTTCATTTAGTTGTTCAAAAGCTTCATGCACCTTAAATTTCTTGGTTCATAAGTAACATCCTTTCTGCAAGAATTGGGTTAGTGGCTATGCAATATTTGAGAAATTCTTAATGAACCTTCTATAGTAACCCACATGGCCTAAAAATGATCTCAACTTACTTCTATTCATAGGAAATGGTAACTCTTTGATTTTTGAAACTTTATCAGGATCATTACCAATACCATCTCTAGATACAATATGCCCTAACAAAATGCCTTTAGAAATTCCAAAGACACACTTTGTAGGGTTTAGTGAGGCTTGTGCTTCATCTAACCTTTGAAATGTTGTCTCCATCTCAGGTGTAGGTGGTCCATCTTGCTCTCATAGATGCAAAAATCATCCAAAAATACTCGATGAAGTTCCCAATGTACGGTTCAAACACCCTATTCATCAAACCTTGGAACGTTTCCATGAGCATTACATAAACCAAAAGGCATAACTCTATAAGCAAACATTCCCCAAGGAGAGGTGAACGTGGTCTTCACCGATCTTTCTTTGCTATATGAACTTGGTTGTATTCGATATATCCATCCACAAAACTATAGCACTCTGGCCGCTACTTCGTCTAAAATCTGATGCGAGAATGGAAGAGGGTAATGATCCTTCTTTTTGGCCTTATTGAGCTTCCTATAATCAACACAAATGTGTAGCTTCCCATTCTCTTTTATTGAGATCACAATGGGAGAAACCCATTCTAAATTCTCCATAGATAATATGAATCTGCATCAAGCAACTTATCTATTTCTTATTTTACTGAGTCTTGGAAAAATTAGGATTCATACTATATGGCATTTGCTTTATGGGCTTAGCACCATCTACCAACTCAATAGAATGTTCTACCCAAATTACTTGAGAGTTCCTTGTAATCAAAAGTGAATATGTGTATGTACCTTCGAAAGAGATAGAGGTAGGATTCCTTCTCACTCTCCATCACAAGCATCACCAATCTTTATTTGTTGGAGAAAATCATGAATTTCTTCTTGAGATAATTTTATGGGGTCATGAGTTGGTGTGATTGGAAGGATATCCATGATTGAAACATCAACCTCACTTTCTTCATCTTTGGTGTCCACTTCGGTGGTACTAGAGTAATAAGAGGATGTCAATCATCAATTTCATCACTTGAATCCACATGTTACAAGCGTTATGATGCCGAGGATCATGTTTATCTTCACCCTCTCTCTACCATGTCCAAGTTTCATGAAGCCTTCATTCTAGTAGTTTCGGCATTAACTCTCCTTAGCCATGGTCTTCCCAACAACATTGGGTGTACTTGCAAAAAGATACCATTTTCATTACCTAAAAGTCTACCACACATATAACACCCATGAGATATTGCCACATTTGAAACTACACCTTCTGGTTTAGTTTTTCCCTTATTTAATGACCTTAACATAAGTGTTGAGGGTGATCAATTTTAAACCCAACATATTCATTACAGGAGACTGGTTATTACATTAATCGTAGCACCTCCATCAACTAAGACATCATGAATTGAAATACCATTACATAATACCTCGGATTTGTGGAGTGTAGGGATTTGCCTCTGCCTCCAAAGCAGGGGACCTCAACCTCCTTCCTTCGTCAAGCATTGAGTCCACTTTGCAGCTCCCGCCTCTTCTTAGAAGACATAGCTAAGAGTTGACCATATGTAATATTTGTAGGCCTTTTGGACATGAGATATTCTAAGATGGAGTATGGTCCTTGTCCTGTGAAATCAAAAATCCTGCACACCCAACTTTATTCTCCTATGTTTCTTACTATTTTCTCCTTTCATCTTCTTAGGATCATTTCCATCTTGGTTATCTTTTTCTTTCTTTATTTTTGTTACAAACACATGTACTTCATTATTTATGCTCTTATCTACTACATCAAAAGAATTCACACGGGTGCTTTTCCTTTATCATTATCTCTTGTACCAGATGTAGAAGCTATATCTGGACAATTATACTTATAATGACCCTTTTTATAACAACCATAACATATAACTTTAGAAATATTTCTTTTTGGACCTCTATCTCCTCCCTGAGAACTAAATTCCTTTCATTGAAGAAGATTAATAGTTAACTGGCCCATCTTCGTGAGTAGATCTTCATACTCAGTAGATGTACTAGGAGAAAGATTTGTGCTCACCAAGAGTGGTTGTGGATTCTGGACCAAAGGTGTTGGTGTAGACTCTACTTTAGCAACAATTTATTTGGGCTCCTCTACCATGCTTACTTCTTGCCTTCTTACAATCTCCTTTGCTTATTTAATGGTAGGTGGGCGGTCATACTTCACTCATTGTCTGATCTCTAGCTTCATCCCAAAAATGAAGTTCTTACAAAGGAGATTATCCACGCCATTCATCAACCCATCCGCTAATCCTTCCTTCCGGATCTAGGCATCAAGCTTCCTCCTTAGCTTTAGAACACGAGCATGATAATCTCTTATCTTCTCCTTCTCTCCTTGGGCTAGCTTTGTGATCTCAATCATGCGATCTACATATTTCTGTTGTTCACCAAATTCTTCAAGAAAACTTTCAGTTAATAAATCTCATGCGTTTTTCACATTATCACCTAGTGTTTCAAACCACCTAAGTCTTTGAACCATCCAAAAGGTAGGAAAAAATTCAGTCCATTGTTCCCTTCTTATGAGGCCTTTACAAATACAAGATCATTTAAACTCTTGAATTAAAATAGAAGCATCTTCATTAGATTGGGTTGAAAAAACAGGAATTTTCCCCATTTTTAAATGTAACCACAGTGAAATACCAACTCACAAGTACAATCAGTAAGACTTATGTGCACAAATAATTGGACTCACTACAATAGAAAGTGACTTTACACATTTCTACAGTAAAATAGGAATGACCACGGTAAACTATGGTAAAACTTGACTTACTACGGTAAAAACTGACTTTACTGTGGTAAACACTATTTACGGTAAAAATAAAGTTATTGGGGTAAACACTATTCACGGTAAAAAATGAAGTTACTATGGTAAATACTATTCATGGTAAAAGTGACTTTACCATGGTAACTCCTATGCACAGTAAAAACAAGGTTACCCTCCAAATGATTTCTGACTAAGTGGGAATATCTCTCCAGAAAATCCACCAACGAGGAATGGTCGTGATGGAACCAAAATGTCATCACCAATCCGGCACTATCATAATTCACCACGGGCACTCCTCATGCTATGATTATTTACTAATGCATAGATTTTAGTTTTGTGGATGTAATATGGAAACACAACAACAAACATAACACAAGAATACCATAGACTATGATATGAAGGAATGATGAAAAATCTGAAAATATAGGTGTAAATGATAATATCAACATGAAATTGTTACAATCTCACCCATGAGGTACTTCAAGTGTTACTTGACTTCACTTGCCTTCTAACAATAACTATGGTAGAAACTTCACAATGGATTTTTAACACACCTTCTAAATGATGGCTTCCTTTACACACTTACTCATACAATATTTCTCACTACTTCTCTCTACATTGAATGAGGGGGTGGCCTCTTTATTTATAGGAATTCAAGATTATCCACCCTATCTCTAAGATAGGATAGGAAATCTCTTCTGGCCAATCATATTCCATGCCTAAACTCTTGCCTTTACATGTAGGCTTATATTCTAAAATAAGATAAACCTTATCATCTCACATGGGTTCCACCTTTTTAGAATTTTCCACAAATAAAATACACAAAATATTTATGACATCACTCTTTTTCCTTATTACAAATATAATATTTCTAATTCCTAATCATGTAGACCCTACTTCTCTACTTATCCCAACTTTGACATTTTAACATTACCGGACCACTTACGACAAATATTTACTTTTTACAACATTCCTATTGTAGTTTGACTATTACTATACTCTACATTATTGGCGGCACCGTTATCTTCTATTGGACACCACTACTAATTATACTTAACAACATCCTATTAATAAAATAGAAATTACAGAGGAAAATTTTAATGTCAATAGTTCCTCCTTTTCCCTCTCCTCCCGATCCTCAACATTCCAAGTATTCTAAATATGACAATAGCGATGATGAGGAATATGTCCCTTCTCACTCGAGTGAACAATCTTCGACTACGAGCTTATTCCTTCGGGATCTCTTTGGGCAAGAAAAATTTATAGAGTGCTTTAGAGATTTAGTTGGATATCCTTAAGATGAGAGAAGTACTCACTCGTGTTTCATTGGACCCCACTACTTCTTCACCTCTTCTTCGATCCTTTATCTTTATAGGAAGCTTCTAGAATTACTGAGTGGGATTTTGTTATGGATGAGGAGTATTCCTCTCTCATAAAGAATGACACTTGGGATCTTACCCTCTTCTACAAGGAATAAAAATTATTCGGTGTAGGTGGATATATCTAAGAAAGTATGGAGCCAATGGAGAAGTCGAGAAGTATAAAGCATGAATTGTAGCTAAGGGTTTCTCTGAGATAGATGGGGTTGATTACTCAGAAACCTTTTCTCTAATTGCGAAGATGACTTCCATTCAACTAAACCTTGCCATTGTTACTGCTAATAGATGGTAAGTCCACCAGATGGATGTTAACAATGCCTTCCTTTATGGAACAACCTCCAGGTTATGTCCATGATCCATCCCTTGTTTGCAAGTTAAAGAAGTCTCTCTATGGCCTTAAACAAGCCCCTCGCCAAGATGGAATTCTTTTTACTTGCATCAGGGTTCAGTTAGTGTCACTCTAACCAAAATGTGTATATTCTGACAGGGTGACTCCATTCTTATTCTTGTTCTCTATGTTGATGAATTTTTGATCATGGGTATCTCTTCCTCTATCATTAATTCTTTGAAGATCCATTTGGCCAACAAGTTCTCCATGTCTAAATTAGAATTGTTTCATTACTTTCTTGGGATCCATATTTCACAATCTGACTCAGGAATTATGATCTCATAACCTAAGTACTCTCTTGATTTGCTTTCTCGGTTTCACATGTCGATTAGAAGTCCTCACGTACTCCTTTTCATTTTTGGGTCAAGCTGGTTTCGATTTCTCTTAGCCCTTGGTTGATGGTACCCTTTATCATCGGTTGGTGGGGAGCTTCATCTAACTTACTCACACTCATCTAGATCTATCATATGCTTTTGGGATCATGTCTATATTTATGCGGGGAGGCTGATGAGTTGCATTTACAAGTAGTAAAGCGGATCCTTCATTATGTTCATGGCACTCACATAGATGGTATTCGTTACTTAGGAGGGACTGATATTGACTTGGTTGGATTCTGAGACTCATATTGGGCGGTGATCTAGATCATTGCAAGTCTACCTCGGGCTACGATTTCACTCTTGGTTCAAGTCATGGCAGTTAGTCTAGCAAGAAGCGAACGCCATTGGCATATCATCGATATAAGTAGAGTACAAAGGAGCAGATTAATGCTGCCACGAGAAGATGTTATGTTACGAGGTATCTTAACTAAGTTTGGCATCCACTTTCAGCAGCCTACCATTATCTATTGTGACAACATGAGAACTATCTTGATTTGTAGAAATCTAGTTCAACATCAGTAGACAAAGCACATTGAGATTCACATGCACTTCATACGGGAGCTGATACATGAAAACATCATCGACATATAGTATATTCAGACTATTGATTAGGTTGTAGACATATTCACCAAGCCCTTCACTGAGGTGAAATTTCTTCACTTACGATCTCTTCTTGGGGTGAGGTCTACTGCAGTTGCCCATCTTCTTCGAGCTATATAGATTTTTCTCCTCCTCTTCTTCCTTCCAGAAAGATGTTGTTTGTATATGGGCACCTTATCAGGCCTTTAGTTGTCGGGCCCCATTGGCACATCTTTCTTAGTTTTCTAGGGAGTCTACTTTTCTATTTTGACTTACCGCGACCTCTACCTTGGCTTTGATGAAGCGGGTTGTTGGTGTGTGTTACCTACCAGACATCATCCACATCACATGGTGAGTTGTATCACCTTACGAGATTCATAAGTCTTAGGGATTCAAATGAAAAGTGTTAGATTCTATCATAGAATCTGTCATTATCATTTGCGTAAGTGTTTCATAGGATTTACAATCCTTATTTGGAATTGTAACTCATCCTTTAGTGGTGTCATATGCGTAAGTCACGTCATATGCATTAGTGGCGTCATAGGGGTTATTTTCTTGTTTAGGCTTGGGGGTTACACAACATCCCTATTTGTACTTCATTTTCTATCTATGAGCATGAGCATACTTTTTTTCTTATTTGCATATTCTTTCCATTGTTCAAATATTGCTTATTGCATTGGAGCTACGACGTTACCATCGGAGTGCAACTTCGTTGTGGTGCATTGTTTTGATATCGGTTCTCGCATATCCCTCTTTCAAGAAATAATTGGGAACAATTCGAAGGTTTTGAAAGGCGATTTAACTAATAAAAAGGTTTATTGATAAATAGAATATTAAAAGGCTTAAATAATTAATAATAGTCAATTAATTAATTAATGGAGGATTATACCTAACGAATGTCATTAATTGACATCCGGGGATGTGGGAAGGCTAGTAAATTAACAAAGTGTCATTAATTGACCGAAATGATGGGGAATGTTAGCTAACTAGTGGCAAATTAATAGTTATAATGAAATGAAAGGAAAGAGGATAAATAGTGTAATTTTATTATTAAAACTGCATATTGATTTAGGTTTCAACATTTTCCCCTCTTTGATGTTGTGTAGAACATGTAACTCCACTTCAAAGATAGTAGACATTTATAGACAATTAAATTTGGTAGCGTAGAAGAAAAAATAGTAGAATGGATGATGTTTCCCCCTTGAGTGTCGATGGGGTGATAGAAGATGTTTATTGACGCTCAAAAATAAGAAGGAAAGATCACAATAGAAGGATAAAATATTGTAGTGATTGAGATTCAAAATGAATCGGGTAGCATATTATTCAAATTGATTAATTGGAAAATAAATCATAGATTTTGATACATGGAAGAAACAAGGAAGGTTGGGGAAAAAATGATCCATATTGCCCCAAATGTTGCTTGAAGAAAATCTCATAGAAATGAAGGGGATTCAAATTGGCCCTAGTTTCCATTATTCAAATCAAGAAATAGAGTAGGATCTCGTGCCTTGAGTGGAAGAAGAATAGGAGGGAAAGGAAGTGGAAAATTATAGGTATAAAGTTAGCTAGAAGGGAATTAAGAAGATACATGGATAATGGGAAGATCACAATGTATGCGACGAACCATATAGTTTAGAAATAACTTTTTATTTGATATAAGCATACAAAAAAGTGTAAAATGACATGAAGAGTCATAATGCTGATCTTTGTTCATTGTTAATGCAGACTGAATCAAAGAAAAATACATGAAACAATGTAATAGGAGAAATTAAAATATAAATAAAAAAATAAACAAGCACAAACAAACATAATCAAACAAACAAAGTTAAAGAAAGTTGCACCAATGTATTTATTATCCGACTTTAGTTCCCAAATCTACAAGTTATATGACAAGGGTGAAAATATTACCCCAAGGAGGGATACATGTAACGCGAATAGATGGATGACATATAAGTCCCATGAAAAAGTAATCATGTAGTGTGAAACTTCCCCTAGCAATGATATATGTAAGGGAAGACAACCATAATAGGCAAACCAACTTTGTTAATGAAGGAATATCAACTTAATCCACATGACATGCACTAGAACAAGAAAACACTAAAGTAGGTTGTTTTGTAGGATAATTTTTGAGTTTGAGGATGTTGGGTTGCATTAATGTTTAGGATATTTTTATGATTTATCATTTTTTTGGATTTTTGATTGTTTTACCAATGTTTTTGGATTTTTAATTTTTACTAATGTTTTTGAATTTTTGAATATTTTTAAATGTTTAGGGTTTTGAAACTTTTTATAGCTATGTAGAGGAAAGAGAAGATGGAAATATTCCCTACCGAGAGGTGATAATGGTACAAGGGTGAATCCCGCTCATATATACAAGAATATAATAATTCGTATCAAGACCAACACGAGATAGGTTAAACATGGTGATGAACTCAAGTAAATGAAGTGTTTGAAGGGAGCGAGCATGCTCCTAGTGCGAGCTATCCAAGAAACACATGATAGAAAACAATAGATTGTTTTATTGAAAGAAGGAAAACGTTTCCATGAGACACGGTAAAAAGTCAATCTTATACACATGGATGTACTAAACGCAGAAGAAGAAGAAAACATGTTATGAAAGGATATGGAAAATTTACTTAGAATATTGGTGATAAGCTGAAGTCACAAATCATGAGACAAAGTATGGACTAAAACAAGCGGTTGAAAAAGGTCCAAAGCGAAACTTGGTAACATACTAATCTTGTGTGTGCACATGAGAATGAATTACTTATTGAAGGGAATATTTAAAGAGGCGAAAAGTGAAGCAAAAATAGCCAATATCTAGGAATGATTCATTTTGAAAGTTGATTTGTGATTGGAGAGTGGAAGGAGAGTCATATATTTCTTTGCTTTATCAGTCATGAATCCATGACATCAATGGAAATGTATTCGATTCTATTCACCACATTTTCTCTTGCCACTAGGCATGTATAGCCCCAATAGAGATACTTGAAATACCCCGAGAGAGAGACTTATATATTTTTTTCCTTTTGATTTTTGATTGTTTGATTGATATTTACTTTCTAAAAAGGATTTCAACACTCTTAATTGTTTTCATAAGGGATTAAGAACCACATATGAAATGATGGAAAGATGTGGAAGTGATATTGATGATGACATTGTAATGTGTCGATAGATACGTCAAAGGTATTCACATCAAGTTTATTAGGTATATGATAGTGATAGGATCTCAATGTAAGTCATTTTTGATTTACCAAGGTGAGGAAAGACCAAGGTCAAACAGATACCATATAGACAAATCTCTCACAATGAGAAAAAATAGACTAAAGAAAATATCATCAAAGGGTTGAACATGGTAATAGACTTGCTGAGGAATATTAAAAAAGGAAGCAACGAACATCCATGTCTATGCAATACTGATTTAAATGTTTGATATTTGTACCTTTGATTTTTTTTGGTAATGTTTTAATGTTTTCTCATTTTTATTTTTGAATTTTATTTTATTTTTAAGTTTACTAATATTTTTTTAGAAGGTTAAAACGTGAAGAGATAAGAAAATGAAGATCAATGATTTGAAGTGGGGACCTATAATGTCACTCTTCATGATAGAATCCAACAACAACATTTGAAATTTATTTGATGATGGAAATTACGATTGTGTTCTTATCAAAGGTGATATTATATATAATCTTGATGATCTTGGTTAGATCATACTCGATAAGCTAGTATGAATTATATTGCAACATGAATTTCTTATGTGGGATCTTGACTTCCCTATTAGTATATGTATGTACTTTTTTCATACTTTGCGTTAACATTGGTGTACATTTTTAAATCATGTTTTATTTTTGGATTTGTGGGAATTTTATTTATTGGGAGCTTTAAATCCCTTTGGATTTTTATTTGATCTTGGTATAGAAAGCTGTTGATGTTTCATACAAACAAATGTGTGCTTCTTATTGGTCCTAAGAAATGGAAGAAGAAAGTGGATGTTTTAGATTGAAATAGGAGTGGTAAGGATGATGGTTAGATTGCCAAAATTGTTAATAGAGGGATTATATGATGGATGAATATGATAAGGTCAAAGGATTGAAGGAAATGGTCTACTAGAAGCTAAGCCACGGATAGAAGATGAAATTCTCCTAAGAAATCACCCAAGGATGGAAGAGAATGGGTTACCTGGGAGTTGATTCACAAATAGAGGATGAAGGGCTACTAGGATGTGTCTCAAGGATAGAATATAATGGGCTAATAAGAGATGAATCACATATAGAAGAAGAAGGGATACTTGGATGTGGCCCAAGGATAGAAGATAATGGGCTACCAGGAGATGACCAAAAAATAGAAGACGATGAAGGGCTACCCAAAGGTGGCTCATAATATGCGATAATAAGAGGTGACCCAATGAGATATTTTCATTGAGGAATTTTGATATGTAAGAAATGATTTAGTTATGAGAAGGTAGGAGGGAATAAAGGATGGTCTCCGTCAATTTCAAGTGTAATGGGAAATGAGAAGATGAAAGAAAAAGAGGAGGATCAAGTTTGATGATCTTAGAATCTTAATCTATTTTCTAAACATAACACTCAGCCTCTTCCCCAAAATATGTAGATATTGTTGTATATATCTCCCCGGGTAAATATAGACAAACAGAAGAATATGGGAATCAAAGAAACTCAAAACCCAACATTATTTACGCCAAGGCGCATCTCCAGGAGGTGCAGAGAAGAAGATGTCGACATGAAAAAATTCATGCCCTGGCACAAGTTGGAGGCATAGATCAGAAGATGTCGACATGGAAAAAGTCACACCCTGGCGCAGGTTGGAGGCGCAGATCAGAAGATGTCGACATGAAAAAGTTGCGCCCTGGCACAGGTTGGAGGCGCAGAGCAGAAGATGTCGACATGAAATTTTCAGCACCTATGGTGCATGTAAGAGTATGTTGACATGAGGATGGATGCGCCGAGGTGCATCTTCAGGAGGCACAACATTTTGAGCATTGACACCCCGACAAGAAGCAAACCCTAACCTAGATATTCAAATGGCCATAATTTTCACAGGGAGCTCAAATTCACGCAAGGTTGGCCTTTTCAGAAATCTTACAAGGTCCTCTACCCAACTAAGACTAGATACCTTTAATTAGGTGAGAACAAGTTCTTCAAAAATGCAAAATAAAATTCACCATTTTTGGGTTTCTAGGGTTCTCACCTACCACCATAATGAGATGAATTAAATACAACCTAGAGGTGGTTGGGGTAGATTTGGAATTCCTCTCTCTTCCCTCTCTCATTCTTCCTATAAATTGTAAGGAGGGGCTTCTTTCTAAAGGTTGGACATTCTTGTTTTTCCCCTCCCTTCTTCTCTTTGGCAGGTAAATTTGTGGAGTTCAAACCTCCCATCTAAAACTATAATGCAACTTTGCCTCTTGGCATTTTGTAGTGTATTGTATCAATCTTTGGAGAAAATAATGCATGTCTGTGGATGATTCTCAACCCTCTCTGTGTTCATTTGCATCCTCCTGATCTTTCACTACAAATTTGGTTATCTATGCATGATCTTGCATTGCATTTTAATGGTTTGTGTTTATTGGCAAGACAGGTGTTCTTCATTCCTCGGTGCATCACCTTTGTTAGTTTAGGTTTATTTTTATGCATCTTCTTACCCTATCTCCTTGGCAAGTTAGATTAGGTTTTTGAGTAAACCCTTTGCATTTTTATGTGTGCATCTGAATAGAGGAATAGGAACCGGCCTTCATCCGGAGAGATTTCTCGATTCACAAGGTCCCACACTTGGGAAAAGCTCCATGTTATGCAATCACACTAAGAGTCTCAACCCATTGAGTTGCAGACATTTGGGTGTTGTGATTCACCATCAACAATTTTGGCATGCCGGTGGGACCAAAAGGTCATTCCACAAGATTTGAAGGAATTTTCAAGAAATTTGGACTTAGAAATTGCAAGTTTTACAATTTCAGATTTTTCACCTTCAGGCTGAACTCCGAAATCAATTTTCAAGGGCTTAACTTGCTCAAAACAAGTCAAAATTTCACCAGTTGATAGATCGAAGGATAATCTTCAAAAGGGAATTCTTAGCTTTTTAAGATTTTGACTTTCAAAATTTCTTAGTTTTTAGTATTTCAGGTTTTCCTGTGTGTTGAGCATGTCCCAAGTTCCGCACGGTGTGTTTCGAGGTTTTGTAAGTTTCCTTACATGACCCGAGTTTCACCTATACCTTTTGGGGATTAGTAGTTGCACGACAAGACGATAACCGAATTAAAGAACTGTATCTTCTAGATCCTTCAAAGTTTTAAATTAATTTTTAATATTGTCAAGTTTGGTGTGTAAATTGGCGAGAATCCGGCCTTTTGAGGCTTATTCTCTAACACATCGGCAACTCCGAAGGGATAGAATTCAGTGGTGTAGCATCAAAAGTTTCCCACGCACATGAGAAGAATTTGAACCAGGTCTGATACTCGAGAAGAGGGGATATTTGTCCACTTACAACTATCACCAGGCAAAGGAAGGAGAGGGAGAGGACCATAAAGATCACCATCTCCACCTAACGGACTTTGTCTACACCTCCACCTGATAGAACTTTTCTTGCATCAACCAGAGTTCTTAGGCCAATCATAATGACACATCTACCACCGAATCCCTTTGTCAATTTCATGGGCAGTAGTCCACTCACCCTAAATGCTCAGAATCAGGTTTCGGTTGCAGTGCTAAAGAATATCCCCTATTTCATAGGAGAAAATCATACTACTCCTATTGACCACATCAGGATATTGTGAATCCATGTCCAATCCATGAAATAAATGAAATGGATGTTGCAGTCAAGTTGTTGGCTTCATATTTTAAAGGTAAAGCCTTACAGTGGTTTAGGAGCCTAACAAAGGGTCTATTACAAATTGGAACCAACTTTGTTCAACTCTTTACAACCAATTTGGGGAGAGGGCAGATAATTTGTCTTTATTGGAACAACTAACGACAATCAAAAGAGCTCCTAACGAAAAAATGACATATTTCAACTTCAGATTCCAACGGACATGGGACAGGATTCCAATAGCTGTTAGACCAACCGCCGAAGGTGCATTCCTTTATTTCTTAAAGGCTATAAATTCATACATAGTCATGATGATATAATCAATGGGAGGGACAATGCTGCCAGGGGCTTATGACATGGCTATTAGAGTAGAGAACTGTTTGATCTAAGTTAGCAAGCTTGCACCAAGGCCACCAATGCCTCTCTATCCGGATATGGGAAATCCTACAACCATTCAAGCACCAGAGTTGAATCCCATTCCAACTCCTAGAAATCAAATTAATAATGAGGTATCGACTTCTTCAAATACTTCAAAGGAATTACAGGAGGTTATGAAACAACTGCAGAACCTTGGAAATGAGCTAGTGACTAGACCGTATTAGCCTCAAGTGCGAAAGTACTAGACCACCGGCTTAGCCTCAAGTGCAGTACCAGGCTAGGCCCCTATACCAACAAAATAGACCACTAGCTTAGCCTAAAAATCAAAACCAAAACTAGGGACAACCTCAAGCTGCTAGGCCATTTCGACCGTATGATCCAAATGCAACGACATCCTCAAGAGCCTTGGTTCCAACACAAAACAACATGGCATAGGAGTACGACTAGTGTTACCCTTGCAATCTACCACACAATCAGTCAGCATGTTTCAATGGTGTACTAAATCAAGCCTTGATGGTGCAAACCATTGGTGTGTCTCAAGAACCAAGCCAAGTAGGGAATCAGTAGTAAGAAACACAACAAGAAGCACCTCCACATAGAAACCACATTGGCCAATTGGAAAATGGAAGACTTCTTTGGAGTTAACCAACAACCTTTTCAAGGCATGGCTATCAACACACGGTCAAAGAAGAGAAGCATAGAAGAGGGGAAACCGTCTAATCCAGTTGTTTCTCAGCCCACTCCTACACAACAAGGGGTCAGTAGACCAAATGCAGTTCCAAATGTGCAAAATCAGCCTAAGGTACCTGTTGTAGCAACACATGCGCCTATTCAAGCTCCAGAAAAGGTTGCGCCAAGTAAGGGATAGAAAAATAAAGATCATCCCCTTTCAACATCATCGATCAAATGAAGAAGACACATGTGAACATTTCCATGTGGGAATCACTGGTGATCCCAGGCCAAAGAGATCTTCTACAAGCTGCCATGAAGAATTGGTCAACTTTAAACCAGCAGGTCCATATGCAAGAGAAGGTCCTCACAAATGTTGTTAATCGGCTGAAGGGAATAACGGAGGACATCAAGGTAAAGTTTTGAAGCCCCCACCATTCTATGTGTCATTTGTTGTTGGAAATCACTTAGTACACAACTGCATGATAGATTCGGGGGCAAGTAGTTCGGTGATGCCAAAGAAAATAGTGGATCAGTTGGTATGCAGAAGTATGAGCTAGTATTGAAAGGAGTAGTACAACTGGATGGAACAGCAGTTCAAACAGGTGGGGTCATAAAAGGGTTAAGCCTAACACTACATGCCTGTCCTAATGTTATAGTTCTGTAAGATGTGTCTGTGATTGACCTTTTTCCACTCTTTGCGTTGTGTCTATCAAGAGACTTCACTATAAAAATCGGTGGATATTTATCTGCAGATTGGTCACACATGATTTTAGGATGAGGTATGGGGCCAAAGCAACAATCAGGTCAGAACCAATTGCCAATTTCCATATTGAACCTCATGTGCCAAGTCCTATCAATGCAAATTGCTCAGCCTTTGATCAGGAGGAGTGTTCAAATGATCTAGAAATAGGTACTAAGGTCGAGGAAATCCCGATTTGACTTTAGATGAATGGGAAAACAAAAGTCATGAATTTTACCCATACAAGGAAATTGAAGAATCTGAATTGGGCGTGTATTGTGTAAACGAAGAAAATTCACCCATTTCCGACATCATTCAGCCTAAACAAAAGGATGACAACGAAGTTTGGCAACTTTATTTTGATGGTTTGAGATGCAGACAAGGTGCTGGAGGTGGTGCAATGTTGATTTCACCACAAGACATCAAATATTTTTCAGCTTTTCATTTCCATCTTTCCTGTTCAAACAACACGGCTAAATACAAGGCATTGATTCATGGACTTCATTGGGCTAGGAAAAAGGGCATAAAGAACTTGCAGGTGTTCGGGGATAGTGAGCTAATCGTCAACCAAGTCAGGGGACATCATGCTGCTATAAAGAATGACCTGCTGAAAACTACAAGAATAGGGTATGGGAACTCATTGATGATTTGAAGCTTTCAACATCGTACCCATACCTAGGAAAAAAAAGAAAAGCATGGATAGGCTCGCAGTAGTTGGAGCAACGTTTGATGTGGTTGACAACATTAGAAGGGAAAAAACACAACCACATATCCATGTGATTGTGAGGCCAGCAGTTCCAGATAATAACACAAGCTAGCAGGTGTTTGAGAACGATCAACAGATTGTCAACTTTTTGTAAGAAGAGGATGAATTCTCAGTTAGGAATTAGGATAGACTAGAGCAGCAGTACGGGGATCAAGTAGTGCAGCTGCGAACAAACAAGCTTCCCAAGGGTTTAGTAACATTAGAGTTTATCTTCAACCCTAACGACTAGTTCCGTAAGGAAAAGGCTAACATATAGGTCAAGAGAGAAGATTCAGAGCCAATTCATGTTGGGGAAGGAAAAACACATCAAATTGGTAAAGTGGCCCCTTTGAGCGGGAGAAGTCGATTTCATATAGCTTTGCCAAGAATTTCCAGAAGTCTTCTCTTGAAGCTATGAAGACTTGAAAGGATTCAATCCAAAGTTGGTAAAACATACCATAGAATTGGATCGGATGCTAAGCCCATCGGGCGACAGAGACCAATCAACCCTCACATTGAGCCTCTAATGAAGAAAGAGTTAAAAAGATAATTGAGGAAAGCATTATATTCCTAATCAAGCACTCAAGCTGGGTTGCAAACTTGGTTCCGATCAGGAAGAAGAGCGGAGAAATCAGGTTGTGTGTGGACTTCCGAGACCTCAACAGGGCATCTCTCAAAGACCATTACCCACTTCCTTCAATGGAACAAATATTGCAAGTGGTATCCAGTTCGGAGAGATTCTCTCTCCTAGATGGCTACTCAGGGTATAATCAGATAATGGTGAAAGAAGATGACTAGTTCAAGACAAATTTCACCACCAAATGGGGCACGTATGCCTACAAGAAGATGCCATTCAGATTATCAAATGCTGGAGCCACTTTCCAAAGGGCAATGGATATGGCATTCAAGGGATTGATCAATAAAATAGTTCTGGTATATCTTGATGACATCATTGTATTCTCCAAAAATGCAATGATCACCTCCTTCATTTGAGGTAGGTATTTCGTGAGGTGTAAAAGATTTGGGGTATCGTTGAATCCCAAAAATGCATATTCTTGGCTCACAAAGGAAAACTTCTAGGCAATATTGTTTCAAAGGAGGGGGTTGACGATTGACCGAGAAAGAGTTAAAGAAATTTGAGCGTTACCATTGCTAAGTCACAAGAAGGATCTTCAAAGCTTCTTAGGAAGGATCAATTTTTTCTGCAAGTTTGTTCCAAACTTTGCAGCTCTCGTAAAGCCAATAACGCTGATGTTAAAGAAGAGCATGGCATTTAAGTGGACATCTGAAGGTAAGGAAAGTTTTGGGACAATAAAAGAGGCTATATCTCAAGCTCCAACTCTCGTCAATCCAGACTTCTCTAAGGACTTCATGCTATATGCCTTCGGTGGTGGAGACATAATTTCTGTAACCCTGGCTCAACGAAACAAAGAGGGATTAGAACAACCAGTTGATTTCTTGATCAAGGCTTGGACGAATACGAAACTAGGTGCTCTTTCATTGAAAATTATGTCCTTGTAGTGATTAGGAGCTTAAATATATTCAAGCACCTAGTCTCAAACAACAAGATCTAATTATTGGTCTCTCATGCGAGAGTCAAGGACTTCCTTATAAACAAGGATCGAATGAGAAACATGCAGGATGGATCACTCGTGTCATGGAATATGACATCGAGATCAAGGTCACCAAACTAGTCCATGGAAAGGGATTATGTGAACAACTAGCCTCAAGTTAGCAAGTTGAAGTAGGTGATGAAAAAGAGACTATCTTGGTACTATAGGATGGTCAAGAACAAGAAAATGATGATGTGCCTACTCCTTGTTGGACTCAGAATATGATACACTTCCTACAGACAGGCCTATGCCCTCTAAAAATGAGAAAAGCAAAGAGGAGATACTTTAGATTACAATCCATTCCATATGTGCTTGTTGATGGTGTTTTTTTCAAGAAATACGTCAATGGAGTTCTATTGAGGTGCATTGGGATAGGTCAAATCGAGAGGGTGTTACAATATTTTTATGATGGAGATTCGGAGGACATTTTTCCCCACGGATAATAGCTCTCAAGATAATGAAGGCAGGTTATTATTGGCCCACAGTGTTCAGTGACTGTTATACATGGATAAGGAAGTGTAAGAAATGTGCACTCTTCACAGGCAAAGAAAGACTAGCAGCGCCTCCGGTGTACCCAATTTTGGTTGACCAACCATTTATGCAATGGGGATTGGACTTCATCGGGGTCATCAATCTAAACTCAAGCTAAGGCCACAAGTGGATTCTCACGGCAACGGACTATTTCACCAAGTGGACCGAAGCAGTAGCACTCAAAGAAGCAAATGAGTCTAACATACTAGACTTTTATGAAGGAATAGTGACCGGAGTTCGGTGTCTTTGGCCACTATCATATAAGACAATGCATTGGAATTCATAGGTTCTAAGATTACTGAGAATGGGCCGTCAAGAATGGAATCTATTTGAGCACCTCTTCAAATTATTACCCGCAGGGTAATGGGACAGCAGAGTCCACAAACAAGAATTTGCTAAGAATCATCAGAAGGACTCTAGATGAAAACCAAAGGACATGGCATACCAAGCTAAAATCAGCGTTATGGGCTGACAGGATAACGCCAAAGAGGTCTACAGGTAATTCTCCCTACAAGTTGGTCATGGGAAAGAGCGTGTACTGCCTATATCGTTAGAATTGCCAACGTTGGAGCTCATGAAGCAGTTGGAGTTATCTGAGTTCAAACCAATGGAGGCCAAATATGTAGAGTTGATGTCATTGGAAGAAATAAGATAACATGCAATTTGGATGATTGAGAAGGATCAAGCCTTAGTAAAAAGATGGTTTGATAAAAAGGCAAGAGCAAGGACCTTCCAGAAGGGGACCTAGTTCGAAATGGGATGCGATCAGGCAAAACCGGGAAAGAATTCAAAGTTTGATGGAATTTGGAGTGTCCCCTACATGGTCACGGGATGTAAAAGTAGTAATGCCTTCCAATTGTCTACATTGGGTGGAGAAGAACTCCCGATTCCGGTTAACGGAATCTATCTTAAACATTGCTACTAAAAGGAAAAGGTTTACCTTTGTAAATATTTGCCTAGATTTTAATTCCTCTAAGTGTGGATGCAAATTTTCTTGTTGTAGTTAGGTTTCAATTTCCCTAAGTGCTTCGGCACAAGCTTTATTGCTCTCATGTTGAATTTCTATAGTTTAGCATGCTCTCAGAGGAGTTGCGGTATCAGGCTTGGGATCAGATATCAGGTTGGTTTCAAGTTATTGCTTATTACTCCATGCCCAATGGATTGCTAAAAGGCCACTGATCTTCTACCTAGCGAAAGCGATCCCGTTCTTCAAAAATGCAAAATACAATTCGCCATTTTTGGGTTTGCTAGGGTTCTCACCTACCACCATAATGAGATGAATTAAATACAACCTAGAGGTGGTTGGGGTAGATTTGGAATTCCTCTCTCTTCCCTCTCTCATTCTTCCTATAAATTGTAAGGAGGGGCTTATTTCTAAAGGTTATACATTCTTCTTTTGCCCCTCCCTTCTTCTCTTTGATAGGTAAATTTATGGAGTTCAAACCTCCCATCTAAAACTGTAATGCAACTTTTCCTCTTGGCATTTTGTAGTGTATTGTATCAATATTTAGAGAAAATAATGCATGTTTGTGGATGATTCTCAACCCTCTCTATGTTCATTTGCATCCTCCTGATCTTTCACTACAAATTTGGTTATCTGTGCATGATCTTGCATTGCATTTTAATGGTTTGTGTTTATTGGCAAGACAGGTGTTCTTCATTCCTCGGTGCATCACCTTTGTTAGTTTAGGTTTATTTTTATGCATCTTCTTACCCTGTCTCCTTGGCAAGTTAGATTAGGTTTTTGAGTAAACCCTCTGCATTTTTATGTGTGCATCTAAACAGAGGAATAGGAACCGGCCTTCATCCTGGAGAGCTTTCCCGATTCACAAGGTCCCACACTTGGGAAAAGCTCCATGTTATGAAATCGCACTGAGAGTCTCAACCCATCGAGTTGTAGACATTCAGAGTCTTTGTGATTCGCCACCAACATATACATTGAGGTGGAAAGAGAATAATTTTTCATGGTCTTGTAGAGAAATGTCATCGTGTAACCCCATGAATTCTATGATCATTTCTTCATTACGATAGAAAATGATTGGCATGGGTCATTGTAGGTTGGTGATAGTATGTTGATTGGAATAAATGGGTTCAACAAGCGTTGAAGACTTAGATTTTTTTGATGATGTAGATGAGTGGAAGATTTGATCTTAATTCTCCCAAAAGGAATTCGATAATGCTTCTAAAATATATCTTAGCACATCGTTTCTTATTAATTATTCATAGGGAGCCAAATATTGGGCTTTAGAAGAGCTATAAGGATATGGTACAATATAGTTGAAAGGGATCAAGGGCCAAATAGGGATTGGATTTTTATTGATAGAAGAAGATGACTTAGAGATATAGTAGATTTGGATTTAGATGTCTTACGATTTGAAGAAGATGTGGATTTGGAATAGGTTGGTATTGGTTTTCTTAGAAGATGGTATAATGCAGGTAGACAAAGAGGATCATGTAGACATTCAGTAGATTGTGACATAGGGGTCAACTTCGATGATTAATTAGAGAAATTTTGAGTCGCAAAAATCTTAAAATGAGGAATACATCATTGAGATGACTTATTAAGAATGTCCTTGAGAGAAATGGAGGACAATGACTTAGGAGTTGAATTAGATGAATGAGTAGAAAAATTTCCAAAGTGACACAAATCTTTAGAAGAGGAAAACATCATTTAGGTGATGGATTATTCTTTAGAAAAATAATAATAACATGGATTAGGATTAATTGGATGAGGCTCAAGAGGCTGAGGGGAATCGAATAATAACATGGAATAGAATAATCATGCGAATATGAATGATGAAGAGGACTAGAAGGATAAAAATGATTAGGAGAATTAGAATCATAGCATGAACTATGAAATTAACATGGGTAAGGGGTAGCAGAATGGGTTCCCTAGTGTGAAGAACCAATCAAGGTTTAGTCATGATGGCAATATTTTTATGTGAATTAGGAAACCTAGGTTCCCTATTGTCATAAGTATGAGGAACCATGTGATAGTTAGTCATGGTTGGCATTGTTGGGACCAAATGCCTAGACCTAGATTGTATGATTGAACTCCTTCAAATGGAAGGAAGTTCCATGTCTATTGAGCATCGTAATGATGATAGACTAGACATTGTACAATATGGGTATGTTTATGTGATTTTCTAAGGGTAATATAACAAAAAAAAATCGTAATGACACAATTTTGACAATGAAATAAGTTTTTGAAAACAAGTTGCAAGTGTGAATATTAAAAAGGTTGATTAATATTTCTTTGTGTAATATGATTTACCAAAGGAAACTATTCAAAAGGTGTTAAATGTATAATGAAAGTCACCAAGGAAAATCTATAAAGTCTTGGACAAAGGAATGGCTAAAAAGGAAATTGTTTCCTATGTTTAAATTGATTCAAAATTTGTTTCATAAGATAACAAAACAATTTCAATATTTAAATCTAGTTTTCAAAAAAATAAAAATGAAAAAGGGGTTGAAGTGATTTTGACCATGTAGAAACTAAAAGTATACATTTAAATAAAGTTTAATACAAATAAGGTTTAAGTCCTAAAAATGGCAGATACAAATGCGAGCAATGAAATAATGCAATTTCAATAATTATATCAAGTTTATGAAAATAATATATAAGTATAAAAATGTATTGGCATGAAGTTCCCATTGTAGCAACACACCTTCAATAATCATATCAATTTTTAATAAAAAAATTGAAGTATAGTTATGGGTTGATACAATGCAAGAAACATAACAATACACTTTGGACACTTAAATCAAGTTTGAGAAAACAAGTTGTAAGTATCAAAATTGGATTGAAACAATGCAAGAAGCATAATGACGTAAAATTAGATTGTGATGAGATACCTTATACAATGAGACATCTCAATATGGGTGTCAAGATAAACTACCAAAATATGAGGACGTACCAACACACTTTCAACACTTACATCAAGATTGCAAAGTGGAATGGATGTAAGTGTATGAAAAAAAGTGGTGGAAACAATTTTGAAGCACTTCAAGTTGCTTCATTTTGACCAAGAATGCCTAAAATATAACAAGGTAATTAGTACAAGTGGTGATGAAAAATATTGGTTGCAACTTTGGTAGAGTTTCTCCTTGTTAATTAACAAGGTACAAACTAGGAAAAAGTTGTGTTGTAAGTTTCGTGATGAAAGATACGTGGTGTAACTTCAATGGACTCTCCCTTGTTCAAGAAACAAGTTTTTAACTCCAAGGAAGTCTTTCATTGTAAAGGATATTTGAAACATGCATTCAATAATAGTTAAGTCCCTAGGCTTTTGTTCTCGATACTCACTAATAACTTGTCTAAGAGAGGTGCGATTTTCTAGAATAAATACTAGAAAAAGGACCATTACCCCATAATAAATTTAATGAATGAGGCCTCATATGGAAAACATTTAGCACTCCTCATGGGAATTTCTAGTCAAGTAGGTAGTGGGGAAGTTCCCATTTCGTAAACCAGTTCCCTCAATGTGTTCACTACTTTGGGGTTCCTATGGTAATCCTCATAATGATTTTTATGGAAAGGCACTTCCCATAGTTTAAATTAAACGGGTTTAAGCCCTTATCTTAACCTACAAATATAGTGTGAATGAATGGTGTCTTTTTTTAATCTTAGATCTTAATTTTATTTTGCACACTTTTGACAACCTACACATAGTGTAGTGAGTATTTTTTTATTTTATTCTTTGACTAGATAAAGGTCTTGCTCTCAAAAGATTAGTATTTTTACATGCAAACCCTAATCTTGAGAAATAGGATGAAGGTCATTTTTGATTCTCAAGATCACTCAAAAGAGCAAGAGAAGAGAATTAGTGTTGTTTGATCTAACTATTAGAAATGGTAAAACTTTAACCAATTAATGTTTTTGATAGATGATTTTTTCCAATTTTAAACCAACGTGTTCAAAAATAAAAATCAAAGTTTCTTTTGATTCTCAAGATCACTCAAAATCCCAAGAGAAAATCATATACAACATTTGATGAAAATTTAAGCAAATGGACTTTTTGAATCAATGACAATTAAGTGCATGAAAAATTGATTTCCTTAAACAACCTAAATGATGAATTTTCCAAGTAAACCAAAATGTTAGAAATGAAGATCAAATTTTCTTTTGATTCTCATTATTGCTTGAATGCAAAGAGAAATACATACACAAAATTTTATTTAATTTAAGAAAAATATAAATAAAAACATTCATCAAAGCATTTAAGTGTTAGAAATTGATTTTTAAATAACAACTCAAAAGATTTAAAAAATCATTTCTAACAAAAACTCAAAATTTTAGTACTAATTTAGATAAAAACCTGCATGTTAGGATAAAAAACATGTATAAATCTACAGGAAATTAAAAATCAGTTTTGAAAATTTTGGAAATTTTTAGAAATTGATTGAAAGGTTGACACAATAGTGCATGTAGGAAAAATGTGGTAAAAATGGAGAAAAATGCATATTGTTAACATAAAAACTATAGAAACATTGCAGCACGTGAACAACAAAAAGGTAGCAAGAAATGCATCCCTTGAACAACAAAACCGTAGCAAAAAAACAACAAAATTTCACAAAATCTAAGCAAAGCGCAGCAAAAATGCAACAAAAACATATTCATGAAATAAAAGCCAAAAGCTCAAAATTTTCTTAATAAGATCATATTTTTATATCAATTTCCCTCCCAAATACCTTTAAAAAGGACTTGGCACTATTAAACATGATCATACACACCCCAAAACCAAATAATTTAAACAATTTTAAATATCTTTGCATATAAAAATGAAATCTAAACTAATAGAGCATAAATAATGAGCATGAGACAAAGGAGTGGCATAGGACGGACATGCCATACGTATGCAGTGAAACTAGAGCTAAGTAAATCAATAGAAACTAACACCAAGTAGTGTCAATAACAAAGATAATTTAACTAAGAATCGTGATAAATCCATGGAAAAGGAAAAACTAACTAATGCATCTAACATTTAAAACATGAAATGCTAACCTATAATTTGATGTTTTTTATGGGATTTTATATTATAGGTGTCGATTTTTTTTAGCTAAAAGTTGATACGTGTGGTCAAAAGAATCTATCTCCATGGAAGAGGAATATATCTCACCAATATGGCTTTGTCATCTATGGTTCTTCTTTTACTACTCTTTGCAAGTAGAGAATAGAAATGGATGTTTGATCAATAAGCTTTTGAAATTTAAAATGGTCTTATCATATGCATATATTGTAAAGGTTTAATATTAGAAGGAAGGTACTAGGTTCTTTATATAGCTTTCCAATTTGGGAGAATATTGCAACCTAGTAAATGTGCATTAAAGGTAAAGTAGAATTAGAAAGGGGTAAACATGAATGAAGAGATTAATTAGTAATTAGCAACTCATGGGAGTTAGAGATGCTTTAATTAATCAACTAAGATTACTTAATAGACCAAGATAAGCTTTAACAGACATTTGGAGATGATTTAGAAGGAAATGGGTAGAATTTCAAGGTTTTGAAATGGGGATTTAACCAATAAGAAGGTTAATTATTTAAATAGAAGATTAAAAGGATTAATTAATTAATAATAGTTCTTTAATTAATTAACATAGGATTATAACTAATGAAGTGTTGTTAATTGATATCCAAGATGGGGTGAAGGCTAGTTAATTAACGAAATGTGATTAATTGAAAGAAATGAAGGAAATGTTAGCTAATTAGTGGGAAATCACTAATTATAATGAAATGACGAGAATGAGGATAAATAGTGAAATTTGAGTATTAAAAATATGTAGTTAGATTTAGGTTTGTACAATTTCCAATGATATATCACAATTGTATTTTTTATAAAATATGATCAAGATATGACCTATTCTTTGAAAATCAATTTTGAGGGTGCTTGGATGAGAATGGTCTCATGAGGGTCTCATGGTTCAATGATTGTTATGATTTATTTTCAAGGTTTATCTTGGTTTTGATGTCTTAGAAAACATTTATAAGTGTGTGGCATGACATGGTGAACTTTTGTTTGATCTTGTTCACTTAATGGTTGGTGAGTTAGTTAATTTTGTGTTTCAAGATACTTGTTTTGTTCTAATGGAGGTATAGAAGAGTATTTGTTATAGTGGTGACCTACTTGGTCCTTTGGATGATTTTTTTAGGATTTTATGACGATTCTTTAAGTTTTTCTTTACTATATTAATTATAACCCTTGGTGTTTTAGGAAAAGAAACGGGTATAAAGGGATATTAGAAATTTCATTAGTGCTAGTTGTGGATGAGGAGGAAATGTGTGATATATAGGGGAACTTGCAGAGGTGGGAGAGGTCTTTGTGACTTGTAGGAGATGGTAATTAATATGTGAATAGGTTACGAAGAGATATTAGATGAGGATGAACTAGGTTCGAAGGAAGAGGATTTGGGTAAAAAGGATTAAGAGTTATTTTGAGTAATAAGGAAGGAGAGTGACCTTCATGGTTTCATACTTAGTTGCAGCAACAAAAAAATAAGTGGTGAAAAAATCATTTAGGTGTCTAAGTTTGTGCTTGGTCATCTATGGTGTTTTGGCCTCTTTGTAGGATTGGTGGCCTACTAAACTATAGATTGGTGCTCCTTGTGGGGTTGGTACCTCACTAAATAAATATCTTGTGATTTTTAATATTCACTTGAGTCCTTCTTATGAGTAATATAAGTAGAGGTTAAGTGGATTTTCTTAGTCTTGATGGTTTCCCACATATATGTTTTTCCTTTGTGTCTCTTGCTCGTGTTTATGGCTTGATTGTGTATGGTTTAATGATATTAATGCTTAAAGGGTTTTAATTATGTATGGTTGTATGGATCATGAATAATAATGAATGATGAATGCAATGGATAATTTTTTTAAATTACTTATTCACCCCCCCTCTCATTCCATTGTGCTTCCAAAATCCATTCATATGCAAGTGTTACATGACCATGATAAGTTCCTCATTGGTGTAATGGTTTGCATGCATGTCCATGTGTTGAGTCCATTGTGTCATATTAGGCATGTAATCGGTAACAAATAACTGTCAATGGTGATCAGTTGCATGTGCGGAGGGTAGGTGATAGTAGCTTCATGATTTTCAATTCAACCTTTGAGATGTCATAACCAAGAGTGGTCAAGAATAAGTAGAGTAGGTTGGGTGTTAAGGGAAAGCCACACTTTTGTGGCAAGGATTCTAAGACCATAATAAATTAGTAACATTGTGTATGTTTAGAATTATTACACTCATGCAAAAATGGACAACTTGAAACTTTGTTACGATGGATGGCATTGGTGAAGTAAACCTTCGCTAGGGGAGATTCTTTAAGTTTAATATTTGTTTTGTTGAATTAATTAATGACTACATGTAATTTTCAGCTATGTGTTCTATTACAAAATGTAACAAATCACATAGTCTACAATTTCATGTTTGTCTTCAAGCAAAATAACACAAAGGCCCCAAAGGACATATGTGTTATCTTGATAAAGACAAAAATACATAATAGATGAAGTGTTAAGTTTTGGAACAACAATCAAAGTTCTGATTATAGTAGTATCAAAGTTCATTACTAAGGTTACAAGTATTTTAAAGTTCTTTCCTTCATGATTAAATACATTCAATTATGTTATTGAGTTGTTTAATTCATTATACAATCCATATAAAAAGCTGAAATGCATAAGGAATTATGCAACTAGGTTTCAGAATTTGATTTTTTATTCATAAGAGTTTTCAAATGTTTCCCCACACAAGTCATGGGATGTGAATCAAGTAAACATCATAACTACTTAAATAGAAGGTACATGTGCATGAAAATAAAAGCAAAAGAATATGAAGGAATCCATCATTACCTTATTTCTTTTGTCTATGTTGCTCCACTTCCAGCTCCAAACTTGATCCATCTTCATCCTTGTTATTCATCACCTGCACCTTTGAACCTAAAAACAAATAAAAAGAGACCATCAAACACAATCTCAAAGGATTAAATCACTATTAGGTTAATTATTATATTAATTATGCATTGCATAATAATTAGAGTATTTATTGTTTATATGGTTATAATTAATTATAACCATCTTATTGTTTGTATTCAAACAATACGGGTGTTGTTATATTGTTTTAACAATATAATTGTTTGGTTGTATTTTATATTAGTTATGCTTCCCAGATTACTTTTTTGGAAGCTTGTGTGAAATAGTTTATTGTTGCACTGTGCAACATATCTCCGTGTATGTATTCAGTTGTACAATGCCTATAAGTATTGCAGCTCATACAAATGTAAATGGTTGATTTCACATTAATATAATTCATAGGCTACCATCCTTGTTTTTGAAATTACATTTGGTGTCAGAGCAGGTTGAAGGATATTGGAGGATTGCAATAGAGTTTGAGGAGCATTGGAGAAGCTTGTGCAAGAAAAGGAGAGCTAGAGTTTCCTCTGCAACTTCCCACCCCATCCCATGCAATACCATCATCAAATTCCTCAAAATCACCATCAAATTCATCAAAACTACCTTTATTCATTGCAATTAAGGTTGATGAGGATTGAATACACCAAGGAAGAGATTACAAGCTCAAAGGAAGGAAGAAAATTGATCTAAGGTGCCATACACACTCAAAACCACCTTCATTCTCACCAAAACTGCCTGTCATTTTTTCTCTTTGCTGGAATTTTTGCTCAAAACCACCTTTCCCAAACCGTGGTTTTTAAAGAGGTATGGTTTTATAGTTTGGAAGTGTTTAATTACAATTTTCTCTTTATGTATACTTGTTTAGCTTAGCCGCCCAAGTGGCTAGCATAAATTTTGTAAGACACTTCCCATCAAGAGAGGTCAAGGGGTCAAATCCCCCTCCCTCACCCACTACCAAATTTGGCAGAAAATTTAGTGGAACCACTAACTTTAGTGGTAAATTCAAATTTAGTTATAACTAACTAAATTTAGCGAGAAAAAACCTATTTTAGGCAAAATTGTTTTTTTCCTCCACCTTGCAAATTTTTACATTCTAAGCAGTTTTTGCAAAAGGATGCCTATCCAGAAATTGCATTTTCAGCTATATTTTTGCAATTGCTTGGCGTAGTGGGTCATTTTAAGCTCAGGAGGCCACTGGGTCCATAAAACCAAAAAAAAATTCCTTCCGTTCAATTTTTTCTAAATTTTTGAATGTAATTGGATGCTTCATCATATTGTAGTAATTTGTAGATTGCCATAGTCAATCGTAAATATTATAACTACTCATAAACTTACAAAAAATTGTAATACAAAAAAAATAAAATTGGTTCTGTAACACTCACGAGATCCTAGATCACATTTAGATCATTCGAGTAGATGTGGTCCTCCGAGAAGCACTTATGGGTAAAGCCGTCGTGACTACTACTTCAATTAATGCCTAATATCACTGCAACAACATCGTTTGGGCATCGACCATTTGAATCGACGGGGAGTAATAAGGTCACAGTGCACACACTATGAGCCATCCCATCCGTCTGTGAATGATTGCACAACATAAATCCGGACTGAGAAATTATCCAAGTATATAGAGAAGTTACACATGCATATGAGGATATTTCTTTGAGCTAGTGTCAATAATCAAACAAATGCTTAGTATTGTCTTGGTAACATGTATTGAATTCTTTCATGTACGTTAATGCCTCTTTCACATCTTGCAAGTATATAGAATGGGTAAGATTCTTCCACGTATTGCTGAGTATATCGGAGGGGTACATATATAGAAAGGTTCGGTATATCGATCGACAAGTATATAGATTAGGAGACCTTATACCTGGAGTGATAAGAGCCAAACCCTGTAAGTTTTTCCTGCAAAATGGGCACCAATGACCCCAAATTTTTCTTCCAGATTCACAACTACTCAGAGGAAACAACTATGTTGCATAGAAGATAAAAATCAAGACACAACTTGAGTTTGAAGAGATCTCTTGTTTTGGTGGTACTATGACCAGATCAACTACTGATACAACACAACAATGGCAGTTTGATAGAGAAGATTAGAAAGCCAAACTCATCATCTTGTTTGGAGTTTCTAATGATGTGCAACCCCAAATTCATGATGCCAAAATAGCCAAAGAAGCGTGGGATAAGTTGAGCATGGTGTATGAGACCAAACAAAACAATGTCATTTTGAATTTGCAGAGTCAGTTACACACATTGAAGTTCTAATAGAATGAGAAAATCGTAGCTTTCTTAAGAAGAGTTGTAGAATTGAGGGCTTCACTTTTATCCCTAGGAGAAGTGGTCAAAGATTATGCTCTTGTTCCTAATGTTCTGGGAGCACTCACTTCTTCATACCATATTTTTCTAACAACATTAAACTTGTCGATACGAAAATTAGTTTTGAAAAATTTGAAAACCTGTTGTAACAAGAGGAAGCAATGCATAGTAAGGATGATGAAGAGGAGCAGAAAATTTCTTTACATCAAAATGGAAAGGAAAAGGTAAAGGAAAACCTAGTTCCTATCAAAATTCCCAAATTCAAAATTAGTATCAAGAGGACATGAGACAATAGAAGAAGTAATGTCCAATCGTAAAAGAGGACATGACCTAAAAGATTGTTGGTATAATACTTACAAGAAAGGTTCATCAAGCAACTCTGGACCTCCATAACAATCTCACAAGGGACATTCTAACTACAATCAAGGGAAGAAAAAGGGGAACTAGAAAAGAAGACCCCATCAGTAAGGAAATATTGTTGAGAAAGAAGAACATTCAGATAATGAAGACTTCTTGTACACTACTCAATCAAGTGAACCATCCATGTCATCTAGTGATGTCTGGTATGTTGATTCGGGAGCCACTCAAAACATGACCGGTCATAGAGACTGGTTTACTTAATGAAGGACCCACCATTGAAAAATCATGTTTCGTTGGGATGTGTTTCTTCAAACGCAGTTTGGGGGATTGGAAATATCTCTCTACCCCTTGGTTCACGCAAGCGCAGATCTGCCTAATGTCTTATACGTCCATAGGTTGACAAATAATTTTCTTTAAGTCGGGTAGTCTATCTTCATGCAAATGAATCTCCTGATATCAGGAGGTATGATTACAGAGAATATAAATGCATAACAGAAAATCAGCAATATTCTATATCAGTACATATGATTCTTACAATCATTTCAAAGAGCAAAGATAAAAAGAAAAAACTACGGAACATAAGAGAGACAAAAAACCTAATGTTTTCTGACTAGTTTATCTAAATGTGCGGATATAGGTAAGAAGAAGGAAATAAAAACCAATTGTTCTATTTATATATCATAAAAGTACATTTATTTCAGTTCAAACTAAAGGATAAATATACAAAGATGTACTGTACTAATCCATAAAAGAAATGTAGGTTTAGTGCTATAGATTCTAACAAATGGAATGAGATAAAATTGTAGCTGAAACAAAATGGAAAAGGAAATCGAGAAAATTTTGATAGGGATTCGCCATGTAAAATGGACATTTTACATCTTTCCATCATGTTATTTCACAACTAATACATGCTTGAAAGTTGTGACAAAAGATAAACTACTATTGATCAAATAGTAATCTGAATAAGGAGAAGTATTGCAAAAATTCAACTCAGAATCAATAACAAAGAAGGGCCTAAAGATCAATTTCAAGTTCATATTTCTCATCTCCTTTCTCATTTCAAGTAAAGCTACAACTATGTTGATGAAAAGAAAGTTAAAATCCTCAAGCAAAAAAGGTACAACCAATTACAGTAGATCAGATTTGCAGCCACAATATCATAAATGGAGTCTTGATTATTTATGCATGTAATAAAAGAGATGCTAAGTAAATGTATACTAATTTCAAGAGAAGTATGAGTACACAAAATATAGCTAATGCAAGTAGTGAGTGAGATCTTAAAACATAAATCATGCATTTTAGGAAAGCTATTTCATAACACCAGTGAAGACACCAAATTCACAGAAATTAAAAAGATTATTACCAAGTACAAATTACGAGTCTTGAATCCCATTTCCATTAGAACATCAGTTTATCAAATTGAGATAATGGAGCAGTTATTTATGTTGCGAGACATAAGGAAGAGTCAACTGAAAGATATTTTATCATACTTTCACAAGTGAATGAGAAAATGGAAAATTAATGCTAAAATTCTCGAAGTCATTTAGTTGAACATATTCGATATTTTATAAAGAAGATTTTTAGAAAAAAACTGAACAGTAATACTCTCAATGGTTGATAACCAAGTTACATGATGCAAAATCTTATCAATTTTCAGCTGATACGAGATAATGGGCAACAAGTTATCAAATCTTTTCTTCATAAATACATGAGAAATAAAAATAGATAATGTCATAAAATATCTCAGATGCAGGATCTCATTGAATCACAAGGTTGTATTCATGATCGATATATTGTAAAATCTATGAGGAAAATCATCATTCAAAAGCATAGCGGGGAAGAGTTTTGTATATAATATTATTTGCAAGTCTTACAAAATGAGGGTGAGTAATTAAGTTTGAGTTCCAGCTAATAAGGCATTATTTATGCAAAAGGAATCAAAATTATATAAAAAGTGAGAAGCAATTTCCAAGCACTTGAAATAGTGATAATGTCAGCTCAAAAGCTAGATCACCATATATTAAGAATATAATGCAACACAAACCACATGTCCACAAGGATGCAACATAGTATGAAAGTAAGTAACAAGTTCATGTTATTGAATAATAAAGGAGAACAATTTTCCAAGAGAAAATATTCATCCCTCGAAGCACAAGGCATCCATGAAATAAGCACAAATAAATATTCGATAAAATTTTTAGAAAACTTCAGGGCGTATAATGAAATGTAGAGATGAGCTATAGTCAGCTTCAAATTTGTGCATAGAATAGTTCAAGAATAGAAATGCTTTTCAAACTGATGCAAAAACCTCTAAATCTACATAAATATGTCAAACCATCCCAGTATCAAGATTCGGAGAGATTCAAAAGAAAATGAAACACAGATTCAAAGCAAAAATAATTCAATTCAAGCGGACACCCAGAACATGGCCTCAATGTTTAGATTTTGGAAAGAGGTCAGAAATAACACAAAAATGTCATATAGTTCATAACATTCAAAATTGGAAGCTTCATCTCTTTACATATCGATCTCAGTGAAGAATATCGTAAACCTAACAAAGATGTAAAAGTACATAAAACAAAGAAAATGCAATATTTGGGGGATGATAATCAACTTATAAGGTATACCTTCCTAACTTATGGTTTTCAAGAACAACTTTTGGAATGAGAATAGAAATAAAAATAGATCTTACAAACAACGTAAGACAATTAATTTAAGCTCCAAAATCTCATACATGGTGGCCATAGTGAAAAGGGAAACTATCATAGCAAGATTGAAGCAAAAACATCATACCCATTTGGCATAAGGAAATCACAAGTCGTGGCATCATTATGAACTTATCGGTTTGAGTAGGAAGAAGCCATCACAAGATTTTCAAAAGCATCAAAAGAAACACAACACCCAAATCTCAACCAAGTCCAAGTGCATGGTAATGGGTATCAACAGTAAAGAAATACAACCATATTTTGAAGAAATATTACAAAAGCTCATGGAGTAAATAGTCTTCAAACTCAGAGATAACCCATAGCTCAATGAAATACAACAAAGTTTCAAAATTTAAATCTTTGCAAATAAATGGCTACCAAATGCCTTAGATTTGGAAATGGAAATATGCACACTCAGAGTAAATATAATGATGAAGCTGAATAATCAAATACCTGCATCAAATAATATAAATATCTACCGATAGTTTGCATGAATAATTGAAATGCAATGAAATTACCAGTACAATATGATAAAAGCCACGAAACCCTCATTAATATCAAGTGTAGAATAAAATGATGAAGAACCAAACAATTTTGAGCTCAGAGATCAAGGTTGCACAAGAAAATTCAAAGAAACACAAGGGTTTTGAGGTGTTAGTGCTAATAAATCCAAACCTGACTGAGAGAAACAAAGTTACAACTCAAAGAACCAGAGGCTCACCTTCAAAAAATGGCCTCCATTAGAGTTTACACAGTTTTTTCTAAGTCCATAGAAGCACAGTGGCTCAAAAATCCAGCAAAGAAACCAGACAAGCCTTCAAAACTAGCTCGAAGGATCTCATCAAATATCCACCAACAAAATTTTTCCACAACTTCATCCATTCCCTCAAGCTCGAGAGGAAAAATAATGAAAATGAAGATATTCATAACCTCATAAAACTGATTTACAGAGGAAACAAAAGTTAAGAAAGATAAACAATGGCGGTCTATTAAACATTTGTTAGGGCTTGATGAGAATGAGCAAGTGAGAGTGACAAGTGATAAGCTTGATGAGATCTTAAACAAACCTAACTCATGTGGAGTTATCATCAACGACCAAGATCAAGTCGTGCAACAATCGATGATCAAAAACAAAACTACAACCAACTACCCTGTCATTAAGGATTAAAATATCCATGGTGGAGATCAATCAAGTACTAGATGATCAACAATAAAGAATCAATCATCAGCTTCTATGCAAACCACCATGGTTATAATTCACTGACCATTTTAATTGCAAGGTTGAAACCCTACTCGAGGGTACAAAGGATCAACGGTGAAAAATCATCAAGGAAAGAAATTAGTTATTAGTAAGCAAGAATCAAATTCCACACATGTACCCCTTATTTACTCTCAATTTAACTAGTGGTTAGCTAATAATGACACAAAAATGCAAAGTGATGAGTCACCATGGGAGAGGGGCTAGCCCACATTATTTAAAATAAATCATTACATTGATCCTGGTTAAGGTCTCACAATATATGCCCAAATAATAAAAAACTGACAAAAAATTATAATGTAATGATAATAAAAAAAAGTGGATGAGTATTATAGTTTGGAATGACCCCATGTTTATTTAAATCAGAATAATATGCCGAAGAAAAGGGACTCAAAGAATAGTCAACTATGATTATTAAGTACAATTCTTCATGTGACTACAAGAAGATAACTAAATTTGACATCGAGTCTGCAAGTGGTCCCCACTAGGATGAATACATGGGTGAATTATTTTTTCAAAGTATTGTAAATAAAGAAATTATTTTGCTCATGCACAAAGATATTATTTTGAATTTGCATCCAAGGGGATAGAACTAAAGAATGCCAAATTTATCAATGCAAGTGGATCGATTTGCAAATGTAACATCATCAAATAGAAGACAAAAAGATACATGCATTGGAGAAGACTTATTCATCAAGAAAAGCTTATTATTATCAAAAAATTTCATCCAACTTTATTAAAAATAGAATAGTCAACTATAGTTTGATTGAGTTGTATTTTTGTAAACAAGGCTATTAATGCCTCATCATATTAACATGATTATTTGTATTCCTTAATTTTTTCATGATAAAGGATAAAAATGGGATGCATGGGCGAGTAAAATTTTAGTCTATTTTTAGGAAGGGTAGGATGAATAATTTTTCTATATATTTTGTGCATTGGAAAAGGACAAGGAGGGGAATGTTTGGACACATGAGTCTTTGAAGCAGATTTTGCCAATTTTTCCTTTTGAATGAGGGATTGATTTCTACCTTTCCAATTATTTGTAGTGTCATGTATACTTTATTACTTCTTGTGAATGTCAAATTCCTGATTGATCATCTTACCTTTCTACAAATTTAGTTATTTTTACATAATATTAGTGTGCATGTTTATCTTAACAGTATTGTTGTGAATCATTCCCTCAATACATCAAGTGTTTTTCCTTAATATTCTGCTGAAAACTATTGGTTTGTGCATCCAGAATCCATTCTCAGATATTTGTGCAAATACTTAGTCAAATCCCTCAACAAGTTTGGTGTATCTTTGACCCCAGTTTTCAATTTATTTACAGTCATATTTTACCCTCAAAACCCTAAAAAATTAGTTTAGGATACATCAAAAAGGAACTAGCCTTGATACCGAAGACTCACCTCAACAATAGGTATAACCATAGTCCTAAGGTATTCCCATTGTATCTATGAAAATAAAGAGATACAGAGAAAGATTAGAACCCCTATAGTCATCTCTTTATAGGGTGTACTTTTGAGAGATAATAGTTTTTGGCATGCTCAGTGGGAAAATGAATCAGATTTGTAAGAACATTACAATAATTTATAGTAGATTCACAACAAAGAAAAGATACTTTTGGATCAACAAGCTGCAATAACTTATTCGATAGATTAAAATATTTATTTGGCGACTCCGTAAGGCTGATTTCATATAAGTTTTACAAAGCATGTTTCATGCTCGAAGTGGCTATAATATCATCGGTAAGAGGAATTCCTTCTAATTTTATTTTTTTACCTTTGAATTTTGCAAGAAGAAGAAGAGTTAGTAACACCCTATCTTATAATAGGCCTAGTTTTAACAACCCTCCTCCCAATCTTCCCTCACCACTTATTAATTTATCCATTAAGATCCCAATTTTTCTAGTGGCTATTAAACCACCTAGGAATTTTGTGACCTTTACTAATTGTATCCCATTAGTAATTCTATTTTATCATGATATCCCTAATGCTATCATCAAAATTTTGGCTTCATTCATGAGTGAAAATCAAACTACTCCCATTGAACAAATCAAAGATGTTGCAGCGCTATGTGCAATCCATAATATAACACATGAAGATGTGGCTTTAAGACTTTTAGCTACATCCTTTAAAGGGAAATCCTTGCAATGGTATATAAACTTAGAGATTGGAAGCATAAGAACTTGGGATGAGTTAGGTGAAAAATTGTTGAAACAATTTCAAGACCATTCTGATCATTTATCCCTCATAGAATAGTTGTCTACAATTAAGAGATCCCCTCATGAATTTATGGCTAGTTTCAATATCTGTTTTGCTAGAACTTGGGAAAGAATTCTAGCAAGTGTCAAGCCTCAAGCTGACCATGCTTTTCTTTATTATCTTAGAGCCTTAAACAATGATATTTCAACTATGATTCAATCTATGGGAGGTGACACTCTCCGGAAGCTTATGATATTGCTATAAAGGCTGAAAATAGTCTTATTCAAGCCAAATCATTACGACCAAGGCCTTTAGTGCCTTTTTGGCAGATTTGGCACCTATCCCACATCTTATCACCATTTTGGAACCTTAAATTACAGCCCCATCAGATGATGTGTTTAAATCTTTGCAGACTATGGGAAACAAGATAACGTCAATTGAAAATAGACTTGCATTACCTAGCATGCCTTATCAAGCTCCTTATCAACAAAACCAACAAAATAGGTAGCCTTATAAATAGAATTAGAATTATAGACAACCATATCAGCAAAGGTAGTTTTACCCAAAGGCTCCTAGTTCATCTAACACTTTATTCCAGTTAATATGGCTACAAAAGAATGGTGTCAACCTTGTAATCAACCTCATTCAGCTACAAGTTTCCCAAATGTGTTCCTGAATATAAGCCTTGTTGCACAACCTCAACCTGAGACATTGTTCATGCCTCAAATGGAGGGTGGGCAGCAAGAAACTCATGTTCAGAAAGCACCTGAATAAAACTTGGTCAGTTTTAGTGAAGATGATTTTATTGCAGTTACTACTAGGGCCCAAGAAAAGGCCCAGAAAGTCAAAAGTTTCAAAACAGACCTATTCTACCCATAGTCATAGATAAAACAACAACTACAGGCCAAAAATCAGCTAACAATTTTGTTGTTCCTAAGAAAACAACAAGTGTTTCAGCTGGTAAAGAACAAAAAAAATAGTTACAACCTGATCCAAGAAGATTTTTATACCTCAGATATATCAAAAGAAGTAGAGTCAATTTTGCCAAAGCCTATGCTAAAATAGTAGAATTTGTTTCCAAAATTGTTTCTTCTTTTAACATTGTTGATGTAATGAAAAAGCATAATGTTAATATCTCAATGTGGGATGCTCTAAGTATTCCAGGACAGCAGGAGCTGCTTTCTCATGAACTTGCTAAGCTGCAAATTTCTTCAAAAATAACAGAAAAAGAAGTTCAAAAAATATACATGGTGCTTGGAACAATGGAACAGGACCACATTAAAGAATTTAAATGGATGGTTCAAAGGTATTAAATGCTCATGATATGAAGTATCGACCACTATTTTAACTATCTCGATTATTGGAGATCATTTAGTTTATAAGCGTATGGTTGATAAAGGTGTAAGTAGGATAATTATGCCTAAAGTAACTACAGAAAAGTTGGTCTTGCAGTATGAGCGTATAGACAAAAGTGTGTTGCAGCTAGACGGGACATTAACTAATATAGTTGGTATTATTAGAAACTTGGAAGTAACTTTACATGCTTGTCCCAATGTTACAATTCTACAAGATGTGACTGTTGTAGATTTTCCTCCTTATTTTTCCTTATGTTTATCACGAGATTTTACAACAAAAATAAGAGGTTATATTTCTTCAGATTGGTCATTTTTGTTCTTTACTACACAATATGGAACTAAGGTTACCGTAAATTTAGAGCCTCTGGCTAGATTTCATATTGAGCCTCATGCTTCAAATGTTGTAGCAAATTACTCAATTCTAGATCAGTCTGATTTTGATGTTACAACTCATGTTTCCACACTTGATGGTGTTTCTAATCTGTTCATGGATGAAAAGACTCAAGAAGAACATGCCTATGACCCTTTTAAGGAAGTGGAAGAATATTTGTTTGGTGTTTATTGCTTGCATGAAGAAAATGCACCAATTCCCTTGTTGTCTAAAATAGAAGAAGCAACAAAAGGGCTATGGAAGCTTCACTTTGATGGAGCTAAAAATAAGAAAGGACAAGGTGTAGGTTTAATGCTTACTTCCCCTTCAAATGAAAGGTACTTTTCAGCTTTAAGTTTACAATTTTCTTGTACTTGTAATGTAGCTGAATACGAAGCGTTAATTCATGGCTTGCAATGGGCTAGAAAGAAAGTTATCAATGACTTGTGAGTTTTCGAGAGATTCAAAATTATTTATTAATCAAGTGATAAAATTTAATCGTGTAAGAATTCATTATGAAGTCTTACAAACATAGAGTTTCAGACTTAATGGATGATTTTGATGCTATTAACATTCAATTTGTCCCAAGAGCTTAAAATAAGCATGCAGAAAGACTTGCAATAGTTGGTGCTAGCTTTAATATACTAGAATAAAGTGAAAACAACAAGGTACAACCACATATTAAATTAATTTTCAGACCTTGTTATCTCAAATTTCCCCCCCCAACAAAATTGACCAAACATGACCCGTGAAGGAAAAACATTCAAGGGACTATTCCATCATACGAGCCCATGCTTCAAATCTAACAAACAAGTCACAGATAGGCTCTACAATGGAGTAGAAAGGTCGGGGAAGGATCAAACAGAAGGAAGGAAACTAGAGGCTCAAAGGAAAATAAATGGAGAAGGCTTGAAGTCTTTGGGCTCTGTAAATGATTCGTTCCAAAATTGGTGAAGTATGGAGCAAGTGTGGAAGTTTCCAAGTGTCTCAATGATGCATCTTCAAAGATTAAGTCCCAAACGGGAGACTCAAACAAGTGCCAAGCCTCCACATGTCCGAGCCTCAAAATTTTCATTGGGCTTGAAAAGTCCTTGACTCAGCGGAAGGTGCCAAGTGTCACTTGGTGTAATTTGAAGATGGGAGCCCAAGGGAGAGACTCTAACTTGCACCAACCATCCATGTAGCCAATGGTAAAGAGAGGTCAAAAGAAGAGATGGCCTAAAATGACTAAGTATAACAAGTACATGTGGAAGGCGCCATGTGTCTTAATGATGCTCCTTCAAAGGTAAAATGCTTAGCAGGTTTTCAAATGAGCACGGACCTTCCACGTGTCCCAGGCCCAAAAAAGAGATAGATTCAGGGATTGAATAGTCAAAGAAGAGGGAGGCCGAGTGGAGTGAACCAAGTGTCGGCTCAACACAATTTCAAGAGTAAAATTTGGGGTGGGTTTCCAAACAAGCGCCAGGCCTCCATGTGTCCAAGGTCAGACTTTAAACCCGCCAACAAAGAGACTTAGGACAAGAGAATAAGGAAGGGGATGAATCTTTAAGATGCACGAGGCTGCCACGTGGACCCTGTATGGACATACTCTTTAAATATTGCGCTCCCACGATTTGAATCTTTAAACAGCCATATCTTTTGATTAGAAACTCAAATTTGGGTGGGAGAAGACTTTTTGGAAATGTATCAACACCCTCTATGTCATGGAAACATAAAATATCATTATTAATAGGATTTAATGGGTGAAAAATGGGAAAATGTCTTCTAAGACATTAATATATAATCCAATTTCTTGAACTACCAAATTATATTTTATTTGATCCATTGTTCTTCTTCCTTAGCTCACAAAATAGACATAGAGGATCAAAATTGAAAAATTGTTGGTAGATTTGAGAGGGGCATTGATTGATGGTGGTTGAGCTTTCAAATCAGGATTCAATGCGTATCTCAAGGTGGTTGAAGAAGGATTCGAATTCTTCCCTCCTCTCTTTCATTCTTCCTATATATTGTAATGAAGGGGAATATTCAAAGTTGTTGGTCATTGTTTCTCCTCTGCCCCCCTCTCTTTCTTCCTTAGGGTAGAATGCGGAGTCTAAGCCTCCTCCCATGGCTTTGTAATGGTGTTTTCTTTCCTCTTTCCCACTAATGATGTACCATGTAACATTTTGGAGCAATAAAATTTGTTTCCTAATGCATCTGTCTATCCTTGGCTTATTTTGTTTTCTCTTCTTACCTCTCATCATTTTTGGGTATATTATGCATACTATGATGTTTATTATAGGTTATGGGAGTTGTGCTTAATTGGTTTTAAATTGGTGCTCCGTGTGAAATATATCTCCGGTCCATGGTGCATTCTATCCACCCTCTCCTCTCTGCTCACTCTCTGTCCACTTGGGCGAGTCAGTCGTGATTAAACAACTTATTTTTTGGTGTATCACTACTTAGTGTAGGATCTTTCACCCCCTCTCTCTCTTTCCCCTTGGAATGGTTAGATTAGGATAGAATAGGTTATGCTTGCACTAGAGTAGCTTGTGGTAGTTAGATTAGGAAGAAATAATTGGCTTTCTTTGGAGGTCCATCTCAAGTTTTCCAAGTCCCTTAGCTTGAGAGATGGTCCCATGTTGTGCAATCACACCAAATGCCCCAATTCACACCCCGAGGACATTCAGAGGTGTTTTGATTATGCACTAACAGTTTTGGCACGATGGGTGGGATGCTGGTGACTCCATCCGGTCATAAACCCCATCTCTGGATTCTGAGACCTTTTCCATCCATTTCCACCCATCTTCATTCACTTTTCTTTCCATATCTCCCATTTTTCTCCCATTTCATGAAGTTGTGCAATCATGACTTCATTCCCTTCATGGAACTCACACTTACAGCAGCAATGTAATCCACCTCCAATGAATTTCCCAACTCCTCTAGATCAGCATTATTATCAAATCAAAAATAATCATGCTTACCCATATGAGCATTTCCAAAACCAGTTTGGCTATGGAGCTTATCAAGAAAAAGGGTATGCATACAATGAAAAAATTCAAATGGAAGAAGCTAATCTACTGGAGAAGTTTCAGAAAATGGAGGTTGACATGGTTCAGTCAAGGTCCATAACACAAATTAAGGAATTCAAGATTGGTTGCAGGGCACCTTTTCCATGGGAAGGCCATTTTCCAAGACATTACACCCCAAGATAAGCTTGACTTCACAGTTGAAGTGTTACTTCAACTTACACAGTGGATTGAGGACATTAAGGTTTATGAGCAAAGTGCGAGACAACCTTGTCAATGGGTAAGTCTATCACTAGCTCCCTCTCCTTCATTTTCTCTTTCTCCAACTTTATTATTTCAGTAGTGTCAAGAGTCAAGCCCCTCAGTGGCTGCCCCAAGTGTTGATTTCTCTTCTCCATCTCCTGCTCTTCCACCCCATCTCAGTTCTTCTACCCTTTTTGCTTCCAAGCGATCATTCCCTCCAAATAAACAAGAAGTTCCACTTCCCTCACCACAACAAACAAATGCAAAAGCTGGTTAAACCCCAACCTTCCACTCCTCTTTCTTTCCCAAGTCCATGTTGGGAAGAGACTCAAGAATCCAGTCAAGGAAAAAAACAAGAAGTGGAGACCAACAGAGAAGAAATGATAGACAATATGAAGATTTGGGCTGCTAAATTGGGGTTTACAAAGATTCTCTTGATGGTTAAGCCAATAGAGGATGTCAAGATGGAATAAAAATTGGTGGATGAGGATGAGTTTGTAGAAGAGAAGGAAAAAAATAAGAAGAAGATCAGTAGTATGTTTGCTCTAAATGTAGTGTCCCTAATGTCACTCTGCATCGAAGAAGATGCGGATCTAATCCAAGCTACAAAACCAATTAAGGAGGAAGAACAACCAGCTCCAAGTTCCATTGAAGAGGAGCAGTTGGGAGAGATCAAATCGTATTTGAAGCCACTCAATCAAGAAAGCATCATTGAAGATTTTTTTCTTTCATTTCAAGATCCTGATTTGATTGATGAACCCATGATGGAGGTGAACCATATAGTTTCAGATGCCCCAAGTGTGGAGCAAGCCATAGAAGAACCTTAAGTTCTTCCTCCCACTACACCCCCTTCAAGATCTAATGTTGAAGAGGATTTTGAGCTTTCAAACTTCATGTTTGAGGATGAAGGGAGCCATGGTGATCAAGTTGTAGATCAGGAGGACACCATGGAGGAGGTAGAGCACATGAAGTAGGACAACGAGGAGGAAAACTGTCTACCAGACTTGGAATATTACTTTGGTGGAGAGGATACCATGGAGATCACATCATTTTCTCCTCCATCTTCCACATTCCAAGCACATGATCTTGCTTCCATAAAGGAGGGCATTCAAGAACAATAGCCTATGTCTCACAACAGCCCTCTGGAACCAAGGTTAGAAGATATGAGTCTTCCATGTTCTTCACAAGAGGAGGAAATGAAAGAGAAAGAATATGTCACCATCCCTCTTACACCATCCATCCAAGAAGGTTCACAAGAAGAATCCATTCTTGGAGTTGAAATTTAGAGCAAGGGGCACATCAAAAGGATCAAACCTTGCCCAATCAGATACTTGGTTTCGTTGGAGCCAAGGGAGAAGCACAACCAGTCATGCTTTCTTATAAGCATGAGGGAGAGCCTCAAACTACCAAGATCAACAAAAATACCTATGGGAACCAAGTAAGAAATAGACAAAAGAGGTATTTGTTTGGTTTTGAGTTAATACCTTGATGATTTAGGTGGAGGATTGGCTTATTGTTAGTTTTTCATCGATACAAGTAGCCATATTCAATGTCAAATAATTTGCATGGCTGCCCCTTTTGAGAAAAAGAATCTATTTCTCCTTGCCTGTAGTAGGCTTTGTTTAAGATTTTCTTTCTCTCTGGTTAGTATTGGAGTAGGAGTATATTTTTTTAGCAAAAGAAGTGCATGTGCACACTCTGCGTGTCTCATTTGAGGCATGTATGATATTTTTATTTGTATATAAGTTTTGTTCGTATTGCTCTGGTGGTGCATGAGGCTAGGCCCTTCAGTATTCATGGTAGAAAGACACATAGTTGTCTGTAAAAGTTGTTAGTTCCAAAATGAAACAAATACAAAGAAACTAAAAATGGGTTTCGAGGCAATCCATTTCCAAGGTAGGTTCAGGGTCACCAAGTGTGAATGCTCGGGCTCACAAATCGAGAGAGGATCAATATCATGATATCATTATTAACTCCATGACCAATGGATGCTTCAAGGCCACCGATCTTTTCATCTAGCAATCAAATGCCCCTGTGAGTCACCAAATTGTTATCTAAATTTTCTCCCCGAAAAAATTGATAAGAAAAACCCCGTGCTGGGAAATAAATTCAAGAGATGGTTTCATCATACGAGCCCGATATCTCATTTCTAGTGATTCCAACTAAAATTGAGATAACCATAGAAATGTTTTGACAAAACCTCCTAAAAATTCCCTTTGAAGGAGATTTTGGGTTTTGAGTTTCCATTGCATGCAAACATGTCTTTTACATGATTAATGTTGAGTGTCTTCGAAACACGAAACCTAATTACATGTCGGTGTTTTGGGTTTTCGGAACCGGAGCATCGGAACATACCTTACAAAAACATGTTACATGTTTCTCATTTCCCAAAACCCAAAACCCGAAATGATCCTTTGTGTCAGGTTTTCAGAAGTTGATAGCATCCAAACATGTCTTTTACATGCTTCATGTCGGTTGGTTCCCAAAACCTGATTTGTTAAGAAACCCTTTGTTTCGGGTTTTGAGGACGTGTTGAGCATGATGACATGGAATTTATGTCGTGTTATCGGTTAGTTCACACCCGTGTTGGAGGAGGTGTAATAAATGCTAGGGTTTTATAAATAGTCCAATTTTACACGTCATTTCTACCTGACATATTTTTGCTACGTGGATTTGTTTTACATGCTCCATCGACCTACAAACCCGACTGAACTTCTCAATCGATTTCATGATCCATATTCGACCATATTTAAAATTTATTGAAGGTATTTTCTCTTCTTATCATTTGGTGGTCTTTGGGTTTGTTTTTGAAGTGTTCTTTTGGTGTTTTTTCTCTTTGATTTTCTTGCCTCTAGGTTTAGGGTTTATGGTTGTTTTCTACACTTTCTGTTGAATTTCAATGAAACCTCTTGTCTAATAGTTCATCTTGGGTGTTTTCTTATTTTATTGCATGGATATACTCTTGTAATTTTTGAGAATAATTTATAAAACCTAACTTACAAGCTTGGAGGAAATTTTACCTGTTATGACATCCCAAAAACGGTGCCTTTGATTGATTTTACAAGGTGTCCGACATTATTTGGTTTCCATAGTGTATCGGGTTTTGTAAAGTGCTCAAGCATCTTCCAACATCTACAAAGTGTCGGAGTTTCTGACTTTCTCAACATCTATTGATTTTCGTAGTGTGTCGGGTTTCACGAAGTGTCTAACAGTCTCAAAGCCGGTTAGCATGGCGGAGTCTGTGGGGTTTCTCGGTGAAGCTTCCAAACTGATTGTTCAAACAGAGTTATCTAGGAATTATTTCTTCATGAATTCTCATGTCGGATCTGGATCATCTAAGGATAAGTCAGACAGTCAAGAAAGATGAAATACAAGTACTAGAAAATGGAATCCCCTTCCTACATAGATTGCAAATATGACATTTGAGACACGGATCTTGGTAACATAGACATGGAGGAATTTTGGAATAGAACCAAGGATTCTTCTTAGAGTCCCTGGATGAAGTGCATAACAACCAAAGTGGCCTCCCTCTCGCATGATAGGATTACGAATTTTTGCTCAATGCCCCGAGTTCATTTTGGCTGTGCTTCTAATTATGACTCAGATTCCCGCTCAGTGAAAAATCAAGTAGGAGAAACCATAGTGAAGTTAGACAGAGGTTACTTTGATGACCTCGTAATATTTCCCACTTTGAGGAATATGTTGATGTAGATCTTAATTCAGCACCAAAATAATGGGACAAAGATCAAGAAGATTATATCAAACATGTGAATAAAAAGTTCTTGATCAAGGACAAGCCACCGTCTCTAGGTTTCCCAAGTTTTCCCAGGAGTGATTTTATCCTCGAAATCAATGACATCATCACCCTATTGAGTCGAGTATTTGGACTCCCAAGTCAAGAGACTTCCAAGGGTGGATCTATCAATTCATGGTCACTATAAAGAAGAATGAACAAGGGATTGATTGGAGCAGTCTTATAAGTAATGAGATTGATTCCCGGATGAATATAGTCTTGATCACTGGCAAGTTTTATATGTCATCATATGGCACCTATGCAAAGAGCCGGCATGAGGAATTATCTAGGTTTGGATGTGAAGGGAAGTAGATCAACCGAACATATATATCGGTATTTCCTCGGTGATCATGAAAGGGTCCAAGGATCAATTAAGAAGATTGAATGATGCTTTATTTTATGACATCTGCATGTTAAAACCTGATTTAAGAAAGAGAAGAGTCTACGATGTGGCATGGGCCAAAGTATCAAAAATGGGGTTGTATATTCTTGCAATCCAAGAAGTTCACATACCTTCGGTGGTCATGTACTAAGGTGATCCTTTCCGATTGCCCAAGTTCCCGGTTGATAAGCTAATACCGATGGAGTTGGTTAGACAATTGTTGGATTTTCACAAATTCTAATGAGTAAACACAAATTTTTCGTATCCTTCCTATTTCCATCGAGAAGGTACACATGCTCGACAATGGTTAAAGCTAAGAATGTGGTGCATGAGCTTCAGGACAAGTTGAAAAAGCACATGAAGCACGAGAGATGGATTTGATTTTGAAGAGTTTTTAAATCATAAGGGACTTTATATCTACATGTGCCCAACATAGAAGATATTTGGGTTGATCTTCGAGGATGAAGTTGCCATTCGAAGAAAGGAAAATAACAAGTTGACGATTAAAGAAATCCAGATCCTAGATTTATCTTACATCCCGAGAGGGCACCATGGATAATGAAAGTGTACTTGATGCCTCGTATGATGGGTTAAATGAAGACCAATATGTATTCCCAGCCATTGATTGATCCATCACTTTGAGAAAGCTTCTATTGCGGGGATAGCTGCTCAAATTCTTTCCCATACTAAGGCATGGTTCATTTCTTGGGGAATCGAGTTATAAAGAAGGTATTTTTCAAAGCTAGATACTTTAGAAGTGGGACCCTTCAAAGGAAAAAAGGAAAAGGATAAGAACCCTTCTAAGAGGCCAATAAAGGTTAAGTTTATCAGAAAGGGAGAAGATCAAGTAACCACATCAGTGGCCACTCTCCCACAAAAAATTGATATTTTGATTCACCTCCACAACTAGAACAAGGAGATCCTCCTTCGGGAGAAGATGTTGTTCAACCTTCCATTCCTCTTTTGGTTGTGATTTGTCGAGAGGTAAGTCTTCCTCTTATCTCTCATGCTCTAATTTCATAATCATTGCCTCCTCCCATTCAGCCTTCCTTGCCTTAGATTTCTTCACCAAGTTCCTCAGCCATGGCTAGTATCTTCTCTGGCCTCTCACCTCTCCCCACTGGACCCCAGTTAACCATGGATATGCCTCCTCCTACGTACCTTCATTCCCGAGTCCATTTCCATGGACACTACACTTGCATTGGTCACCACTCCACAAGAAAACATCCCTCCACGAGGATGTGACCGTAAACACCTACAATGGGAGAAACTTATTTGAATACATGCAATGGTTAATAGATTAGACCCCAAGGAAGAGGAATGTGGTAGTTCTGTACCAACCTTCGATTTCGAGTTCCCTCAAGGTCACTCCTACCAAGTTCGCCAAGAAACCCAAAATAGTTTCAAGGATTTTAGTGGATGCCTCGGATCATAAGTTTTTGAAATTTCCACTCTTGCCGATGATAAAACAAAGGATGATATAATGGTCACAGATTATCAAATCATGAGGGTTGATCTAGGAAAAGTAACAATGGAGGAGTACAATAGGATGCACAAGATTCCATGAATGTGTTGTGCCAAAAGCTAAAGGAAACTAAGACCAACAAAGTTAAGTTAAAGAGAAAGTACAACGGTGTGATGAAGTACTACTCAAGCTCCCAAAGCCTCTTGAGTAAACACCATCATCCTCTACTCCTATCAGGTTCGATTTCTCATCGGTATCCATGATTGAGAAGATTAATGAGAAGGGGAGAATGGTTGATGAATGGATATAGAGGCTTCTCTTGCAAGGTAAAGAAGTCATTGATGATACTGTGGAAGTCTACAAATCCTTGGAGGATATAAAGAAGGATGGAGAGAAAATGGATGATGAATTTTCAGTAGAAGTCGGGAACCTAGAGTTAACTTTTGAAGCTCTCCAAATGCTGAAACAGGTTCCGTCCCGCATCTTGGTCGAAGAAGGCATCATTCCACATGGGCACAAGCATTTTCAACTAACCAAAGCCATTAGATTAAGAATAAATATTCCCAATGAAGCTTGCAGAAAATTTAGGGAATCAAGGGATTAATTGGTCGATGGCACGAATGACATAGAAGAAGAGCTAATCAATATCTACGCTAAGGTGTTGAATGAAAGCTTGGGTATCCTACCTAATGATGATCTTTAAAAGCAGATCCAATAATCAATCCTGTATGAACTAACTTATGGCTTCGGCTTGGAAATCATTCATAGGTTTGTGAAAATTGAACATTCTTTGGAAACACTGAGGAAACTCAATAAGAGACTGAAGAAGCTTCTTGGCAACGCTAGCGATACTCAAGAAACATGTGAAGTTCGAGTGATCATTCCACCTTGCACGATGAAAATGAGATGCGGGTATAATCCAAAAATTCCTAGAATTTTGGGACAAGCGAGATTTGTTGGAGGAAAACAAAGATCATGAAACATAATAGGCATAACATTGCATGTCATTTCAATCCTAAAATCAACATGTCTTTTTCATTTTTGTTTCATCACATAGGAAGAAATTTTTGACTTGGTCTCTGCATGAGAGTCAAGCAAAATAAGACTCTCATTAAACAAACTATTTTCTAGGATTTATCCTATTTTCTCTCAACTCCTTTTATTATAAATAAAGGATGCTTATGTATTCCAAAGGGTTGAGATTTTGGAATATTGAGAACTATTGTGAAGAAGAAAGAATTTTGTTTTCTTTTAATCATTTGAGGAATATAAGCTAATGCTATTTTGCAAACTTTGTGTTGTGAGATGTATCTTTCTTAAGATATTGTTCTTATGTTCATAATCTTAAGCTATTATTTTTTTAGCATATTGATTGTTCTAATCATTTCAAACAGTACATTTATTGTCTAAAAATCATATGATTATTTCGTGATCTGTGTTTGATCGAAAGAAAGTATGTTCCCCTCATTTCCTTTCCATTGTGTTTCTTCCATAATATTAATTTACTTTTCGATCCATTTCATTTCAAAAGAGAAATATATTCACCTATTATGGATATGGATTTCTTGATTCTATCCCATCTCCAATGGTTAAATTAGTGTGAATAATGTATATATTATCATTTGTTGTGTTTTAGACTAGGAATAAATAGGCAGCCTCACCTATCTTTGAGGAGGGATTTAATGCCATGTAATGTGGTTAAAACTCATATTTTTGCTTGAAAAAATATCCAACCAACCGTTTTTGGTGACTCTATTAGGGAATATGGATTGATAAGACTAAGCTTATCCTATTGGTGTCTAGTGACTCCGTATTTGCCTTATTTTCAAGAAGATATACTTTCCAGTTCAAGTTGGCTAGAAAGATCTTCACTCGGTCAAGTTGAGCCAGGGGTGAAACTGATCCGTTCTTTGATTTTCTTTAACAACATAATTTCAGGTTTTCACCCAATAGTGTTGTATCCAGTTTAGCAAGGAGTTCTTCACTCATCCAAAGAACTCATATTCCTCAAGAACAAGGAGTTTCTGCAACTTGTCATGCATTATTCTTGTCGAGATATTCATATTCTTGTGTGCACTTCATTTAGAAGAATGGCAACACAACTTGTGGCTTGGGATGCAGCTATTGGTCCTCTTTTCCTTACTCCACCATTACATGACCTACCTCATGGATCATAGAATAATATTCCTAAGTTCAACGGAGATGGAAAACAACATCTGAGCACGAACACATTACCTCATTATTTGTTGCATGCAATGCTCTTGGGGTTTCTCATGAAGATGTCTCTATTCGACTCTTCGTTGAAACATTGCATGGCGTACTAGTAGAATGGTTTTACCACCTCCCAAATGCATGCATTAGAAAGCGGGCTACGATGAGATATGTATTTGAAGCAAGGTTCAAACTAGTGAAGATTCTCACACCTTGCTAGCACAACTTGCACATATGAAGGAGTCTTAGGAACCCATACGGGACTTCATAGCCAAATTCAACAAGCTGATCCACAAGATTATAGATCTAGTTGTTCCTACTCTTGAAAATCAAAAGTGTTTCTTCATCAATGCTCAACCTCCTAATGTGAGCTTCTTGTTGAGAAGATTTGTTATCCCCGATTTGGCCACCGCTCAAGCTACAACCACCGAAATAGAAGATGATCTTATTCTGGCTGGAAAGATTAGAAGAGAATCATCTAAGCCTAAAAATCAGAGTTCTTCTCAGAGTACTACCGATCCTATGATTCAAAATATGGCCAATGACTTGATCACTTTAAATAAGACAATGTATCAATAAGAAACTAACATTCTTTATCGGGATATTCCTAGATGGAATTTCAACAATGCCAATGACGCTCCCATAAGAGATAGGAATCGAGTTGATCACTTTGCTCCCACCAAGTTGTCCATTGAATCCCCTCCTATCAACACAACACTTGAAATAATTAAGGAGGATGAAGAACAAGAAGATCACGACTCTCATGAATCCTTCGAAGCTTCAGGATATGCTAATGAGTCTTTTGACGATTGGATGACCACTCTAGCATTGGTTATTTAGAATATGAGAAAGATGAAGATGAGCATGATGGAAAATCATTTGCGTTTTTCACTTGATCCCAATCTCAGAACCCCATAAATCTGGTTGAAAGATCCAAGGCTAAAAGTAAGGAAGCTCCCATAGTTATGGTGAAAAGATGATCTCCCATCTCAGCACAAACTGAAAAGGAGATAACGAAAAAGGTAACTTCACCTTCCAGCTCTCTTTCTCCTAATTTCAAGGCCGATTACCTCGGCTCGGACCAATGTAACTAGAACTAAGTCCTCCATCATTCCTTCATATACCACTTTCAAAATCATTGATCATGCAAAGAAAACCAAAACCTAAATGTCGAAGCCGAATACGTTCGGTCTAAACCGAGAAATTTGAGAAACTTGCCAAATTCATTAGAAGTAAGGTGTTAGTCCTCCATATTTGAAAGGGATTTTGCCTAGCCCCACTCGGCGTTTACCTCAGCATAATATGACCTTTGCTACTTCTTTAGGAAATATCGAACCATTTTTTTGTCTTTACTTATAAACATTTTCAAACTTAGCAATTACATAATTGACTTAAGAGCCTCGATAATGTATTGCCCCAATAGTAGCTCATGCCCTTGGACTCACACTTTGACTAAATATTATGGGTGGTGTTACTCAATGGAAACTAAACAAGTCCCCTTGATTGGCCAAATCAAGGATGCATAGTTTGCATTTGTTGCATTTTCAGAAAAGAGAGTAAAAGTGACTATCCTAGTTACTGATAGCCTAGCTACTTATGGGATTCTCTTGGGAAGGGGATTTTGGAAAGATGTTGGAGGAGAGATCAACACGGATTGGAAAAAAGCTAAAATTCTAGTAAATGGAGTTCCTCATGTCCTTCACCCCGAAGCACAAGCAAAGTACTTGTTCACTAAATCAGATGATCCTAAGGCTCAAATTCTCTTTGAAGATGTAGGCTTGGTAATTATTTCCTGAAATTTGAGGTGCCCTTTGTAGAAGTCAAAGAAGAAGATCCTAATGTTGTTTGGACCCTTGAGTTTGATGGGAGCTATTCAACTATTGGTTCAGGTGCGGTGTAGTTCTTATATCTCTAGATTTCGAGATATTTCCCTTTGCTTTCAAGTTGCAATTTGATAATACTAATAACATAGCTGAATATGAAGCTTTGTTATTAGGATTAGAAATGGCAAGACAAAAAGGAATCTGAAATCTCAAAGTACAGGGAGATGCCAAGTTGATTGTGAATCAAGTAAAGGGAATTTATCAGGTAAAAAATGATCACCTAAGACATTACAGAAACAAGGTTTGGGACAACATAAAATGCTTTGATGCTTTTTCCATTAAAGCAGTCTTAAGAGATTACAATGATAAAGCTTATTCCTTAGTTGTTTTTGCATCTCTTCTTCTTCCTCACCCACAGTTCAAATAGGACACGTATACCATTGAGATTGTGTATCATCCAAGTGTCCTAGATAACTCAGCTCATTGGTAGGTGTTTAATGATGATCAACAGTATTGAATTTTCTAGAGAAAGCTGATCATTTTAGTGAGCTTTGGTAATAAGATTCCGATAGGATTAGTTTCTCTGGAAGGTCTATTTGACAAGCATGATTTGTTTCATTCGGGGTAAAAGGCAAGCTGAAGGTGATTCCTTGTCAGAGGTAGATCAAGTTAACCTAGGCTCCATTGATTAACCACGGATGGTAAACATCGGTAAATACTGTTCTTCAAAGGAAAAAGAAATATTCTGTTCACTCTTGAACATATATATAGACATCCTAGCATGGTCATATGTGGATCTAAAGTCTTTCAAGCCCAAGTATGTGTAACATAGCATCCCTTTGAAGCCTAAGTTTAAACCCTACAGCGTAAAGCGAGGAATTACAGCCAAAATATCTTAGGGACTATTCTTGCAGAAATTCAGAAAATGTTAGATGCAAGGATTATCTTTCCAATCCATCATTCCACTTGGGTTGCGAACATTGTCCCTATGAGAAAGAAGAACGGTGAAATCTGGATTTGTGTTGACTTCTAGAACCTCAACCAGTCTTCATTAAAGGACAATTATCCATTGCCCATCATGGACCAGGTATTACAGATTGTCACTGGATCAGAAATGTTATCCATGCTTGATGGATTTTTAGGGTATAATCAGGTTGAGGTAGCTACTGAAGATCAACATAAAACAACGTTCACTACCCCATGGGGAACCTTTGCTTATAGAAGGATGCCTTTTGGTTTGATCAACACCGGAGCCACGTTTCAAAGGGCTATGGACTTAGCTTTCAAAGATTTAATGGGAAAGGTCATAGTTGTGTATTTGGATGACTTGACAGTCTTTTCTAAAAAGTGAAGTGATCATTATGATCACCTGGAATAGGTACTCTTAAGGTGCAAGTGTCATGGGATTTCATTAAATCCTAAAAATTCCATGTTCGGAGTGACAGAAGGAAAGTTGTTGGGTCATATCGTGACTAGAGAAGGAACCAAGATCGACCCAGAGAGGGTGAAGGCCATTCAAAGCCTTACCCTACCCATAAGAAAAATTGGGGTGCACTCCTTTTTCGGGAAGGTCAATTTCCTAAGAAGATTTATACTTGATTTTTCCAACAAAACCAAGGATATCCTTGGAATGATGAAGGATAAAACTCCATTTCAATGGAGCATTGAAGGGAAGATTACTTTTGAAGAATTCAAAAGGGAAATTTCTCACACTCCTATTCTAGTATGCCCGGACTTCAAGAAATATTTCATCATGTACAACTGTGCTTCCGCACATGTAGTATCTGCCATCTTGATGTAGGAAAAAGAAGAAGGAATTGAAGCTCCCATTGATTTCATGAGCTTCCCACTAAAGGAACATGAATTAAAGATGTCGCAAATTAAAAAGCATGCTTATGCAGTGGTGAGAGTGGTGAAACATTTCAGGTATTATGTCTTGAGTTCTCACACTCTCGTTCTAGTTCCTAATACCATAGTTAAATCCATTTTGACCCAACAAGAGTTGGGTAGTCAACGGGGTAACTGGATAGCCAAAGTCCAGGAGTATGACTTGGACATTAGACCTACCAAGTTGGGGCGAGGAAGAGGCCTAGGCCAATTAATCGCAGAAAATAATGTTGATACAGAATGCAAAGAAACTGAAGGTACTTCTTCGGAATTGCCCACAGTGCTTTTTCGTAAGCATGACTAATGAATGATACGTAGATATCACTTTCTTTTTAACCTATGGTGAGTTTCCCTGCATTTAAGCCAAAAATAAAAGAGGACAGTTAAACTCAAGTATGCAAGATACATTTTGTGGGACAATGGTATATACAAGAAAGGTATCGATGGTGTATTCCTGCGTTGTGTTGATAAGTCTCAACAGGTAAGGTTGCTAGAATCCTTCCACAATCTAGCATGCGGAGGACATTTCTCTTCTTTCATAATGGCTTACAAGATCTTACGGGCTAGGTACTATTGGCCTACTCTCTTTCGAGATTCAGCTGAATGGGTGGCCAAGTGTGAAGCTTGTCAACATTTCGTTGGTCGTCCTAAGCTGGAAGCTCTTCCCTTGAATCTGTGGTGATTGAAGAACCTTTTCACCAATGGGGAATTGATTTCATTGGAGTTTTGAATCCTACCTCTAGTTCCAGTCATAATTATGTCCTCACCGCCACAGACTATTTCACCAAGTGGGTGGAAGCTGCTCCAATTAAACAAGCAACCTCCGAAGTTGTTTGTAATTTTCTCAAAGAAAATATAATTGTTAGATTCGGTGTGCCTCACAAGATTGTTGCGAAAACAACTCTAATTTATTATCCCATGAGTTGTGATGAATTTTGTTATGGATTTGGGATCACATTGGCTCATTCATCGATTATTAACCCCAAGGCAATGGTCAAGCTTAATCAAGCAATAAGAACCTGGTGACCATAATCAAAAAGTTGGTTGATGAGAATCAGAGGACATGGCACAAAGCATTATATGATGCATTGTGGGCCATTCAGATTACTCCTAAATGAGTTATTGGAATGTTCCCATTCTAGGTGCTATATGGAATTGACGCTGAGATACCTATCTCTATAGAATTGTCACCTTACAACTAGCTAAAGCAATTGAAGATGAAACCTTTCAAGGTTCTATTGAGAAAAGGATAATGTACCTAACCAGGTTAGAAGTAGAACGAAGCAAGGTGGTGGATCACATTGCAGACCATCAGAGCAAGGTCAAAAGGATATTCAACAAGAAATCAAAGAAATGTGATTTCCAAGTCAGAAATCTAGTACTTCTCTGGGACAAGAGAAGAGAGCAGAAAGGGATGCATGGAAAGTTTGACTCCTTATGGAAAGACCCTTTCAAAATACACCATTGAATGGTGAAAATAGCTTCGTCTATCATACCTTGATGGAGAGTTGATCCTCTCTTGTTTAGTGGCCAACATTTGAAGTTGTTCCACCGAATGCAAGAGGCTCTCTTGCATTGTATCATAATTTATTTTATGTTGTGTGTTTTCCTTCTTTTCTTTCTTTCTTTATTTTGTTTTCAGTTTTTTTTTTTTTCTTCTTTGGACTCCGTAGCCCAATGGATAAAGTTTTTTGATATGATTTCTCTTCCTTTGATGTCTTAAAAAATTCCCCAACTGAAGCTAATTGTTATCTTGTTTTTAGTGATTCCAGCTAAAATTGAGATAACCATAGAAACATTTTGACAAAACCTCCTAAAAATTCCCTTTGAATGATATTTTCAGGTTTTTGGGTTTCCATCACATGTAAACATGTCTTTTACATGCTTCATGTCGAGTGTCTTCTGAAACCGGAAACCCGATTACATGTCAGTGTTTCAAGTTTTCCAAACCCGAGAGCATCGGAACATATAGGTCTTACAAAAAAATGTTACATGTTACTCGTTTTGCAAAACCGAAACCGAAATGATTATTTGTGTTGGGTTTTCATAACTTGTTATCATCCAAACATGTATTTTACATGCTTCATGTCAGTTGGTTCTGAAACCCAATTTTTAAGAAACCCTTTGTTTGGGTTTTGGATGTCTTGAGCATGATGACATGGCATTTATGTCGAGTTGTCAGTTAGTTGGCACACGTGTCGAGGAGGTTTAATAAATTCTATGGTTTTATAAATAGTCAAATTTTACACGTCATTTCTACTTGACATATTTTTGCTGCGTGGATTTTTTGTACATGCTCCATCGACCTCCAAACCCGACTGAACTTCTTGATCGATTTCGTGATCCATCTTCGACCATTTTTCAAATTTATTAAAGGGATTGTTCTCTTCTTATCATTTCATGGTCTTTGGGTTTAATTTTGAACTATTCTTTCAAGTGTTTTCTTTCTTTGCTTTTTCTTACCTCTGGGTTTAGGGTTTAGGTTTATTTTCGCACTTCTGTTGAATTTCCATGAAACCCCTTGTCTAAAAGTTCATCCTGGTGTTTTCTTATTTCCTTGAATGGATATACTCTTTTTATTTTTTGAGAATAATCTATAAAACTTAACTTACAAGCTTGGAGGAAATTTTACCTATTATAACATCCCAGAAACCAAACACCTTTGATTTAGGTTTTACAAGGTGTCCGACACTATTTGGTTTCCGCAATGTATCGGGTTTTGCAAATTTCTTAGCATCTTCCAACTTCCGCAGAGTGTCGGGTTCTGTAGGGTGCTCAACATCTCCTGATTTCCATAGTGTGTCAGGTTTCATGAAGTGTCTGATAGGTCTCAAAGACCGGTTAGTGTGGCGGGTCTGTGGGGTTGCTCAGTAAGCTTCCAAGTTCGATTATTCAAACATGAGTTATCTAGGAATTATTTCTTCAGGTTTTCTCATGTCGGATCCTGGATCATCTTAGGCTAAGTCAGAGAGGTCAGGAAAGATGAAATACAAGTACCAGAAAATGGAATCCCCTTCCTACATAGATTGCAACTATGACATCTGAGACATGGAGCTTGGTAACATAGACATGGAGGACTTTTGGAATAGAACCAAAGATTATTCTTAGAGTCCTTGGATGAAGTTAATAACCAACAATGGCCTCTCTCTCACAACAGAATTCCCAATGTCTTCTCAACACCCGAGTTCATTTTGGCCTGTGCTTCCAATTATGACTCAAATTCCCACTCAATGAAAAATCGGAAAGAGAAACTATCTTGAAGTTGGATAGAGGTTACTTTGATGACCTCTTAAGATTGCCCAACTTTTGGAATATGTTGATGTAGATCTTAAGTCAGCACAAAAATTCTAGGACAAAGATTAAGAATATTTTATCAAGCATGTGAATAAACATTTCTTGATCAAGGCCTAACCATCCATCTCTATGTTTCCCAAGTTTGTCCCCAAGAGTGATTTCATCCTTGAAATCAATGACATCATCACCCTGTTGAGTTGATTATTTGGAATCCCCGAGTCAAGAGACTTATAAGGGTGGATTTATCAATTCATGGTCATTATAAAGAATAATGAACAAGGGTTGATTGGAGAAGTCTTATAAGTATGAGATTGATTCCCGGATGAAGACAATCTTGACCATCGGCAATTTTTATATGGCGTCATATGTCACCTATATCAAGAGCGGCATGAGGAATTATCCAGGGTTGGACATGAAGGGAAGTAGGTCAATCGAACATATATATTGGTATTTACCTCAGCTTACCATGAAGTGTTTTGAGGATGAATTCGGAAGAGTGAATGACGCTTTCGTTATGAGAACATCTGCATGTTGAACCCTTATTTAAGAAAGAGAAGAGTCTCCGATGAGGCATGGGCCAAAGTATCAAAATGGGGTTGTATCTTCTTGTAGTTCATGAAGTTCATATACCAGTGGTCATGTACACAGGTGATCCTTTCCAATTGCCCAGGTTGCGGATGATAAGCTAATACTCGATGGAGTTGGTTACACAATTGTTGGATTTTCACAAATTCCAACAGAGTAAACACAAGGCTGATGTATCCTTCCCTATTTCCATAAGAAGGTACATGTGCTCGGCGATGGTTAAAGCTAAGAATGTGGTGCACGAACTTCATGACAAGTTGAAGAAGCACATGAAGCACGAGAGATGGATTTGATTTCCAAGGAATCCTTAAATCGTAATGGACTTTATATCTACAGTGCCCAACATAGAAGATATTTGGGTTGATCTTAGGGATGAAGTTGCCATCCGAAGAAAGGACTATAGCAGGTTGACAATTGAAGAAATCTAGATGCTAGATTTATTTGACATCTCAAAGGGCACCACGGATAACGTAAGTGTCCTTAACACCTCGTATGATGGGTTAAATGAAGACCAATATGTATTCCCAACCATTGATTGGTCCATCACTGAGAAAGCTTCTATTGTGGGGAGAGTTGCTCAAATTCTTTCCCGTACTAAGGCATGGCTCATTTCTTGGGGAATGAGTTATAAAGAAGGGATTTTTTCAAAGCTAGATACTTTGGAAGTGGGACACTTCAAAGGAAAAAAGAAAAGGATAAGAACCCTTCTAAGAGGCCAATAAAGGTTAAGTTTGTCGAAAGGGAAAATATCAAGTAACCACATCGGTGGCCACTCTCCCAAAAATAATTGAGATTCTTGATTCACCTCCACAACGTAACAAGGAGATCCTCCTTTTAGAGAAGATGTTGTTCAACCTTCCATTTCTCTTTTGGTTGACAATTTTTCAAAGGTAAGTATTCCTCTTATCTCTTAAGATCTAATTTAAGAATCATTGCCTCCTCCCATTAAGCCTTCCTTGCCTTAGATTTCTTCACCGTGTTCCTCACCCATGGCTAGTATCTTCTCTAGCCTCTCCTCTCTCCCCACTAGACCGCAATTAACCATAGTTATGCCTCCTCCTTCTACGCCTTAATTCCCCGAGTCCATTTCCATAGACACTACACTTCAAGTGGTCACCACTCCATAAGCAAACCTCCCTCCACCCGAGCATGTGATCATAACACCTACAATGGGAGAAACTTCTTCCAATACACCCGAATGGTTAATAGATCGGATCTGCAAGGAAGAGGAAGGTGGTAGTTCTCCTACCATCCTTTGATTTCAGTTCTCTTAAGGTCACTCCTACCAAGTCAGCCAAGAAACACAAAATAGTTTTAAGGATTTCAAGTGGATATGTCAAGGCATATGTTAGTAGAAATTTCCATTCCCTGTGGATGATAAAACCAAGGATGATATAATGGTCATAGATTATCAAATCACGAGGGTTGATCTAGGAAAAGAAAAAACAAAGGGAGCACAACAAGGACACACAAGATGTCATGAATGTGTTGTTCCGTAAGCTAAAGGAAGCCAAGGAAAACAAAGATGATTTAAAAGAGAAATTACAACAGCTTACGAAGTACTACTCAAGCTATCAAAGCCTCCCGCATCAACAACATCATCCTCTACTCCTATCGGGTTCAACTTCTCATCGGAACCCATGATTGAGAAGATTAATGAGAAGGGGAGAATGGTCAATGAATGGATCAAGAGGGTCCTCCTACAAGGAAAAGAAGTCATTGATGACATTGTGGAAGTATACAAATCCTTGGAAGATATAAAGAAGGATGGAGAGAAAATGGATGATGAATTTTCATCAGAATTTGGGAACCTAGAGTTAACTTTTGAAGCTCTCAAAACACCGAAAAGGTTCCATCCCGCATCTTGGTCGAAGAAGGCATCATTCCACATGGGGAAAAGCATTTTCAACCTGAAAAAATCCATTAGATTAGAATAAAGATTCTCAATGAGCTTGCAGAAAATTGAGGGAATCAAGGGATCAATTGGTTGATGGCACGAATGACATAGAAGAAGAGATAATTAAGATTTGTGCTAAGGTGGTGAATGAAAGCTAGGGTTTCTTCTTGTTGATGATCTTTACAAGCAGATCCAAGAATCAATTCAACATGAACCAACTTATGGCTTCGGCCTGGAAATCATTGATAGGTTTGTGAAAATTGAACATTCTTTGGAAACACTGAGGAAAATCAACAAGAGACTGAAGAAGCTTCCTGGAAACGCTAACGATACTCAAGAAACATGTGAAGTTCTAAGTGATCATTCCACCGCATTTGATGAAAATGAGATGTAGGGTATAATCCAAAAATTCCAAGAATTTCGGGACAAGAAGGCTTTGTTGGAGGAAGACAAAGATGATGAAACAAAATAGGCATAATGTTGCATGTCATTTCAATCCTGAAATCAACATGTCCTTTTCATTTTTTTTTTGTCACATAGGAAGAAATTTTTGACTTGGTCTCCTGCATGAGAGTCAAGCAAAACAAGACTCTCATTTAAAAGACTATTTTCTATGATTTATCCTATTTTCTCTCAACTCCTTTTTCTATAAATAAACAATGCTTATGCATTCCAAAGGTTTGAGATTTTTTTACTATTGAGAACTATTGTGAAGAAGAAAGACTGTGTTTTCTTTTAATCATTTGAGGAATAGAAGTTGATGCTATTTTGCAAACTTTGTGTCGTGAGATGTATCTTTCTTAAGATATTGTTCTTATGTTCATAATATTAAGCTATTCTTTGTTTATCATCTTGATTGTTCTAATCATTTCAAACATTACATTTTTTGTCTAAAATTCATATGATTATTTCGTGATCTACGTTTTCTCAAAAGAAAGTACACTCCCCTCAATTCCTTTCCATTGTGTTTCTTCCATAATAATAATTTCCTTTCCGATCCATTTCATTTTGAAAGAGAAATATCTTCACCTATTATGGATATGGATTTCGGGATTCTATCCCAACCCCAATGGTTAGATTAGTGTGAATACTGTATATTATTTCTGCTATGTTTTAGACTAGTAATAAACAGGTAGCCTCACCTGTCTTTGAGGAGGGATTTAATCCCATGTACTATGGTTGAAACTCATATTTTGGCTTGAAAAAATATCCAACCAACAAGCCCATGCTTCAAATCCAATATACAAGCTATAGGAAGGCTTTATAATGAAGTAGAAGGGTCGGGAAGGAGAAAATAGAAGAAAGGATCTTTGGAGGATCAAAGGAAAAGAAAGCAGAGAAGGCTCAAATTCTTCGAGCTCTACAAATGATTCATTCCAAAATTGGCTAAGTATGGATAAATTCGTGGCAGCTACCAAGTATCTCAATGACACATCTTCAAAAATTAAATCACAAGTTGGATACCCAAATAAGCGCCAAGCCCTCCTGTCATGTACAGAGCCCCAAAAGTTTCCTTTGGTTGTCGAAAAGTCTTCGACTCGGAGAAGGAAGGTGCCAAGTGTCAGCTTGACACAATTTCAAGATGGGAGCCCAAGGCGGAGACTCAAACTTACGTCGGCCCTCCACGTAGCCAATTGTCAAGGTCAAAAAGGAGATCAGGCCCAAAATGACCAAGTATAAGAGTGCAGGAGGAAGGCACCACGTGTCTTAACGATGCTCCTTCAAAGGTAAAATCCTGAGTAGGTTTTCAAATGAGTGCATTCCTTCCACATGTCCCAGGTCCAAAAAAGGGACAGAGTATGGGGTTAAATAGCCAAAGCAGAGAGAAATCTAGTGGAGGGAGCCAAGTGTTAGCTCGGTGTAATTTCAAGAGTAAAATTTGGGGAGGGTTTCCAAACCAAAGTGCTGGTATCCACATGTCCAAGGTCATAATTTTGGCCTTGCCAAGCAAAGAGACTTAGGCAAAATACAAAGGAACCCAAGGAGCTCATGGAAGCCACCACATGTCAATCCAGTGTGATTTAAAGATCATAAGGAAGGGGCTTAATCTTCAAGATGTGCGAGGCTACCACATGGACCCTGTATGGATATATTCTTTAAATATTGCACTCTCATAATCCGAATATTCAAATAGCCATATCTTTTGATTTGGAAACTCATATTTGGGTGGGAGAAGAAATTTTAGAAATGAGTCGACACTCTCTACACCATGGAAACATAAAATATCATTCTTAACAAGATTTAATGGGTGAAAAATGGGAAAACATCTTCCCCAATATTAATATAGAATCCAATTTATTCAACTACCAAATTAGATTTTATTTGATCCACTGTTCTTCTTCCTTAGCACACAAAATAGACATAGGGGATTAGAATTGATAGATTACTAGTAGATTTTGTGCACCCTCTCCTCTGCTCACCTCGCTCCACTTGAGGCATTCGGATATGTTATTTAACCACTTCCTTTTTTGGTGTATCACCGCTTAGCGTAGGCTCTTTAACCCCCTCTCTTTGTCCCCTTGGAATGTTTATATTAGGATAGAATGGGTTCTACATGTATGTATACTGGAGTAGCTTATGACAAGTGGATTTAAGAAGCAGACAAAAAGGTATTTGTATGTTTTCCACTAGAGTAGCTTGTGGCGAGGTAGATTAGGAAGTAATGGAGAGAATTGGTAGGTTTTCGAAGATGATAAACAGATTAGTAGATTTCTGCAGGGAGAGGTTGAATTTTCTGCAGTTTATCAGGAAAAACTACAACACTTCTATGGTGATCATATTGTTTAGTTAAAAACAAATTTTTTACCTCATGGATTGGTCACTGTAGAAGACATTTTCAGTTATGATGATCAGTTAAGAAAATACAAATGAAAGATTTCAACTCACGTAGATAACTATGAAGAAATCTTGGTGGATGATGACAAGAAGCTACTTATTGGAAAGGTATGTTCTTTAGCTGAAAAACAATCATTTATCAAATTATGTAAAGAATTTAGAGATGTTTTTTCCTAGAAGTACCAAGATTTGAGAGGATTTGATCCAATTTTAGCTCAACATACAATAGAATTACAACCAAATTCCAAGCCAGTTAGGCAAAAGAAAAGGCCTGTAAATCTGAAAATTGAGCCATTGATGAGAAAATAATTATCCAAGTTAATCGAATTAGGTATTATTTTTCTAGTCAAGCATTCAAGTTGGGTAGCCAACCTTGTTCCTATTTGAAAAATAATGGAGAAATCAGATTATGTGTGGATTTTAGAGATCTTAACAAGGCTTCATTAAAAGATCACTATCCACTACCTAACATGGATCAAATTTTGAGAATAGTTTCTAGTTCTGATAGACTATCTCTTTTGGATGGTTATAGTGGATACAATAAGATTCTAGTCCGAGAAGAAGATAGATAAAAAATAGCTTTTACCACCAAGTGGGGTACTTATGCTTACAAAAGAATGCCTTTTGGCCTTTCAAATGTTGGTGCAACATTTCAACGTGCAATGGACATGGATTTTTCGTACCTTACTAAATAAATGCATATTGGTTTATTTGGATGATGTTACCATATTTTCAAAAAATTATGATGAACATCTAATACATTTAAGGCAGAATTTTCAGTTATGCAAACAGTTTGGAATATCATTGAATCCCAAAAAGTCTATCTTTTCAGTATATCAAGGTAAATTGCTTGGCCATATTGTTTCTAAACAAGGTTTATTAATCGACCCTTTCCGAATCGAAGCCATATCATAGCTATCATTGCATCATCACAAGAAGGCATTCCGGATATTTACGGGAAAAATCAACTTTGTTAGAAGATTTTTTCCATATTTTGTAGAATTGATTAAACCAATGACAACTATGTTGAAAAAAGATAAAACTTTCTCTTAGACCAGTGAAGGGAGAGAAGGGTTGGAAGCCATTAAAATAGCCATTTCTCAAGCTCCTACTCTTGAAAATCCTAATTTTTATAAATATTTTACAATGTATGCACTTGTAGAAGCTGAAACAATTTTAGCCATATTAACTTAGGTTAATGATGAAAATATTGAGCATCCAATTGCTTTCTTTGGATAAAGTTTTCATAACTACAAAATAAGGTACACCTTTCTTGAAAAACAAGTACTTTTAGTAGTCAGAGGACTAAATAATTTTAAATACATGCTTTCAAATAATAAGATACATGTTTTGGTTTCTCATCCAAGTGTGAAAGCTTTCTTATTAAATATATAATTGGATGAGAAGAGAACAAGCTAGATAACTAAGGTTATGGAACACCATGTCAACATTTGTATTGCAAAAAAGTTCGAGGTAAATATTTGTGTGAGCATCTAATTGCTGATATGGAAACACAACATGATACAAAAAAAGAAGATCTAGAACAACATGCGTAAGTTCTGTATCGAGTAATCAAATAGCATCGTGTAATCAGAAAATCAAGAACCCGAGATTATTCAAGAAGTTCGTGAAGCAAGATGAATGACTGATTTAGTTAGTTATCTATAACATGGAAATTTTTCGGAAGGTATGGACAAGAAAAAATGAATGTATTTCAGGTTACGAGTTGTACCTTATGTTTTTATTGATGATGTGTTATTAAAAAGAGATAGAATCATAATCTTGTTGCAGTAATGTGTTGATTATGATAGAATTCCACAATTATTATCGAATTCCATGAAGGACCTACATGAGGCCCATCATATTCAAATATTTATTTGAATGGACCAGGAGTGTAATAAATGTGCTTTCTTTGTTGGAAAAGAACATTTAGCTTCGCTGCCCCTATAGCCTATTTTGTGGATCAACCATTCATGTAGTAGGGTCTTGATTTTATTGGCATGATAAAGACACCTTCGTCCCAAGGACACAAGAGAATTTTACTCCTACAAATTACTTACATGTTGGACTGAAGCGATATCTTTGAAAGATGCTAACGAAACTTCGATACTATCCTTTTATGAAAGTATAGTTTATGAGTTTGGTGTTTTAGCAAATATCATTTCACATAATGCCTTAGCATTTCTTGGTGCAAAAGTAATGATTAGGCTATTAAGAATGAAATTTATTTAAGTACATCATTTAATTATTACCCACAAGGTAATGTTTTTTTTTTTTATTATTGGCAAATAGTTTTTGAAAGGTAATGGGTTAGTTGAAAGTAATAATAATAATATTTTAAAGATCATTACAAGAACACTCGAGAGATAATCAAAGAGCTTGGCATCTAATGTTGAATTCAACACTTTGGGCTAACAGAGTAACTCCTAAAAGATTAGTTGGAAATTCACCGTACAAGCTTTTTTATGGAAGGGATGCAAGAATTCACATCTCAGTTGAGTTTCCTGAATTATATTTGCTACATCAGATATAGCCACTTGAGAATGAACCATTGCAAGTTTGTTATGTAGAATTGATGGAATTACAAGAGTTGAGAGATCAATCTCATTTAAACATGGAAAAGAATAAAAAATAGATAAAGAAAACTTTTGATAAGAAATCTAAGTTCAGAATCTTCAATGAAGGAGACATTGTGTTGAAATGGGATGTTGATCGTGTAAAGCCGGAAATCACACAAAGTTTGACACACTTTAGAGTGGTCCTTATATGATTTCAGCTTGTAAGGAACATAATTATTTTCATCTTTCAAGGCTAAATGGAGAGGAACTTCCCATTCCTGTAAATGGTATGTTTCTCAAACATTGTTATTGAAAATCCTATAGTCTCTGTTTAGAGTAGGATTTCCCTTTCAATAAGTGCAGTTCCTAAAAGTTGCAATGTTTTTCAAATTCAATAAGTGCATTTGTGCACGTGATCTAGTTTACTAAATCCTTTCCCAATTTTAGTTCATTTTGGAAGGGTTAGACCTTCAGAAAGGCGATTTTGATTACATGTTTTGGACTCCATTCCCAATGGATAACAAAGCAAGGCATTAGTCTATAAGCTAGCATGCAGATTTCTCCATAGGATTGCAAGAATGTTGACAATTTTTGCACTCATGCAAAAATGGGCAACTCGAAACTTCGTTACGATGGATGGAATTGGTGAAGTGAACCTAAGCTAGGGGAGATTATTTCAGTTTAATATTTTTCTGTTGAATTAATTAATGACTACATGTAATTTGTAGTTATGTGTGCTGTTACAAAACGTAACAAATCACATAGTCTACAATTTCATGTTTGTCTTTAGCAAAAGAACACAAAGGCCCCAAAGGACAGATGTGTTATCTTGATAAAGAAAAAAATACATAATAGATGAAGTGTTAAGTTTTGGAACAAAAATCAGAGTTACAGATTACAGCAATATCAAAGTTCATTACTAAGGTTATAGGTATTTTAAAGTTCTTTCCTTCATGATTAAATACATTCAATTATGTTATTGATTTTTTTAATTCATTAAACAATCCATATAAAAATCTTAAATGCGAAGGACGTACACAACTCGGTTTCAGAATTCAATGTTTTATTCATAACAAATTTCAAATGTTTCTTTGCATAAGCCGTGGGATGTGACTCAAGTAAACATCATAACTACTGAAATAGAAGGTGCATGTGCATGAAAATAAAATAAAAATAATATTACGTAATCCATGATTTCCTTATTCCTTTTGTCTCCACTGCTCCACTTCTAGCTCCATCTTCTACTTCATCTTCATCCTTGCTATTCAACACTGCAATGAACCTGCAAAAAAAAGTAGATAAGAGACCATCAGTCACAAGCTCATGATTAAATCATGTTCTTGTACTATCTATCTTCGTGCAAATGAATCTCTTGATATCATGAGGTATGATTATAGAAAATATAAATGCATAACAAACAAGCAACAATATTCTACATCAGTACATATGATTCTTACAATCATTTTAGAGAGCAAAGATAAAAATAAAAAACTATGGAACAAAAGAGAGGCCAAAAGCCTAATGTTTTCTAACTAGTTTATCTAAATGTGCAAGTATAGGTAAGAAGAAGGAAATAAACACCAACTGTTGTGTTTACATATCAAAAAACTACATTTATTTCAGTTCGACTAAAGGCTGAATATACAAAGATGTATCTGTACTAATCCATAAAAGAAATGCAGGTTTAGTGCTACAGATTCTAACAAATGGAATGAGATAAAATTGTAGCTAAAACAGAATGAAAAGGAAATCTGATAAAATTTTGATAGGGATTCACCATGTAAAATATACATTTTACATCTTTCCATCATGTTATTTCACAACTAATACATGCTTGAAAGTTGTGACAAAAGATAAACTACTGTATTGATCAAATAGTAATCTAAATAAGGAGAAGTATTGCAAAAATTCAACTCAGAATCAGTAACAAAGAAGGGCCAAAAGATCAATTTCAAGTTCATATTGCTCATCTCCTTTACGATTTCAAGTAAAGCTAAAGATACGGTCATGAAAAGAAATTTAAAATCCTCAAGCACAAAAGGTACAACCAATTACAGTAGATCAGATTTGTAGCCACAATATCATAAATGGGTCCTTATCATTTATGCATGCAATAAAAGAGATGCTAAGTAAATGGATACCAACTTGCAAAGAAGTATGAGTACACAAAATATAGCCAGTGCAAGTAGTGAGTGAGATCTTAAAATAGAAATCATGCATTTTAGGCAAGCAATTTCACAACACAAGTGAAGACATCAAATTCACAGGAAATTAAAGAAGATTATTACCAAGTACAAATTAGCATATTATCAACTTAAGATAATGGAACAAATTATTTATGTTGTAAACAAGGAAGACTCAACTGAAAGAGATTTTCTCATACTTTCACAAGTGAATAGAAAAGGGAAAAGTAATGCTACAATTCTCCAAGTCTTTCAATTGAACATATTTAAGATTTCATAAAGTAGATTTTCAAAAAAATCTGAACTGCAAATACTCTCAATGGATGATAACCAAGTTACATGATGCAAAAGCTTATCAATTTTCAGCTGATATAAGATAATGGACAACAATTCATCAAATCTTTTCTTCATAAATATAGGAGAAATAAAAATAGATTATGCCATAAAATGTCTCGGTTGGAGAGTCTCATTCAATCACGAGGTTGTATTCATGATCGAGATATTGTAAAAGCTATGAGGAAAATTATCATTCAAAATAACAGGAAGAGTTTTTTTACAATATTGTTCACAAGTCTTACCAAATGAGGGTGAGTAATTAAGTTTGAGTTCGGATAATGAGGCATTATTGATGCAAAAGGAATTAAAACTATAACCTTATATCAAAAGTGAGAAACAATTTCCAAGCACTTGAAATAGTGATAATGTCATCTCAAAAGGTAGATCACCATATATTCATAATATAATGCAACACCAACCACATGTCAGCAAGGATGCAACACAGTATGCAAGTAAGTAATAGGTTCAAGTTATTGAATAATAAAGGTGAACAATTTTCCAATAGAAAATATTCATCCCTCTTAATAACAAGGCATATATGAAATAAGCACAAAGAAATATCAAGTAAAATTTTCAGAAAAATTCAGGGCATATAATGAAATGCAGAGATGAGCTATAGTCAACTTTAAAGTTGTGCATGGAACAATTCAAGAATAGAAATGGTTTTCAAACTAATGCAGAAACCTCTAAATCTACATAAATATGCTAGCCCATCCCAGGTATCTAGATCCAGAGATATTCAACGAGCTTCAACATAAAATGAAACATAGATTTAGAGTAGAAATAAGTCAATTCAAGCGGACACCAGAACATTTCCTCAATGCTTAGATTTTGTAAAGAGATAAGAAATAACACAAAAATTTCGTACAGATTCATAACATTCAAAGTTGGAAGCTTCATCTCTCTACATATCAAGCTCACTTAAGAATCATGTAGACCCAATGAGATGAAAAATCAAGTAAAATAGAGAAAATGAAATATTTGAGGGGATGATAATCAAATTATAAGGTATACCATCCCAACTTATGGTTTTCAAGAACAACTTTTGGAATGAGCATATAAAATAAAAAAGATCATACAAACATTGTACGATAATTACTTTAAGCCCCAAAAGCTCATATATGGCAGCATTTATAGTGAAAAGGGAAATTATCATAGCAAGATTGAAGCGAAACATAATACCCATTTAGCATAAGGAAATCACAAGTTGTAGCATCATTATGAACTTATCAGTTTGAGCAGGAAGAAGCCATCACAATATTTTTGAAAGCATCGAAAGAAACACAACACCCAGATCTCAACCAAGTCCAAGTGCATGGTAATGGGTATCAATAGTAAATAAATACAACCATATTTGAAAGAAACATTACAGAATTTTGTTGAGTAAACAGTCTTGAACTCGAGAGATAACCCATAGCTCGCAACAAAGTACAAGGAAGTTTCATAATTTAAATCTTTGCAAATAAATGGCTGCCAAATTCCTTAGATTTCAAAGAAATATGCACATTCAGAGTAAAGAGAATGATGAAGCCAAAAACTCAAATACCCACATCAACAAATATACAAATCTACTGAGAGTTTTCATGAATAATCGAAATGCAATGAACTTACTAGTACAATATGATCAAAGCCACAAAACCCTTGTTAATATCAAGTGCAAAATAAAATGATGAAGACCCAAATGATTTTCAAGCTCAGAGATCAAGGTTGCACAAGAAAATGCAAAGAAACACAAGGATTTCAAAGTGTTAGTGATAATAAAGCCAAACTGACTAAGAGAAACAAAGTTAAAACTCAAGGAACCAAAGGCTCAACTTCAAAAATGGCCTCCATTAGAGTTTACACATTTTTTCTAATTCCACAAAAGCACAGTAGCTCAAAAAGCCAGCAAACAAACCAAACAAGCCTTTAGAACTAGCTCAAAGGATCTCATCAAATATCCACCAACAAAACTTTTCCAGGACTTTTCCCATTCCCTTAAGCTCGACAGAAAAAATAACGAAAATGAAGATATTCATAACCTCGCAAGAACAATTTATAGAGGAAACAAAGCTCAAGAAAGATCAACAATTGTGGTCTACTAAACATTGGCTAGGGCTTCGCTCTCGAACGAGCAAGTGAGAATGAGAAGTGATAAGCTCGACAAGATTTTAAACAAACGTAACTCATCTCGAAGATATCATCAACGACCAAGATCAAGACGTGCCTCAATCGATGATAAAAGAACAAAAACTACAACCAACTACCTCGTCATCGAGAGATTAAAAGATCCACGATGGAGATCAATCAAGTACCAGATGATCAAATATTTAGAATCAATCATTAGCTTCTATGCAAACCACCATATACTGATTACGCGACCATTTTAATTACAAGGTTAAAACCCTAACCAAGGGTACAGAGGATCAATAGTGTGAGATCATCAAGGACGAGATATTAGTGGTCAGTAATCAAGCATTAAATTCCATACTGAGACCCTATGTTACTCTCCATTTAACCAAGGGTTAGCTAATAATGCCATAAAAGATTTGAAGTGATGAGTCACTGTGGGAGGTGGGCCAACCCACATTATTTAAAAGAAATCATTGCATTGACCTTGGTTAAGGTCTTATAATATATGCCGAAATAATCAAATACCGACAAAAAATTACAATGTAATGATAATTAAAAAGGTGGCCAAGTATTATAGTTTGGAAATCACCCCATGATTATTTAAATCATAATAATATGCCAAAGAAAGGGGAGTTAAAGAACAATCAACTAGAATTATTAAGTGCAATATTTCATGTGACTACAAGAAGACAAACAAATGTCAACATCAGAGCCTGCAAGTGGTCCCCATTAGGATGAATGCATGGGTGAATTGTTTTGCAAAGTATTGAAAATAAAGAAATTATTTTACTCACACACAGAGATATTATTTTGCATGTGCATCCAAGGGGGAGAACTAAAGAATGCCAAATTTATCATTGCAAGTGGATCAAGTTGCAAATGTCACATCATCAGCTAGAAGACAGAAATTGCATGCATTGAATAAGACTTTCTCATCAAGAAAAGCTTATTATTAGCCAAATTATTCATCGAACTTTATTGAAAATAGAACAGTTAACTACGGTTTGGTGAGTCATTTTTTTGTAAACAAGGCTATTAATGCCTCATTGTATTAGCATTCTTAATTTTATTCCTTTATTTTTTTCATGGTAAAGGATAAAAATATGATGTATGGGCAAGTACAATTTTAGTCTATTTTTAGGAAGGGTAGGATGAATTTTTCTATATATTTTGTGCATTGGAAAAGCACAAGGAGGGGAATGTTTGGACACATAAGTCTCAAGCAGATTTTGCTAGTTTTTCCTTTTGAATGAGAGATTGATTTATGCCTTTCTAATTATTTGCGAGTGTCATGTATACTTTATTACTTCTGGTGAATGTTAAATTCCCTGATTTATTATCTTACCTTGCTGCAAATTTAGTTATTTTTGAATAAATATTAATGTGCATGTTTATCTTAATGAAGTATTGTTGTGAATTATTCCATCAATACATCAAATGTTATGCCTTAATAATTTTACGAAAAATATTGGTTTTGTGCATCCAATCCATTCTTAGATATTTTTGCATAGACTAAGTCAAAGGCTTCAACAAGTTTGGTGTATCACCCCAGTTTTCAATTTATTTATAGTCATATTTTACCCTCAAAACCCCAAAAAATTAGTTTAGGATTCATAAAAAAGGAACCGAACTTGATATCAAAGACTCACCTCAACAATATTTATAACCACGGTCTGAGGTGTTTCCATTGTATATACGAAAGATAGAGATACGAGAGAAAGATTAGAACCCCTACGCTTCTCTCTCTACGGGGTGCACTTTTGAGAGATAACAATGTATCCATGGTAATCACTACATTTCTACGAAAGAGGAGTAATGACAACAAGATTAAATCACAATTTCCTTAGGGCCGCATATGTGTACATATTGTAGTTTCTTGTAGGATTGAGAGCCACATATTTCTAATATTTCTCGTGAATATAGAGTATGTAAGGGAAAGTATTGAGTACATGTTACGAGTGTGTTGGATTTATATGTAGAAAAGTAAATGGTGTATGTAGTGACTTAGGATCTTGAATAATGGATATGATTCCATTGGCCTTGAGAGTGATGGTTTTTTCAAATAGAGCTTGATAGTGTGTATTAATATGTCTAGATAGGAAATGGTAATTGTAAAAGGAATGTTTGACTGTCTAGAATATTTTAGAGAAAAACTATTCCATTTGGAGGGTTAGTAAGTAGGTCATGATCAAGAACAATGGGCATAAGATCCTATGGAGAACCTTGGTGTGTTAGGATCGCGAAAAAGCTAAAATTAGGAATATGATTGAGAGAATGAATAACATTGTGAAATGGAATCATGGCATTGGTAGTAAGAGGTCAAGTAGAAGGAAAAATATAATATTTACCAAGGTCATTTGTATTATAAAGGTAATGATACATATATTCATACCCATCAATAGGTTTGAAATATAACTTATAAAAGTTATCATGGGTAATCTCAATGGAACCATTGTCATCATTTGACTCGTAATTATCTACATCAAATTTCTATACAATATTCACTAGAGGATTTAGAGTAAATAGAATAGGATAATCTATGACATGAGATACAAGATCAGTAATGGGGAATTGAGAGGAATAAGTAGGAGGAAATGCTAGTGTGGTATTAGTGGCGTTGGTTTCCCCAAAAGCATAATTATTAATATGATGATGGGGAATTGTTCACAATGGTGGGATAACTATACAAGTAACAAGGTCATTGTTACAATATTTGAATGATTTTTATGATTTAGAGTCATCTGAAAAAGTGTTTTTATACCCATCATAATCAAACTTATCACATTGATGTACCATATATGTGACATACCACATAAAAGCGTGGATTTATGAAAGACCGAGAAGAATATCTATTTGAAACAAAGCATACATAATATGAAATAATGTATGTATTTTTAGGCTCAAGATGCAAATCCAATGTGATCATTCCTATAGATGTTTGGGTGGTGGTGTCATAACCATGCACAATAAGAGTAGATTTCATGATTTTTGTATCGAGGATACCTAATTATGTGAGCAAAGTGATAAAGGATATATATTCAAAGTGGGTCCTTTGTTAATGAGTACATACTTTCTTAGAAAATTTTACATGTAATCCATAATCAAAGGAGGAGGATAATGATCATTAGTAGTGGTGATTAGAACATCCTCATTAGTTAATATGATAGTCGATTGACAAGATTAAAATATTCCATGATAGATTCAAAATCTTCATGTTGATTGTAACTTTATAATTGAATAGATCAAAATGATTTAGGAGATAAAAAATAAATAGCTTAGTAGGAGTTATCTTTAATTGATAAATGATATCATAATCATTCAATGATTAAATATATCAAGATGGTTATGTGGTAATAGGTGGGGAAGCGGTGTAGGACCTCCCATGGTTTACTTATTACATCGAGGGAATATTGAACCAAGGAAGGAATTGAGTAACAACGTGTATATATTTAGATTAAATAGAAGGTTGGGAATAGACGTAGGTAGGAGTGAAAGAAGGATGTTCTATAACCTTAGAATAGGGATGCAAACAGAGAATAGATCCGATGCATAAATGATATTAGGTTCACCAAATTATTTAACTTAAATTTGTTAATTCTCTCCATGGATAGTAACAATTGGTAGATTATTCTAGTCAATATGTTTCCATGGGTAATCGTAGCATTATTAGGAATAACCCTTAAGAAATGATAAATAAAAAAGAATAACAATAGATAAAACACTTGTAATAATAGAGAGAAGATGAATTATCTAATATCCTTCTCCATGTGATGATCTAGAATTGTTTGATGACCAAAACAAGATGAAAATGACATGACGAGATCCTCGCTTTTGAAATTGTGTCCTAAAATAATTCATCACCCAAAACAAATGGCATAGGCAAAGAGTACCCCTGTTATGCCCCTTTCTATACGTCATATCCTTTCGAGATCCTTTACTTATGATGTTTTTGGGTCTATGCATTTCCTTCTAATCTAATCCTATGTCAGTTTTACACCTTCAAATATTTACGATGCTCATTATATAATTAATTGGTCATTTAAAATCCTATATAGCCAAGAAGTCCTACAAATAAACATTAGGTTGGTTGTGAGAACCCCGTATACTAATAATATCACCACTACTTCAATAAAGGCTAAAAATTTATGTCATTATCATCTAGTATGTGATCTATATAATGTGTGTAATAAAATAGCTAACCATGATCTTGTAATGATGAGATTGTACTTGCACATTTTCGTTAGCTTAACTTGGAATTATGTTATGTTCATTGCATTTACATATTTGAGTGCATGACTAATCTAGAAAGAGTTGTTAGCATATATGGATCTCAAGGGATTATTCAAACTACTTTTCTAATAATTTCTCAAAGTGTGTGCTCATTGGGATTTTTTGATTTCAAATGTTTTTGATCTCCCCCTTGATAATTGATAAATAACTAGCTTATTTATGTGTTCTTTATTGAAAATATTGTATAAGGATGAATAAATGCGTATGAAAGTAATTTGAATTAATAAAATCTCCGATGGAGTAAAAGGGAAAAAATTATATGGGAAGGGCCATACCATTTGAATTCTATGGCCCATTATGGGTGCTTTGTTATGAGATGATTTCGTGAGTTATTTGAAAAATGGTTTGTACTATATGCAAGGGTTTATCCTGATTCTATGGACTAATATTATTGTTATGTGAACAAATAAGTTATATGTGCATGAAAGAATGAATGGGATATAGATAATAATATCATGATTTACTAAGTTGGATAAGTATGGAATAGTGTAAATGCAATTTACAACTTCTATTGTTGTAAGACACGAATTACTAAAATGAGTTTTACACCTTTGAATAGGTTAAAATAAAACACAATATTAAATGTATTTGAGGAGAATGGGTAGTTTAGATATACTTTAAAATTAGGTGTATTTTACGATTGTAAAAATTTATCGGTAGGGGTATTAATCATAGAAAATTTATATTTAGGGGTGTTATTTATTATCATAAGAAAGTGCAAGACGGGAAATAAGTTTACATAATGAATCCCCATTAGAGAAATATGCATGGGTCTAGAGCATGCTTGAAGTTTATTTATATTCGACATCAGATTTGTCTAAGGTTGGATAGAAATGAGTTGAAATAGTAATTGATATGCATTCAAAATCATATTCTTATTGAACACGAGATGCCCACTTAAATTGTAATGATAATTAGAATGAGGTTAGAAGGGATATTTTAATTCTCCATCAAACCAATCACTGAATTATTCGAGAAAGCATGTTCATTCTTAGAGCATATTAACTCCTAGGATATGAATATATAAAGTGGTTACACAAATACTTTGGGAGGTTACTTTTCAATAAATATAAAGTTAAGTCTAGGATGAATGGTGAGAAAAAGAATGTTGTAAATACACACGAGATTGTAGAGATAATACGAGTATGCAAGTTACTATACTAATCATGTTATTTGATGAATACTTTAGAGTATTGTAAATTGTTATTTTGGTTGTGGAAAAGAATTGCACATTAATTAGTGAAATACTATGAACATTATCTTGCATTTTATTGTATTGTTGGGTTAGCTTATATGCAAAAGAAATATCTTTCTTAGCTTGGTTTTTAACCCGAAATGGTTTTCCCAGGATAAAAATATGTTTATATCTTGTGTTTAAATATTCGATTGTACACTAGTTAAGATTCGTACTTTTTTTCCCTTTTAATATAAAGACCTAGTTTAGTTTCTTTATTGGGATTGTGCATATTGCGTAGTTAATAACCTTGGGCCCAATTTTTATAATAATGGAAATAACGTAAAGTGTGATGTAGAGTAAAGGAACTCCACTCCAGTCACATGATTATTATATATACATAAAATAAATCAATCTTGATTTGCATATATATATATATATATATATATATATTCTTATAGTTCTTTACTTCATTGCAAATCCATTAAAGAACAATGGAGGTATAGTCTAAAACTTTCTTTTCATGTTCCTTATATGACTCTTTCAAGAATTAAGTAAAGCGGGGAGAAAAATTTAGCAATTCACATAAATCTCATGAGTGGTGTTATCATTGAGTTCACAACATGAAAGTTATATTCAATTACTATATTGTTAGTACAAAACATGTTTGTGCAACACATGTCAAGTTTGATGTTTCAACTTGCATCGTATCCGAACTTATCTCGAACCTAATTTCAAATTGAAAAATTGGAAATTTTTATTTCAAGCATGTTCTTTGTTTTTGAATAATCAAAAAATAATATTTTTGCACGATTAGATTGAGTCATTTCTTATTGCATTCTTACACTTTCTATTTCCAATTCTAGTCAATTACACATTATTTCTAATTAATTTATTTTCTCAACACCTCTATTGTGGAAGGTAAGAGGCGAGATGAATATAAAATAAAGACATATCTTCCCCTCTTAAACCTATGATCCCACAAGCTCTATGCAAGAATCCTTGTCGAGACCATAGCTCGAATCGATGGCGGTGGACACGGGGAAACAAATTTTTGCTACATACAAATGAAACAGGGTTCCAAACCTATGGATGTTGGTAATAGTACCGGGGCAAGGGTCGATTTTAGTCAAGGGAAATAGGGACCATATGCAAAATCCTTTTCCATAGTGGTATCCCAACGAAGGATATTGCAAGAAATTTTGTTAAGATATTAAAGTCATCGAAGAAGATTCCAGTGTTGAAACTTGAGAGGGCCTAGTGCAAAAGGTTCTAAGGAAGAGGAAAATCTCTCTCGTCTAGGCCTCATCTACAGATTTCACAAGATCGAGCCCAAGTAAACTTAGCTTCATGATTGAAACGGTCAAAGATGGAGGGAAAAAATCAAAGGTAAGATTGAACTTTACCCCTACAGGAAAGCTTATTTTATTGTTGTTTTTGAAACCCTTGAGGAAAAGGATTTAATTTTTGATCAATATTGGGTTTGGGGTGAACATGGTCTCATGCTCAAGCCATGGTATCTATCTTTTGATCCTCTAAAAGACTCTTTTGATACCTACCCTATTTGGATTTTCTTTCCACGACTCACATCACAACTGGAGCAGATCTTGTCTCATTACTATAGGAGTTACCCTTGGTTCTAATGTGAAAGTTGATGATAAAACCTCAAGTCAAACTCATACAACTTATGCTAGAAGTTCGGTATATATTAATGCTCTCAACCTCTTCTAGTAGAAATTAACCTACATATAGGTGTGAGACATTAGGTTTAAAGGAATTGCTTTGAGGGTTTAGCTTTCGGATGTTGGAGATGCTTTAAAACAAGGCATGTCTATGATGATTGAGAGCACTGAAGCAAGTAAAAACATATGTGGTGGAAGAAATCTCTACCGAACATCTTATCGTTATGCCCCATTCAAACCCAGTCAAGGAAACATCAATCTCCTCAAGGGTTGACACTTTACTCCTTTAGAGGAGGAGCATATTCAACTTGTCCCTTCTTGGACAAATAAATATTTTTTCCACCCAAGAGCTCATTGATGATTATATCATGGATTGTGCCTTGTAGCCCCTTGTTAACGTTCGCATTCCTATCAAGAATCTTGAAGTTGTTCTTCTTGTTATAGTGGAAGAGGATAATGAGGATTGGACGGTGGTGTAAGGGAGGAAAGGACATAATAAACTAAAACCTAGCATTGTTTCGAGACAAGGCATGACCCTTGTCTTGATTTTGTTTGTAGCAATATATCGGGGTTAGATGCCTTATGTTTCTCTATTGTAATTTTGTTGTGAGCAAGTTGTTGTTTTGTTGTGGGCCTAGTGTGTTGTGTTTTTTTCTATTGGGTAGTTTGGTTGGCTTTTTTGGAGATTTTTGTTAATCTGGTTTATTAGTTCTTTTCATTCCGCGCTCTTTTTCATATACGGGTTTTGACCCTTCCGAGTGTACTAGGGTATGGTCCCCATCAAAATACTATTTACTAATAAATTACATAATTATTGATTTTTTTCTTGAATAACCGCTCGTACTCAAAAGAATCAAAATAAATTAGTGAACCTACTTATTGTATTGAACATTGAACATAGGGTTTTATTTTCTCCTCTTAAGGTTAAATGTATTTCCATTCTAAGATACGATTTTGAGGTGAAGCAAAGACTATGTGTCTAAGGGTTTCTATCAACTATTTCCCTTGTTTTGTTTGTGTGCCTCATAAACAAACTTGTGATCCTTCCTAAGATTTGAAAATTTTCCTTATTTATACTATATTTGTTTTTGTGTTTCGCTCACTTTTCTATGAATGTATATGATCTATATTTGAGACATGATTCTATATTATTATATAGATATAAAATTTCACACACACACACATCATAGACATGTTACATACTATAATTTCTTATCTTTTATAAGAAAATTGTAGCTATTTTCGAATGTATCGAATATTTTGAATGTTTCTAAGTTTGAACTTTACCAATATTGAATCACATGAGATAAGTGTGAAAGATAAACAAATTTTTGGTATCACAACACAATATTGAAAAACTTAGTTGGTAATATTTTAGAGAAAATATATATAATGAATACATGGCGTGGCATTGACTGAGTCCAATTAGTTTGAAATTAATTTGGACATTCACTCTTGAATAAATTCCACTTCTTATAAATTTGAATGGTTCTCGTTATCGGTGACTGCGTCAATAATGTCGTATTGTCTTTTGCAGAGATTTCTCAGAAAATTGCATAGCTTTAAAAAAACAAATTCAAAGACTTTGATTGGGATTATCAAAAAAGAAAGAATTGGATTATCAAAACAATGATAAGAATGGCTTCATTTTACTTGTTCTCAAAGCAATACGAAACCCAATTAGGAGCTATAAATGGGAAGAGAGATTCAATTTTTGGTGCAGATAAAAGTAGTGTGCTTTACGATTCGACAAAGAGGGCTACCATTTCTGATAGTTTTCCCATGTCGGTGAAGAGACTTTTGCAGAGACGAAGATACAAAAGGTTGGATGAGTTTAATGGACGAAGAAAACGGTTGAGAATAGTGAAGCTAGGTGGGCATAAAGGCAGGTTAGTTTGGAAGCTCAAATTAGTGCCAAAATTAAAGCTGAAATTTATCAAGCCTGCAGTTAATGTTTCTGCAAAGTCGTGGCTATCAAAAATGAGAGATTCGTATGTAAATATGATGTTCAATCTTGCGCAGTTAAGAATTAATAGCCCTAAGAGGATGTGTGTTGAAGAATTCAACGATAAGATGATTATATTGAGATTTACAAGTCGTTAGGAATTCAAGTCCAGGTTTTGCCGAGGGAGACTTCTACAAAATTTATTTAAGACCCAATTTGATTTGAAAGCTCGTGTGTTTTTATTTTTATGTAGACAGTTGTATAGATCCTACAAGAAGTTATTCGTCGTTTTCTCTCGCCTGCGAATTTTTGTTTTGTTTGTATTATTGAAAGGATTTGGAAGGATATTTTTAATGCATTTGCTTAATTCGAGGTCTACAAAATGTTATCGCCTAAAGAACTCAATGAGCTTGCATTGATGATAAATGTAACGTTTAAGTCGTTCTCATAACCAGCATCGAAAAGTCGAACTGGGTCGAGGACATTATTCTATTATTATTAAGGGTTTTATGTAACAAGACAACGTTGCAGAAAACCGAAGTTCAAACATTATCACTAGTAAAAATTCAAAATTGGACACAAATAGACACACGTGAAGATAAGATAATTATTGAAGATTGGTTCATTTGAGGTGAAGATTTGTAACAAAGAACTTAGTATTTTTGTTTATCATCTAGGAAAACATAGGTACAGAATTATTAAGTTTTTACGCAGCTTAGCAACCCATCACCATTACTAGGGTAATAAACAAAGCCCATAAGCTTTCCAAAATTATTTTATATGTAGCAAATAGCTTGCCCTATAGTGTTAGTACATTTCTAATGTAATTGACTACCTTATGCATCTAGCATGGATAAAAGATAGAGAGAAGATCAGGAAGAGAATACAGACCACTTAGAAAAAATGGTCTTCCGCTGCTAAAGAGTAAAACAAATAGGAGGTAAGATCTTCAAAAAATAAAGACTTATGCACGGAAGACCTTATTTTCCGTTATGTCACCGTTACTTTTGATAGAAAAGGTAAAACACATTACATTGTTACCTAAGGACGTGTATTCAAGAGCTCAATGATAAGATGATTGTGGACATTTACAAGTCATTAGGAAATCAGGTTCAATTCTTTATGAATCATACTTCTATAAGATTTAAGAGTCAATTTAACTTCAATACTTAGATGATTTGATTTTTGTAGACGATTGTGGAGATCTCAAAAGTATTTATTCATTTGTTTGAAAACGAACATCAATTTTCTTAAAAGTGTTCATGATGAGCTCATCTTTGAGTTGGTTGACCATGTTTCTCTGGAAAATGATCCACAACAACTCCATTTGAATGGCAGTGTCGCCTAGAGTGCTTGGCCAAGTGTTTACTTCATTGTAGTACAAGGGTCAGCCACCAGCTACAAACATTTTCTTTCCATTGATGAAATTTCTTTTGAAGCTAATGGAACAATCAACAAGCCTCTTTTATAAGTTACGCTCTTAGTTCGGGTTTTATGTGAGCATAACTTTCGGAGACCATAACTTTTGATCCAACCATCGGATCATCTTGAAATTTTCCATGGTGTTAGATTTTGATTAGTATTGTGTCGTACAAATGTTTATTGAAATGTTGGGTGACTTTTTGACATTTCACCAAGGCCCAATTCATTCATTGACTGGTCTAAAAGTGGCTTTGAACCTTTTAGGTGGTTTGGTCTAGCACTTGTCTAGCACTTAGATTTTTAATATCTTTAGCTCTGTTTTATGTAATAAGCCAAGATTCTACATATGGCTTGATTTACAAAGGGTATTTTGTACGCCAAAATTGGGGTCCTTCAAGGTGTTTCAATTTTTATGGTTTTATGAGTTTTAGGAATTTTTTTCATCATTTAGGGTTTTCTTAGAGATTGTGGGTAAAAAGGGAAGATTATTAGGTTTTAAAAGATTAGTCTAGATTCCAAAATGAGAATAGTTTTTTTAATCTTATAGTTTTTTTACAAATTGTTTGTTTTTCTTTTGAGGTACTTGACCTCTTACTACTAGATCGACATCAATCGGTATTAGAGCAAGATTTAGATCTTGCGGGAATAGTTAAGGTAATATATATTACATTTTTTTTTGGAATTTTTGCCTCTATTTTATATAATCATGGATATACACGGGAGGGGAGGTTATTCCCAGATTAATATTCATATGCAAGAGCTACAAAGACAAGTTGTTGAGCTCACATGAGAAGTTGCGCTTGACCTGTAGAGGGAGACATGCAAAAAGGGATGCAAATCTAGATAGTGAAACTGACGAATTACCTACGTTAATGAATGAAGGAGGAAATGAAGAAGAAGATGACAGAGATGAAGAAACCTCGAATGAGATACCATTTGAGGAGAGACTAATCCAAGATTTCAAGGGAAATAATAACAACATCAAGGTTAATGTCCCTAATTATGGTGGAGGCTTACGGCGAGAGGAGTTGATTCACTTTGGTTGAATCTCATGGAAAAATTCTTGTAGTGGAAAATAATTTTAGAGAAGAATAAGGTTAAGTTTTCATGCACTAATTTTTCTTGGCATACATTGATCTAGTGGGATCACTGCAAAATGAAAGATAAACAAAATTAAATGGTAAGATCCAAAATCATAATAAAATGTAGAAGAAGATGAAAGAAAAATTTCTTCCTGTAAATTATGCTCTAACACTATTTCTAAGGTTTAAAACCTAATACAAAAGTATCTCAAAGCATTGAAGATTATGCCAATGATTTTTACAAGCTATCAATCAGGCGAGAACAAGGAGAGTTTGGAGAACAAAAGGTTACAAGGTATGTAAATGGGTTCAGCTATACCATATAAGATGAACTAAGTATGATCCAAATCCATAGTTCGGATGATGTTTTTCAACTTGTGTTAAAATCAAAATAAAAGACTAAGAAGACTACTTTTAAGAAGATATGAGAACCATCATCATCTCTAATGAGGGGAAGAGATAGATTTGATTTACATGTAACAGTGAATCCACTAATGTAGAAGAGCATGAAAAATCTGGTTGAATCGGTGGTAACTACCAAATGGGTATGGGGTTTGAGAGTGGAAGAGGTTATAATGGAAGAAGGGGTTGTAATAGACCCCAAAGGAAGTATACATGTTACCAATGTGGTGAAGAAGGGCACACATATTTTCAGTTTCCACACTATCCTACATAGGATAGATGGAAAGCAAAAACACCAAAAGTAAACCTTGTTAAATATGAAGAGGAAGAAGAAATGGAGGTTGCTACAGACTTGGGTGAAACCCTCATGATAAGGAGGATGAAGATCATCACGAGGAAGGAGAAATAACAACATGGTTTTGGTGTTAATTCTTGACAATGCGGACACTTTAAAAAAATGCACCTTTGGAGGAAAGGTATGTAAAATTGACATTGATTGTGGTAGTCATGAAAATATGGTCTCAACTATGATGTTTGATAAAGTCAATCTGAAATACGAGAAGCAAATTTATCCCTATGGTATATCATGGTTCAATAAAGGGAATGAGGTAACCATAGATTGTTATGTTTGTGGAGCACTGTTTTCATGTTACTGATTTGGTACACCTTCCATGTGTTACACTAAGATATTTTTATGGCGGTCTCACTCACCACTAAGCGAGGTCGAGGGGTTCGGGGTGAAGCCCCAAGCAAATTTTCATGGGTGGTTTATTAAACCATGGGTAATGGGTAACCATTATGGGCTAGTTTTGGGCCCATGGCTTTTCGGTACCCATTGTTTTGTAAAACCACCTCTTCACTACCTATTGATGTACTTATATATAGATGGACATACTGATAGGATTGATATGATTTTTTTAAGGTGAATAGTGTGTGCGAATTCAAGTGCGAATTTGGGAAGTTTTGTTGAGCGCAGTGACTCCAAACAAGATCTGGTTATTGTAATTGTGAAGACTGTTGGCTTGTAATAAAATCTAAGCAAGTGTTCTTGGTGGATGTAGCTCACATTGGGTGAACCACGTTAAATATTGTCTTTGTGTTTTTCATATTTCATTGCTGTAACTTCTATTCATACTTCTTATTATTACAATTCGAGGAATTATTCCGCATTAGATTCTATTAATTCCTAACATAGATAAAATATGGCTTTTAAAGTTTTCAATATAGAATACCTATAAGGATGAGGAGTGGTGTGATGTTATCCGATGGTTTCATACTATATATTCTTTGGGAGGCCTTTGCACGATATGATAGAAATGTTACACATGATGGAGGGAAAAATACTTATACTTTTAGGAAGGATGGTGTAAAGGTGGTCTTGTTACCCTTAAAGGAAGAAGAGAACACTCGAGGCATTTTTAGATAAAAAGGTGTTTGTTATAGAAATAGAAGAAGTTTTTGTATTATGTAATGACTTCAAAAAGGTGGAAATAGAGGGCTTTGATATATACACTGCTGACAACAAACGTACTAAAAGGAAATAAGTATGGCATACCAAATGAGCTACTAAATGATTTACCTACGAAGCGGCATATACAAAACCATATTGATTTGATCCCAAGATTGACCCTTCTAAATTAGGAAACCTACGGGATGAGTCTAACACAAAGTGAGGAGTTGAGCAGGCAAGTGATAGATATAATACATAGAGGATTAGCGAGAGAAATCATGATTCCATTTGTAACTCTTGCGATTTTGACTCCTAAAATGGATGGAAACTAGAGAATTTGTATGGATAGTAGTGAGATAAATAAAATGACAATTAAGTATCAGTTCGCAATTCCAAGATTAGATGATATGATGGTCGTGATAACAAGAGAATGATATTTTAGTAATATTGACTGAGGAGTGGGTACTACAAACTCCGAATCCATGAAGGGGATGAAGGGAAAATCACTTTAAAAATAGGATATGGATTATGTGAGTGGATGGTGATGTCATTTGGGCTATCTAATTCACCTAATAAATTCATGAGGTTGATGAACATAGCACTGTGAGAATACAATGGTAAGTTTTTGGTTGTCTATTTTGATGATATTTTTATATTCAGTAAGACAATGTAAGAACAATTGTTACATATGAAATTAGTGTTAGAATTGTTACAAAAAGAGAGTTTTTATGTAAATTTAAAGAAGTGTAGATTTCTTCAAGAAAGTCTAGTATTTTTATATTTTTCATCTCGAGAGGATGGATGAGGAAAAATTGAAGGTAATTTTTGAATGGCCTATTCCAAGGAATGTGACATAGGTTTGTATTTTTCATGGATTGGAAACTTTTTATATGAAGTTCATCGGGAATTTTAGTATCATTGTTTTACCCATAAGGAGTGTATGAAGCGAAATAATTTTGTATGGACTAAGGTAGCAATAGATAGTTTTAAGTTTACGAAGAATAAAGTGTCAGGTGTACCTAGTTTGGAATTTCAATATTTTAGCAACGTTTTTGAGGATGATTTTGATGCCTCACATGTCAGGATTGGAGATGTCTTGAATCCGGAAGGACAACCTATAGGATTCTTGAGTCAAAATCTAAATAAAGTCAAGAGGAAATATACTACTTATGATATGGAATTTTAAGTTATTGTCCAAGCTTTAAGGCATCAGAGACATTACTCTCAATTATCTAGGAATTTGTACTCTTTACTCTACCATGAAGCATTGAGGTATGTAAAAACACAAGTAGAAACTACTACTAGGCGGGTAAAGTGGGTTTCATTCTTGCAAGAATATACTTTTGTCTTAAATCATAAGTTTGGTAAGAAGAATAAAGTTAGTGATGTCTTGAGTAGGTGTGTAGCACTTTTGATAAGAATGGAAAATGAAGTAGTAGGGTTTGAGGTAGTTAAGGAATTGTATGATGGTGATCTATATTTTGGTGATGTTGTTAGATAATGTAAGGAACGTATAGTAAGAATTCATTCTTCGATTATTTCTGTGGATGGTTATTTATTTAGGGGAGAACAATTTTACATATGTAGACACTAAATCATGCACTTTCAATAAATATTTAGTCTATGTCTCATAATATTATTCATATGGTTTTCAAGTGAATAATAGTACTAATTAACCCATGTCTTTAGCCATTTTACTTTACTTTACTGTCTTTTCTTTCAGTCTTTCATCCATACTTTCTCAGTCCATATTTTCACATTATATCTTCCTATTGTTAATTAGGGCACCCACCAGGATTCAAACACTGCAAGAGTCCTAATCCCCTTTGGTGTGCCCTAATCCCTTTACACATTACTCTCATATTTTGGTCACTTTGCGTGGTTGTTTGATCTTCTAATATTTTTGTGGTTGACCTTTTCGGGCTTAATAATGAAATTATATCAAGAAAACAATATAAATATAAATTTATGAGACCGTAATGAAGGACCAAGAACTAAGAATTAGTATCTCCATATTAGGTTGCATCCATCAAAGGATTCTATTTCTCCATTTGCATCCATATAGCTCCATCAAAAGGAAAAATGTCACTTATTCTACATCACACTTTACTAGAGGGGAGTTAATTCTATTTCATGCACCTTCTACTTACATTCTATATCTAGTTATTATTCACTACTCACAAAGTGAGACCGACACAAGAGCACCAAGGGAATGATTTACGCACACACACCTATAACTAAAGCTGTTAGCATAGTCTACGTAGTATTTTATTATTAGGATAGTTGTTATTGTTTATTCCATTATTCACTCTTATTGTTAGTAACAACTCCATCCATTCCGGGAGTAACTCCATCCATTCAGGTAGTATTGTTTGTACACGTCCCTATAAATATGTATTGTGCTTCTGATATTTAGTGAATGAATAAGAGATATCTAATATCTATTTTCTCTCCATCATTTCCTCCTCTCAATCTAGTATGAGGGGGTAGTACGCGTCTCTAGCCTATGTGGTTAAAGGAGCAACGATCTGAGGAGAAAAATGTGGGAGTAATTAAATTTTGGATGGAGCGATCTGTTTGAAGTCTTCTTGGACGTGGCACTCTATTCCTGCATTGAAGAGAGTTGGACATTTGGAAGAGAGAAAAATATGAAAAATTTAGTACATGGAACATGGAAAATGGTCGGCATGCATTTTTTTGACCTTCATTCAAATCTAGATGTGAAATTGGGTGTAGAAAATACTACATGAAGACCATTCTATCTGCGTGAAGACCATTCTTTCCTACATGAAGACCATTATTTCCTACATGAAGACCATTATTTCTTGTGTGAAGTCCATTCATTGATACATGAACACAATTCGGACACTGCGTGGAGATGTTTTGTTGTTCCTGCGTGAAGAGTTAGAGAAGCACATGGTTCCTGATCAATTGCCCATGTGAAGAAATAAAACAATCTTCAATCTGCATGGATAAGGGACAAAATTTACTATAAATTATTTGTTGTATGTGAATACCTTAGACGTGAAGATCATTCTCAAAGTGACCTACATTGATTTCTTTCCTTGACATGAGAGGTTTTATTTACTACGTGGAAATTCTTTGAAGAAAATTGCGTAGAAAATTACACACGTCAAGACCGATTCCATGGGAGAATAAGTCTTTGATGATCTTGGGAGAAATTAAAGTGACTAGCATACCTACAAATCGATCTCATTCTTAGAGCATACCTGCACGTGGAAAGGAGAATTGGTTGTGCGAAGCCTGAAATTCACTCGCATCATATTTTAGTTTAATGTGCCATTAGTTTCCTTGAGACGAATCCTCTATGAAGGCAACATAGAATCTCTCAAAGCCATCTTTGAATGAAAAGCATGAATGAAATGATCAAGATTCTGAAATCCACAACGTCGACTTACAAGCCAAAGAACACCGTCCTCAAGCTCCTAAAACCATGGGTTTACTTTGCAATGCTCAACGAGCTATGCAACACAGAAAACTTGTCTTCAAGGAAATGGTTTGCAAAGGAATCTTAGAGTATTTCATTTTTTACGTCAGTTGCCAAGAAAAGTGATTTCGAGAGGAATTAGAATCCAAATACGACGTCGATTGCGAAGATGAAGAATAACGCCCCACATATTGTCACCATCTCTCAACACATGAGTATCGAGAGCATCTAAGAACTGATAGTTCACATTAGTGAGTGACATTGTAATATCTCTCGAAATAAATAAATGAATTTTAAAAAAAATAGAATTTTTGTACAAAAAAATTAGAATTTTTGTACAAAAAATTCTTCTCTCGGATGCTCAATTACTTAAAGGGCCAAATGTTTTGGCCTAGAAAACAAAGGTGCAGACAATCCTTAAACTTAAAGGATTATGGGGCATTATCACTAGATCTGTGACCATTCCCACAACCCCTAATGAATTAATGAAGTATGAGATGGCTAGTTCCAAAGCCTTGATGCTTGATAATGCTTAGTATCAATGACGATGTGTAACCACATGTTTAGAATGCGAGAGAAACCAAAAGAGGCCTAGGACATGTTGAAAACCATTTATAAAGCCAAATATTAAACTAAGATCCTCCATCTTTAGTCAAATCTACACACCCTTTCTATGGGGTCAGATGAGAAAGTTGAGGAGTTCTTATGTCGCATGGCTGAGTTGTGATTAGAGTTATTAGCGCTCGGTGAAATGGTGGACAAAAAAATTCTCATGTTGATCACCTTGAGAGCACTCCCTTCTCAATTTCGAGTGTTCGTTACTGACACTGAATGTATCTAAACAAATAGTGGCATTCAAAGAACTTGTGAACTTGCTGCAGTAGGAAGAGGCCATCAATTCAGCCCAAGAGGAGACTTAGGGTAAAGCCTATTCTCTAACCCATCTTGTTGCTAGAAGAATCGAAAAACTCCCCTAGTGAAGCCAACTCAAGAAAAACCAAATCAACAACAAAAAGATCAAAATTCAAAGAGGTGGTGTTACATTTGCAAAACCAACACTCATGACACTAATCACTACTAGTACAATGGTTTGAAATAGCAATATTCGAGCAAAAAAGCACATCCGGGAGTGATGATTCTAAAAATAAAAACGCTATCCCTAGATAAGAAAGAAGAAAGGACACCTCACCACTCAACAAGATGATGAATCTGATGAGGAGACATCAAAAGGAGCCAATTGTGGTAAGAACCTTTTACTATTTACCTAGACCTCACAACCCATGAAGAAAGTATAGTGTATAGATTTAAGTGCAACAAATCATATGTCAGGTGACAAGAAACTATTTGATTCATGAACAAACAACCCAATGGATATCGGGTTTGGATATCATATCAAAAAGAGTATGTTGTTGAAGGAATAGGAAAAGTCACCATTCCTTTGGGACCACAAAAATGTACACTTACAAAGGTACTATATGTTCTTGGCTTGACTAGCAACCTCTTGTCAGTGACTCAGCTCTTGAATCATCACCTAAAGGTAGAATTTCTTTTCCAAAATGTCATTAAATCGTGTTTGATCTCGTGACGGAGGATACGATTATTTCTAGGTCATTTTTAAAAGATAAGTTATTTACTTTAGATATTGTTTCATCTTTTGTATTAGCTTTATCTGCCTCAACAGTAGAATCTACAACCCTCTTGAATTTTATATATGGTCACTTGTCGGTTAGTTCATTACATCATATGAGTTCAAAAGCAATGGTCCATGGACTACCCAAATTTTCCAATTCCTTTCCTATTTTCCATGGTTGTCTTGTAGGAAAACAACACAGGGATCCATTTCAGGTGAGCACCTTTCATGCCAAGAAGCATCTGGAGGTAGTTCATACTGATCTGAATGGCCCATTTCCTACTTCATTTTCAGGATACAAGTACTTCCAACTATTCATGGATGACCACTCTCGTAAGATGTGGGTGTTTTTCCTGAAGAAGAAAAGTGAGGCTCTTCAACATTTCTATAATTTCTATCATCGTGTTGTGAAAGAGACCAGACAACCACTTCTTCTATTTCACTCAGATTGAGGGAAATTCACATCAAATAAGTTCTTGGTATTTCTCAACAAACAAGACATTAAGTAGAATTTGATTGCTCCCTATACACCCTAGCAGAATGGCATTGTTGAGCATTACAATCACACAGTGATTGAGATGGCTCATTGCATACTATACACAGCAAAGATGCGGGAACATTATTGGGCTAAAGTAGTACATAAAATTGTATATCTTCTCAACAGGGCACCAACAAATATTCTAAAGGATCAAATGCTAGAAGAAGTATGGAGTGGTAAAAATCCATCAATCTCTCATTTACGAGTATTTGGTTGCACAACATACATGCATGTCCCATCTCAGAAGAGAAAGAAGGTTGAGCCAAAGACACTCTCATGCATTCTACATTGCTATAGCACTATTTTGAAGGTATATGGTCTCATGGATCCTAAGAAAAATAAAATTTATGAGATTTGAGACGTGGGTTGTGATGAGTCATCCTTTGACTCAACAATATCAATAGAAGATCCACTACCAACCACCTCTCACCGACTAGTCTCCGAATCACATGATCAGCCAGAGGAGACTACTCAAAGAAAATAATGCTACAAGGGGAGCTATTTTTTGACCTTGGAGAACTTGAGAATGTGACTCCATAAAAATCCACACGGAAAGCGACACAATTATTCTCAAAAGTAGCCAAGTTCTCATCGAAGTGGCTACAAAGAACCATAAAGGACTCACATTTACAAAAATCTTCCGGATACTTCATCCAGAGTCAAAACGAGGAGTCAAACAAGAAATGAGGTAAATTTTTCACTCATGAGTTCACTGATTAATAGCTCCAATCCTGATAATGTTCGTGAAGCATTCATTCAACCTCAGTGGAAAGAAGCCATGGATGTAGAATATGACTCACTCATGCAAAATCAAACATGGGAACTTGTTGATCTATCTATATGAAAAAAACCCCTAGGCTGCAAATGTGTTTTCAAGACAAAATATAAGGCAGATGAATCCATCGAAGAACATAAAGCACGACTTGTAGCAAAAGGGTATGCTAAAAAAGAAGGCATTGACTATGAAGAAACCTTTACACCCACTATGAATATCAAGACCATCAGAGTTGTTTATACACTTGCGGCATAGAGAGTATGGAGACTTGAGAAGATGGATGTCAAGTTTGCTTTCCTAAATGATCATCCGAAAGAAGTGTACATGATCCAACTGAAGGCTTTGTTGATGAAGAGCACCCTTCGAACATATGTCATCTCATCAAATCACTTTGTATGGACTGAAAAAATCTCCAAGGGCATGGTATATCAAGATCGATGATCACCTTCTGCAACATGGGTTCACTCGTTGCCCCTTAGATCCCAATTTGTATATAAAGAAGGTAGGAAAAGAAATTGCCATTCTTGTTGTGTATGTTGATGATCTTGTGATCACTGGCAGTTCAGAAGATTAGGTTGATATTGTGAAGAATGATCTCAAAAGAACCTTCGACATCACGTGATTTAGGGCTACTATATTACTACCTTGGCCTAGAGATACTACGAAAGGAGCATCACATTTTTGTCTCCCAGATAAAGTATGCCAAGAAACTCCTAGAAAACTACAATGTCTAACTATAAACCTATATCCACTCCCATGGAAAAAGGTTTGCAACTTTCAAGATTTCAGACTCACCTCAAGTAGATGCTACTCTCTATAGGAAATTTGTTTGAGGGCTCATCTATTTGACATATACTAGACCAAATTCATGCTATGTTGTCAGCTATCTTTCCAGATTCATGAAAGAATTGAAGAAATGTTACTCGACTGCAACAAAGCATGTTTTGAGATATGTGTCAGGTCCAGTTGATTATGGTCTAGAATATAAGAAGAATGATAAATTCTTCTTATAGGGATACGTTGACTTGGACCACACCGGATTTGTTGATGAAAGGAAGTAAACCACAGGATACATATTTCATCTTTGATCGGAGCTATCTCATGGATAAAAAAGAAGTATAATTTGGTTTCTATCTCATCCATAGAGGAAAAATATCATGCCGTGTGCGACGTGATATGGTTATGTCACATTTTGAATGACATGAGCATTCCTAAAAAACAAGCACCTATTCTCTATTGCCATAATCAGAGTGTGTTGAAGCTTGTGTAGAATCTTGCTTTTCATGAATGAACAAAGCATATTAAGATTAATTTTCATTTCATTTGAGATAACATCTTGAACCATCACATTCAGCTCCAGTACTGTCCTACAGAAGCACAAGTTGTTGATATTCTCACAAAATCTCTTGGAAAAGTGAAATTTGAACTTTGGAGGGGTCACATTTGCAATAATAATGTAATAAGGGGGAATGTTTTTTTATTAATAAAGTAGGTTGAAGGGACCCATTCCCTATTCAAAATGATGAGGCTAAATCCTCAGGAAAAAAAAAGGGATACAAAATCCAAACAACAACTGCATACCAGCTTCACAAAAGATAAAACTATCCTAAAATTACTTCCCACCCGGGATGGAAAATAATCGTCAATGTTTCCCATGCGTCCTTTTTTATTTTTCCACTTCTTTACCTCTTTCCATTTTCCTAGATCAGATGAAATAACTAGCACAAGGTCACTTTGGGAATCGAAAAAGCCATCGAATTATCGACATAGAATCCGATCTTATTATGAACTTTCTAAAGTATGTCCCCTTTTTTTCGACCTCCAAACAAGTGGTTTTCTTTAAATCCCATTTCTGTATCATTCTTCTCTGTAACCATTTTACCATCAGAGGTAGGATTATTCAAATTATCTTTAAAATTTGATGCGAAAAAAAAATCTAGGTTTATCGAACCCAAACACTCGAAGATGTCGATCCATTTTTCCCATATTTTTATTCTTATTCAAGGGACAAGGAAGGCTTGCAAATGTCCTGATTTCTACACAATCTACATCGAAATGTGGTATTCTTAGTCTAAGACACAGGTATTCTTAAATTTACCAAATTTAAGGATGATTCGATCAGTATTCCTTTTGTTAAATCAATTTAAATACAAATTCGGGAAAAATAACATAGACACTGAATGTGTTCTATCCAAGCCCTCTTTTAAAAAATTTCCCAACATGTTTGCAATATCTTCTAGGGCATACCACGAGATGTAATGGGAGATTAGGAAACCTAACCCAAACTGGTGTTTTGGCCACCGAATAAGTATTCAAATTGAAATATCGAACCACAGAGTGATAAATAAACCCACATGTACCCAAAACCAAGGACCATATGTCAAAAAATGATGGTAATCTTTTGGTTCCCTAAAATGGACTACTAAAAACCCTTGGAACACATAGATATTTCACATTTATTGGTTCAATTTTGAAATCCTAATAATACAAAGTAGTGGATGAAGGCCAAAACCCATTAAACCTACCAACCACCGCATCATGTGATAAGTTTTGAAATATTCTTAGACTTCTAGATTTTCTATAGTGAACAAAGGAATGTCCTTGGCCAGATCGACCAGGCAGGCCTGGTTATTTGATGTTTGTTTTCCTGAGGAATGGATGCCCTTGTTTTCTAGTGCATCTTTGAAGGAAGTAGCCTTATACAGTAATACCCGAGCCATGGTTGCCTGAATCTCCATTCCCTTGATTCCTATCACCATTTTCCCTGTCCACTAGCCCCATCCAGATATACATTCATTTTTGGAGCCCTAGAGTTAGGGCACAGATCCTCCTTCTCCATATCTCCACCGGAAAGGTCCGGACTCCACCACTAGACCACGACCCCCAAATACTTTGTCAGTTCATTCGCAACATCAATCTTCGCTGTAGATAATCCCATTTCCTACTGATTGACTACCTCCATAGTTGCATCCTTTTCTTCATCCACATTAGACCTCACAAAGTAAAATAATTGTTCGACATAGTATAAGGGGGAATGTTAGCATAGTCTATGTAGTATTTTATTATTAGGCTAGTTGTTATTATTTATTCCATTATTCACTCTTATTGTTAGTAACAACTCCATCCATTCTAGGGAGTATTGTTTGTACACATCCCTATAAATATGTATCGTGCTTCTGATATTCAGTGAATGAAGAAGATATATCTAATCTCTATTTTCTTTCCATCATTTTCTCCTCTCCTACATTAGGTCTAAGATGTACTGCGACGCTAAGTGATAAGTCCATCCATTTCGTAGATGAGGACAATCTGACCCCTTTCATATGCATATATATTTTTTAGAGTTTTGATTTCTTTGCTTGGGGTTTTTAAGGTATTTCCTCCATTTATTATTTACATCGACATCTAGTGAAGTTCGGTGACATTCATTTAATAGGAAGAGAACACAAGTGATCATTCAAGGACACCTCAAAGGATGTTTCCTAGTAATTTACTTAGACCATGACGCCTAGATCTCAAATCGGGTGTACTAGGTTCCCTATCCTTCTCTAGTAGCCCCAATCTACTCGATTGCTTGGATCTGCATTTTCCTAAGTCCGTATGCGATAGTTTATTCCTCTTGTCAAGTCGGTCTCCATTATGACACAATCTCGTAAGCTCAGTAAATAATCTAATGCCTTTCTAATCCTCTTTTCATATTAGAAATTCACATTTTATTTACTTAGTTTCTTAGGTGTATTTCATTATTCATTTATCTATTATTCACTACTTTCCATAGCATCGGGGTAGACTATCATATTCTATTTTAGTTTAATCATTTTAGGAAACCCTAATGATCAAACACTTCCTTCTCCATATTTCTTCCCTTATAAATTCATGGCTCAATAATCTTATCCTTCTTTCACACCAACTAAATTATCTAGTATAGTCACTAATGATACTAATTTCATGCAAGTGCATACTCAACATCCTCCTCATTTTATTATTCCTAGAGTTTATCCTTCTATCAATGTCATAACTACTCATCCTACTTGTCCTCCTACAACTCCACCCGCTTCTAATCCTCCACCCATCACTTCGTCATCTCGCCCAGATGCTTCTAACGGTTATGAAATCATAAAACAACTTTAAAATACACATGCTAATATTTCCCTTTATGACTTGTTGCGTAATGCACATGATTTTCGTCAAGCGCTAAAAGCAGCCCTTCGTACCTTTCATATAGAAAGTGATAATTTTGCGGTGGCATTTACATAGCTCATATAGTATCTACGAAATCAACCACATGTTATATCCTTCACTAATCGGGACCTACAACCTTTTTTAAGAGTAATTCATGTGCACCCTTGCTCATTCTGCTGTCATTAGCACCACTTATATCAAACAAGTACATATTGATAATGGGTAATCCATCAACATATGTGATCATTCTCTATTAAAACAAAAAGCAATCTAATTTTTAAGAATTCTAACACTCGTACATGTTTAGGGACTATCTCATTACACATTTGGGTTGGGCATAAGACTATTCTCACCGAATTTTATGTTATCGATACATCATTGTAATTAAATATCTTACTAGGAATACCTTGGATTCGGGAAATGCAAGTAGTGCCCTCTAGTGTACATCAATGTGTCAAATTCTTGCATGATGTATATCAACATATAATTACTATAGTCCACTTTTGTATACTACGGGATCTATTATTTCATTTCGTTTCATAACACAATACTTTATTGGTTATACATGTTTTTGGCATATGGGTTATCTTTCTAACATGTTAACAGTGCTTCATGTGTAACATTTGTTTCTGAGAATTACTTGCTACCATTTATATTTTTGTTTATATTTGTTTGTCTTTTTTTCAATTGTATGTGGACCTTTCCCTTTATTTAGTGTGCACACTTGTTTATTTATATGCATCCACTATGGCCTTGAGTGTCTTGCAACATCATGAGTGGTGTCCCGTGTTTGTAACCCACTTTTCGTGGTCTTTGTTTGTTTTCTTGTGTGTTTACTTGCATTTTAGCTTACACTTGTCTTCTTCATGCATACTTATTGATAATAGAACTTGTTCTTTCTAACCATTTTTTTGTGTGTGTCTTGTTTTCTACCAAGCACATTCGCTTCCCCTTGTATGGCACAATTTTTGTGGTTGGTCCTTTTTTGGGGCTGCATCCTTCTATTTTTGATGTCGTGTGAGGCCCCAAAGAGGGGGGCATCATTTGGGGTTTACACACTACACAAGCAGATGCAGTACAATTCAATTTTAATTTTTCATTGATTACACTTGATGGGTTATACATCAAGTGGGTTCAGACAAGTCTATAGAATTCGATACACGAGTTAATTTTAAAGGACAAGTTATGCTTAGAATTATTGGGAATAGTTTCAGGTTGGTGGAACATCAGAATTTCCTCCCTATAATTCTTTTCTAGTGGCATCGGATCACCCAAAAAACCAGGCGGTAGAAATATCTCTTCATATTGGAGGAACATCGAGACTTTCCTTCCTAAACTTCTTCGGCCACAGTGGCGTAAGATCACCAAAAAACTCGCACTTCACTAAAATTTATAGGATATCCTCCCTACACCATTTTTCTCATCACATACCAGGAGCACATGTTCCATTTTATTATTTGTATATTCATTTCATCCTTTGTACATATATACATGCATATTTTACTACTTGATTGTTGTCTCCTTTGCGAGTCTTTCCATATGGGAAGCAAGTAGTCAATAAAAAACATCAACAACAACAACATAAACAACAACATCACACACAACATACTAACATGTAGGTACATTACACACATTGGTATCTACACACGTGCTTCCCCTAGGTTCGGTTTCATTATTACAATTTTTCATCTTTAGTCTCAACAATCCATCTTTTTGTCATTCCACACTTGGTCTAGTCTCTTGGCACATTTTCTACATCACTCTACATGGATATCGAACGCATATCTATTTACTTTATGTTACCAAGTTTTCCGCTCACCAATATAATGTGGGGGAAAGTGTAGACACTAAATCAAACACTTTGGGTAAATATTTAGTTCCAGTCTCATAATACTATTCATATGGTTTTCAAGTGAAGAAGAGTAATAATTGATCAATTTCTTTGGCCACTTTACTTTTCTTTACGTTGTTACTTTCAATCTTGCATCCTTACTTTCCAAGTCTCTATTTTCATATTGGATCTTCCCTATTGGTGACTAGGGTGCCCAAGGTGCCCCTGATCCCCTGGAGAGCCCTAATCCTCTTTATACTTTATTCTAACCATTTGGGCAATTTCTAGCCATTTGAGCTTTCTATTTCTTTGGTGGTTAACCTTTTAAGGGTTAATTACAAAATTAAATAAATAAAACCATATAAATATGAATTTGTGAGACCATAATAAGGGACAAAGAATTAAGCACTAGTATCTCCACCTAAAGTGCATCAATCAAAGCGATTTTATTGCTCAATTTTTATCCATCTAGTTCAATATCAAGGGAAAAAGGCTAGCTATTCTACATCACACTTCATAGAAGGGGAGTTAATTATATTCCATGCACCATCTACTTACATTCTACATCTAGTAATTTCTCATTACTCACAAATTCAAACCGCAACAAGAGCACTAAGGCAATGACTTACACACATAGACACCTAAAAATACATTCATTCTAAGATGTAGTGTAGCGTGTTGGTACCCAAATTTAACCTCCTTCAAAGACCAAACAACATCATAAATTAGATAGGACACTCAGAGGGAGATAGACAATCATGTATGTCATTTTGTAACCAGGGAACCAATCATCGACTTTTTGGAACTCAAGCTTTGAAGGGAGTGGATAGCATAATAAAAAGGGTGTGATCTGATCCTAACTATTTTAGGTTGTGCCTTTTCAACCAAGGTAAGAGAACCTATTTTGTAACCTTTGTTATATGAAAGGAGATACAAGTACCTTTCTTTTGTATGAATTTTATAGAGAAGACCTTGGGGAAAATATGATCAACACACCAGATCTGACTCTCATGAGTGGTCACTTCCAGATCATGGAGATATTTTCACAACAAGGCGAAGGTTACTAGAGGCATATGAGATCTATCTTACTTCTGCATGTTGAAGTGATGAGGATTATGCATTTGTGTACACACATGACAAACAAGGGTAGTATGGGTAGGATTAGTTGTTGCTAAATGAAATTTTGGTGGGAGGGGAGACAGGATGCACTTGACTCACTAGATCCTTAAGAGCTTATGCAAAATGGAAAAATTCAAACAACAACAAAATGTCACAAAAAGTTAAAAAAATTCTTCAACTAGAATATGTGCTTCAATGGAGGCCCAAATTAGCCCCTTTTCATATAGCCTATGGGATTCTATCACAAATGATCGAGTCGAAGAACCCAAAAAACACCAAGATTCAAACCAAACCATGCCTTAGGTACACCCCAAAGGCTTACAAATAGTTTTTGTCAAAAAAATGAAAGAAAAGTGATTTTAAACCGTTTATCTCACTCCCAGATGAAGGCTCTTCTGAGAAATGAAATTGTAGATGCCACTAAACTATCACAAGGATTGAGACCTATGTGATTGGACTAGATTTTGATACAATATTGCAACAAAAATAAGAAAAACTACTTGCATGCATTCAGAGATGAAATAAATACACTTTGCTCAAGATTAACACAAAATAACTCAAGTTTGATGAAATTTATCAGCAAGGGAAAGTTTCTAGAACAATCTCAAAGCTTTTCAATGGTTGTACACTTGCAACCACCTTGACACGATTAAATTTGACACAAAGAGAGATATATAGGATTCTTAAATGGATTCTCAAAAAGGATGGGCTCTGTCAAGCTTTTTCTGCTGGAAAAATCAGTCTTTGACCTTTCCAAAAAAAAAAAAAAACTCCCAACAATTTACATGAAAAATTTGTGTCATTTATAGAATTTACAATAGAGTCTTATCTCCCCAAAAGACAAAAATGTTAATTGCACCAGTGCTTGCCATGATTCCTTCGTGATTCACAGAATCAGATCTGTAAAAGTCTCTAGGTGCTTGAGGGGGTAGATATCATCAAATGCCTCTTGAATTTAATTCCTTGCTATGATAGATCACTCTTCCTTCATTTTTCCAATCACTTCCACCCCTAATCTATCAAATCTATCCCTTTGTGTACTCGAGAGAAGAAGAAAAATGGAAAATCCAATCGGGCACAAAAGTCAGACCATTTTAATGGTGAAAGACACCTTCCAGATCTTCCCACCAAACTTCATATATCAACATTAACTTCCTTCTCTGCTTGGCATGTAGAAAAGACCAAGAAATCATGGAGACTCACACTTCCAAATGTGTTTCAGAGAGAAATGGGGAAAATCAAATATCAATATTAACTTCCTTCTCTCGAAAAGTGAGCGGAGGCCTCCATGTGTTATCCCGACACTTTTTCGAATGAAACTCAAGGGCGAGTCCTTGAACATGCGTGGTTCTTGCACGTGACTCCATGGTGCAACTTCAAGATGGTGTCCAAAGAAGATAACCTAAATCCACACAAGCTCGCCATGTGTCTCGTTCCGCCAAACCGCTCTCCAATTGCACAAAATTTTTTCTATGTCTAGGCAAGCGAGCGGAAGCCTCCACATGTCCTCTCGGCACTACTCCAAGGAAAAACCCAAAAGCAAATCTTCAAATGAGCATCGTGCCTCCACATGGACACATTTTGAGTTAAGGATTTTTATGATTTTTCTAAGTATCCAAATGAGCCATGTCCAACCAAAATATGCCACATCCCCTGCCGATGCTAGGATGCAAATTTGATTGGGAGAAATGCCCGTCAAACCATAAAAAATAGAAAAATGATTATTTGAGCCAGGGAATGAAATTTTCTTCGAGGATAGAAAGTTTAGGAATGTTACAAGGCTCAAATACGTTCCTCAAGGACACATCAATTCATTCTTCTTCAAGTACTTAGGGTAGAAAAGACAGGGAAGATGAATCCCAACCATGGAGAACAGAAAACATGGGGGAAACCGAGTTTCTAATTGAACAGAGCACAGGAGACTCAAAATATAGACCCCTAAGAGATTTATAACCCAGAACCAATTAAAAATGGCCACAAGGATCAACCAGGCACAACACAAGGAAGGAGAAAATGACAGAGGCCATAAATCAGTAAGTTTTTCAAAGGCACAAATGGGGTGAGACTATTTTGAGCACCAACACCAGCTCCGACTCGGGGATGGGCACTCCCTGTGAGTGCCATAAGAAAAAAAGTAGACCAAGTGCCAAAAATATCCATTAGGCAACAGAGTCATCTTGCAGAGCATAGAAATAGAGCCACCTTCAAAAATAGACAGAGAAACCAACAAAAATAGGTCACCGAGGACTAGAACGAGAAAAAACACAAAAACAAGGAACAAACAACAAACTATACACTATACAAAATATTTTGCCTTGATTCAGGGAATCAATCCAAGAAATGCTTCAAATGCCTGCCATTAATAGGAAATTTGAGTAGTTCACCATCTAAGTCCTTGAGGAAGAAGGTGTGTTCACTAATCTTGATATCAATAGAGTAAGGGCCCATCCATAATGAGTCAAACTTGCCATGCTTGTCCTTATCCTCATGTCTGCTATCCCATAGTAGCACAAGATATCTAACATTGAAGGCTCTGGGAGTGACCTTCTTGTCAAACAACTTCTTCAGTTTCTCTCTGAACTTTATATGCCTCTGGTGGGATGCCCTCCTCTCCTCATCAAGCTCAACAATCTGGTTAATATGAGCATCTTAAGAACCTACCTATTGATCTTCTAGCTATTGGATTAACTGATAAGAAAATAATTTCATATGAAAGGGCAAAATTACGACTCCCATACACTAACTCAAATTGACTCTTTCCGGTGACCCTCTTGATAGTGATCCTATCGCCCAAACAACAAAGTTCAACTTGTTCACCCCACTTTCTCTCATTCTGCTCCAATGTTCTTCTAATGATCTTCAACAAATTGTTATTACTGGACTCATCTTGTCCATTTCATTTGGGATTGTAGTTGGAGGCATATGTCAAGTTGATTCCATACTCCCTGCATGCACATTTCCACTAAAGGTTTATCTCTAAAACTCATGGCATTATAAGTTACAATCTTGAGTGACACCCCAAACCTGCAGATGATGTTGTTCAACAAAAATTCCATGACAACTTGGTGTGTTGCCTTCCTGGTGGGGATTGCCTCCACCCATTTCATAAAATAATCAGTTGCTACAAGAATCCACTTGTGGCCAGCACTTGAAGGGTCTAAAATTTTACCAATGAAATCCATTCCCCATTGCTTGAATGGAGCTTTAATTGACACAAGCTACAAAGGGAGGGAGCCTGAAGCTTTCAGTCTTCTAGAGAAGTATTGGCAACTTTCACATTTTCTAACCAAAAAGGTTGTATCCTTGAAAATATTTGGCCACCAATAATAATCCCTCGGGATCTTATGTGTTATGACTCTTGCAACAAAGTTCCCCCACAAACTCCTCCATGGAGATTAGCAATTATCTTGGGGGCTTCTTCTTTAGTAATGCACCTTAAGAGGACTCCCTCTGGGTTCTTCCAAGATAACCCAAAATCAGTGATGACATATCTTTGGGAAGCCAACTTAAGGGCTCTCTTCGATTCTTACTTAAGTGCTCAGGGCAGCTCAAATGTCTGAGATAAAAGATTACATCTTTATACCACTCAGAATTCATCAACCTTTCAAATACACCTGCCCTTTCTTCTTCTACCTCATTTACCTCAATATTTTGCAAGTTGCTCTCAACCATAAGCTTAGCCAAGCCCAAACCTCTCACTAACTTCATGGTTTGGATGTCCATATCATATTCTTACATTTTTTCACCCATCTACATATTTTTCTTGAGACTTCCATCTCTGACAAGATGTCTTTTACCATGGTATGGGGAACATAAGCAACAACCTTTGAACTTAGAATATAAGGCCTAAAAACCTTTGTTGCTTTTACCAAGGAAAATGCCTACTTTTCCATGATAGTGTACTTCAGCTCAGACCCCTATAAGGCCTTACTGAAAAAGGCAATGGGCCTTTCAGCCCCTTCATCATCCTTCTGCAGCAAGATAGAAGCAATAGTGTTCTCTGAAGCAAAAGAGAACAGTTGAAAGGGATTCTTATAATCTGGAGCTACCAGCATAGGTGCATGCTTGAGTGCCTCTTTAATCCCATTAAAATCTTGGATGATAGCCTCCTCCCATTTGATGACTGGTATTTCTTTAGCATGGAAGTAATTGGAATGGTCAGCTCAACAAAGTTTGATATGAATCTTCTAATGAAATTTATTTTCCCAAAAAAGGACTGAATTCCTTTCTTAGTCTTTGGGATTGGGACCTTGCTGATGGCCTCTACTCTTTCTAGATCAATCATCACTCCTTCTTGTGACACTATGTGACCAAGCAACTTTTCCTTCTGCACTCCAAAATGGAATTTCTTTGGATTGAGTGAGATGCCATATTCTCTACATATTATCAAAGCATCTTCTCCAAGTGTAGTAGGTGATCACTTCTCTGTCTAGAAAATACAGTTACATCATCTTGATAGAATGTAATAAATTCATTGATGTAACTAGAAAAAGCAACATCCATTGCTCTTTGAAAGGTGGCTCCAGCATTCATCAAACCAAAGGGCATCTGACATAAACATAGGTCCCCCAAGGAGTAGTGAAGGTTGTCTTGATCCTTTCTAATTCCTTCACCAAAACTTGGTTGTAACTAGAGAAATCATACAAGGTGGAAAGTAACTCAGAACCAGTCCCTAACTACAACATGTTCTCCATATTTAATAAAGGATAATTATCCTTCATTGATGCTCTTTTTAGGTTCTTAAAATCCACATGAAGGGTCGTTGTATTACCAGTCATTTAACCAACTCATAGACAAGTTGGTGTCATTATAACCAAGGTAGTGTCTAAAGCTGTATGCAAAAGGAGAAAGGAAAATCTTATTCAATAATACTTCTTCCTAAGAAAACATACAGAAATTAAACATGCATGAAAAAGAAACACACAACAACTAAACTACTGAAATAAATCTGCAGTAAATAAACTATGCTAAGAAATAATAGAAAAATCCTCCTCCTTGGGGAAGAGCAGCTTTTGGCCATTCTCTTCCCTTTGGATTTAGAGAAACTACAATTAACTTTTAAAATTGCACTTGTATTGATTCAAAACTGATTTACAAAATATGCCCCTTTTCCAAATATATGGAAGAGGTATTTATAGACATTATTCCTAGTTTACTTGGTCCACACTCCAAGAACTAACTACCTATTCTTGGGTGATTTATTCAAAACAATAAATACTAAACAAACTTGACTATAACAACCCACTTATCGTGGAGAATATTTCTACAACTCATCCCTTTAATCTAGGAACATAGAGTGGGAGAGTACTTATTCAACATTCCTAATACTATTCCACCATTTGCTCATCCTTGAAACATGGAGAGAAAATGGAGGAGTGCTAAGTCCATGAATTTGAATTCTTCTTGGAATGCCACATGCATTCATGACTTTGGATTGCCACATGTTTGGATCTGTATTCTTGGTTGATGACGTGGAAGGAAAGAGTAGGCTGAATAGTTCAGTGCTCCTTTACATTATTTTAGAACAAACAAAAATAATTTCACTAGCTAGGCATTTCCGTAGCTGCGTGAAGAATTTCCGTAGCTATGTGAAGAATTTCCATAGCTGTAATCTACAAACTTGGAGTACAGTTGCTTATGGCCTATTTTATACACACTATTATATTCCAACTTTAGAAGAAATATCAAGAAATAAAAACCATTAGCTATGCAAATATATTTCTAAAGAGATGATAAGATAAATCCTATATTCTACCTTTAATATGATATCTATTATTAAAACTACATCTAAATTCGGTTGAAATCTTTATTTTGAGAGAGAGAATAAGAATGTTATTTGGTGATATAATGAGACATATTTTGGTCTCATCACCACACACATGACCTAATGTCACCATGTTTCTTTCTCACTGGCACTAGGTTTGGAACCCAAGAATAATACCTTGTGGGATGGATAATCCCTCCATCTCTTAGCTTCTTCAGTTCTTCTTGCATTTTGAGGGATAAGAGTGGATTGATGGGCCTCTGTTTTTTCCTAAATGGCTTTGCATTAGACACCAAGGGGATTTCATGCTGAAACAAATCCTCTCTGTATGCTTTTAGTTCAGAATAGGTCCAAGCCATACAATCTTGGTATTTTTCAATAGTTGGATGTATGACTGCTTTTCCTCTTTGCAGAGATTTCTACCTAACCAAATCTTCCTTGGTTTCTCCATTGTTTTAAGGTTATGATCCTCAATATCCCTTGAGGCTGCTATACAACTATGAACAATGTGATCAACATTATCAAAATTGGACTCAAGATACACTATCCCTCTAGGAATAGTGTTGGTCTTCAGCTAGAAGATTCCCTTGCCAAAAAAGGTTTCCTTTCCTTCTGTGGTACATATCATTGGATTAAAATTAATGTATTGATAAACAAATTCTCATTTATTTTGTATAAATATTCTAATTTGATCATAATCATCAAAAACTTACGAGTGTTTAATATTATCAGGGATAGAGGGTCTTGTCAATACCTCAACTTCATATTCACAATATGGGGACATTGTAAAATTGTCAAACCAAGACCCCAACACTGCAACCCTATCATCCAATTCATTGAATCTCCTATCATGATGCACTATGTTCAATGATGCAAATATCTCAATAAGATCTCGGATTTGCATGTTTATACTATTTCATTCGTTGATTCCTTGTAGTATAGTCTTCTGACTTGCTTGACAACTAACTCTAAATCTCCCTTGACAATAATGTCCTTGACATAATACTTACAAGAAATTCTTAAACCTAGCAAAGCGATTGCTTCATACTCTCAGCAATGTTGTTACTGCATTCAAAGTTTAGCTTGAAGGAAAAAACAAATCTTTCCTGGCTTGGAGAAAGCAAAACAACACCAGCACCATTCCCAAACCTAGAGGAAGCTCCATCAAACAAAAAGTCCAGGGAGAGCCTATATGTTCAAGGCATTTTCATTCCTCAATCTTGTGTTCCTTTCCATCAACAAATCCCACAAAGTTGTCTCCATCAACATTTGTGAAAAATACCTCATAGGATGCATTGTTAGGATCCTTAATAAGATGTAGCATTTTCTTTTCTCCATACAACCTAACAAGGCTACCCTTAATTGGGATGGTAGCATAATACATATCCATTTAGACACTCCCACTAACACTTGAAGCCCATTTTCTTGACAATTGCATGCCCCACTTGGCTGGGTAGTCAACAACGACAAAATCAAGTTTTAAATTTTTACCTAGGTAAGCTGCAAGCTAGACCATTAAATCCTTCATGCATCCCACTCGGCACCTCTCTAGAGTCCATGGCGATTGCACTTCCCATAGTTTCTATCACTTTGATGTCTAACTCATTCATGACTTCCAAAGGCATGACATTGCATGATGCCCCTGAGTCAAACATGCAGTTATGCAACAGTTTATTCAGTATGATAAAAGTGGTGAAGAATGGATCTACATTCATTTGAGAGTCCACCAAGGATGTCCCCAAATTGACCTCAGGTGGTTCATCTAGCTCTTCAGATGCTGGTGGTTCCTCTATTTATTTAATGATTGGAGGAGTCTCCATAATATTTACATTTCGCCTAGGTAGTCTTGTCTTATTTCAACCCCAAGTATAAAAATGCTCTTTTTGGTGCTCAACAATCCTAAGCAACTCAAGAGTTGGGACATAGACTTTGATTTGTTAGGAAATAAGAGATAAAATATGTGGAATAATCCCTTACGAAGAATCATATTTGTATAAACTAATATGCAGAAAATATTACGAGATCTCAAATAAAAGTGCGGAATAAATAACACAACACGAGAGAGATAATATTTAACACGGTTCACCCAATATGGGCTATGTCCACCAAGAATCACTTGCTCATATTTTATTACAAGCCTCCACTCTCTCAATACAATACCCAGATATGTTTGGAGCTATGCTCAACATACTCTACAGAATTCACACCCAAATTCAAAGCACATCTACAATACATTTTCTTGTCTATCTATCATATGCATAAGACCATATAAATAGACAATCGCTTAAGAAGTTTGATACAAAACCATGGGTATCAAAACCATGGGCAAAACCGTGGGTAGTAAAAAAATGGGTACCGAAACACCATGGGCCAAAAACAGCCCATAATGGTTACCCATTACCCATGGGTTAATAAACCACCCATGAAAATTTGCTTCGGGGGCTTTGCCCCCAAACCCCCTTTCATCGGGGGCTTCACCCCCGAACCCCCCTGACCCACTCACCGGTGAGCGGGACCGCCATAAAAATACCCGAGTGTAACACATAAAAGGTGTACCACACTCTAACATGAAAACAGGCTCCACAAACATAACATGATTTGATTTAACACTTTGGAAATATCATATGGGACACTTTTTGCAAGGCAAGATTGGAAGGAAAGCCAACACACTCACTAGGTGGTACAAGACTTTTGACACCTTGGGCATGAGGAGGGGTATGATTCTTGCTTGGAACTGCAAGACTTTTGGTAAATGCCTCTTTCCTAGGAGCCTCCTTACGAATGTTTGAAAGTAAGGGGACTTTAGGATTTTCTTGAGACCCTGCCCCTTCAATAGCCTTACTTCTTGTGTTATATTCCCTTTCTTGAGCAACAACAACATTCATCAGCAACTATCTATCTTCCTTAGATGGGATTCCTCCATCATACTTTTTGATCATTAAAGCCCTTAAATATTCAAATTCATTATTGGGAAATTCAAAATCTTGTACATTATCTACTTCTAAAGTATGAGAGGGAGGAAGAATAGGTACCCTATGAATGCAGTCCCAAAAGGTGGCAGCAGTTCTAGCACTTATCACCTCAGTTGATGTTGCTCCTTGTTGTGAGCAAGTGGAACAAACCATCCTACAAACATCATAATCATTATAATTATCAGCTCTATCTTCTTCTTGTTGATCTTCTTCACAAGAAGCATAAGGCATGAAATTTTTTTACACCAATCAATGACATTTGTCTCCTCCACAACAACAACTCTAGTAGCCAAAGGATCATACACCATTTTGTTATCCCTAGCTTGGGACTGTCTATTTCCAAATCCAACAGGTCCCTTGCCCTGTCATCGAGTTCTTTGATGATTTGTGAATCTATCTTGGCCATGTTGCTTTTGTAGTCCTTGTGAACTCTACCCATCTCCTTTCTCATCTTGGGCTAGCTTGTAGGATATCTCCTTGATAGCCCCTGCCAAAGTTTTCAAAACTTCTCTAAATCAGCAACCATGCTTGTTTGAGGTTTTTTACAGGTTAACTTGACTTTACACCTTCCCTCTTTGGAGGCTTGCAAATTTCCTTGATGTTGCTCTCTATTTGCAGAGACATGGTGAAGGTCTTCCTCAAATTTGTGGGTTTCTTGTCTCTTAAATAATATGCAGCCTTTTTATTAAATGCATCAGTATATTTGATCAAACATGACTCATCACAAGGCCTTATTCTAACAGGAAATCTTCTCAAAGTCTTATTACACCTTGTGTTGAAATCATACACTGACTCATTAGGGTTATTCTTGATGTTTTCCAACTCTATCAAAAGAAACCTAAGGTTAGTCCTATCACAATACTACAACCTAAATGCATTACTCATCTCATTCTAGGAATCAATAGAGTTATCTAGAAATGCTTTATACCAGTCCCTAGCATCCTCTTCCAAGGTATGGATAAATAGCTTGATATATACATCTTCATGTTCAATCTCAAAATCTTCCATCATATTGATAAAAATATTTAGATGTTGATCTCTAGTAATAACATTATTTCCCTAGAACTTTGGCATTTTGTTCCTTACATCTTGAGGCACTACATTTGGATATCCAGCCATTCCCACAAAATTTATAGGTCCAAAGGTGTTTACAACAAATGGAGGCCTGGGTTGAGCCATATTTATTTGAGGAGGTGATCCTGGAGGGGTGACAAACTGATGGGGGGCAGAGGGTTCTTGGAACATAGGAGTATAATTTTCAAAATGGATACCCCCCAAAGGCCTTGTTTCTTGGAAATATCTATCAACCAAAAAAAGACGCAGTGCGAGTGTGAAGAAACCTTTCAAAATCAAATGAGGGCCCATCTCCAGCTGGAGAGTTCAATTCCACAAAGAGGATACCTGATTTAGAGTCACTTGAAAGGTAGTATTCAATGATAGGCTGGTCACTTTCATCAATGGAGATCCCTCTCCTTGTCTGTTGATCTCCAACAACTCTCTAGGATTTACTTTCTTCTGATTTTTATTTTCATAGCCCTAGAAACAATGTCCTAGTAGGATCCCTAGATAAAAAAATATTCTTCCTTCCATCTTGGCAAATATTAGTAACAAATCTGACTATAACTTTGAGAGGTTTAAGACACTTGGTACTTATTAAGAATCGGATCAACGAGGATTCACCACTAAGTATTTCCACCTTAGTTTTGCAAATGCACTAAATATTATCTGCCAAATGTCTTTCAATGCAAGCTGGAATTAGAAAGATTCTAACCTTTCTTTACTCGAATGTATAAAATGAAAGCTAGAGCACTAGGTGGGAAGACTGAAAGAACTGCACATAGCACTTGGAGCATACAAGAAGTGTTCTACGGGGTTTGAGCGAAGTGCTCGAAAATGACACTAGATATGTTGGTATCCAAATTTAACCTCCTTCAAAGACCAAACAACATCATCGATTAGATAGGACACTCAGAGGCAAATAAACAATCGTGTATGTCATTTTGTGCTAGGGAAGCAATCTATCTGACTTGTTGGTACTCAAGATTTGAAGGGAGCGGGTAGCACACTAAAAAGGGTGTGATCTGATCCTAATTATTTTAGGTTGTTCCTTTCCAACCAAGGTAAGAGAGCCTATTTTGTAACCTCTGTTATATGAAAGGAGATACAAGTACCTTTCTTTTGCATGAATTTTATAGAGAAGACCTTGGGAAAAATATGATCAACACACTAGATCTGACTCTCACGAGTCATCACTTCTAGATCATGGAGATATTTTCACAACAAGGCAAAGGTTACTAGAGGCATTTGAGATCCTGCTTTCTTACGCATGTTTAAGTGATGAGGATTAAGCATTTGTGTACACACATGAAAAATAGAGGTAGTATGGGTAGGATTGGTTGTTCTTAAATGAAATTTTGGTGTGAGGAGAGACACGGTGCACTTGACTCACCAGATCCTTGAGAGCTTATGTAAAATGGAAAAATTCAAACAACAACAAAATGCCACAAAAGTTAAAAATGTTTCTTCAACTAGAATATGTGCTTCAATGGAGGCCTAGATTAGCACCTTTTCATATAGACTATGGGATTCTATCATGAAGGCTCGAGTCAGAGAACCAAAAAAAGCACCAAGATTCAAACCAAACCACACCTGAGGTACACCCAAAGGCTTACAGATAATCTTTGTCAACAAAATGAAAGAAAAGTGATTCTAAACCGTTTATCTCACTCCCAGATGAAGGATCTTCTGAGAAATAAAATTACAGATTCCACTAAACTATCACAAGGATTGAGACCTCTGTGATTAGACTAGATTTTGATACAAGATTGCAATAGAAACAAGAAAAATTACTTAGATGCATTCAAAGATGAAATAAATACACTTTGCTCAAGATTAACACAAAATAACTCAAGTTTGATCAAATTTATCAGCAAGGGAAAGTTTCCAGAACAATCTCAAAGCTTGTCAATGGCTGTACACTTGTAACCACCTTGACACGATTAAATTTGACACAAAGAGAGATATGAAGGCTTCTTAAATGGCTTCTCAAAACGGATGGGATCTGTACACTTACCACCATTTGCAAAAAAATTGTGCCATTTATAGCATTTACAACAAAGTCCCCTCTCCTCAAAAGACAAAAAATGTTAAATGCACCAGTGCTCGCCATGATTCTTTCGTGATTCACGGAATCAGATATGTAAAAGTCTCTAGCTACTAAAGGGGATAGATTTCATTAAATACCTCCCGCATTCAACTCCTTTCTCTAGTAGATCACTCTTCCTTCAATTTTCCAACCACTTCTACCCCTAATCTATCAAATCTATCCCTTTGCATGCTTGAGAGAAGAAAATGGAAAATCTAAATAGCACGAAAGTCGAGTCCATTTTAATGGTGAAATACACCTTCCATATCTTCCCACCAAACTTCAGATATCAACTATAAATTCCTTCTCTACTTGGCATGTAGAAAAGACAAATAAATCATGGAGATTCGCACTCTAGACATGTTTCTGAGAAATGGGGAAAATCAGATTTAGACTCATATTGCCATTGATCCTTACTTTGAATTTGGGTCCTCCACGTGGCGATTCGGGCTTGAGAAAAGACCAGGGGGCTTCCCTTGAATTTTTACAACTTTGTAAAAATGGAAAAAAATTCCATTTTCCCCGCACCTTCGCCCTCGAGAAAATGAGCCTTACACGTGCCCAAGTTTCAAGCTCGTGAGAAAAATGTCTTGGAGGAGGAATAAAATAACTAGGAGCAACAAATGTCAAAGAAGAAAAAGGAGAGGGTAATGCATGTCTTAGACCAAAAGACACTCACTACTAGGCGTAGGAGCTATAACAAATATTTGGTACACTTTGGGAACATTTGCAACGGGAAGAAAATACGTAGATTCTGAGTGGGAGTTGAAGAATATTTAAAGAGGAAAATTTTATGAATTCCATTAACTGAATTCAAAGGTGTAGAATCCTTTTCAACTAGGAGAGAATGATGTGGGAGCATAAATTATAGAGACCATAACTTTTGATCGACCGTTAAATAATCTTGCAATTTTCTAGGGTGTTATATTTTGATTAGTATTTTGTTTTGCCAATGTTTCCAAAAATTCTAGGTGACTCTTAAGTATTTTTTCAGCGCCCAATTCATTCATCTAGTGGTTTAAAATTGGCTCTAAACCTTTTTGGTGGTCTTTTCTAACACTTAGAGTCTTAACATCTTTTTGTCTATTTTATACAATAGTGCAATATTTTACGTACACCTTAAATTACAACGGAATATTTTGTACACAAAAATGGGGTTCCATTTGGGGTGTTTTACTTTTAGGGTTTTCTTAGAGATAGTTTGAAATAAAGGGAAGATTTTAAGTTAGTAAAATATTAGTGTGGATTCGAAATGATAAGAAAACTATTTTGAAGCATCTTATTTTTTTGCAAATTATTTTTATGTGTTTTTAACATATTTCAACCTCTTCGATTAGATCCATATCAAGGTTACACTCCTTGCATTCATTAACAGGTTCCTCATTCCACATGACAAATAAGCTAGCTCTATAAATTTACTATTAAATATCATTGAAACCGATCATTAAAAAACATAAGAAGATCAAAATTAAATATGCATAATACTTGTACTAAAAATACCTATAAATCTTACTTTTGATGACTATATACGTATTTTTAAAGTAGTCGATGGGTTATGTATGTAGTAAGTAAAATGTGTAGTCTCTCCTTTAACAAAACCTCTTTACATAATGTTGTGAGATTCACATTTTTTTGTGAATGGTATTAGCGTTAGTATTGTATTATTATAATTGTAGCATTGGAAATCTGCATTGTCATGATCAATTTACTTCTAACATGCATACCCTTGGGCAATGGAAAACCAAGAACTTTAGAAGAAGCTATGGAAATCTATCATAATTTAATAGAAAGTGGTTTTTTTTTCAAATATTTAAGTTTGATATGTATTTAAAAGTTTGAAGTGTGCATAAGCATATGAACTATTAAACATATTTCCTTCAAGAGATGTTATCTCATGGAATGTAATGATATTATGACATTCGTAAAATAGGTGAGTTATTGAAAAGGCGTTGGAAATTTTATGCAAATGTAATTGGTACCTATAAATACGAACTACACAATCTTTTCTAGCACAACTAAAACATGAGCTTTTGGTAGGGTATATATATACATCAATTTATAATGGAATTAGTTTTTTTAGATTTCGTAATTGAAAATTCCCTAATAGATCCATATAAGCATTTAATAGAAAGTGGATTTTTTCAGATGTATAAGTATTGATATTTATGTAAAATGAGTAAGAATACATAACACATCTGAAATATTTAACAAAATTCCTCTACGAGAGATGTCATCTATTCGTATATCAGTTTAGGACATTCACAAAAAAGGTGTTGAAAAGGGCTTGGAAACTTTTATACAAAATAATGTGTAATGTATTACATTATACATCTTTATAACCTCTACTAGCATACTCTACTCCATTTCCAAAATGACATCTTTAGATTACTATGTGGACATATTAATGGCAATAAATCATGAGCCTTAAGTAATAAGAGTTACGCCACAATAGAAGTGAAACTTTGACTAGCATAAGGGTTGATTGGTTGATAAATAAGTATGTTTTTTCCTTATCACCGAAGTCAAACATGCCTCTTTAGAGCATCATGGAATTTATTCTAAAACTCTATAAATTTTAATTCAATCAAAAAATCAATGCTACATTGGTTGGTTTTAATAGTCTGCAATAACATCTAAACCACAATATATCATGAACCTTATGCCAAGAGATCGGGGCAAATCAAAATGAAAATGGCCCTCTCTCGACATAATGGTTGATTTATTCTTGGATTACTATGCTTGCTTCCTTATGACCCAAGATAGAAATACATCTTTAGTGCATCTCAAAATTACTTCTACAACTCTTAACTATAATCATTCAATAAATAGACTAATCCCGCATGAGTTTGTTAGAGTAGGAAATGTGTGCCACTTTAGTACATATTGGCATTGTTTCTTGATAAATCATAAATCCTCACATATTGGAATCGTGAAACAAAGACTAATTATCTAAGGATTTCTATCAACTATTTCCCTTGTTTCTTTTATGTGTCTAATCCATAATATTTTGATCTTTCCTAAGATTTGTTGATTTCCCTTATTTATACTATATATAATTTTCATTTCTATCACTTTCCTATGAATGGATATCATTTATATTTGACACATGGTTCTATAATATTATATACATTACAAAAGTTTCTTTTATATATATATATATATATATATATATACATATATATATATATATATAGTTTAGGTATGATAAAGCCCACCATATATAGGTTACATACTATAATTTAGTAATTTTTATACGAAAATAGTACCTATTTTAAAATATATCGAATATTTTGAATGTTTCCAATATTGAGCTTTACAAATATTTAATCAAAAGAGATAAGTGTGAGAGATAAAAAAAGTCTTTTTGTATCACAATACACTATTGAAAAACTTAGCAGGTAATAATTTGGATAAAATGAAATATAATGAATACATGGAGTGGCATCGACCAAGTCCAATTAGTTTGAATTTTGACATTAAATATCGACTAAGCTCCACTTCTTATAAATTTGAATGGTTCTCCTTATCGGTGACTACATTAATGTCATCGTATTGTTCTCGCAAAGGTTTCTCGAGAAAAGTGCATAGCCTTTATAAAAGAAAATTCAAAGACAAAATAGGATTATCAAAACAAAGATAAGAATGGATGCGATATACATGTACTCAAATAAATACAAAACCCAATTAGTGTTGGAAATATGCATGTGCAATGCATTAATAATTCCTCCCGTAGCTTTTAGGAAAGACAATAGATAAGTTAGAAAATAAGAGTTTAACTATTTCGGATAGTACGTAGCTTGTTAGACTCCTAGTTTAATTAGAGTTCTATTATTAGGAAATAGATGGAGTCAATTAAATAAATAAATAGTTTGTTCTATGCGTGTGTTGGAATTAGAAGAATCTAGTACATATTTGGAGAGGTTTGTTTAAGAGCATTTCGAAGTCAAGTTTAGTATGAATTAGTTTTTATTTAAAAGAAGCAATTCTAGTTACATAGATGCATGTATCTGCACACACAAAAGTGTTAAATCCTCACATGCGAAGAAGATAATGTTGCACGCATAGTTTGATTTGTATGAGCGAAGCTTTGATATTGATAGTAAATTAATAAAATTGTTTATGCACAATAGTTCTAGTTTGATTTCAGATTACTCTAGTTTCTTTTGTGAGTTATTTTATTGTTCTATTTATGTTGTTCATTTTTAAGAATGCATATTTTATACAATTTTTATGAGAGTGAGGTTTTTTCATTTGGTTATTAAATTTGTAGCAAGAAATGGCTTCTCCATATGTTATGCGGTCATTGTAATTTAATAGAAATAATTACAAGTACTAGTCATTGACCAGAAGGTGCTATTAATATCTTAAGATGTGTGGCATATCATTGAGAATGGGTACATAGAACCCGTAGATGCAGAAATGTGTACTCAACTTTCTCAAGCGAGAGAAAGATACTTTTAAGGTGATATGGAAGAAAGATGGGAAATCTCTTTTCTATATTCATTATGGAATTCTGAAACAATTCTTCCGAGAGTTGTAGTATCCAGTCAAGAAAATACGCATGGGACACACTACAAGTTACATATCAAGGTAAGAAGAAAGTAAAAATGACCAAACTACAATTACTTCATAGAGATTTTGAGAATTCATCAATGAAAGATTTGGATTTTTATATTAATTCTCTACTTATGTAGTTGGCTTAGTCAATCAAATAAAATCCTATGGTGAGAATCTTGAAGATGGAAGGATTATTGAAAAATTGCTTAGGAATTTTCCTCCTAAATTTGATCCTCTAGTTGTTATTGAAAACTATGGATCTAACTCATTTTTCTATTGATGAGTTACATGCATCACTTACAAATCATTAACAAAGGATGAATAGATCATATGCGGTTGTAGATCATGCTTTTGCATCTCATACATGAGGTAATCGTGAAAAATGAAGAGGAAGGTTCAGCCCAAGAGACAGAGGAAGAAGTCAATCTTTAATATGTGGTAATGATTCATAAAACTCGGGTGGAAGAGGACAGAGTCAAGAACACACTTATGGTAAGAGAAAAGATAAGTCTCATGTTCAGTGTCATTATTGTAAGAAGTATGGGCACTATGATTATGATTGCAATAAAACATAATATGATCGGGGGAACAAAAATCTAAATTAGGTTGGAGGTTCTACTTCTAGACCTATGTTTATTACATTCACAAGGATTGCTTAAGCAATGCCTTCTTCATCCCCTATTGAGTGAAATCTATCAAAACATAGTCCATGTGATATATTGTATTTGGATTACGGTTTTTGTAATCACACGACATGTAATCTAGATTTATTTTCTAGTTTGGATGAATCGGTGAGGATTGATGTTACTATTGTAAATAACAATATTGTGTCCGTAAAAGGAAAAGGCATGGTTATTAAAAGTATTTCCTCTAAGATATTTTATCTCATGGAATGTAATGTTATTACGACATTAGTAAAATAGGTTAGTTATTGAAAATTCCTTGGAAATATTTATGTAAATGCAAGCTGCTAGCTATAAATCCGAACATACATCAAAATTGTGTTTTTTTAGATTTCGTAATTGAAAATTACCTTATAGATCGATATAAGCATTAAATATAAAGTGGATTTTTACGGATGTAAAACTTTTGATATTTATGTAAAATGAGGAAGAATAAAAAACACATAAGAAATATTTAACATAATTCCTTTAAGAGATGTCATCTCATGGTCTTTGATTTCGGAAGTTCACAAAAAAGGTGTGGAAAAGGACTAGAAAACGTTTTTACAAAAGAGGGTTTAATGATTAACATTATACATCTCTACAATCTCTATTAACATACTCTACTCAATTTCATAAATGGCATTTTTACAGTAGTGTGCGGACATATAAATGCCAATATATCATGATCCTTAAGCAATAAGAGTTACACTGAATGGAAGAGAACCTTTGACTAACATAAGGGTTGATTGGTTGATAAATAAGTATGTATTTTTCTTACTACCAAAGTCAAACATTCCTCTTTAAAGCATCTTGGAAATTCTTCTAAAAATCTATAAATTTGAACTCAATAAAAAAGTCAATGCTACATTGGCTAGTTGTCCTAGTCTACAATAGCATCTAAAGCGTAATATATCACGAACCTTATGCTAAGAGATCAGGTCAAACCATAATGGAATTGGCCCTCTTTTTGACATAATGGTTGATTTGTTGTGGGATAAGTATGCTTGCTTCCTTACAACCCAAGATAGAAATGCCTCTTTAGTGCATTAACAAATTACTTCTACAACTCTAAATACAATCATTCAATAAATAGACTAATCCCACATTAGTTTGTTAGAGCATGACATATGTTTTTTTAGTACATATTGGAATTGTTTCTGAAAAATCATAAAATCGTCACATATTGGAATTGTTAAATGAAGACTACTTGACTAAGTGTTTCTATTAACTATTTCTCTTTATTCTTTCATGTGTCCGATCGATAAGCTTGAGATCCTTCCTAAGATTTGGTGATTTCCCTTATGTATACTATATATAATTTAGTGTTTCTATCACTTTCCTATGAATGGAGATGATCCATATTCGACACATGGTTCTATAATATTATATATATATATGAAAATTTTATATATATATATATATATATATATATATATATATATATATATATATATATATAGGTATGATAAAAACACACCATATATAGGTTACATACTATAACTTCTTAATTTTTATACAAAAATTGTAGCTATTTTTAAATTTATTAAATAATTTGAATGTTTCTAATATTGAGCTTTACTAATATCGAATCACAAGACATTAGTGTGAGAGATAAACAAGTCTTTTGGTATCACAACACAAAATTGAAACACTTAGTAAGTAATATTTTAGATCAAATAAAATATAATGAATACACGAAGTGGCATCAACCGAGTCCAATTAGTTTAAATTTTAAAATTCACGCTCGACTAAAATCCACTTCTTATAAATTTGAATCATTCTCTTTATCGATGATTGCGTCGATTTCGTCGTATATTCTTTTGCAAAGGTTTCTCGAAAAATTGCATAGGTTTTAAAAAGAAAATTCAAAGACTTTGATTGTGATTATAAAAAAGAAAGAAAAATATTTTCAAACAAAAGATTAGAATGGCTACATTTTACATGTTCTCAAAGTAATAAGAAACCCAATTAGTGTTGGAAATATGCATGTGCAATGTATTAATAATTCCTCTCGTAGCTTAGGGAAAGCAAATAGACAAGTTAGCAAATTGCACTTTGACTTTTTCATATAGTTTGTAGCTTGTTAGAGTCCTAGTTTAATTAGAGTTCTATTTTTAGGAAATAAATGGAGTCAATTAAATAAATAAACAGTTTATTTTATGCATGTGTTTGAACTAGAAGACTCCAATTCAGATTTGGAGATCTTTGTTTATGAGCAGTTCAAAGTCAATTTTAGTATGAATTAGTTTTTATTTAATAGTAGAAATTTTAATTGCATATATGCAAGTATATGCACACACGAAGTGTGAAATATGCACATGCAAAAGAAGAGAATGTTACACACACGGTTTTATTTGTATGAGTTGAAGCTTTGACTTTGACATTAAATTAATAAAATTGTTTATGCTCAACATTGTTGGTTTGATTTCAAGTTACTCTAGTTTTATCGTGAGTTATTTTATTGTTCTATTATGTTGTTTGTTGTTTAAGAATGAAAATTTTACACTAAGCTGGTATCGAATGAGGTCTTTATAGCGAGGTTATTAAATTTGTAGCAGGAAATGTCTTTTTATCCGGTATATAGATAATGCAATTTAATGTAAATAATTATGGGTACTGGTCGTTTACCATGAAGGTGCTATTCGGATCTCTAATAAATCATGGAATGAGGATAAATAGATCACATGCAGTTATAGATTATGATTTTACATCTCGGACAACAAGTAATCATGGAAAAAGAAAAGGTTTAGCCTAAGAGGCAAAGGAAGAATTCCATCTATAATACATGGAAGAGGTTCATCAAAATCAATTTTAAGAGAAGCAGAGTCAAGAACATAGTTACGGTCGGACAAAATATAAGTCTCATGTTCAAGTGCCATTATTGTAAGAACTATGGTTATGGTTGTAAGAAAAAACAATATGATTAGGAGAGGAAATATCAAAATTAGGGTGGAGGTTCTATTTCTAGACCTATTTTTATTGCATACACAAGGATTGCTCAAGCAATACCTTCCTTATCCGCTATTAAGTGCAATCTATCAAAATATATTCCATGTGATATATGGTATTTGGATTTTGGTTGCTGTAAACACATGCCAGGTAATCTAGATTTATTTTCTAGTTTGGATGAATAAGTGAAGACAGATGTTACTCTTGGAAATAACAATATTGTGTCTATAAAAGGAAAAGTCATGGTTAGTTTTATAAATAAACAAGGGGAGAAAATGAATATGTATGATGTTTACTAAGTTACTGAGGTTTGAAGCACAATATTATGAGTTTTGACAGGTTGGTAAAGAAAGGATAATGAGTTTATATAGAGCATAATGTGTGTTTGATTGTAGATAAATCCCCTAGCACTCGGTTGATAGAAAAAGTGAAGATAATAAAAATATGATGTTTCGTTTAATAGTAAAACCAAGAAAAAATAACAAATCAGATATGTTTGTAGAAAAATCAGCATCTCGGTTCACAGCCAAATCAAACTTCTACTAATTCATGTGCTCAAGTAGATGAGTCCTACGTTAAGGTAAAAGAGTCTTGCACTAAGGTGAATAAGTCTCGTGTTGATTCCCTGTACAATGAAAGGATATTTTCACTAATTAAATTGATTCCTAATCGAATGTAGTTTTGTCCTATAATGAAGGAACACAATTAAATTTTCATTCATTCATGAAAGATGAATTGTGGCTTTGGCATCTAAGGTATGTACACTTAAATTTTTGAGGTTTGAATTTACCTTATAGAAAGAATATGGTTAAAGGTTTCCCATTGATACAAAAATAGAAATGGTATGTGAAGGTCACATTTTAGGAAGCAACACGAGATATTCTTTCCCAGTTGAAAAAGGGCAAGTGCAAGTACACCTCCTTAGATTGTATATTCAGATTTATGTGGACCTATGCAAAAAAATTCTAATAAAGGTTGTTCATATTTTATGAAATCCATCGATGATTACACAAGGAAGACATGGGTATATTTACTAAGACATAAATTAGATGCATGTTATCCAAATAACTCTCCTAGTTATTTGGATAAATTTTACTTTCATTCTAGCTCTGATGTTTCACATTTCAGGTTGCGCGCGCTTCTTATACGCCCCTTTACAGTATTACCTTCGAAATTGGCTAATTCCTAGTCTTCCTATTGTGCACCCTCTTTTCCTTCCGCCACCACATGTCATACCTCAATTGGGTGCTCACGTCCTACTTCCATACCTACCTTCTATGAGTATGCCTTCTTTATTTTGCACATGCACCTACGCGCACGGTTTCCCTCTGCTTTCCTTTCGCGTGCTTGCATCTTGCTTCGCGCCTTGTTTCCTTACTAAAATTCTTCCGCATGCCCTTATGCACCTTCTTGATTCTCGCTTTGAATTATTATCCTTTAATTTCCCCTTTCGTGCCTTCCTCTTGCACATTGTAATGCCCACTAAAACAACCCACTTGGACCCAAGAAAAACGTAGTATTAGTTAGGAAAATTATGGAATAATTTTTTTTTGACTAAAAGAATCTACAACTAGGTTACAAGACAACATTTGACACTAATGAGTTCCGAACAATTCTAATCCACTAGAATAAAATTTTCTTTTATTAACAAATATTAGAGGTCATAAGGTCTAAAATTTAGGGTTAGAAGGTTTAATTAGGTTCAGAGGGCAATTCCTCACTGCACTCCACTCTCTTACGAGGCTTAAAGATTCAACTTCATTTTTCTCAAACTTAACACATTTAAAATTTCCCTAAATCATTCCCATTAGATAGGAAATTTCCTCACCCTTCCATTTATATAAATAAGTCTTCCTATCTCCTCATATTTCTCAAGTTATGGGTCGGCGGGCCTTGGGGTGAAAATTTTCCCCAAGATTGGGCTGCAGCCCGGGAGAGAAACTTTTCCCCCAGGGCGGGTCTGCGGGTCATACACAAAAATATTTCCCACGGGAGGAGTTAGGTCAGCGGGTCGGTGGGAGACATTTTGGAAAATTTCTCATGTAGGACGAAAATCCAACTTTGTGCCCACACTCCCGCGAGTCCGTAAGGGACATGTGGCGCCTCCTAAGCCAATGCGAGGAAAGCAAGGTGGTGGGGATAAAAGATTTTTAATGCCCCGAAGGGAGAAAAGGGTAAAATTCACCTTCACCTCCGCCAACACCTCGCAATGCCACATGGTAGCTCCTAATCTGTTGTCGGCTGATGGGGTGACAGGGAAAATTTAGAAAATTTTCCCAAATTTTTCTGACAAAATGAAAGGAAAAAAGGAACCGCTCGTTTGCCGATGCCTGATGACACCACGTGGCAGCTCCTGATTGGCTACGGAAAATTTTCCCAAATTTTTCTGACAAAATGAAAGGAAAAAAGGAACCGCTCATTTGCCGATGCCTGATGACACCACGTGGCAGCTCCTGATTGGCTACGGGGCAGCGAAGAGAATTTATAAAATTTTCCCAAAAATGTTTTTGAGCTCTAAGTAAAAAAAAGGATCTGTCCCTCTGCCAATGCCTTGCGGTGCCATGTGGTAGCCTTTCATTAGCTGCGGGGAAAATTAGGAAAATTTTCCCAAAAATTTTCCAAAGTGCTAAGCTTAAAAAGGGGTCCGCCCCTCCGCCAACTCCACGTGGTGCCACATGGTAGCTTCTGATTGGCTGCAGGTTGGCGGCGTGGTGGAAAAAAATTAGGAAATTTTTTTGAAAGAATTTCAGAAGTGCTAATGGAAAAATTTAGGCCCGCGGGCCCGCCAAGGAAATTTTTCCCAATTTTTTTTTTTGACGCCAAGTGAAGGAAAAACTTCAGAAGGCCATAAATTTTGATAGAGAGCTTAGTTTTGGGAAAACGAGGACTTTCTAGAAATATATGGACATCTTATTTACTCAAGAATCATTAAATTTTGATTTTGAAAAGGTTTAAGGAGTCAATCTCAAGAAAATGATTTGCAGGATTTTCTTGTGCAAACTAGTAAAAATTAACTTTAAAAATTTGTTCAACTTGATCTTCTTCCTCTCTCAACATGTCAAATAGACATGGAGAATTTCTCTTAGGTGGTTTTAGGATAATTTTGTGAGGTAGATCTATTTTATTGAGTTCCAATTTTAAATTTTACAACTTTGACAATGACAAAATAACTCAAAGCTTTAAACTCGGTTTTCCAGTTATGAAAGATTTATTTTAAGTGTTTTTGTCTATTTGAACTCATTTATATCCTGACATCTCAATTTTAATGTTTCATTAGAATTTCTTGGTTGTAGGTTTAGTCTATTCATTTATGATAAAAGTTACAGAGTTTAACATGAAGCAAAAATGGAAACAACAAAATTAGCTCAATGGTTCTTATTTTACTTTCCTAACAAATGAAATCATTTCATGCTAGTTTCAAAAAGGTTTCATTCCTTCAATAAAATGATAAATACAAGAATTTAACTTTTATTCCTTTCAAATCATGCACTTCACAAAACAAAGTACTACATTTGCTTCATACGCATTTCTTTCTTTCAAACAGAGATTTCAATTATATTTAAAAGATCAGATTCAATACCACAGTGTAATTTGAGAAAGGTAATATATAATTTATTGATTCCAAAAACAAATTTGTAACATCCTTCTTTTATTCTTCGAATGCAATTTCTTTCACATTATTTCAAAACAAAAATAGAGTTTATCTCTTGTACATATCACTTTACAAATTTCAAGATCAACACAACATCTTTCCATCACAAAACATTTACAAGTTCATCCACTTTAAGTGGGAGAGGTTACAATAAAATTTATCTCGAACAAAGACTGTCTAACTCTCTTTTTCCTTGCTCCAAAGCGAGTAGCATGTGTATTTCTCATTCCCCAATCTAATCACAAAAGAGTAGGGGAAAGGCAACACTCTCCACCCAACCAAGACATCCAATGAAGAGGAGAAGCCATCCTTCTTCATTGGCCCCCGAGCCCCAACCACAATGCAATAAAATATGTGATCCAACTCATGGTAACAATAGGCTTCCACAAACACACAAACAACATAGTGACAATAAAACTACAGTCCAAAATAGAATGTAGTTTTACAACTACATTAAAACATGACAAACAATACTAAGGCTTCCTCAAGCAATCCAAAGGAGCAAGAAACTATGGGGGATGTTTTTTATGCCTCCCACAAAGGGTAAATGGGTATCACCACCTGAATTACAAACCACCAAAAAAATAGTATATGAAATCCCCGACATTCCTTATGCCTCCCCATGTACCCCTTATTCCACACATTTCCTTATGCCTCCCCAACCTCTTATGGAACTCCATAATTAGTAAATAAATTCAAGCTATTTCTTTGTAAGGTGGAACCCAAATCCCAACTCCCTCCACCCTTATACCTCCCTAAAACACAATTTTTCCTCCCACAAAATAAACCTCATAGTATTATCCTACACAATTCCTAGGCCATCTACCCAACAACCAACAAACATGCCAAAACATTTATACATTAACATTTACATTCATAAAAGAAGAGAATTTCAAGAGCCAAGCTCCTACCTCCCCATGATGGAGTTGTTCCAAGTTCTAAAACAACAAGCTTTATCCCAATGCAAGCAAACCAAATCAGTCAAGAAAAAACATGCAACAATCTTCCAAAAATTTCTTCAAAGAAAGACCTCCAAAACAAAGCAAGGAATTCACCCAAGAATTAATTCTCCAAAAATGAAGCAAACCAAATCAAAGAAATGAATTTGAATTTAATAAAAGAGGGAAGGGAAGAGGATGAGGTGGGTCCATGTAGGATGTCACATCACACATCCAAAACCCCAACCCCAAGGTCAAATTCATTTTCCAAAGTGCATAATAAATAGGTGTGTGAATAATATGATAGTTTACTTACACACTCAAATCTAACCCACACCCCAAAGGACTGAAATTAAATCATGTAAGAAAAGTGCAATTAAAACCTACAATTTGCCTTCTCAAAAGCATTATAAAAGTCTAATCTCAACTCTCCAACTGTAGGTATGGTTGGTAATTAAATTTAAGAGGTATGGGACAAGTTTAACTTGTCCCACAAGCCTCCAAAATCAGCCTCCAAGGACAATTTCGAATTTCCAAGAAGGTGGAGTGTTTCACACTCAAAAGTTAACTTACACATCTCTTTAATTCAAGGCCAAAAACTCTATTAATTACTTTCTTATGACATATTTTAATTAATTAACTTAACAACATGATTACTCACAATATTACACACCATTTAATGAATAATGAAAGGGGTAAAAGAACCACAAAATAAACACATGCAAACATAAACAAAGGGACCAAAATAAAAGAAATACATAAAACTCCTTGGTCATAATTAAAGGTGATCCCCCCCATGGGAATCCCTAACATGCACAAACAAGTACTAGTTGTTGAATTCATCTAGAATTACAATGTGGTTAGTCTCAATCCACGATGTTTGTTGTGATATTTTTAACCTGCATAATACAAATACCCCTTCGGCATCATGTCCATATCGAACATCCAAATGAATATAATATAATTTCAAAATAATCAATATATATATATATATATATATATATATATATATATATATGAATCACAACAACATCTAAACAATTAACAATATCACTTACAATTTAATCAACAACTATATAATCATCAAATTTAAATTCAATTTTCTCGGTCTACTCAATATATCCAAATATCACATGTCCTAACAACATCCATAAACATATATATAACCATGTCCAAAAAGTATGCCAACATCTATATAAAATGTCTCTAACAATCATCATGCATCATATATGAATCGAGTCAACAATAATCCATGATCGACATATAACACCATCTTGAATCAAAACTATAATAATGTCCATAATATAGTCAGCATTATCATGATCAATATCAAAAGTGTCAAAGGGAAGTTGGCGGTACACATGCGCACCTTCCACACCTTCCTCCTGCGTGCCCACTTTGTTTCTTATTCCATCACACACTTCTTGCGCGCCCCTCTGCAGTCTTTCTTTCAAATTTGGATATGTCCTTGCTCTTCCTCTTATGCACTTGCACACAACCTTACCATCCCATGCCTTATTTTATTTTCTACCACCGTGTGCCCTTTTCGAGATGAATTCTTCCTGTGCTTGACCTCCAAACTTAAAATGGTCATAACTTTTGACCCATATCTTCGTTTTTCTCAAAATCGACTTTCTAAAATGAGGACAACATCCTCTACACCATAGAAAATAGATTCATTATTTTTAGTGAGGGTAGATATATGAAAATAATGGCAACATATTCAATTCCAATCAATCAAATGCTCATTCTCGTTAAATGATAGAAATACTGACAGACCCAAAACCACTTCCTACACTCAGAATGCCATATCTCTTGTAATTCTCAACAAAAACGCACAAAATTGGTATCGGTGGAATCTTAGTTTCAAGCCCAGACACACATATATCAATGAATTGAGAATTTTATGAGGAATCGATGGTTATTTGGAACTCTTTTATTCCCTTTGTTGTTTTCATTAAATCTCACCCCGTGTTTGTGTTTTCTAGCATGTCGTGCATATTTCCACTTACATTACCCACGTTCATTTATTGTGTGCACCGGAAGGCCAATCCCAAGTGTTTATCTATGGCATGTGTCTTCCACCCTCTTCTCTCACACCCACTCTGTTTCCTTCACCACTCGTGGAGAGAGATTAACCCTTTCCTTGGCGCTATCACCTTCCTTAGCTTAGGATTTCCCCTTTCTGCACATCCTTCTATCCTTGGTCCCTTGGCATGTTTAGTTTAAGATTTTTTTCAGCATTAGGAGCGAAGTATCATTAGTGGTAGGTAAAGGAACCAGCCTTCTCCAGAGATTTGTCCCAAGTGCACAAGGTCCCACAACTTGGGGACAATTCTATTGTTATCTCAAACAACTCAGCTATTCCGGATCTAAGAGGTGGGTGTACATTTGAATGACCAACATTTTCCTTGAAGATGAATTTTATGTAAATCGGATAAAAGGTTATGATATTGAAGGTCATCAAGGAAAGGTGTATAGGTTCAGAAATCACTCTATGGTCTCAAGAAAGCACCTAGAGCTTTGTAAAGTAGAATTAATTCTTAATTGATTGATAATTTTTTCATTAGGAACAGATGTGAGCCTACCTTATTCACCATGGTAAATGCGAAAGGAAAGATGTGAATTGTTTGTTTATACGTAGATTATTTGATCATTATTGGAAATCTATCTACAAAGTTATTCAAATTAGCAATGAAGAAAGAAATCAAGATGACAAATATTGGTATTATGCATTACTTTTTGGGCATTGAAGTCCAATAATTAGAAGGTGAAGTTTTTGTTTCACAAGAAAAATATGAAAATTACATGTTTAAGTTTTTTTAACATGTTGAATGTAGTGAGTGCAACACCAATTGCAGTAGGTTTGAAGTTGAGTAAAGAGGATAATAGATCATTGGTGGATCCAACATTATTTAAAAAGTTGGTCGGAAGTCTTATGTATTTGATGGCCACAACCCCCGATATTGTGTATGGTGTGAGCCTCATATCAAGGTTAACAAAATCTCCAAAACATTTACATTAGAAATCTGGAAATTTTTTTTTGAGGTATGTGTGTAGAACAAAGAATCTTTGGAATTTTCTATTCAAGTTTAGATGACTTCAAGCTCATTGGGTATACTGAGATAGTGACAATGTCGGAAGTATAGATGATAGGAAAATGAAATATGGCTATAATTTTTACTTTGGTACAAGATTGGTTTCATGGGAATCAAAGAAAAATCACATTGTCATGTTATCTTCAATAGAAGTAGAGTATGTAGCAGCAACAAGAGCAACATGTCAAGTTGTGTGGATGAGAAGAGTGTTGAAATATTTGAGGCAAAATCAAGAGGATGCTACACAGATTTTTTGTGACAACAACTCAACAATAGCATTGTCCAAAAATCATGTTTTTAATAAGAGGAGAAATCACATTGATACGAGGTATCATTTCATAAGAGAGTTCCTAAACAAGAAATAAATTTATCAATTAATTTTGCAAACATAAAGATCATTTTGCAGACATTTTTACAAAGGCTTTGGCAAACAAAGTTATCGATTATTTGAGAGGTTGTTTGGGAGATTGTGATCTTAAATATTGTATATCTCGAAATACAAACTTAGCTCCAAAATAGTAAAAGCTACAAGTTCGAAATTAAGAGGGAGTGTTGGAAATATGTATGTGCAATGCATTAATAATTCCTTCCGTAGCTTTAGGAAATAAAATAGGTAAGCTAGTAAACAATAGTTTGACTATTTCATATAGTTTTTAGCTTGTTAGAGTCTTATTTTAATCACAGATCTTTTCTTAGGAAATAGATGGAGTCAATTAAATAAAGAAAAAGTCTGTTCTATGCATGTTTTGGAACTAGAACACGCTAGTTCATATTTGGAAAGCTTTGTTTAAGAGCAATTCAAAGTCAAGTTTTGTAGGAGTTAGTTTTTATTCATTAGCAGAAATTGTAATTGCATAGATGCAAGTATACGCACACACAGAAGTGTTAAATATGCCTGGAGAAGAAGACAATGTTGCACACACATTTTGATTTGTATGATCCGAAGCTATGACATTGACAATGAATTACTAAAATTGTTTATGTGGGCGATCTTGGTTGTGATTTTAGATTACTCGGTTTGTATTTTTGAGTTATTGTATCATTTTGTTGATGTTGTTCATTTTTTATGGCTTCAAATTTTCTACAATTAAGTAACTATAAATGGGAAGATTGATTCAATTTTTTCTCGCAGATAAAAGCGGGGGCTTTACGATTCAACAAAGATGGCTACCACTTCTAATATTTTTCACATGTATTTGAATATATTCTCGAAGAGACGTAGATACAAAAGGTTGGATAAATTTAATGGAAGAAGAAATTGGTTTAGAATAGTGAAGTTGGGCGGGCGTAAAGGCAAGCTAGTTTGGAAGCTCAAATGAGTGCCAAAGCTAAAGCTGAAATTTATTAAGCTTGCAGTTAATATTTATACAAAGTCATGACTATAAAAAATGAATATTCATATATAAATAAGATGTTCAATCTTTCCCAGTTAAGAGTTAAGAGCCCTAAAAGGATGTGTGTTGAAGAATTCAACGATAAGATGTTTATTGAGATTTACACGTCATTGGGAATTTAAGTCAAGGTTTACTTGAGTGAAACTTCTACAAGATTTATGTACGAGAAAGTTTTATTTGAGAGATCTTATGTTTTGATTTTTATGTACACATTATTTGTGGTCTCTCTTCTCTTTATAATTTATCTTATAAACATATTGTTTACGTTATTGAGAGAATTCTCAATGGTATTTTTAGTGTGATTATATAATTTCAGTTATGCAAAAGGATATCGTCCAAAGAATAAGATTGCATTGTCACTATAAAATAAATTTAAAGTAAAAGAAATAATAAAGTATAAAGACGAATCAAAGAAAAACTTATACTTACAAGCATTTATTTTAATAAATATATCCCTCTTATAAGCACACATTCCACATAACAAATAGGAATGCGAGCGTGTTATAAAGCACTCGTGTTTCATCTTCTATAGGTTTGAAAATCCCAGCCTATAGGCTTGGATTTTCCTTGGATCTCCCACCCTAAACCTTGGACTATCAATCTATGAATGGATTCATGTTTTGCAAGAAAAAATCAAAATATCACATGTACACCCCGATATTAAATGTGTTATAACGTAATATTCCAAAAACATTATACTACGATGTCAAGCTCGGTTTTATCTTGGTGACGATATGCTTCTTTCTAAAATACAATTAGTCTAAGGATTTCATTCTTAATTTCATTTACTAGTGCCTTATTTTCTTGTCAAAACGTATCCATACGTTTTTGTACACAACTTACGAATTTTTCAACAAAATTTCAAAAACACAATAACCTCTCTTCGAAAATCCATTCTACGTGCACTAAAAAACCATAAAAATGACTTTTTCTCAAAGTTATGGGGTTGTACACACATATATTTCATTTTCCAGATGTCAAGCACTTTGAAAAATTAATAAAAATTATATATTCATAACAAAATTATGAAAATTTAGTTGGACCTTATACATGATTATATCTAACTTTTTACCTAAGGAATTTTTAAAATAAATTATATAGCTCAAAAAATGGGGGCAGGCGGGGGGCACACACACACATAATATGTTCTTATATGTTTGACACAAAAATAGACATATTTTGTGTGTGCACCATATTGACTGTTAATCTCTACTATTTAAAACAAAATAGTAGCTTATAAACTAGATTACGATATCTACCGTACTCATTCGATAAATTTGTCAAATTTTGATAAAATGTATGCCTAATTATTACCCGAAATTCAAGTTTTTTCGGGAAAAAGGTGTCCCTTTTTAACCCCCTTTTATCCCCCATGTCCATGCACTTACCCTTCATAACAATGGATTAATTAAATCAAATTTAAATTTTGAAACATTTGTATCATCATAGTTAAATAAATTACTCTTCTTTGTGGTAATGGTAATAATATTCTCTTGGGCTCAACAAGGTTGTAATGGGTAGTGTATAGTGGAAATAGGGTCCAAGTAAGGATTGCCAATCCTATGGGACTAGTTGTGACTGTAGTGTCAAATGATTGGAAACACCTAAGAGGTGTTCTATTTTTCTCAAGGGTTATTATATCACTTAGGAAGATGTTAAATAAGGTGAGTCTTGAAAAATTACAATTATATCAAAAGATGATGAATCCACCATAGAAATAAAGGAGCATAGCTTGGTGACCGTTAGTAGGGAGTTAGCCTCGCTTGGTAGTAGCTTATGGAGTTACCTCTCTAGTATTATATTTTGGATGGTGTAGTCACACCCATCAAGTAAATTAAATCATATTCACATGTGAATAAACAAGTTTTGATTTCCTCCGTGTGCCCTTAGATGGATCAAAGTTATACGTGAAAGGTGTTTTGAATTATGGTTTCCTTGCTTTGCATTGGACCATGTGTGGGCTAGAATTCTTGGAAGAATGGTTGTTAGTAAATCCCTATTTGGATTATCATTTCATTAGTATAGGAATCCCTTCCTAACAACGACTAGAATTGTTACGGGTATCACCGAGAGTTGTGTACACTATGACCTAACATTTCCATTTGTTAAGAATTGAAGTGGAGATGTATGTTCTGAAATATTAAGTTAGAAAATAATATGAATTTAAGCATTGTAATAGATTCAAGAATGAAATGAATGTTTCCTACTATGTGAGATGTTTTCCATTCGGTCATTCTTTTGGCTTTTACGGATGTTATACATCTAAGTAGAAAAATGCAATGCATAAATAGGAAATATGTAAACCATCTATGCACTAGATTTATGCGAATGCAAGAATTTTTGTATGGTTTCTTATGATATTCGTCTTTTAATAACGTAAAAACAATGTCAGTTATTCAGTACTTTGTTAGTGGTAAAATTATGGGGCATTACAATTTTTGATAAATGTAATGCTCCATTTGGTGTCGACTCCTATTCCTTCTTTTGACCCAGTTTGTTGTGTTGAATGGCTTCTTTGTACTCTCTATGATGAGTTATGAAACTCAATGTTGTGAACCCAATTAATTGATGTACACGCGGTATTATGGAGCTATATGGGAAAGCTACCTTAGTAATGCTACCCGTACCATAGTCTATTGTTGCTTTTGTTTAGAACGGTCATGCCTTGAATCAATTTCAGTGATCCAAGACATACCTATAATCGTTAGGTAATTGCGATCTTGTTGTGAAGTTAATTTAATGTTTTTCTTCCCATCGTACCTCCTAGTGCTGTCGTTATGATTCCTCATTGTTGAGGGTTCGCCGTTAGGCCACCTACCCTTCTTTATTGTTTGAATAAATGTTGCTTTGGGCTCATGTTTTGTGAGGATGAAATTCCAATTTCTGTGATCGGTTGCATGGACTGCTAAGGACCTGGTTTTTGCAGGTTCATGCATTTTCTGGCTTAGAACTTGTAAGAAATTTATTTTTCTTATGTAAATCCCCTCCCCTCCACTCTTTCCGCATACTCCCAGCTGTTCCAAAATAGGTTTGGAGTTGAAGTTGGACACCCAGCAAACAAATTTGGGGAAGATTGTCAGTTGTTGCCTTGTTTTGTTATTTGGGGGCCTGGTAGGACGTGCTTTCAGGTTGAAAGCATTTTAAACGCATGTTAAGCACTACGCACTTTAACCTTTTCTAGTTTTAAAAATCTCTTGAAATGAAATTCTTTCCTTTTTTGAAATGGTATTCTGTATGGTCTCATAACTCTTTTTTTTTCATTCTGAAATTTAGTCTAGTTAAGATTTTTTCTGCCTCTATTTTTATATCATCAAAAAAAAAAGGAAGGTTCAACTGTATGTCGGGAATGTGGGTTTGATTGTTCAATTTGTTTTTCTTGATAAAAATCTGAAATGAAGCCATATAAAAATATTAGTGATAATATGAATAAAATTAGTTTAATACAAACCACGTTTTGTATTGGGAAATCCATACACCGCATAGGGATCTCTCTTTGGAAAAAATGAGAGATTAGCTGGGTTAAGCATCGATTTTGAGGCATAGGATAAGATATAATCTTGTGTGAGCCATTGTAACTTATGGTAGAGCTTTTTATGTTGGGTAGAACCTTTGTTAGCCATTTGAAGGCACAAAAATTAACCCAAGCTTAAAGGATTTAGGTTCCTTAGTGGCATATTTTGTTGTGTCTGATGGGTTTTCTAGAGTAAATTTTCCTCTCGAGCTCACGGGGAAACTTGGAAACGATATACAGTATCTTCCTAATAGTTAACATTTTCATTAGAAAATAACTTCCTTTTATTTAAACCAAAAGTGGGCACCATATAATAGTGGAAAGGTTAGTATTAGTTACCTCCACTCTTTTGCATTGTTAGCTAAATTCTCTATGGAAAAAGTTTTCAGGATCCTATCACAAGTCCACCCAGTTGGCAAAACGATGGATATGGGTGAGATTCACCCATAGCTAGTTTGGCTAGCTATCAAGGTTACAGCGATAAACGATAGGTTACAACTTGTAATAAAAATATCTATCGTGTGACTTTAAACTATAATTATTTATATAACTTAAAATAAGGAAAATGAAACCCATATCTATACTTGGGATTGCATTGCAGGGTGGTTTGGGTGCTTGGTGCAATAGTTGATGATAAAATTTCTCAATTATGAATGTTTTTGTTTAGATTTAGGGAAGGGACCTAGGTAACATTCTTTCCTAGGCGAGGTATTCTTTGTGGCATACAATTATTTGGTCTTTACCATATAATCCTTAATAAATTTATACTATGAAGATAATATTTAGTATCTTCGAGTTTAACATTGGCTTTCATTTATACTATATGTTGAATTATGGAAATGTCTTTTCTTTACGCCTAAAGATTAAATTATTTTATCACGAAATGGTTTTCTTTCTACTTGAAGATGAAATTATTTTATTTACTGTTTTAAACGAGTGTGAATTGATTTTATAAAAATAATATTATAGCTTTATTAAACCTATGTTATATCCGGTAGTGTAAAATCGGTTAGTCAATGAATTTTTTTGTTAAGATAGTTAATGGAATTTGGTGGTTAAAACAATGGATATATAAGATGTAGCATTGAGTATGGTAATGATCGTTACTTTAAAAGAAATCATGATGACAAAGTGGTGATAAATTTATAGATTAAATAAGGAGGATTATAAATCTAACGTACTATGAAACATGGATGGATGTTTAGATTTCTAACTTACCTAAAGGACTTGAGTATTTATGAGGATTGTAGTTTTTCCATACTTGGATATATTAAGTAAATAGGCTACTAGGTAATGCCTATTTCGAACCTTTGTTAGCCATAATTTTCTCTTATCATTATTATTTTTGGAGTCACTTATTAGATAAGAAAATATAGATTGTAGGTTTGAATAGAATATTTCAATAATATAACTTATATGATTACATGATGGAACTTCCATTAAACTTGATTGTTTGTTTCTAACTTATAAATCCATTAACCCCTTGTTGAATGATTGTTAAACTATTTTCGTTTTAGAGAGCAATGATCGTAACTGGTGCATATGAATTCTTAAAGAAATTTTAGATGGATGGGTTGAGTATTAGATTTAAATCATATAATCTATAGGATTACATGATTGAAATCCCAATGCCCTTGACATTTTTATGGCTTATAAGTTCTTTTGTCTTACCGATTTGGTTGTTAAACTCTTGGTGTTTTAAGACATTGTTCCTTACTGAAACATATGACTTCCTTCTTATTGGCATGGAGGCAATTTTACCGTACCATAAGAAGTTGATTTTGGTTAGAGATTAGATCCATATCTTGAAATAGAAGATTTCCTTTCATGATATTGTTAATAGTAGCATGATTTTTTATTGTGTATCCTTAACATACTTAGTTCTCATGAACTGACTCAAACTAATAATTGTGCAGATGGCTTTTGTGAGTAGAAAAAGGAAAGGCTTGTAGAAAGTTGCATCGGTTTTTCTTATGAAGTTCTTTTGTACAAATGCTTAATGTGTTGTAAGACTCTGGAATGGTATTTGTGGCAATTTTAGGAGGGCTCAATGCTTTAGTATTCCGTATTTGTGGAGTAATGTTGTCTTAACCAATTGAGACTAAAAACTTGTAAAATATTTTTGTGAATGATATAAATTGATCATTGCATTGTTATGAGTAGTTTATGGTATTATAGAAACTTTGAAAGATAGCTTAGCTTGTTTGGACTATTATTGTCTACCTATCTCTTTTCAAGTCAAGTACATTAAAATCTCTTTATCATCCTTGGTTGTGTATCTTTTAGATAGGGAACTATGTATCCTTGACTAGTTCAAAAGAGAAATGGTAAAGTTTTCTCTTTGAGTTATAATTTTGTGTAGTAAACCCTTCTAGGTCATGGCAATAATGCAATTCTAGGCATAATAAAATGGTTTGGTAATCCTTATAGAAGTTATTCAAAAATAATAAGATGAATTCGTGGTCTCCTAGATAAAATCACGACTCTTTAGTGGAAGAAACATGAAACTATCTACTTGTTTTAAAAAGAATATACATTTCTACCCCTAACCTATGCTTTGATAAACTTTATCCTCTTGTTGTGGAACATTAGATGATCTTAATGTGTAATCGATGATTATCTTTTGGGAGAATAACTAGGTCATAGTAAGTAGGGGTAATTGATCAAGAAATCATTCAATCTAACTTATCTTTTTTAAAACCTGATTTGAAGTCATTTATCGAACTTAATCAAGAAAATCTTAAATGAGGCTCTTACCCAATCCATATTAATTTATAAGTCTCAATGAACGTCTAGTTAACGACTAATTGGATCATGAAGGTGAATTCAAATTGACCTTCTTCCACTAACTCTTACCAAGGTACATTCTAATCCTTTCTTAAGTGATGTTAAACGTTTGATCCTTGCACAAAGGAGGTTATAGTTCCAAACCTAAACAATACTCCACCTCAATTCAAACTTCCACTCATCTCTTCGTGTAATGGAGGTTTGAAACAAGATTCAGTAGCTTGAGTCTAGATAAATAGCCTTGTGAGAAATTGAGTACCTCCCTTATTAATCAAATTAATTAAACAAGTAAATTGAAATATTAGAGATGATCTTAACCTAATTACTCAATAGTATAAAAGGAAAAAAATCTCACTTTATAAGAAGAATTGTACGAATCGTAAAATGAGTCTTCTAGAACTTAAATTAAGAATTGAAATATGATTTTAGTAAATAAGTAACCTTAAAATATTCTACACCGTGGGAAGACCCAGTCTGTAAGTGAGTATTGTGGTTGGACTTTTATGTTGTGCCTTATCAAAGAGAAAAGTGAATTGGTCATGTTGGGTGTCGTGTGCCCCTTTGTTGCCTATGTGGGTCAATGTTGTCTCAAGTTTATTGTGAGTTGGTTGTAGCCCATTGAGATCACCTATGGTGTCATATAAATTTTCAAGCTAGTAAAAAGAAGTTAGCCGTTATTTTTCGTGTTGTCCTTGTGTGTGTTTAAGTGGGTGTTACAATAAATAAGTATGTTTTTTCCTTACTACTAATGTCAAACATGCCACTTTGGAGCATCTTGGAATTTCTTCCAAAAATATATAGATTTGCATTGATTCAACAAATCAATCCTACAATGGATGGTTTTCCTAGTCCGGAATAGCAACTAAACCCCAATATATCATCAATCTTGAGCCAAGAGAGGTCAAATCACAATGGAATTGGCCTTCTTTTTAACATAATTGTTTATCGGTTGTAGGATATGTATGCAGCTTGCTTACTTACAACCCAAGATTGACATGCCTCTTTAGTACATCTACAGAGTGCTTCTACAACTCTAAATACAATTATTCAAAAAAAGCAGACTAGCCCCACATTGGTTTGTTAGAGCGGGACATATGTGCCTCTTTAGTACAATTTGAAATTTCTTCCGAAAAATCTAAAAATCCTCAAATATTGGAATTGTGAAGTAAAGACTACTTGTCTAAGAGTTTCTATCAAATATTTCCCTTGTTTCCTTTGTGTTCCTTGTCAATAATTAGCTTGTGATCCTTCCTAAGATTTGATAATTTCCGTTATTTATACTATATATTCTTGTGTTTCTATCATTTTTTTATGAATGCATATGATGTATATTTGACACATGTTGGTCGTCAAATAGGACTTTACGAAGAGCACTTGATCGGGGGGACAAGAAGTCCCTCCTCTTTAATGGGAGAGGTTCCCTTATTCAGAAACGAACCTATTTACAAATATACAAAACATGATTTTCTGGTTAAACTTGGATATTACGAAAGTGTTTTCTATAAAGATCATCAATTACAAAAGGACTGAGGAATGAGAGTACGAGAATGAGTAGAAAGGCAACATGCAGAATTATAGATAACAGAGTAATTCTTTATGTATGCGAAGTTACAGTGAATTGAAACAAGATCATTTGTATCATATAAATAAGATGGAATTTAAAGACACAAAGTTCTACAGATTCATTAATCAAGGACACAAAGTTCCTTCTTGGTTATACAAGATCACCATGCTTGCAAAGTTGGAGAGTATGCAATCAGCAAGACTAACAAACTAGAGACAAATGATCTTCACAAAAATTAAATGAAAGCTTAGGGATAACAGAGATCAGATAGACAAAGAATGGAAAGCCCTTCTGTATTGATTTCTTTATGATCTATTTACACTTTCAGAAAATAAACCAAGTTCTTCCTCCCCTCAAAATGGCGTGGAGAGGCCATTATATAGCTTACAAATCAGTTACTCTTTGTAACTACTTCTTTTAACTAAAGATTAGTTAAGGATTGCCAATCGCAATACCTCAACTAATTACAATGAATTTGAGAAAAAGAATTAGAAAAGAAGAGAAGAAAACGGAGAAGAAGACAGGTGGTTAAGACTGGGAGGGACCCACTGACTTCAAAATTCACTGCCTGAATCTCTTCAATGCCTCGGCTATGTCTCTGCCATGAGGGACTGACGTGTTGGCTGTAGATTGACCCCAAAATCCGAGACACTTCTCCATTTCTTTATCAAACTCGACATGAGTATGATAATCTTTATTTGCTTCTTCAATGGTAGATTGAAGAGAGCAGATCTCCTTCATTTTCTCTTTGGAGATGGAGCTTTCCTTGAATAGATTATCTTTGACAAAAGCTCTGAATTGAGCTTTGATTTCTTGCAAGGAAAGGGGCACACCAGAAGTTTCATCCTGAAGATGACAATGTATATCTTTGAAAGCAGATATAACCAGTGTCTTGAAAGCTTCACCCTTCTGCCAGCTATTCTTCAGTTCTCCCAAAGCCTCCTCCAAGACTTTGATCTTCCACTCCACGCTGTAAACCCAGGACTTTGACAGATTATCCTTTGTGTCATCAAAAACCTTATTTTCCAATAAAATGTTCTCATCATCTGTCCCTATGAGATGGAGGTATACTATACAACCTGCTCCGAGTTTGAGCTCTTTATCTATGACCCCAATAGTGGAGGAGAACTTCTGTTGCAAATTGTTCACCTTTCCGTGGAGTTTGAAAGCTTCATCGATGAAGTTCAATCCTGCAACAAGCATATCTTCTACCATGGCCTCCATAGCTCTGCCATAGACAGAATACTTGTGCATGTCTTTGATACTCTGTACTTCATCTTGGCTCAAAATTACAGGTGGTGGAAGAGTAGTCAATGGGGTAGGGTCCAAAAATTTGTCCTTAGACAAAAGAGATTTGATGAAACCTGTGAGAATCTGGGCTTGTTCCTCCAACTGTTCAATAGTTTGTTGCCCTTTCTCTACCCTCCCAATGACTCTTGTTGTGGATGTTTCTTGGAGGTTGTGGATCTCACCTTCAGGAGTAGACTCTCCCATTGGAATTCTTGAGAGTTCTAAGTCAGATGCCTGCAAGTCCTACTCTGATTTGTCTACTATAGGCTTAGCAATCTCCAGGAATTGCTGACCTTGAGCATCAGACACTATTCTGGAGGTGATTTTGGCTTTCTTGGCATGAGGAGTAGTGCCCAACAAGGCTGCGACAGCATCAAAATTTGGCCCTGAGCTCCGAGAGGAAGATTTTCTCTTTCTACCATCAACAAAAGGTTGAACCCATGCAAAAGAGGAAGAGGAAGCAGCAGGAGGGGCAAGAGGACCAAGAGACAGAGAGCTCATGACGCTTAAGGTTTGCACAGCTGTTGTCTCAAGTTGAGATGTGAGTGGGGCGCTGGAGACAATCACTGCAGAGGAATCAATAGCACTTGGAAGTTCAGTGCTCTGGACTTCCTTATCTTTATCTGTTGGATCTTCAGGAGCATTTGCAGGGGCTGGCACTTCACTCTCTTCACTTTCACTGAGAACAATGATGTTCTCTGGTCCTAAAGGCACTTCCACCTGATTTCTTGGAGAATCTTTTTCCACAGGCTCTTTCTTAACCTCTTTGAGTTTCTTCTGATACACTTGAGTAGATGAAGAAGGAGTGGAAGCTGCAGGTCCTTGCGTTGATTAGGTAGGAGGGGTTTACAGGTGTGTCTGATATGGGATTTGATGCTTCCCTCCTTGGTGTTGAAGCATCCTTAGAAGAGGATTCTCCGAGTGCCTTCGAGCTCTTGAACTTTCTGTCAAACCAAAGAGTCCGACTATTTGGAGAAAGTATCTCAGCCAGATCATCTTTCTCTTTCCTATTCCAATCCAAGTCCTCCAAGGGAGTGTGCTTAACCACATTGTCATACTCGTATGAGTATAGATCAGAGTTGTCATCCTGGAGTCCTTCAGGAACTTGATGCAAGCCGAGTTCTTGGATCAATTGTAGAGAGAACCTGCCATAGTGCCTCCTTCTAGCTTCAAAATTGTCTGCACAGTCAGCCCAATAGTCCTCTGTATCTGCCCTATGATGATAGATTATTTTGATGTTCTGTTCAATGAACTTCTTCAAGTCGAAGCAAGTTCTTGGCTTGAAGAAATGAATGGTGATGGGAACCAGGGCTCTTTCTATGTTCTGTGCGTCCAGGGTTGTTTTACAAGTGTAATTTCCCAAAGAGATGGGAAAATGCAAACCAGAAATCTTCTTGTCTCTGCAGGTTCTGTGTAATTTTTCTAATTGCTGCATACCTCTATCAAGGCCATCTTATCACTGCAGAACATGGGAAGCCTCAAAGGGGTGCTCTCATAGCCAGCAAGCCTGATATAAGAGAATTTTCTGAATTGGATAAAATAAGCACCGTAGTGCGATATCAGATTCATGGCTTCATCAGAAAACCTTCTAGCAGTATCACCCTCAAGCAGCCTGACCACGTACATGGTGAAAGCATCATTTACTCTTCTGAAATTGTGATTGCTGGTCTCTAGGGTGAACTGCGGGTAGTAGGCATATACAGGATCATCCTTGTGGGCATCAATGTAAGAAAAACCAAACCATTGTCTTGATGCCGCCAGAGTATACATCAGGTACGAAGTCATGTAGAACTTCTTCATTTGCTGTACATTAGACAGCTGCTCCGCCAAATTCATGCTGATGATTTCCGCCCAATTGATATTTTGAGTTCCCTCGCACACCATGCTGATGAGCGGGCACATCCAGAAATGGAACTCATTAGTAGAAGGTAAGCCCATAACCCGAGCCAGTAGGATTATGAAATCTGACAACTCTTCATTGAAATCTGCTCGGAAGAGAGTCTTGGATAGACGAGACGCTCCCTTCCTAGGGTTTTTAAGCCATGACTTCGCCACCCGCGCCTTGAATTTGTCGTTGTCTTGATTAAACAGGGCCTGTGCTTGATCCTGGGAAACAACAATGGCATTATCCATCTCTGGGATCCTCAGTGCAGTGCTAATGGCGGCAGCATCCAGCTTGGCGATGAGTTCCCCGTGTACATTGGTTAATTCACTCGAATCAGGGTCGAAGTGAGCTCCGCATGAAAGCACTGTATCAGCACATTGCACCGAGATTGGGAAACCTCCAGCAAAAGCCAAACCGCTATCGTGAATCATCTGTGCCATTGGTGTAGGGTTTGCGTCTGCCATCCTTGCCCAAAAATTGCTGAAATCAAGATGACGAGCTTCACTGTCCCCAATATTGTGAACGGCAGACTCAAGTGGCGAGATTTGTTCCTGTCCCTGAAACTTGATCTTCATATTGATAGTAACTCGGAGGACAGAGCCGCAAACTAGACTCGGGAAGGAATTACAGAGGGAGGGGATACACGTGCAGGTTTTTAAATTGCAAGGGTTCGAGCAAAGGATAGCATGGAAGCAGTGTGAAAAATGCAAAGGGGGTATGCTCGTTATATAGCCGATTAGGAGAGAGAAAGACAATGAATGCGCATTTAATACATACCTACCAATTTGAATAAGCATGATATTCGGGTAGAGTGGGAAAAATAAGCATGAATGGCACTTGGTTCATTTGGGACATGTGAGACGCGAATGCGCGAAACACGCGGCTCGGCCGATTCGGGCGAAGCGGGAAAAGATGCACAAATTCCTTTTGGGACATGCGGGACAAAAGGGCGCGAAACATGCGGCTCGGCCGATTCGTGCGAAAAGGTGACAATGGGTCCGGAAGAGTTTGGGACATTTGGGACGCAAATGCGTGAAGTACGTGGTTCGGGGGTTTCGGCCTAAAGCGGAACAACTTGCACAATTTGACTTGGGACATTTGGGACAAAAAGTTCCGACGGGCCCGAAAAAGACAAACTTCGGGGAAATCGGCCGATCGGGGAACAGAGCGCACTTTTGAACTTGGGACACGCGGAACAAAAATGTCCGACAGGCCCGAAAAACACACAAAATGACCCAAAAACGCAGATTTTCTCAATTTCACGACTTCAGTACATTAGAGAAGACACTTAAACTCAAAATTTTGAATTTTTACTTTCATAAGAGCAGGGAATTTTGAGTGGAAAACAACACATTATTCTATAATATTATATAGATTGAAAGTTTCTAATTTTCTTTTTTTATATTATTAGGTGTGATAACACGCATCATATATAGGTTACATACTATAATTCTTATATTTTTATAAGAAAATTGTAGCTATTTTAAAATGTATCGAATAATTTGAATGTTTCTATGTTTGAGCATTACCAATATTGAATCATGAGAGATAAGTGTGAGAGATAAACAAGTCCTTTTGGTATCACAACACAAGATGAAAAAATTGACAGGTAATATTTTAGATAAAATAAAATAAAATGGAAAAATGGAGTGGCATCCGCTGACCCTATCCCTCATGCAAGTTCGTAAGGGGTAGTGAGGTGGCACAATGGTCTACGTGGTGTTTGTGGCGTTTGACCCACGCTCTGTTTTCATTTCCATTTTCATTTTCGTTAACTCCATCTCCATTCCTGTCCTGACAAGCTAATAAATATTTCAGCTTTGTCGGCCATCATATCGGCGACTCTGTCAAATCCTCAACGGTGTCACATGGTTCCGTTTCAAAATCATATCTTGCCTTCATGAAGAAGATATTACCCACCATAGCCCCTGTTCCATGTAGTTTCCATGCGGTTTCCATGCCCCTGGTTTGAGCTGTTCTCTGCTACACAACTTTGATCACATAGGCCTCTCCACCAGTTCCTTCACAGTTTCTGAACACGTTGATAGAAAACTGCATTAAAAATATACAGTTCCTCCAGAGTTGACGTCCTCCCAGGTGCTTCCCCTGTTTGCTCCAAAGAACGGATTTCAGAGGTGGGTTTCTACAATCTATGATTATGTTACATAGATTTGTTTCTGAAAAAATATGTTTAATCTATGTTTATGTTACATGCTATTATGTGCTTCTCTTTTACATGCTATTTTGTGCTTTTCTGATTTGTGGTTTTACATGCTTTGTGGTTTTGAATGCACAAACCCCTTAGGCTCACATTTTTTTATTTCATTTTATGAAAGTGTTTGCGAGTAAGTATTGATTGCTTTTTTATACTGCGAGACGTCATCTTATTCAATTTAGTACAATGTTAAATTTAGTATTGGTTTATAGCTATTTTTATACGAATAACTAGTTTTATACAAATATAATATTTATAATGTCCATTGAAACATAATTTTTAAAATGATTTATAACTATTTTTATACATTCTAAAGTGGGTATATGTACATCTAGTGTGTCTCCTATATTGATAACCAGAGCGCCTGGAATCGGCTCTACAGAAATCCACAGGTTCTTGTTAATAATTTGTAAGCCTATCAATTCGTCATCTTGCAGTAACACAGTAAGAGCACTTCCATTGTGGATAAAAGTTCATCCATTGTGCCTGCACATTTTCTGCGGGTATTTCTTCAAAAAAATTTGGCTTTAGACCCAAATTCTCAGCGATGAAAGACTCCAAATGTTGGTAGAGTATAAATACCTCAATTGAATAAGCTTCTAATGTATCCCTGCAAAACTCAAGCAAAAAACATCTCAGCATAGATAGTTGACATAAGTTAGCATTACCATTGTAGTATTGCAGGGTATATTAATAAAAACGTATAAATAAAAACGTATGACCTGAAAAGTAAGGGTCTATCCGGCCAAAGGTTTTGTTTACAAATAGATTTTGGCATGGTAGCCAGTGCCATCATGTCACACCATTATAGATTCTGGTCATCTCGAGAAGATGAAACCGTGACCATATCCCTGGATTGTGCCCGGCATCATTGCATACTTCTCTCTCTTCCAATGGTAGTTTGAAGAACTACATCACCACTTTTTTATCCACTCCAATAGTCGCCCGTCAATTCCATGATTCAAAACCTGAGAAAGTAAAATAAACGCACTGCTAAAATTATTGTGGCCATTTAAGTAACAAACATGTTTGTAAAGATTATTACTGAACGTTTGGAAACATATAACTCTTAAATGTTAGCGAGTGGTAAAAACCAGATATATTTAGCCCAACTAACCTGGAAAAAACCCCACTCTTGACAGGCCTTGGAAAGTCTGGCCATCTCATGTTGCCTCATAGAATGACATCCTGATACAATCCTCCCCATGTCAATGACAGGTATTTGAAGGCTAGCTGGAGCATTTAATGCTGAGCATCCAATCCTCTCTTGTTTGGGTCAAATGTATCTCTCTGGTTCAGCCCCAGGCTTCGATTTTACAAGCTCTTGCATGTCATCACCTTCAAACATGAACCCATATTCACCATTGAATAACTTTCCATGACACTTGAACTAATGAACTACACATTTTGCAACCGTAAGTACTATATAAAATAAACCTAAATATAACAACTCTATGATATTAACGGTATGTGGGCAAGCATTTATATATTCAATTAAAGCTCATTCAATTTGCATATTCCATCGAAGTGCGCCGACCAAGCATAGATTCCTTGTGGTTGTCATCACTGCTACACTGTCACTTGTTTTTGATTGCATGAACAATACATAACCTTATACCCAATGCGTTGAAGTGTCCAGAAATATTTGTAGCTCATTAGTCATGCTTTTCTAGCAGGTTCCTTCTCTAAAACGTCTATCTAAGTGCGCCCCCTGCTCTTTTTTGTCATTCTAAGGATTTTTTCCAATAGTTTGGGGTGATTTGTAGTTTCTGTGCAGAGTTTGAAACTTTACGATACCTCCATGGAGTCATAAAATAGGGCTTTACAGAATACATCACCAATACTCTCAGCAAGAACAATGTCTTTGTTTGAAATGATGTTATTCCTTGACATCACCATGGATGCAAATCCATGATTTTATTTCTTAGAATAAAATCAAATGTCGTCATTGCGTCCAATAATCCCTTCCATAAGCTTGATTTTTTTAGGTTAATCTACACTTTGTGCATTTGGTTGATTTTCACGACTCAAAAATAAAAACAAAGAGCTTCCCTAACTCATTGCGGAAGAAGGCTTTTGGTTGAGTGTAAGGAAGCTCTTGTAAGGGATGCCTCCGGAAAATAAAAACAATGATCTTCCAATTTTTTTGACACTTTGCAAAACAAATTCACCATTTAAAGAAACACGTGTTTCATGATTTTTTTAAATAATTCACATGCTTCCACATTATGCATACATATCTACTAGGGTATTTGAAACTAAAATATATGACAAAATTTCTTTTGTGCAATGCTTTGGTAGATGTAAATACCCTGTTTCAAAGCTCATATTTTGGCAGAGGATGGGAGTATGATATGAAAAGTGAACTAAAGAGATTGAACACATGTTGGTTGCATTTTCGAGACACTAGAAATTATGAAATACCACTTTCATTATGCTTTGGTGGATGCCCATACCCCTCTGTAAATCTCTGCAACTTTGCATTAATCTCCTATACCTGTGGGTGTGATTCATCTCTTACACAAAAAAACCATTCACCATTTTATATCCTTTAATCCAACTAAATCCCACCATCTATTAAATTCCTCTATCCTTCATCAATACCCTTAAAATATGAACAATGTTCCATCATACTTTGATCGTTGCTCATGGCGTGCTCTTGAAGCCCTTGTTTTGACAGAGGCTAGCAGGATCTTTGGAAAGATTTATGGACTCTAGATTTGAACATTGCAATTGAAATAACCCAAAAGTTACTAACTTGCATATCCCGCAATCTAGGAGACAAAATATATCTCGGGAATTTTGTCGAATAATTTACATGCTTCAAAATTTTGTAAAATACCTGTTATCACCGAATCACAGCACCCCTGGATGTTGATCAGATTTCTAGTTTGATCACTCTAAGCATCCAGTGTGATTGGATAACATGGGTACTATCTCCAAGTTGTGGGACTTGCTACTTGAGATAGACCTCCAGAGAAAGTTGGTTCTTGCTCCTAAACTACCTGCCACAATCTACTCTAATGCAGGATAAGCTAACTATTCTAATCTAAATTTCCAAGGGACCAGGGAGAGAGAATACATAAAATGAAAGCCTACACTAAAGCGGTGATACACCAGAAAAGGAGGGTGTGAGAGTAATCTCCAAATGTGTGAAATACAGAGGCAAAGTGCACACTAGAAGAGGTGATGACAGTTCACCATAATCTAGCAAAATGCATTCACAATAATATTCCAAGCATGCACAATGATAATGAATTCCTGCAAGAACATACTAAATAGACACAATATTCTTATAGAAAGATCAAAGGGGAAAGAAGAATGCAAGAAAACACAGCAGGGGAAGATACATCCACAAACTTGTATTTTATTGCTTCCTGGTATGCACAATTCAGTCTATTACAAGATAAGGGCCTGGATCACCATGCAAGGAGTCCACTACAAGGGCCTGCAACACACTGGCTTCACAAAGAAATTTTGGCAGAGCTTTGCATTCACAAAGAATATTCCAAATGCATTCACAAAGAATATTCCAAGAAGAGGTGATGACAGTTCACCATAATCCAGCAAAATGCATTCACAGCAATATTCCAAGCACACACAATGATAATGAATTCCTGCAAGAACATAATAAATAGACACAATATACTTGTAGAAAGATTAAAGGGGCAAGAAGAATGCAAGGAAACACAGCAGGGGAAGATATATCCACAAACTGATATTTTATTGCTTCATGATATGCACAGTTCAATCTATTACAAGATAAGGGCCTGGATCACCATGCAAGGAGTCCACTACAAGGGCCTGCAACACACTGGCTTCACAAAGCAATTTTGACAGAGCTTTGTTACCCAAAACTCCCCCTTTACAATGAGCCCAACACTCCAATTTATAGAAAAATGAGAAGGAAAAGAGAAGGGAAAATGGAAATCCTGAAATCTGTCCTTCAACCACCTGTAAGAGGCATTAAATTGAGTGAAATGGTTATACATTACTTGCAAAAGGCTCCCCATACTGTCCCATGTGCTGCAGCAGAGAAAGAATGATGACCATGCCTCTTAATTGCACTCCCAGCTACCAAATAAAACACTGTTTTGAACCCGGCCACGTTTTCTTAAAAAATCAATCAATTTCTGATCAAATCCAGAATTTCTTGATTTTTGTGCATCGGGCTTGGAACCACGATTCCAACGGTACCAATTTTGTGTGATTTCATTGAGAAATGCAAAAGTTATGGCCTTCTGAGTGCGGGCAGCTATTTTGGGTCTGGCAGGCGTTTTCTGTCATTTGACGGGAATGAGCATTGATTCACTGGAGCCGAATACATTTCTCTTATTTAAATATATCTACCCTCATTAAAAATAAGAACTCCAATTAGTTAATACATTTCTCTTATTTGTGAAAATCGGAGCTCGGAGTCAAAAGTTATGGCCGTTTGAAATTCCACGGGTCAAATGTTGACTTTTCTCCTCTGCCTTCGGCCGCTTCGGCTTTTCGTGTCCCACGCATCCCTTTGTCCCATTTGTCCCAGTGCTGAAGTTTCCCATTTCGGCCGAACCGGCCGGTTCGCGTACTCGCTGCCCGTGTGTCCCATTTGCTTTGGACCGTCGGGACAAATTTTCCCGATTCGCCGGTTCGGCCGATTTCGCGGCCTTTTGTCCCAACTGTTTGGGACAAAAGTTCTCATTTCGGCCGATCCGGCGGTTCGCAGATTTTCGGCCCAACTGTCCTGGACAAAAGTTCTCATTTCGGCCGATTCGCCGGTTCGCACAGATTTCGCGTACTTTTTGCCGTATGTCCAGCATTTCTGTTCAACAGCTTGGTGAATTTTTCCATTTTTCGGCGGTTCGGATTTCGCGTCCGCGCGTCCTTTTGTCCGGATGTCCCAAATGCTACGCAGAGACCACTGGGAGGCTTTTCGGCTGATCCGCGCCTTTTTGTCCCAAATGTCCCGCCCTTGCCCCTAGGGACTAGGACTTAGCCATTTTTCGTGATTTTTCCTGGCCCGAGCTTATTTTTTGCAATTTTTCGCCTTTCTTCGAACTTGCTCTCTCCTTCTTGGACACGGGAGTTAGAAAATTCCGAGGGGACCCTAGAAACATGACTTTTTCCTTGAATCAATATAATTGCTTGGGACTTAAGAATTTTATGCATGTTATCAAAATTACCTTGAGGGGTGAATTTTGGATAACAGCTGCCTTTCGGCCGGTTCGCGCCTTTATGTCCCAACTGTCCCATGGACCACCTGGACTAGGACTTAGCCATTTTTCGTGATTTTTCCTGGCCCGAGCTTATTTTTTGCAATTTTTTCACATTTTCTCAGAACTTGCTCTCTTCTTCTTTGACAGGGGAGTTAGAAAAATATGAGGGGACCCTAGAAACATGAATTTTGTCCAGACTCAATATAATTGCTTGGGACTAAAGAATTTGATGCATGTTATCAAAATTACCTTGAGGGGTGAATTTTGGATAACAATACCTACCAGAGCACTTCAACCTGCCCTTCTACACAATACTTTGGAATATGTCCACACCTTGTTTCAAAGCTCCAATTTTTTCATAGTTTGCTAATGAAGATCTAGAAAAATTGAAGATTACAATACCCAAAAAATAAAAAAAATTGTATAGCCTGTAAACGCAGTGTCTAAAATTGAAACTGTAATTTACGGCTAAAAACCTCAAACACGGAATTTGACTCATGAATAGAGTTGTACCTAGTCAAAGCACTATGTTTTAGAGAGGAAAATTTTGAAGAATGTGGGACTCTATTTAGTTCTAATCTTTTGTCAATATGTTTTTGCTTACTTTTTGTAGTGTAAACCTTAAAAGTGGGTGTAGGAATATAAGGCTTATAGTTTATTATTAAGTCTCTATTAGTTATGTATTAACTAATGGACTCTATTTAGTTTTAATCTTCTATCACTATGTTTTTGCTCACTTTCTGTAGTGTAAACCTTAAGAGGGGGTGTAGGAATATAAGGCTTATAGTTTATTATTAAGTCACTATTAGTTATGTATTAACTAATGGACTTTATTTAGTTTTAATCTTCTATCACTACGTTTTTGCTCACTTTTTGTAGTGTAAACCTTAAGAGGGGGTGTAGGAATATAAGGCTTATAGTTTAATATTAAGTCATTATTAGTTATGTATTAACTAATAGACGGTTATAGCCAATTCAACCATTTTGTGACTATCTCTTGCATAATAAAATGACGGACCTAGAACTTATAATGTGTGAATTGCGATTCCTCTTCATTATTTCTCTCTTCACATCTTTTAACAACAGGGACTTAACATAATGGAACCCTGTTCCCCAAACGCAAGGTCTCTGTTATCATCTGATCAATGTGTAGGAAACTTAAGCCTCTAAGGAAAATTGTATCTTAACCAAATTACATAAATATTAGATAATGTTAATCAAATCATACTCACATCCTGAGTAAATGGTAATGACATGTAATCACTCCAAGTTACTAGCTCTTTCTTCTCTTCCTTGGACTTCTTGAGCTTCATGTTTTCTTCCTGAGATCATTGAATACATAAATGCTTTAGTGTCAGAACTAACTATATTGCAGTTAATAAGTTCTTCTCAAAGGAGAGGGGAATTCATTGGTACCTGTAATTGTTGTAGTGCAAGTGGGCAACCGGTAAGGTATTGAGCAGCTAGTGTCATAAGCATTGGTACAGAGTCTTCTCCTGGAATCCTTAAATCTATCATGTTATCTGAGATGAGGTCTATAGTGAACTTCCCCGTTATACTGTTTGTTTCATGTAATAATACATCCAGGACATCCTTCTCTCGAGTTTTGTTGCTATCATACTTTGTTCCTCTATCTTGTATGATTATGTGCACCATCTTCACCATGTTTGCTTTTTCCTGAAACATGCTTTCATAATCATAATTGGTATTATTAAAATCTCCCAATGCCCATATCTTAGATTGGTGTAATTGCTAGTGATCAACGTGGAATTGAGTTTGAAGATATAAAATCCTACCTGCAAGGACTTATAAAGCCTTGTTCTAGGGAATTTGACAGGAATTGAGACTAAACCCGAAATAAACTTTCTGAATTCTCGTTTTAAGCATTCTAACTCGTCACTGGGGTTAAAACTCATCAGGGCCTTCAACAACACCTGAAAAGCTATCTGTTCAATAAACAATGTATGCGGTTAAAACAAAAATATTACCGTAATAATTATGATACTATGAAAATATACCACCCACATACACATGTATTTTTGTATGCGTATTGATTGCTTACCTTTTTGTTTCATCTTGGATGTAAACTAGTTGACCATCCTTCCAATTTTTCATAGAATCTAGCACATACTTCTCAATGTCCACGGTTATATCTGTTCTTTTAACTCGGAGATTTGAGAAAACTACCTATGAGACCATGCAACCTTTTTTGCAATCAAAGACTTCCCCATGAGTTGATTAAGTGACTTTGGATAAGAAGGAACAAATATTCTACCATCATTTTGCAAAACCACCTTGCTCACTTCACTGGATCACGGTTGATACAATTGTGGGGCTCCCAAGAAGGTGGGATTTGAATACCTTTCCATATCCGAGTTCAAAACCAAGAGTTAGGCCTACAATAAAGCAAAGACAAGGAATCTAAGATGTCAATCCCCATGAAAATGTCATATGCAAATCCAAAGTGTTTTGATACACTAAACTTGGAATCCCATGAACAAACAAAAACAATACACACTTGTACAAAAGCTAGCTATTCTAGCCCACTTGTCCTCATTCACAGTGACAGAAACCTTGCAATTTTCTGATATAAACTTCTGACCACAAAGATCAATATTCCATGAGGCACACGTGCATAAGACAGAAACATAATTGCACTAACATCAACACCCATAACATGCAATTCTTTGTTTTTCATTGTTCATTATTTTTGAAAACTTTAGAATGATGGACTAAATGAGTAACCTCCGATCACTACCGAGAGAAAAGTCGACAAAGAAATATTATGGACCAATTGGTCTACATAAAAGGCCTATAGGAATTTTTTTTTTTTTGCTTTTGACAACAACCCTTAATCGCTTATCGTTATTGACTCGCAGTTATGACAGATTAGAGGATAATATGCACTAGATATTCTATAATTTCTCATATTTTTAATGTTTCTCAGTTCATGAGGCCATATTGGCAAATTAGGAAAAAGTGGAGAATACTAGATTTATACTCAAAAATTTTGACACTTCATTATAATAAAACCTATATCTTCATTTGACAGCTTTTGTGTCATTTTTAATCTGACAGAAAGTAGTTGTACCCATTTTTTAATGTGGATGAGTTGAATAGCATAAAAAATGTGCATGTATATTTGTAACTCAACAATTACATATAGCCCCAATAAGCTATATTTTAATGAAGGTTATACAATACAAATTTCTTACTTTCATTCGCTAAAAAAAATATTAAAGCTTATTTTGGAACATCATGGGACTGATATGAAGCATGGCTTTTAATATATGCAATTTGACACAGTATCCTATCAAATAAATTGTCTTCAAAATTTGTCAGCAATCTAAACAACTAGATGTCAAGATGAAATGGGGACCTAAGCCTTAACATTTTGTTGAATCCACAGCTAGATTTGAGACCTTATAATTTTGATTTTAAATACTTCTTGATAATTCTAATGGAGCTAGAAATCTTTTGACCAGAAGCCATATGTGCTTTACATCTCATGTTTTTTAAACTATTCATATACTGCTAAGGATGGGAAAAGAAAAGCCCAACGACAGACTCAACTCAAACTGTACATTTAAATAATCTATAATCAAATGGTGGGTTTTTTTATAAGAACAAAACTATTAAATACATAATTTGACGTGAATATTCCAACACCGAGTTAAGTTGAATGTCTTGTGGCTCTGTTCAAGAAAGTGAGAAGACCAAGACCTCGAGTAGAATGCAAATAAAGTTGACAGAATAAGCTCTTTTCTTGTTAAAAGTATGGGTAGGTTGGAAGTATATGTGTTGAGTGTGGCAAAAGTCTCTTCGATGTCCTTGTCAAAGTAGTTATCAATGGAGAGTTGACAATATCTTTATCTATATCTCGTTGATTTATGAAAATGTCTCTATCTTTTGATTTTTTGAATGATATCTAAAAATGGTATTTCGAGCTGATATAATCCATAAATAAATTGTCTTCATCTTATATTTCTCATCACTTTTTCAAAGCTACGGACTGTTTCCATCATGTTTTCTTGGTAGATATAATCTTCAATTCTTGAGATTTCCACAAGTACACATTGTAGATATTATATCAGAATATCTTGTGTTCTATTTTTGATATAATCTTATTCTTTGGTAGATGATTTGAAGTTCCTTTCTATATTTTTGAATTTCAGCGTTCCTTCTAATCTTATTACTAGAAAATAAGAAATCATCAAAAGCAACATCTTCATTTGTGTTTAAAGGTATTGATGAAACTTTTAACAATGTTTTTTCATCAATATTGTTTATTTTGACTATGCATGACCATATATTATGTATTAATTTTAAATTTTAATTTTTTAACCTCAAAGAAATTAAATCAAATGAATGAAAATAGCGGTTGTGGAAAAATTCAACCACAAAAAAATAGGATGACAACACGTGCTTTACAATGGCCTTTTCGAAATGGGTAAGGAAATGTGACTGCTTGTTTTTTATTGAAATATAATTTTTGTAGTGGATTATGTGTTATCAAATGCTTATTTCGACAACATAGTGTTTGTTTTTGTAACATAAACATAGATTAACGATGAAAAATTGAAGAAGAAAAAGCATTTGTTGATCAAACAAAAGAGAATTCAGATTTTGAAAAGGATGAGGGTAAGGATAGTCATGTTGAAGAAGAATTTGACATGGAAAAAAACTTAGATGACAATAGTGATCAAAATGATGAAGATTATGAGGTAGAGGAGGATGATGAAGATGAACATTGGGTGCCTAGTCCGAGCCATAAAGCATCCAATTAGTGCAAACATCAAAGATCAGTAAGTAGTGTTATTTATAATTTTTGTTTTGCATGAATAAAACACTTTTATTCAAGTATTCAACTTATGTTAGTATGTCTTAGATTTATTAGGATTTTCCAATTTCTTCTTCTTTTAGTGTCCATATATTTTTACATTTGCATAATAATTTCAACTAAAGAGTTATAGGATTTCCCTACACATAAATTGTTACTCATAAACTATTTAATTATTGGATGTAAATTGTAGTATTTGCAGCAGTGTAAAATTAAAAAAAAATTGGAAAGAGGGATGATTCAAGTGCATGGTCTTTCCTTCACGCAACTATGAAATGCAAGGAATAAAATGGCATTTGAAAGACATCAACTATCACCGCCTCCATGATCACAATGGTCTCCTCCATTACATAGGCGTAAGCCTGTAAACGTGTGACCGGGAAGTATAAAAGGAAAACAAAAAAATAGTACAAAATATGGTTGCAAGCGAAGTGTTGATCGGCACTTGAAAAATTCTAAATATATGTACAAATCTAGGTTAATTGAGCGTTATTATCGGGAAGAAAAGGTGCAATATTTTCATCCCTTAGCCAACAAGCTAAAGCTCTGATTTCCAAGCTTGTAGAGGAGTATGATAGTGTATAAAAGAGGGAGGAAAGAAGGAAAAAAACCCTTTCAACACTGCAATATAAAAATAATTTGATGAAAACCGATTGTACAAATTCTGGACTAAATGGACAAAAGGATAAGGTATTTACCATTTTTATTATAATTTAAATTTAAAATTATTTTAGTTTTGTTTATTCACATTTTTTTATGTTATTTTAAATTAACGTTTCATTTGTACAAGATATTATCCAAGAAGAATCCATTAATGTTGATCATGTAAGGAAACATGCTTTCATTAAAAACATTAGTAGCATTGTTGGAATAATAAAGTGTCATTTTTCATTCATTAACATGTTGAAATCTTGTGTAAATGTGATTCTCACACTTTTCATGACTTGAATGCATGAATAGGACTCAATCGATGTTGATGGAGAAAATCTGATACGAAAAAAGAATGTAAACAACAATCCAATGGAAAACAAGGTACAGTTGTAAATTACTAATATAAATATTTGTGTTTTCTATATATTTTAAGTGCTTAAATCTTAATCATATTGCTAATTTCACATTTATACCTACATCTTTTATATACAATTAATTATTATGTTGTTGCACTTGAAAAATTGGGTTTTACCACTTCAGGGTGATGAGGAAGAGAATAATGTTGAAGCATACACTTCAAGTGCATGGGTACATGAACCACCGATACAAATAACACCTATTTCCATTAGAACAAAGGAAAGTGAGGGAAATGATATGAATGATAAAGAAAAAATTAACAAAGAGGATCATAAGGGAAAAATATGGCCGATCCATTGATTGAGGTGAGTGATGTTTCAAAATTTGTTGAGGTGGAACTAGGCAAACCAAAGAATGAGGTGAAGGACATGGCTGCCTATGAATTCACAATAGGAGAAGAAGTTTTTATGTTCCTAGAGCTTGACCATGTAAAAAAGGTTGGCATTGCTAAAATTCATGCAACTAAACCAGGAACAAAATGTCATGGACGATCTTTAGAAAGGGACTACATTGTCATATGCATAGAAGAATCATATGTAGATGACGCTCCATTGCATTTTAAACATATTGGAGCAGATATCTTTGTTGGTGAATCGAAGAAGACATATTGCATCTGGTTTAAATATTGCTTGAAGGTAATTAACTAGAAAGAGGATGGAAAAGAGACAAAGGTGTGTTAATTTGTATTTTTATTGATGTTATTGTGTTTTCAGCACATTTGATTGATTTTATATCCAGTATAAGTATACTTATCCATTATGTCATGTTTGCAATGAATGAATGAATATTCAGATGACACTATTGCAAATGAGGTAAAACTATGTTTTGATGTACATTATTTTTTCCAATTGATTGACTATATCAATGATGCATTATTTATTTCAGTATTCAATAGAATTTTGAGAGCTCATATTCAGATTTTACCATGCATAGGTGACACAAGGAAAAGAAGAAAACTATAGGATTTTCCTTTCTAGTCTAATGTTTAAATTTCTTCCTACTTCCCTATACATTTCCTTCCATTACATTCTTATGCAGTATTCCTCTATGTATTTATCTTTCAAAACTGGTTTGCATTTTCCCTATAATATTTTATATGATGGAAACATATTATTCACGATGAAACTATGTACTTTTCATACCAACTTGGCTTCCCTTACTTGATTGTTGTAGCTATTACAGGAGCTTCCCTTACCCCAATATCATTTTACTTATAATTTTCTTTCTTTCTAACAATCATGTTCTTTAATTGTATTATATAGTATTTATATGAATTGATTGTTTGTAGAATGAAGAGGAACAACCAAATAAGCTTGTGGTAAGAAACGTAAAAATGTTATCCAATATTCTTGATTCCATACAAATTATACATAATACGGGTCATGCTTCATCTGATTTGGTAAGTTACGTAAACTAAGATTTACATTGCTAATTTCTTCTAGGAGTCAAATATAAAAACATTTAAAATATTTGTGTTTTTTTCTTCGAGTTAATGTAGGAAATAATTTGCATCAATAATCCTTCATTTTTGTAGCAACGTAATAGTGAAGGTGATACTGAGATGCAACTTTCAGAAAGGATCCATTCTTCCCAACAACAGGTGACCACACAATATCTTATTTATAATTTTGATAAACTTATTTTATCATTTACGTTTGCATAGTTTTATTTACTGATATGCCCATTGTTTGTAAACATATCAGGGAAAAAGATTAAAGGGTATCAAGAGTGTTGCATCAGTTCACACACACCTTACGCCTGATGAGATGAAAGGAAATAAAAGAAAAATTCGAGGATGGATCGAAGCACGAAACTCCATTGCTGTTAACAAGCAACGGAGAAATTTGAAGAGCTCTCAGATTTAATTTGTTGAAGTTTTGATATTACAATCAATTGTATCATTATTTGTAAAACAATTGCCAAGATACTCAGTTATGTCAAAGAAAAAATCAAGTTTAATGTTATGGTTTTTCTCCTTGAACGAGAAAATAATGTAAGATCCATATGTAGTGCCAATTTTATGCCAAAATCCTCTTTTGGCTCTTCTTCTGACATGACTTGTAAAATGTAATGAGTTTTTCCTATCAAATTTATTGATAGCATTTATTATTGTTTTTGAGACTATTTATTTATTATTGTTGTTTTTCTGTCCATATTAGATGAATGGGATTATGCATACCTTCTCTATACACGTGTATCTTATTAATAATATTTATTATTGATGTTGAGACTATTTATTTATTATTGCTGCTTTCCCATCAATTGATATCAGAGAACCAGGTTCATGTTCTTTGCGCTCTTGGGAGGCCTCATGAGTACGCGAGCAGCTGTTGCTTGTGAGGCCATTTCCAAGACTGAACAACATCACGGTTTTTTCAACCCTTCAACATGCCATAGGATCGGTAACAAATGATCTGGAACCAAATCACACAAAGCCTCAACAAAGAACAAAGTGTGGCAAGTATTTTATTATCAAACATTAAATCATTACAGGACTAAAATCTGACTTTCCTGCATTTTCTACATCTTTTCGACATTCAGAATTGTGCAATTGAGATGCACTTGAATATAAAAGTGCATCAAGTGAGAGACTAGTTGAGGTGTCATAAAGAGATTCCAAGATAAGCTTACGACACACTGGAATTACTCATAGTCTTCTTACAATTAATTCTATTCTAACAACTAATCAACCTAGATAAGACTTAATTTTATCTATGAGCACCTCAAGTTTTTAGTAGATTAACTAATTTTCTAACCAAATGTCTGGGTTATCCAGGATATTGTAATTTATTTTTGTAGCTGAACTATTAAAAAAATAAGGTGCATAAAAATACACCCACTAGCAAACCAAAGCAATTCCAATTTAATTGTAGAATACGTGGTAAGATCGGAAGGCATATGGGCAAGTCAAGGGCAGGCTGCCAATAGCTTTGCATTACAGAGCTTTGAATTGGGAGTCACTCACAAAGTTTGTGATGGCTCAAGACCAAGAGAAGACCAAGAGATTAAAGTTGTATGCAAAAGGTAAGGCACAATTGTAAAGACTGTTTGAGGCCATGCAAAAATTGCCCATGTGAGGTTGAAGAAGGAAACACACCATTTGAAAGAGAATTGCCCCATTAAACTCATAATCCAATTTGAAGTTGTCTGAGACCTATGTGAGCTTGTTGGTATCTCAATAAAAGGTCTTGGAATCATTTCCAAGTGCTCCCAAAGATTGTTGTTTCAGATCATGGAATACCATATTTGTAGCTAACAGAAGACAAGGACATCCTGACACAACATTGACGTTGCTTCACCGAATGCAACCAACAAGTGTCCACGCTGATCGGTTCACCTTTTCTAGCATACTCCTAACCTCTACCAAAACATGACTGTTGAAATAGTGTGTGGACATCCACTAAAGCATTATGGAGAGGGAATTTGGTCAGATGTTTTAGTTTCAAGTGCCCTGACATGATCTGTATGCAAAATGTGCAAGCATGTGAATTGTTTGACAAAATGCCTAAAAGGTATGTGGTCTAATGAACTGTAATGATTGTTGGATGTGCAAAAAAATGGGTTAGTTGAAAATAACTTCGAAACTTTCAAGCAAATGCAATTGGCAGGTGCAAAGCCAAGCTCCACAAACTTTTCCAGCATCCTCCCAACATCTTGACAAAGGTAGTAATCATTGATAATGCAGTAATCAATTGATAATATGTTTTCTATTTTATTTTCTGCCTTCAATCTCTGAACATGATCTCTTTCTCACGTATTCACATTCATGTATTGCACTTAGATTGTTGAAAATGAAGTTTTCATTAAAAAATTATTTGTGTTTACCGATATGGACAATATTTTTGTTACGCTCATATTTTTGGCTCAATACCCAAAGATAGTTACTAACGATGGTTTTGAGATTGATGAAAAATGATACCAAGAAAGGGACATATCAATAGGAAACTATCTAAGTGTGTGGTAATGTTCTTGCATTTGCAAAAAAAATGATAGCGAACCCTTCAAAAGCTTGTTGTTTATTCATCTAATCCAATTCTCTTGCACCAATAGACAACTCGCTTTACCTTAGATGTTTAGTGTCACCGACTACATGATAGAACAAATCTATAAGAAAATTGTATACACATGATTAGGGTAACTTTGATAAAGAGATGAACGAACATCCTTTGTTAAAAAGTGACAAATTTGTATAAATATTGAAACTTGCATCATTTATTATGGATGACAACACAATACGTTGTTGAACTATTTTAATTAAAGTAGAAGGGCATAAGTGGAAAATTATTACAAAGTGATTGAATGAAACAACCTTGAATAGATACATAACATTATAAAATGCAAAATAAACATTAAAAATCCATTTCGTTGAGGCAACAACATATTACGTTGAGAAATAACCTACTTTGGTATAGATCATGTAGGAGCATAAAAAAATAGTATCACAGTTTTAGATATTATAATGAGCATATCTTGTAAACTAATAATGTGTTTTTCATCATTTCTCAAGGGTAACAACATAATATGTTGTTGAACGCTGCAATCAAAGTAGGAGGGAATGAATATAATTTCTGCAATAAAAACAAAATATAATATCTGCAAATATTTTTTTGAAAAGGATAAAATATTGATATTGATATGAGGAAGAACGATTACAAGATAGAATTCTATGATTCAAGGATATATATTTGCAAAATGCACTCATAGATTTGCATATCAAACACAATTATATAGACATTGCACACTGTGGTTGAAAATATAACAATAGTTGTTCTATAAAATTACCCTTAAATTCCATTTGTGTTGGTCTCATCTTCAAGTTCTTCAACAATCCCCTTTCCCTATCTCGTTCTCCAGCTCTTTTTAATTCATCCTCCCATGTTAGTCGACGTGATACACAACTCTTTTTTACAATAGGAAAACTAGCTTTCCTATTTGTTGGACATGGGCGCCTTCGATTCAACATCTTCTCTATAAAATCTCTCTCTCGATGAAGTGTATTGTTGAATCCATCATCTACAAAAGTCTAAACAGGTTGTGCCTCGGGATGTTGCACACCTAATATAGAAGATATTTGGCTTCCCCTCAATCGGTTTGTTGTTTCCACAAGTGTATTCTCTAATAAAGTAAGAAATGACTTGTTTAGAGGACCAACAAGACTGTTATCTACTATTTTTATGATCCTTCTCACTTGTGGGCTCAAGTGTTCATCTTCTTCATTTATAACATGTTTATCTTGTTGCAAAACATGCATAGAGTCTTCACAGGTGTTTGGAGGATTCCATGCTTGACCAAAAGGATCGTTAACCACATGTTCATCTCCACATGCAACATTTGGAGCACAAAATAAACCCTGGAGAACATTACAAATTAGTATAATAAATCAAAGATTTGAATAAAAACCAAAATTAATAGAATTTAGATACAATAAATTACTATGTTGGAAAATCTTGAAAAACATTTTGCCTAGAATACCTAAACATTAAAGTTTTCTCTTGCTGAATTCTTTTTCATCATATTCACTTTAATTACGTGCTTACATAAGTACCCATTCTTTGACACTCCACATTCACACATTGCCAAATGTGGGGTTTGATACCATACTTCATAGTGACAAGTATCATCCGTCGGCTGCCACGAACCCATGCTAATCGTGGGTCGAGGTATGGAAGGTGACATAATAATCGGGAATGGATTGTGCATGCAGCCATTGGTTATTTTCTAGTTTCTCCACTTTGAAGTTACAGAGAGAACCCACTTTCCTTACAACATTGACTCCACCAATAATATATAAAAAAATCGTGATTAATCGATGTATCACCACCAACCCGTGATGAGATGCTTTTCGAATGGAGGATAACCACTTACTCTTAAGTATAGAGTGATATGCCTCTATTGCAGCATTTGTTTCTTGCCCAACATGCTTTAAAGTCCGTAGATGTCTCACCCACATTCCAATTCTTAGAAGCCAGTGTTCCTGCCAATATTTAATAAATTTTATCTCGTCCACAAATTCTGTAACAAAATCTTGTGCCATTTGAATAGCACTCTCCTCATTATTTGAATGGTGCATAATTTCCCCCAACCTATTAAACATTACACGTCTTTTTTGATCTTCCTTAACCTTGGCAACAAGATTCTTCAACCATGCCCTCCTTACATGCCAGCTGCATAAGTATACTTCACACCCAAAAACTTCTCTGTATTTGAAAATGAATTGTATTAGAATTTTAAAAATTTGATAGAAAACTTAATATCTATAATTTAAATTTATATATTCTAACAATATACACAAAGAGTAATTTACAACCTAATAGCATTGATTTCAGTTGTAGCATCATCTACCATGAAAGCATTTAGTTTCCACTCAAGCATATGAGCATGTGCTCTATTCACCAGCTTTTTCATCCATTGGGTTAAGTTGCTAGTTGTAGCTCTTGACATTATGACCCATGCAACTGGTAGGCCCATGTGTTTGGAATCGAATGCGAGGATGGTATAGAGTTTGAACTATGGAGAGTTGGCAATGCAATAACAATGTGAATTAGTAGATTATTGGTAAGAAAATGTAACATATTTTTTGCAGAATTTTTTTATTGATAAGATTATGTAAAAGAGAATACCTTCATTCCATTGGTCCCAAAAGTGGCGTCCATTGCAAGTATGTTGTTATGGCCATATTTTAACATCCACTCAAGTTGTTGCGGCATTTGAATGCCCATGATAAATGGCACGTGACCATCTTCCTCAACATTTCCTTCATACTCTTGGTATTCAAAACATATATTTGGATTTTGATCTTGCCATACTCTCACACTTTGGGCATCATTTCTATCATACATGTACTTTGCTGCTTTTATTTTTGTATCAATATTTTGAACATCATGTGAAGACAAGAAATCATCATGTTTTGTTTGCCCATCAAACAAGGCTAGCTTCTCATGAACCATTTCACGGTGCTTTTGCAACACGATATCAGCTGGCATTCCTAATAACAATAACGTTTCTACCCATTCTTGCAATTGCTTACTAATATGTGGCGCATAATAAGCTCGTGTCCCTTCAAATTTGTGATTTTTTTGGCCATGGCATATATGATTGTTGTTATCCACATGATCCATCTGAGGATATGTGATAAGTGCATATTCACTTCTTTTCATAAGAATGCGCACATTAAAATTGCATTGGCAACCACATTTTATATGTTTACGTCCAGGTCTACTCCCCGTCCCTCTAGTTGGAACCTTGGACTTATCATATGGCAAATCATCCTCTTCTTTAAAGTCTTCAGGCCCATAGCTACACCAATATCTACAAAATGTCACTAAAAGTGAGTCATAATAAAATAAACAACAATTTTAAAATTGCATTAAAAACATCACCTAACATTGCCACATCGTACATTATATAACTGATGGTGCTATCAATTCGAACCCGGTGTGTACTTTCCCTTATGGGTGATGAATGACTCCAATGTTTGTAATAACTTGTTGGAAATGATGTCATTGACATTCCCCTTTAATAAAATCATCTACTCGTCCAACTTCTACCCATGCAACAAAATCCCCTTCCACTCCACGGTTATCTTTAACTTTTCTCCAAACTACATCTAATGCAGAGAACAGTCCTTCCAGAGGACATTGGATAGGAATGTCTAACAAGCGCTTCCACTTTGAGTCTCTCTGATTATACATTGATGTTAATAACACTACAAATTATTAAAATTTGGAAAAAAAATGCTCAAGATAACACACTATACAATTAGACAATAACACTAACCATTTGATATTTATATTATAGCTGATGCTAAAATGATAAGACCTGCCTGCATTCACAAATGTTCAATATGTTAAAGAAATTGAGGATCATTATTAAAAAAATTCAGGTCAACAAAAAAAGTAAAAATGACATCAATAATCTCATAAAATTGAGCTAGCCATATTAATTTCACTCTCATATCACTAAAAAAAATAGAATTATTTGAATATTGTTTATTGTAAAACCAATCCTTCTCCCTCACATGATATCTCACTGCCTCTTTCTTTTCAACAATGATTTCCACTCATGTTTTCAATAGGAAAAAGTATCAATGCAACAATAGGAAATCTGAAAAAGAAGCATGAAGTATGTAGATCATGATCTATCCTTTTTCTCATGAAAGCCAAAACTATAGATGCACAAAGAAGTTGGTGAATATAACTTAATAGCCAAAGGTTGCGAAGAACCAAATCATCAGATTAGACAATAGAGTATCTTTTCTAAGTTATTCAAGGTTGAGAAATGTTTAAAATCAGCTGCTGCCATATAGAAGAGAATTAACCCAAAAATAGCTCTCAAGGGTATCACAAATCATCACTAGCATCAATATAAATGGACTAGTAGCTAGGAATTAAAAGGTAAATGTGGATAAAGTGAGGGAAGTCAGAACCTTACTCAAAGTACTTGTCATTGGTTATATGCTTGGAAGTCAGACTTCAATGCTGATTGTTCGAAAAGATAGGTGTATGCATACAAAGAAAGATTGAGGGCATGGTTGTAGAGAACAACAACAACATGAATATGAGAACATGACATGCTCCTTGAGGAGGATCTACTGAGCTAAGAGGTACACCAACTATAATGAATATAGCTTGTAAAAATAATGTGTTCCACCATTTAGTTCGGGTGACAACGTAATATGTTGTCGTCGTGTCGAAATTAAATTGTGAGAGGATGAATTGGAAAGTATTTCAGTTTAATTGAATGAAACAAATTTGAAGAGATTATTCAGTGCTAAACAAATTTTAAAAATGCAGGTCATCAAAGAAACAATGTATTACGTTGAGAAACCACCTTCTTAGATATAGATCCTGTAGGCGCACTAAGATCTTAAATTATAGTTTTATATAGTACACCATGTATCTTATGTAGCCTAGTAACGAGTCAGGTCATCGTTATCACGGGTAACAACATAATATATATTTATATTGATGTACTCATAGTAGGAGGGAAAGGATTTAGATCCTTTAGGCACATAAGAATGGTGCATTGCAGTTTTATACACTATAATGACTATATCTTGTAAAAATAGTGTGCTCCATCATTTAGTATGGGTGACAACCTAATAATAGGATTTGATAATTTGATGATCCTACATTGTACACATGCGGGCTAAAACCTGTGAAGGGCAGAATTGATCATTGAATGGTATCATTTGAAGACCTTGTTTGATGATAAATCGGGTGCATAACAGTCTCATAAAGGATTATCTCCGCAAGGGAGAACAAAGATGAAGTTTTATATATGCATTCAAGGATATTTAAGGTTCATAAAAGAGTGTTGTTGAGTTAAGACAGTTTGCATGGAGACAAAGAGAGAGTGTTTTTTTAGAAATCATGAAGAAATGGAGTGTTGAGGTTGGATAAATGGACTAGTAGCTGGTAATTAGAAGGTAAATGTGGACAAGTGAGGGCGTCAGAACCTTACTCAAAGTACTTGTCATTGGTTATATGCTTGGAAGTCAGACTTCAATGTTGATTGTTCAAAAAGATAGGTGTATGCATACAAAGAAAGATTGAGGGCACGATTGTAGAGAAGAACAACAACATGAATATGAGAACATGACATGCTCCTTGAGGAGGATCTACTGAGCTAAGAGGTACACCAACTATAATGAATATAGCTTGTAAAAATAACGTGTTCCACCATTTAGTTCGGGTGACAACGTAATACGTTGTCGTCGTGTCGAAATTAAATTGTGAGAGGATGAATTGGAAAGTATTCCAGTTTAATTGAATGAAACAACTTTGAATAGATTATTCAGTGCTAAACAAACTTTAAAAATGCAGGTCGTCAAAGAAACAACGTATTACGTTGAGAAACCACCTTCTTAGATATAGATCCTGTAGGTGCACTAAGATCTTAAATTATAGTTTTATATAGTACACCATGTATCTTATGTAGCCTAAGAAGTAGTCGAGTCAGTCATCGTTATCACGGGTAACAACGTAATATGTATTTATATTGCTGTACTCATAAGTAGGAGGGAATGGATTTAGATCCTTTAGGCACATAAGAATGGTGCATTACAGCTTTATAAATTATAATGACTATATCCTGTAAAAATAGTGTGCTCAATCATTTAGTATGGGTGACAACCTAATAATAGGATTTGATGCTTTGATGATCCTACATTGTACACACATGGACTAAACCCTGTGAAGGGCAAAATTGATCATTGAACGGTATCATTTGAAGACCTTGTTTGATGATAAATCGGGTGCATAACAGTCTCATAAAGGATTATCTCCGCAAGGGAGAACAAATATGAAGTTTTATATATGCATTCAAGGATATTTAAGGTTCATAAAAGAGTGTTGTTGAGTTAAGACAGTTTGCATGGAGACAAAGAGAGAGTGTTGAGGTTGGATAAATGGACTAGTAGCTGGGAATTAAAAGGTAAATGTGATGACAGTGACGGTAGTCAAAAACCTTACTCAAAGTACTTGTCATTGGTTATATGCTTGGAAGTCGACTTTAATTCGATTGTTCAAAAGATAGGTGTATGCATACAAAGAAATATTGAGGGCACGGTTGTAGAGAAGAACAACAACATGAATATGAGAACATGACATGCTCCTTGAGGAGGATCTACTGAGCTAAGAGGTACACCAACTATAATGAATATAGCTTGTAAAAATATCGTGTTCCACTGTTTAGTTCAGTGACAATGTAATACGTTGTTGTCGTGTTGTAATTAAATTGTGAGACGATGAATTGGAATGTATTCTAGTTTAATTGAATGAAACAACTTTTAATAGATTATTCAGTGCTAAACAAACTTTAAAAATGCAGGTCGTCAAAGAAACAACGTATTACGTTGAGAAACCACCTTCTTAGATATAGATCCTGTAGGCGCACTAAGATCTTAAATTATAGTTTTATATAGTACACCATGTATCTTATGTAGCCTAGTAACGAGTCAGGTCATCGTTATCACGGGTAACAACGTAATATGTTGTTAAATTGTTGTACTCATAGTAGGAGGGAAAGGATTTAGATCCTTTAGGCACATAAGAATGGTGCATTGCAGTTTTATACACTATAATGACTATATCTTGTAAAAATAGTGTGCTCCATCATTTAGTATGGGTGACAACCTAATAATAGGATTTGATACTTTGATGATCCTACATTGTACACACGTGGGCCAAAACCTGTGAAGGGCAGAATTGATCATTGAATGGTATCATTTGAAGACCTTGTTTGATGATAAATCGGGTGCATAACAGTCTCATAAAGGATTACCTCCGCAAGGGAGAACAAAGATGAAGTTTTATATATGCATTCAAGGATATTTAAGGTTCATAAAAGAGTGTTCTTGAGTTAAGACAGTTTGCATGGAGATAAAGAGAGAGTGTTTTTTTAGAACTCGAGAAGAAATGGAGTGTTGAGGTTGGATAAATGGACTAGTAGCTAGGAATTAAAAGGTAAATGTGGACAGTGAGGGCAGTCAAGAACCTTACTCAAAGTACTTGTCATTGGTTATATGCTTGGAAGTCAGACTTCAATGCTGATTGTTCGAAAAGATAGGTGTATGCATACAAAGAAAGATTGAGGGCACGGTTGTAGAGAAGAACAACAACATGAATATGAGAACATGACATGCTCCTTGAGGAGGATCTACTGAGCTAGTAGGTACACCTTCTATAATGAATATAACTTGTAAAAATAACGTGTTCCACCATTTAGTTCGGGTGACAACGTAATACGTTGTCGTCGTGTCGAAATTAAATTGTGAGAAGATGAATTGGAAAGTATTCCAGTTTAATTGAATGAAACAACTTTGAATAGATTATTCAGTGCTAAACAAACTTTAAAAATGCAGGTCGTCAAAGAAACAATGTATTACATTGAGTAACTACCTTCTTAGATATAGATCCTGTAGGTGCACTAAGATCTTAAATTATAGTTTTATATAGTACATCATGTATCTTATGTAGCCTAGTAACGAGTCAGGTCATCGTTATCATGGGTAACAACGTAATATGTGTTTAAATTGTTGTACTCATAGTAGGAGGGAATGGATTTGAAATTATTTTAAAGTAATATAATGAAACAAATTTGAATAGTTTCATAACACTATGATGTGCAAAACAATCTTTAGAAATGCATGTCGTTGACGCAACAACGTATTACGTGGGAAAACAACCTACTTTGATATAGATCCCGTAGGCACATAAGAATGTGGCATGATAGTTTTATACACTATAATGACCATAGCCTGTAAATATAACGTATTCCATCATTTAGATTGGGCGACAACGTAATATATTCTTGTATTGTTGTAAAAAAAACTCTCTCAGGAAAAATCTTACCTTGAATATTAGATATAAGTATCTGAATTACCATTCAACTTATAATTTATTTGTTTTCAATTAGCCTTGTTTCAAATAAATCTTGCAAACACTAACCAGAATTGTTATTCCTTTCAACTTTGATAGATGACTGGCAAAGTAGTTCAAAAACTTAATAAATTAATAAACAAGATGAGTTGAACTTATCACTGATTTTAAAAAATATAATGTTCTTACCTGATTTGCAATGTACAGATTATTTCCAAATTTTCCCTGTCATGAGCAATGTTCTTTTCTCATAGCCAACCTTCAGAAATCTCCTTCAACTTCCATAAAACTGAATGAAATATGACTACTGTTCTTTTTGCAATAGCCAAAAAGTGGAGTAAATAGTTTAATGAATATAATTTAGGTAGCAATTAATGGTAGCATTCAATAAATATTTGAAATGATACTTTGAAATGGCGCAGCATATTCAAAACAATAAATGTGAATAGGTATGGTTGAGCAGTCAGGGGAGGCGCTGAAATGACTTGGGTTCCGTTAACTTTTTTTAACTCCGTGAAAACACTGGATAGTGCCCAGTCAGCAGCCAACTCACTACCCCCTGCGAACTTACGTGAGGGATAGGGCCAGCCAATGGCATCGACCGAGTCCAATTAGTTTGAATATGGACATTCACTCTTGACTAAACTCCACTTGTTATAAATTTGAATGGTTCTCTTTATCGGTGACTGCGTCAATGTCGTGGTATTGTCTTTTGCAGAGGTTTCACGGAAAATTGCATAGCTTTTAAAAAAGCAAATTCAAATATTTTGATTAGGATTATCAAAAAAGAAATAGTAGGATTATCAAAACAAAGATAAGAATGGCTACATTTACGTGTTCTCAAAGCAATACGAAACCCAATTAGTAGCTATAAATGGGAAGAGAGATTCAATTTTTTTCTCCAGATAAAAGTAGAGTGCTTTACGATTCCACAAAGATGGCTACCATTTCTGATAGTTTTCCCATGTCTGTGAAGAGATTTTGGCAGAGACGAAGATACAAAAGGTTGGATGAGTTTAATGGAAGAAAAAAGCAGTTGAGAATACTGAAGCTGGGCGGGCTTAAAGGTAGGCTAGTTTGGAAGCTCAAATTAGTGCCAAAGCTAAAGCTGAAAATTATTAAGCCTGCAGTTGGTATTTCTGCAAAGTCACGGCTATCAAAAATGAGAGATGCATATACAAATATGATGTTCAATCTTGCGCAGTTCAGAATTAAGAGCCCTAAAAGGATGTGTGTTGAAGAATTCAACGATAAGATGATTGTTGAGATTTACAGGTCGTTAGGAATTCAAGTCCAGGTTTTGCCGAGGGAGACTTCTACAAGATTTATTTAAGATCCAGTTTGATTTGAAAGCTCGTATGTTTTTATTTTTATGTAGACAGTTGTATAGATCCCACAAGTTGTTATTCGTCGTTTTCTCTCCTCTGTGAATTTTTGTTTTGTTTGTATTATTGAAAGGATTTGGAAGGATATTTTTAATGGATTTGCTTAATTCGAAGTCTACAAAATGTTATCGTCTAAAGAACTCGATGAGCTTTCATTGATGATGAATGTAACGATTAAGTCGTTATCATAACTAGCATTGAAAAGTGGAACTGGGTCGAGGACATTATTCTATTATGATCAAGGGTTTTATGTAACAAGACGTTGCAGAAAACCAAAGTTCAAACATTATCACTTGTAAAAATTCAAAATTTGACACAAACACACACACATGTGAAGATAAGATAATTATTCAAGATTGGTTCATTTGAAGTGAAGATTTGTAAGAAAGAACTTAGTATTTCTTGTTTATCATCTAGGAAAACATAGGTACAACTACATAATTATTAAGTTTTGACAGACCTTAACAACCCATCAATACTACATGAGTAATAAACAAAGCCCACAGGCTTTCCAAAATTATTTTATACGTAGCAAATAGCTTGTCGTATTACAATTTGTGTTCTTACAGTGTCAATACATTTCTACTGTAATCGACTACCTTATGCATCTAGCATGGATAAAAGATAGAGAGAAGATCAAGAAGAGAATACACACCACTTAGAAAAAATGATCTTCCGCAACAAAAGAATAAAACAAACAGGAGTTACGATCTTCTACAAATAAGGACTTATGCACGAAAGAGCGTATTTTCCATTACGTCACCATTAGTTTTGATAAAAAGCTAAAACACATTAGGTTGTTACCTAAGGATGTGTATTCAAGAGTTCAACGATAAGATGATTGTTGACATTTACAAAGTCGTTAGGAACTCAAGTTCAAGTCTTCTCGAATGATACTTCTATAAGATTTAATAGTCACTTTAATTTGAATACTTAGATGATTTGATTTTTTTAAGATGATGATGGAGATCTAGGAGTATTTATTGACTTGTTTGAAAACGAACATCAATTTCCATAAAAAATTTCATGATGAGCTCCTCTTTGAGTTGGATGACCACGTTTCTCTGGAAAACGATCCACAACTCCATTAGAATGGCATCGTGGCGTAGAGTGCATAGACACGTGTTCAGTACATTGTTGTAAAAGGGTCAGCCACCACCTACAAACATTTTTTCTTTCCATTGATGGCATTTCTTCCAAAGATAAAGGAACAATCAACAAGCCTCTACTATAAGTTGTCCTCCTAGTTGAGGTTTGATGAGAGAGCATAACTTTCGGAGACCATAACTTTTGATCCGACCATCAGATCATCTTGAAATTTTTTATGGTGTTAGATTTTGAATAGTATTGTGTCGCGCATATATTTTTTCGAGTCCTAATTCATTCATCTAGTCATCTAAAATCGGCTTTGAACCTTTAGGTGGTTTTGTCTAGCACTTGTCTAGCACTTAGAGTTTTAGTATGTTTAGCTCTATTTTATGTAATAAGCCAAGATTCGATGTATGCCTTAATTTACAAAGGTATATTTTTTACGCTAAAATTGGGGTCCATCTGAGGTGTTTTACTTTTAAGGGTTTTTTTGAGTTTTAGGGTTTTTTCAAGTTTTAGGTTGTCTTAGAGATTGTGGAAAATAAAAGGAAGATTATAGGGTTTTAAAAGATTAGTGTGGATTCTAGAATAAGAAGAAAATTGTTTTTAAGCTTTTAATTTTTTTACAAATTGTTTGTGTGTCTTTTAGAGGTACTTCAACCTCTTACTGCTGGATCCACATCAATTGGTATCAGAGAAAGATTTGGATCTTACGAGAATAGTGAAGGTAATATATATTACATTTTTCTATGCAATTTATTCCCTCTATTTTATATAAGCATGGCTATACATGGGAGGGGAGGTTATTCCTAGATGAATATGTATATGAAAGAGCTATAAAGACAAGTTGTTAAGCTCGCAGGAGAAGATACCCGCTTTAGAAAGAGACATGTATATGGGGATGCAGATCTAGATAGTGATACTGAAGAATTACCTTTGTTAATGAATGAATGAGGAAATGAAGAAAAAGCTAAGAGATATGAAGAAACCTTGAATGAGAGACCATTTGAGGAGAGAGTGATCCAATATTTAGAGGGAAAGAATGACAATATAAAGGTTAATGTCCCTGATTATGGTAGAGGCTTACGACGAGAGGAGTTGATTGACTAGTTGAATCTCATGGAAAAAATATTTTAGTGGAAAACCCTTTTAGAGAATGATAAGGTTAATTATTCATGCACTATGTTTTCCGGGTGTGCATTGATCTATTGGGATCACTGGAAAATGAAAGATAAAGGAAATGAAAGGGTAAGATCTGAAATTGGAATAAAATTGTGAAGAAGATGAAAAACAAATCTTCTTGTAGATTATCCTCATACACTATTTTGAAGGTTTCAAAACCTAAGACAGAAGGATCTTAGAATTGAAGAGTATATTAATGAATTTTTGAAGCTATTAATCTGGGTGGAACAATGAGAGTATGGAGAACAAAATGCTATAAGGTATGTAAATGGGTTGAGCTATACCATACAAGATGAACTGAGTATGCTCCATATGCATATTTTGGATGATGTTTGTTAATTTGCATTAAAATATGAAGAAAATAACAAGAAGAATAATTCAATAAGATGTGTGAACAGAGGGCCATCATCATCTCCAATGAGGGGAAGAGGTAGATTTGATTCTATAAAAGGTGAATCCTCTAATGCAAAAGGGCATGAAGAATTTGGTCAAATCCATGGTAACTACCAAAGAGGTAGGGGGTTTCACAGGGGAAGAGGTTATAATGGAGGATGGGGTTATAATAGCTCCCAAAGGAAGTATACATGTTACCAATTTGGTGAAGAAGGGAACATAGATTTTGAATGTCCACACTATCCTACATAGGATAGATGGCAAGCGAAAAACTACAATTAATCCTAGGTAAAGCTAAAGAGGAAGAAGAAATAGAGGTTGTTGCAGACTTGGGTGAAACCCTCATGCTAAGGAGGATGATGATCATATCGAGGAAGGAGAAATAATAAGATTTTTTTGGTTTTGATTCTTGACTACGAACACTTTCAACTAAAATGCACCTTTGGAGGAAAGGTATGTAAAATTATTATTGATTTTGATAGTCATGAAAATATGGTCTCAACTGTGATGGTTGATACACTCAATCTTAAATGTGAGAATCACATGTATCCCTATCGTATATCATGGTTCAAGAAAGGGAATGAGGTAACAATAGATAAAATATGGCTTTTAAAGTTTTCAATAGGGAATACTTGCAAGAATGAGGTGTTATGTGATGTTATCTTGATGGTTTCATACTATATATTACTAGGGATGCCTTGGCAATATGATAGAAAGGTTACACATGATGGAGAGAAAAAAACTTATAATTTTAGGAAGGATGGTTTAAATGTGGTCTTGTTACCCTCCAAGGAAGAAGAGAAGAGTGACGGATTGTTGGCTAAAAAGAGTTTGTTACAGAAATGGAAGAAGCTTGTTTGTGTTATGCAATGACTTCAAAAAAGGTGGAAATAAAGGTCTTTTATATACATGTTGCGACAACAAAGATACTAAAAGAAAACAAAGATGTAATACCAGATGAGCTACAAATGGTTTACCTCTCAAGCGGGAATTACAACACCATATTTATTTAATCCCAGGATCGCCCTTCCAAATCAGGAAACCAACAGGATGAGTTCAACACAAAGTGAGGATTTGAACAGGAAAGTGATAGATATAATACATGTTAGCATAGTCTATGTACTTGTTTTTCTATTATTAGACTAGTTGTTCTATCTATTCCATTATTCTCTCCTTCTTATTTGTAACTTCTCCATCCATTTAGGGGAGTCTTGTTTATTCCCGTACCTATAAATAATGTACATGGGTTCTTTGTTCAATGAATAATATGAGATAACATATCTCTATTCTTTCTCCTTTATTTTTGGCTCACAGTTTGGTATCAGAGCTTGTGTTTGAAGGAGCAAACATCTCTGCCTGTGCGTTTGGAAGAAAGACCAAGACTTGTTTGTGCATGTTGATTTAAAGCGACCAGTTCTCTTGAGTTTTGCCTAATCTGTAGGCTACGTGGAGGAAGATTCTTTGTCTATGTTGTTGCATGGAAGAATTGTAGAGGAGTGGCCTGCATATAATTGCGTGAAGACTTGCATGCAAATAACGTGAAGCTTGGAGTGTGTCACTGCTGCTTGCGTGGTGGATCAGACTAGCTACCTGCATGGAAGTACATTCCATGTCAATTTTTGCCTAGAAACATTTTGTTGATGGAAATGAAGCTCCTCTATGCATGGAAAGTTGTGCGTGAAGAAAGACCTATAGCAAGAGACAAAGAAGGAGATTTTTTTGCACTAGAAGACAAATAAGGATACCTGCATGGAGGTCTTCTACAACCTACTGCATGGAGAAGCTACGTAGATGTCTGAAACTATGGTCTGCGTGGGAGATTTTGCTATCTCATTTGCTCTAGAAAATTCACATCCATCTACCTAACTGTTGCATGGAGAAAAGAATACCAACAAAGCATCTGCAATTTCAACGTAGAATAAACCTATGTGCATGAGGAATAGAAGAAATACGAGGGGTCTTTAGCAAAAAGTTTGAGTTGGTGTGTGGAAATTGTGTGGAAGTGTTCTAAAATTTGTTTTTAATTTATTCTACTATGTGGTGGCTATTTTTTTCCTGCTGGTAGCTCATGTGAAGGTTTGAAAGATTCACTCTCTGCCTGGACGTTGGAAGCTACTTGGTGTATGGAGGAGGACTACATGAAGAGATACTCCACCAAGACAACAAAGGACAAGAAGTAGATTCTACAACACTTCACCGAATGTCGAGTGTAGACAACTTGATTGAGAGCGTCAATAACACGGTCGCCATAGCCAAAAGCCGAACATCGACTTGCCAATAAGAGAACACCATGAAGAAGCTCCTGAGGGCTCTGGGTTCTACTTTTCATTGCTCAATGAGCTTTGAAAAAATGGTAATCTCACCTTGACAAGCTAGTTCAAGAAGGACTTCTTCAATATTTCCTTTTCGACGTCAACTGCCAAGCAAAGTGAGTACGGAAAGAATTAGAAGCTAGGTATGATGTCGACTATGATGATGAAGAAGAATGACCCACAAAGCATCGCCGTCTCATAGCACATGAATATCGCGAGCATCTATGAGCCAATAATTCTCATCAGTGAGTCAAAATTGTAATAACTCTTGAAATAAATAAATAAATATTTTTTTTATTATGATGTCTGCTCCGAAGTTACTTCTTTCCGATGCTCAGTTTCTCAAAGGGTCCAATTTTATGGCCTAGAAGACAAAAATGAAGACAATCCTTCAAGTATGAAGGATTATGGGGCATTGTCACAGGGTTTGTGACCGCTCCCATAGCCCCGATGAATTAATAAAGTATGAGATGGCTAGTGCAAAATCCTTGATGCTGATAATGCTCAGTATTAGTGATGATGTGCAACCGTATGTTTAGAATGTGGACAAACCAAAGGAGGCCTGTGACAAGCTGGAAAAAATTTATGAAGCCAAAAATCAGACAAAGATTCTTCATCTTTAGTCAAAGCTGCACACCCTCTCTATGGGGTTAGACGAGAAAGTGGAGGAATTCTTATGTTGTGTGGCTAAGATGAGATCGGAGTTATTGGCACTCTTGGTGAAATGGTGGATGATAAAATTCTCATGGCAATCACCTTGAGAGCACTCCCTTCTCAATTCGAGTGTTTGTTATGACACTGAATGTGTCTAAACAAATAGTGACATTCAAAGAGCTTGTGAATTTACTGCAGTAGGAAGAGGCCATCACTTCATCCCATGAGGAGTCTCAGGATAAAGCCTTGTTCTCAAAGCCTTACCATGGCTAGAAGAATTGGAAGGGTTCCCAGAGAAGCAAAATCAAGCGCAACCAAAACAACAAGTAGAAAGATCAAAATTCAAAGAGGTGGTGTCACATTTGTAGAACCAACACTCACGACATTGATCACTGCTGGTACAATAGCTTGAAACAAGGGTCTTCAAGTCAAACAAGCACATCAGGGTGCGAAGATTTTCAAAAGTCCAAATGACGTCCCCATTGGAGAAAGCACAAGGGACATCTCGCAGCCCAACAAGAAGATGATGAATCTGATGAGGAGACATCAGAAGGAGCCCATTATGGTAAAAACCTTGTAATCATCTCTCTCAAACTTCTCAGCCCATGAAGAAAGTCTGGTTGATAGACTCCGATGCAAACAAGCATATGTCAGGTGACAAGAAGTTGTTTGATTCACTACATGAAGAACCAACTAGAGATCGAGTTCGGATAGCGGATGACAAAGAGTACATTACAGAAGGAATAGGGAATGTCACCATTCCTCTGGGACCATGAAAATGTACACTTACAAAGGTACTATATGTTCTTGGCTTGACAAGCAATCTCTTGTTAGTTACTCAGCTCTTGAATCATCATCTTAAGGTAGAATTTCTTGTCCAAAATGGCATTAAATCATGTTTAATCTCTAGAAAAGGTATGGTTCTTGCTAAAGCATTTGTAAAAGATAATTTATTTGCTTTAGATATTGTTTCATCTTCTATAGTAGCTTTATCTGCTTCAACAATAGAATCAACTGCCCTATGGCAATTTAGATATGGACACTTGTTGGTTAGTTCACTACACCAGATGAGTTCAAAATAAATGGTCCATGGACTACCCAAATTGTCCAGTTCCTTGCCTATATTCCCTGGCTATCTTGTAGGAAAACAACACAGAGATCCATTTCATGCAAGCACCTTTCATGCCAAGAAGCATCTAGAGGTAGTTCATACCAATCTGAACGGCCCATTGCCTACTTCATTTTCAGGATACAAGTACTTCCAACTATTCATGGATGACCACTCTCACAAGATATGGGTATATTTCCTAAAGAATAAAAGTGAGGCTCTTCAACATTTCCAGAACTTCTATCATCATGTTGTGAAAGAGACTAGATAACCACTTCTTCTACTTTGCTTAGATCGAGGGGGAAAATTTACATCAAAGAAGTTCTTGGTCTTTCTGAACCAACATGGCATTTTATAGAACCTGAGTGCTCCCTACACACCCCAACAAAATGGCATTGTTGAGTGTCACGTAATCACATAGTGATGGAGATGGCTTGCTACATGTTAACAACAACAAAGCTAGAGGAATGCTATTGGGATAAAGTAGTATAAACAACTATATATCTTCTCAACAGGGCACCGACAAAGATTCTACAAAATAAAATTCTAGAAGAGGTATGGAGTGGTAGAAAGCCATCAATTTCTCATTTATGAGTATTTGGTTACACAACATACATGCATGTCCCAGCTCAAAAGAGAAAGAAGGTTGAGCCAAAGTCACTCCCATGCATCCTACTTGGCTATAACACTACCTCAAAGGCATACCATCTCATGGATCCTGAGACAAAGAAAATATATGAGATTCGGGACGTGGTTTGTGATGGGTCATCCTTTGACTCAATAGTATTAACAGAAGATTCACTTCCAACCACATCTCACCGATTAGTCTCTGAATCAGATGATGAGCTAGAGGAGACTAATCAGAGAAAAGAGATGCTGCCAGGAGAGCTATTTTTTGACCTTGGAGAATTAGAGAATGTGACTCAACATCAATCAACATGAAAATGACAAAGTTCTTCTCAAAATCAGCCAAGTTCTCGTCTGAAGTGTGTACAAAGCACCATCAAGGACTCACATTTGCAACAACTTCTAGATACATCTTCCGGAGTCAAAACAAGGAGTCAAACAAGAAATGAGATTAAACTTTGCACTCATGAGTTCACTGATGAATAGCTCTGAGCCAGATAATGTTCATGAAGCACTTAGTCAACCTCAGTGGAAGGAAGCCATGGATACAAAATATGACTCACTCATGAAAAATCAAGACATGGGAACTTATCATTTTGCCTACAAGAAAGAAACCCATAGGCTATAAATAGGGTTTCAAGACAAAATATAAGGTAGATGGATCCATCGACAAACATAAAGCATGACTTGTAGTAAAAGGATATGCTCATAAAGAGGGCATCGACTATGAAGAAACCTTTGCACCCACTGTGAAGATGAAGACCATCAGAGTATTTTACCCACTTGAAGCACAGAAAGGATGGAGACTTCCACATATGGATGTCAAGAGTGCTTTCCTAAATGGTGATCTGAAAGAAGAAGTATACATGACCCAACCTAAAGGATTTTTTGATGAAGAGTAACCTAAAAGGTATGTCATCTCATCAAATCACTTTACGGACTAAAACAAGCTCCCAGGGCATGGTATATCAATATCAATGATCACCTTTTGTAGCATGGGTTCACTCGTATCCCCTCAAATTCCAATTTGTATATAAAGAAGGTAGGAAAAGAAATTTTCATTCTTGTTGTGTATAGAGATGATCTTGTGATCACTGGAAATTCAGAAGATCAAGTTGATATTGTAAAGAATGATCTCAAAAGAACCTTCGACATGATAGATTTGGGGCTACTACATTATTGTCTTGGCTTGGAGATATGGAAAAAGGAGCATCACATTTTTGTCTCCCAGAAAAAGTACGCCAAGACACTCCTGGAAATGTACAGAATTTGTCTAACTATAAACCTATATCCACTCCCATGGAGAAAGGCTTACAACTTTCAAGATTCCAGGACTCACCTCAATTAGATGCTACTCTCTATAGACAACTTATTGGAGGGCTCATATGTTTGACATATACCAGACCAGATCTATGCTATGTTGTCAGCTATCTTTCCAGGTTCATGTAGGAGCCGAAGAAATGTCACTGGAATGCAACAAAGCATGTTTTGAGATATGTCCGAGGAACAACTGATTATGGGAATATAAGAAGAATGATCAATTCTTCTTACAGAGATACGTCAACTCGAACCATGCCGGATTTGTTGATGATAGGAAGTCAACTACAAGATACATATTTCATCTCAAATTTGGACCTATCTCGTGGATAAGCAAGAAGGAATGTTGTTTCTATCTCATCCATAGAGGTAGAATATCACACCGCATGAGGAGTTGTGTGTAAAGTGATATGGTTATGTCACATTTTGGATGACCTGGGAATTCTTGAAAAATAGTCACCTATTCTCTATTGTGACAATCAGAGTGTGTTGAAGCTCGTGTAAAATCCAATCTTTCATGAACAAACAAAACATATTGAAATTGACTTCCATTTCATTCGAGAGCACATCTTGAACCATCACATTCAGCTCCAGTACTATCCTACGGAAGCACAGGTAGCCAACATTCTCACAAAATCTCTTGGCAAAGTGAAATTTTAACTTTTCAATGGTCACATTTGCAAGAATAATGTAATAAGGGGGGAATGTTACCATAGTCTACATACTTTTTTTAATTATTAGACTAGTTGTTCTATCTATTCCATTATTATCTCCTTATTTGTAACTTCTCCATCCATTTAGGGGAGTCTTGTTTATTCTCGTACCTATAAATAATGTACGTGGGTTCTTTGTTCAATAGAATAATATGAGATAACATATCTCTATTCTTTCTCCTTTATTTCTGCCTCACAATACATAGAGGGTTAGTGAGAGAAATCATGATACCATTTGTAACTCTTGCGCTATTGCCTCCTAAAATGGATGGATACTAGAGAATTTTTTTGGAATTTAGAGAAATAAATAAAATGACAATTAAGTATCAGTTACCAATTCCAATATTGGATGATATGATGGATGTGTTGACGGGATCATGATATTTTAGTAATATTGATCTATGGAGTGGGTACTACCAACTTCGAATCCATGAAAGGGATGAATGGAAAATGTCTTTCAAAATAGCAGGTGGATTGTACAAGTGGATGGTGATGTTAGTTGGGCTATCTAATCCAGCGAGTACATTCATGAGGTTTATGAAATTAGTACTATGAGAATACAATGGTAAGTTTTTCATTGTCTATTTTGATGATATTTTGATATTCAATAAGATAATGAAATAACACGTGCTACATCTAAAATTAGAGTTAGAATTGTTATGAAAAGAGAGTTTGTATGCAAACTTAAAGAAGTCTAGATTTCTTCAATAAAGTCTAGTTTTTTTAGGTTTTTCATCTCGTAGGATGGATGAGGAAAAAGTGAAGGCAATTTTATAATTGCCTCTTCCAAGGATTGTGACAAAGGTTCTTAACTTTCATGGATTGGAAAAATTTTATATGAATTTTATTAGGAATTTCAGTAGCATTTTTGTACCCATAACCAAGTGCATGAAGGAAAAGAATTTTGTATGGACCAAGGTGGCAATAGATAGTTTTGATTTGTTGAAGAAGAAAGTGTCACAGGTACCTATTTTGGAATTCCCATATTTGAACAAGGTCTTTCAAGTTGATTGTGATGCCTCACATGTTGGGATTGGAGTTATATTGAGTGAAGAAGGACGGCTTGTGGAATTCTTTAGTGAAAATCTAAATGAAGTCAGGAGGAAATATTCTACTTATGATGTGGAATTTTATGTTATTGTTCAGTCTTTAAGGCATTGGAGATTTTACTTGGTAGATAAGGAATTTATACTCTTTACTGACCATGAAGCATTGATGTATGTAAACACACAGAGGAAAATAAATAGTAGGCATGTAAAGTGGGTTTCATTTTTGCAAGAATATACTTTTGTCTTAAATGATAAGTTTGGTAAGAAGACTCAATTTGTTGATGCCTTGAGTAGGCGTGTAGCACTTTTGATAAAAATGGAAAATGAAGTAGTAGGGTTTGAGGTAGTTAAGGAAATGTATGAAGGTGATCCAGATTTTGGTGATTTTGTGAGATAATGTAAGGAACCTAAAGTGGGCACTGGTTCTTCTTATTATTTTCTATAGGATGGTTATTTATTCAAGGGAAAACAATTTTAAAACTGTAGACACTAAATCATGAATTTTTGGTAAATATTTAGTCTCGGTCTCATAATACTATTCATATGGTTTGCAATTAAATATTATTACTAATCAACCTGTGTCTTTAGCCATTTTACTTTTCTTTCTGTCTTTATTTTCAGTCTTTCTTCCATACTTTCTCAATCCATATTTTCATATTGCATCTTCCCTATCATTGATTTGGGCACCCAACTTGGACTGGGATTCCCTAGGGGCCCTAATAACCTCCGGGGCGTGTTGATCCTCTTTGCACTTTACTCTCACCTTTTGCGCACTTTCTAGCTGTTTGAGCTTCCTATTGTTTTGGTGATCGGCCTTTTCATGATTAATTATGAAATTAGATGAAGAAAAACATATAAATATAAAGTTATGAGAGCATAATGAGGGACCAAACACTAATAATTAGAATCTCCACCTAAGGTTTCATCCATCAAATTATTCTATTTCTCCATTTCCACCCATATAGCTCCTTCAAAAGGGAAAAATTTGGGTTATTCTGCATCATACTTCGTAGGAGGGGAGTTAATTCTATTCCATGCATCATCTACTTACATTCTACATCTAGTTATTGATTGTTGATCACAAAGTACGACTAGCACAAGAGCACCTAGGGCACAATTTACCCGCATACACCTAGAACTACGCTGGGTCTAAGATGTAGTGTAACACTAAGTGATAAGTCCATCCATTTGGAAGCATAGGCTAGTCCTTTATTTTCTAGGGTTTTGATTTATTTACTTGGGGTTTTGTAGGTGTTTCCTCTATTTCTTATTTACATATACATCCAGCTAAGTTCAACAACATTCATGTGAGAGGAAGCGAACACATGCGATCATTCAACGACACCTCAAAGGAGGTTTCTTGGTCATTTCCTTAGACCATGGCACCCATATCTCAAACCAGGGCACCCTAGGTGCTCCTATCATTCTCTCGATGCCCCAGTCTACTCAGATAGCTCAGATCTACATTTTCTTGAGTCCCTTTGTGACATTTTTCTCCTCCTTTCCATTCGGTCTCCACTGTGACACACTCCCACAAGATTAGCTAATCGTCTAAGGCCTTTCTAACCCTATTTTTTATTATATTTTCACATTTTAATTACTTTGTTGCTTGGGCTTATTTCAGTATTCATTTATCTATTATTCACTACTTTCCATAGCATCGGTTAAGACTATCATATTCTATTTTAGTTTAATTATTTTAGTGAACCTAAAGGATCAAAACTTCGTTCTCCACATGTCTTCTCCTTAGTAATTCATGGCTCAATCATCCTATCCTTCTTTTCCCCAACTAAAGTCTTTGCTATAGTCACTAATGCTACTAATTTCATGCAAGTACATACTCAACATCCTCCTTGTTTTATTATTCCTAAGGCTGATCCTTCTATCATTGTCGTAACTAATCGTCGTACTCATCCTCTTACCAATATGCACACTTATATTCCTTCACCCATCACTTTTTCATCTCCTCCGGCTACTTCCAAGGGTTATAACATCATCGAACAACTTAACAATACACCCACTAAGATTTCTCTTTATGAATTGCTGCATAAGGCACCTTATTTTTGTCAAGCACTAGAACCAGTGCTTTGTGCCTTTCATATAGAAAGTGATAATTTTGAGGTGCCATTTACAAACTTCATAAAGTCTCTTTAAAATATACCATATGTTATAACCTTCACTGATCATGACCTATCACATTTTTCTAAGAGTAATCAATGTGTACCCTTACTCATTACTGTCATCTTTAGCACCACTTATATCAAACAATTAGTTATTGATAATGGGTTAGCCATCAACCTATGTGCTCATTCTCTTTTAAAACAACTAGGAAATAATGATAATATCATTTCTAATAATTCTACTTTGATATGAGGTTATTATTCTACCACTTGCACATGTTTAAGGACTATCTCATTACACATTTAGGTTGGGACTAAGACTTTTCTCACTAAAATTTATGTTATTGATACATCATTACAGTTTAACATCTTATTAGGATTACCTTGGGTTAAGGAAATGAAAGTAGTGCCCTCTATTGTACATCAATGTGTCAAATTATTGCATGATGGATATGAACATATAATTATTATAGACCCTAAACCCTTCAAAAACTTTTAGATAGACAATGTTACTACTATGTGAATACCTCCTCTAGAGAACATTCCATATAACAATATCAATACATATGAAATTGGTCAATCTAGCGCTTAGCATCCTTTTTCCACTCCTCAAAGTACTCAAGCTATTTTGAATCCAATGAGCACATCTACTCGGCTTATCATGACTCCTCCCACTTATCCACCTAATGTAACTCCTAGTAATATGATTGAAAATGCTATACAACATGATAATGCTAAAAAAATGATTCTGAGGACTCTAATGATGAAGTTGACACTATCAAACTCACTGATGAAGCATTAGGTCAAGTGAACTTTATGCTCATCGTTGTAGATGAATCTTAATTTTAAAAAACCTATGCGTACGATGTTCTAGGTGAATATAAGTTCAATACCCTCTTACCAATATTATGATACTTTATTAGGGATCTGGTAACAATTTAGATGCTCTTTACATCTCTAACACCTCCTTTCACATGCACACTATTCATCAACAACTCTTTTTTGTATAACATCCTGATATATCTTTCTTGTTCGTATACTATCTGTAAACTTGAGGGATTAACTATACTTGGTTTGATACTTAATGATATCTTACAACTGATTCACTCATTTCATCTTTATCATGGTTATTTTAACATTACATATACTTATTTCCTTCGTGTGTTTCATTCAACAATATTCATTGGACAAGCCCCTCATCCATCTCCACTAACACTTGGGCAATCTTTCTTTGATTATATTTGAGGAACTTCAGATACGAACCACACTTCTCTCACATTTCCTATTCCTTTCCTACATGTTTCCATCGAAAATGATTCATCTCCCACTTATGCTATGAATCTATGCCATATGTATGAACACGACTATCGACAAGCCCCTTTCACTGAGGAATAATATGCAACGAGCCTCTAAAAACTAAGCCACAATGGCTCTTTGTATGAATCACATCATTCTATTTCTTATCATGTCTCCAATGCTTCTCTAGTAGGTTTCAATCGCGACATCGATGATCTTTTAGACAGTGTCACATGATTTTATTTTCCACTACACACTTGGGGGGCATAACATCAATCAATTCCCTCATTCTCACCAAATAATTATCATATTACATCTTCATCGCATAACAAACTAACATCCACTCATCACACTTTTACTAGCACCCTCATTACCCGATGATACATTATTATGCTTCCTTTCACACTTGACTATTGATGACATCCTATACATATGAACCCCACACACTGCACATTAGACGCTACACATTCAACACTAAAAATTTCACCCTTTACACATCATATGTTCATATTTCATCATTGAATATACTACCTACATATTCTTCTACCCGCTGCACTCACTACCCTATAACGCACTCTAGTTTTACTTTCCATACTGGACTGTTGAAGGTATACCTAAAAAATATCTAATCACATTCTTCATTCAAACTCATATTATGCGACATTATTATTTTAGTGATCTATGGCATAGGCTACATCGTCACTTCTTCTTGCATTACTTAGTTGTATATTCTTTAGGCTATAGATCCACTTATTCTCCTCATCTTGTAGTGATATAATCATAGGCTACATCATGACCTAATCTAGTATCAACATCACTTGTTATAATCATCATTTAGTGACATATTCTTTAGGCTAAATCATCACTCCTTCATTCATCTTGTTGTGATATACACTTAGGCTACATTTTCGCACACACTTCATCCCTACATATTCACCACAACGTGCTACACACAACACATACTTTGACCATTTCTCGATGATGCAATCTCATTTATGGTTCATTCTTAACTAATGAGGGGGAATACATAAATTAATCTCACTGCATACAACTCCATTAACTCTTGGGGCATGTGACTCCCATCATTAATTTTACATTGCACTCCATCCATCCACTTTATAATACATATCTTGGTTTCTTTTACTCTTTCTTGCACTTTTTGTCCATGTTCGATTTATTACACTTGTTAGATAAATTTCTTATATATCATTATATTTATAATACACACAGGTGTTTTCACATCCTTTTCTAGTTGTGATCACAAATATAGATCTTCTACAAGTAAAGCATAGATGCTTCGCTACTACCATTCCAAATATGGCTCTAGGGAAATCTACTTTCACACACTACATGTTCTATTGTTTCTTTTCATTTCATAACACAATACTCTCTTTGTTATACATGTTTTTGGCATACGGGTTATCGTTCTAACATGCTAACGGGTGCTTCATGTGCAACATTTTTTTATATAATTACTTACTACCATGACTATTTGTTATTTGTACTTGTTTGTCATTATTTTCTATTGTATGCAGCCCTTTCCCTTTATTTGGTGTGTACACTTGTTTATTTGTATGCGACCATTATTTCCATGAGTGTCTTACGACTTCATGAGTGGTATCCCATGTTTTCAAGGCACTTTTTGCATTCTATGTTTGGCTTCTAGCATGTTTACTTGCATTTTAGCTTACACATTGTTTTGGTAGCTTACACTTGTCTTCCACATGCATGCTTATTCGTAATAACACTTGTTTTTCCTAGCCATTTGTTTTTGTGTGCCTAGGTTTCTACCAAGCACATTCCCTTCCCCCATGTAGGCATAATTTTCATGGCTGGGGATCTTTTGGGGCTGCATCCTTCTATCTTTGATGTCGCATGCACACCCAAAGATGGGGGGCATCATTTTGGGTTTACACACTACACAAGCCAGTACCAGTATAGATACATTTTAAGTTTTCATCCACGCCACAATGGATTATACATCAAGTGGGTTCATACCAGTCTACAAAACTCTGATAAACAATGTATTTTAAAGGACAGGTTGTCCTTGGCATTTTAGGGAGCAGTTTCTTGTTTGAGGAACATCAGAGTTTCCTCCCTACAATTCTTTTTCTTGTGGCTTCGGATCACCCAAAAAAATAGGCAGTACAAATATCACTTCATATTTTTAGGGAAAGCAGTTATAGGTTGGAGGAACATCATACTTTCCTTCCTACACTTCTTCTACCACAGTGGCGGGAGATCGCTAGAAAAACTCATACTTCACTGTCATTCTACAGGATATCCTTTCTACACAATTTTTCTAGTCACATATTAGGAGCACATGTTCCTTTTTATTATTTGTATTTTCATTTCATGCTTTTTACACATATACATGCATATTTGACTACTTGATTGTTGTCTCCTTTGAAGGTCCATCCATATGGGAAGTAATCAATTAATAACAAACAATAAAAAAACAACATCAACAATAACATCACACACAACATACTAACATGCAGGTACATCACACACATTTACATCTACACATCCGCTTCTACCCTATGTTCACTCTCATCACTTGTTTACACTTTTACATCTTTGGTTTCCATGCTCCATAATTTTTTTATTCCACGCTTTGTCTAGTCCCTCGACATGTTTTCTACATCACTCTACATGGATATCTGGTACACATATCTATTTACTTTATGTTACCAATATTTCTGCTAATGAACATAAAGTGGGGGAAAATGTAGACACTAAATCACACACTTTGGGTAAATATTTATTCCCAATCTCATACTACTATTCATTTGGTTTTCAAGTGAAGAAGATTACTAACTAACCCATTTATTTGGCATTTTTACTTTTCTTTCATGTTGTTATTTTCAGTCTTGCATCTGTACTTTCCCAGTCCATATTTTCATATTGCATCTTCCCTATTGTTGACTGGGGTGCCTAATAAGGATTGGGGTGCCCCAAGTACCCTTATCCCCTATAGGGTGCCCTAATCCTCTTTGCACTTTACTCTCACCTTTTGGGAACTTTCTAGTCATCGAACTTTCTATCTTTTTGGTGGTCAGCCTTTTCTAGGTTAATTACAAAATTTAATGAAGCGAACCATATAAATATAAAGTTCGAGACCATAATGGGGTACCAAGCACTAAGCAATAGTATCTCCACATAAGGTTGCATCCATTAAAGGATTATATTGCTCCATTTGTATCCATCTAGCTCCATATCAAGGGACAAAGGTAAGTTATTTTGCATCACAATCGTAGAGGAGGGAGTTAATTTTATTCCATGCACCATCTACTTACATTCCAAATCTAGTTATTGCTCACTATTCACAAAGTGCAACGCTAAAAAGAGCACCTAGGGCACAATTTACACACATAGACACCTAGTACTACATTGGGTCTTTGATGTAGTGTAGCACTTGGTGATAAGTTCATCCATTTGGCATCTAGGGATAGTATGACCCATTTCATATGCATATTTATTTTTTAGGGTTTTACAGGTTCTTAATTCATCTATGATTTACAGCGACATCCAACGAAGTTCAATGAAATAGACATGACAAGAAGGGAACATAAGTGAACATTTAGTGACACCTCAGAGGAGGTTTTCTGGTCATTTCCGAATAGCAGGGCACCCACATCTCAGGTCAAGGCACCCTAAGCATCCCTATCCTTCTCCAGGTGCCCCAGTATACTCAATAGATCAAATCTACATTTTCCGAGTTCTGTACAATGGTTTTCTACTCATGTCCAGTCAGTCTCCAGTGTTACAAAGTCCCACAAGCTCGGTGAATCAGCTACGACCTTTCTAACCCTCTTTATGTAATAGGGATTCACATTTTATTTACTTAGTTTCTTGGGAGTATTTAAGTATTCATTTATCTATTATTCACTACTTTTAATAGCATCAGATTAGACTATGATATGTTATTTAAGTTTAATCAAAATCTGTGTTGGTTAAATTAGACAAACTATTATAGGATAATTTCATGTTGGGGGGTTGGTTTGAAATTTAGTACAAGTAAAATAAATTCTCTTTTGGTAGAAAAGGATTATTGGTCAAAGGTAAAGAGGGACATAAGTAGGATAATATCAATATGTAGAGTGTTGTAAATGGCTAAGTGCCATGCCAACAATATTGGGTTGTATATGTCATTACATGCCCCTATAGGGCCATGGGTTGATTTTTAAGTATGGATTTCATATTAGGACTTCCTAACACAAAACAAGGGAATGATTCTATATTTATTTTATTTGATAGATTATCTAAGATGACACATTTAATTTAATTTAAGACTATTAATAATGCTTCCAAAATTGAAGATTTTTTTTAGAAGTCGTTAGGTTGCATGGAGTTCCAAGAATGATAACTTCATATCGGGACACAAATTTTTTGAGTCACTTTTGATAGACTTTATGGAGTAAAATGGGTGCACAACTACAATTCAGTAGTGCGTATCACCCCCATATTGATGGGAATACAAAAGTAGTGAACAAAAGATTGGGAAATATCCTATATTGCATTATTGGAGAAAAACCAGAATAATCAGATTTGGCTTTACCACAAGCTGATTGTTCTTATAACAACTCGGTAAATAGGTCAAAAGAGAGGTATCCTTTTGATATTTTCTATGGTGGGATCCACAACGGAGTCCTAGATATGAAAAATTGTGCTACCTGGTGAAGCTAAAACCAATGATGATGTAGAAGTATTTACATAGCACATGCTAAAATTGTAAGAAGAAGTGAGGGAAAAGATGTAAGTTAGTAATGTCAAATACAAAGTAGGTGCAGATGCTAATAGGAGAGTAAATTTATTTGAAGAAGGATATATGGTGATGTTTCATCTTAGAAAGGAGAGGTTTCTAAAGGTGACATATAATAAAATAAATTATAAGAAGATTGGGTCATTTAGGATTCTGAAGAAAATGATTGACAATGCCTACAAGGTGGACATACCTGACAACTTTGTTATTTCACAAGTTTTTATTGTTTCTAACTTATATGATTTTACAGGTTATGAGAAAAATGTCTTGGAGAAGGAATAAATAAACTAGGAGTAGTAGATGCGAAGAAGAAAAAGGAGAGGGTAATTCATGTCTTAGACAAAAAGACAGTCACTACTAGGTGTGGGAGCTACAATAGATATTTGGTACACTGGGAAGGTTTGTAATAGCAAGAAAATACCTAGATTTATGAGTGGGAGTTGAAAAATATTGAAAGAGGAAAATTTCATGAGTTCCATCAATTGAATTTGCAAAACCATAATTCTTTTCAACCAGGAGAGAATGATGCAGGAGCATAACTTCTAGAGACCATAACTTTTGATCCAACTGTCAGATCATCTTGAAATTTTCCAGGTATTAGATATTTATTAGTATTGTGTTGTCCAATGTTTCCAAAAATATGGGTGACTCATAAGCATTTTTTAGGGGAGTAGTTCATTCATCTAGTGGTTTAAAATTAGCTGCAAACCTTTTTGGTGGTTTTTTCTAGCACTTGTCTAACACTGAGAGTTTTAACATTTTTTTCTCTATTTTATAAAGGCATATTTTATACAAAAAAATTGGGGTCCATCCGAGGTGTTTTAGTTTTTAGGTTTTTTTAATATTTTATGGTTTTCTAAGAGGTAGTGGTAAATAAACAGAAGATTTTAAGGTTGTAAAATATTAGTCTCGACTCTGAAATGAGAAGAAAACTATTTTAAAGCTTCTCATTTTTTACAAATTGTGTTAGGATTATAGTAGTTGTACAGATAAACAAGCATGCAATGAATAATGCGGTAAACATAAAATAGAAATAAAATGCAATAAAATAGAGACACATATTTAATGTGGTTCACCCAAAATGGGATACGTCCACCTGAAACAATGAATCCTTTTATTCATTCCACCCAAACTCTCTTATAGTGCATCAACTACTATAGTGAGCCTCATTCACATGACCCTTTTAAATATATTTGGGTTTATATCATTTTAGAGAAAACATAGAAAGCCACCCGTTAGATCTGTGACCTAATAAGGAACGGTCCAGATTTCACAATGCATAAATACATATTAAATGTAGTAGGGGGCACTACCTCGAGACCCCTACCGGGGCACGCGGTCCCTAGTCCCTACAAAGGGGGAAAATCCCCCTTACAACCCCCATCGCTATCAGGCTCCACAACCAACAATCTCCCACTTGGAGACTGATTGTTGTAACTCCACCACTACAACGCCTGCTTGGACTTTTCTTCTTGGCTTGTTTCTTCCACTTCAAGATCAATCTTGAAGACCCACAGAAGTTGAATGTAAATCCAACTTCTCCTTTTTCATTGGCTTAGTAAACATATCAATAGGATTATCATCTGTATGAATCTTCACTAACTCAAGTTGCCCATCCTCCAACACTTGTCGTATGAAGTGATATCTTAGCTGAATGTGTTTTGTTCTTGAATGGAAGGCTGAGTTCTTTGCCAGGTGAATTACACTTTGACTATCACTGTGTAACTTACAATCCCCTTGCTCCTTACCCAACTCCTCCATGAACCTGCTCATCCATAACATTTCCTTACTTTCCTCAGTCGCTGCAACATATTCTGCCTTTGTAGTAGATAGGGCAACTACCTTCTGCAACTTTGAGATCCAACTCACTGCCACACCACCAACTATAAACACATATCTAGTAGTTCTCCTCCTACTATCCACATCTCCTGCCATATCTGAATCCACAAATCCTTGTAAATTATAATCTGATCCTCCGAAGTACAAGTGCCTACTAGTGGTCCCTCTCAAGTACTCCTGAGAATCCACTGGACTGCCTTCAGTGTGTTTTACCTAGATTGGCCATATACCTGCTAACAACTCCCACTACTTGGGAAATGTATGGCCTATTACAAACCATGGCATACATAAGGCTCCTAATAACTGCTGAAGAATAAGGAACCCATGCCATATAATCTTTTTCCTCTTTTGTTGTTGGGCATTGCTCTTTACTTAGTCTAAAATGCCTTGCCAAAGGTGTACTAATTGGTTTCGCATTCTACATTTGAAACCTTTCTAACACCTTTTCTACATAGTCCTTCTGAGACAAAACCAATTTCTTATTTATTTTTTTCCTCTTGATTTACATACCAAGGATTTTCTTTGATGCACCCAAATCCTTCATTTCAAATGTTTTTCCAAGCTTTTCCTTAAGCTTTGCAATTTCCTACATATTAGACCCTACTACAAGCATATCATCTACATATAATAGAAGAATAATGTAGCTCCCACTATCCAACCATTTAAAGTATACACAATGATCTGATTGACATCTAGTAAAACCATGCTCATGCATGAAACTATCAAACTTTAGATACCATTGTCGGGGAGCTTGTTTGAGCCCGTATAGGCTCTTCTTTAACCTGTAAACCAATTTCTCCTTACCCTTCACCTCATATCGATGTGGTTGCTGCATATAAATATCCTCCTCTAAGTCACCATGGAGAAATGCCATCTTGACATCAAGTTCCACTAATTGTAAATCTTCAATAGCAACTAAACTTAATACAGTATGAATGGAAGACATCTTTACAATATGGGAGAAAATTTCATCAAAATCGATACCTTTCTTTTGTTCATACCCCTTCACTACAAGCCTTGCTTTGTACCTTTTCCGTCCACCTTCTTCTTCTTTAACATGGTAGACCCGTTTGTTTTGTAGTACTCTCTTCCCAACTGGTAATTTGACTAAATCCCATGTTTGGTTCTTCTCCAAGGAGTCCATTTCCTCCTTTATACCATGCTCCCACTCCTTAGTCGACTCCACCTGCATTACCTCATCAAAGCTCTCTGGCTAACCACTATCTGTTAGTAATAAATAATACAAAGCAGGGGAAAATATTTCTAGAGGTCTACTAATACGTTGTGACCTTCTTACCAAAGATGGGGGTGACTCGGGATCATTATTTTCTTGCTTCTCATTTTCATGAATTTTTGACAGAGGTGCCGATGCGGACTCTGGCTATCGTGCTCGCCTACAAAACTTTCAACCTCGGTACCTATAGGTGGATATTTTCCATCCAAGATTTCATTGTTAGGAGTTATATCCTCAACCAAATCTTCCTTGGGATTTTTTGTCATCCTATACCTGATCCCTGTAGATTCTATTTTCATGTCAAACAACATCACAACTCCTAATTATCTTAGATTCATCTAGATCCCAAAAATAAAATCCATAATCACCATTGGATCCATATCCTATGAATGTACAATATTTGGATTTTGAATCCAATTTATTCATGTTTTCTTTATTAACATGCACAAATGCATCTGAACCAAATACTCTTAAAAATGAAAGGTCTACCTCTTTCCTAGTTCAGTATTCTTTGGGAATTCCTCCATCTAATGCACTCGAAGGACCATGGTTGATTAAGTACACAACAATATCTACAACCTCTTCCCAAAACTAAAGAAGCAACCCCGTATTCAATCTCATTGACCATTCACGCTCCATTATTTTTTCTTACTGCAATACTCACCACCATTATTAGATCTCAAACATTTCAATTTAAAACCACATTCATTCTCAACAAGTGCTTTCCATTTCTTAAATGTATCAAAGACATCAGACTTACGCTTAATGCAATATACCCATACCTTCCTTGTGGCATCATCTATGAATGTGACATAGTACAGAGAACCACCAAGAGATGCAACATGGGCTGGCCCCCACACATCTGTATGAACTAGCTCCAACTTTTGTTCTTTCTTGGTATTCCCTACCTTGAGAAATCTAACTCTTTTCTGTTTCCCAAAAATGTAATGCTCACAAAACTCTAAGTCCAATTACTTCAAACATGAAAGCTTACCTTTCTCCTGTAAAATTTTCATGCCCTTCTCACTCATATGTCCTAATCTACTAGTGCCATATGCTGGCATCCTTATCTCAAGTAGACAATATGGTAGAAGAATTAGATATACAAGTAGATAAATAAAGAGTGCCTACTTTCTTACCCCATGCCACTACCAGGGCACCCTTGGAAACCTTCCAAGCATCTGAAGTGAATGTGACTATGCAACCTTCACCACCGAATCTGTCCTGCAGAGATGAGATTTCTCCTGAGACTAGGTACATGCCTCACGTCTCTCAATATCCAAGTAGTCTCGTCCCGTAATTTCAGGTATATATTGCCCTTCCCAACAATGTTGCATGGCTTATCATCGACTAAATAAACCTGTCCAAAATTTCCCTGGACATACTCTTTAAAATAGCCCTTATCAGGGGTTGCATGGAAAGAGGCACCTAAATCTATTACCCAAGATTCTACTCTAGTATCAAGAGAAAGTATAAGAGCATCCTGAACAATATTACCTATCAGATTTTCCTCTTTAATACCTTCAGGATGGTTTTCTTTGTTTCCTTTGAACCAACAATCCTTTTTAGCATGTCCTCTCTTTCCATAGTTCCAACAAGTAATGCCTCTACTCCTAGATTTGGATCTAGCCATATTCGATTTAGATCTCCCACGAGCCTTACTCTTTGATTTCTCCTTGCTCCTCCCTCTACTCTCCATATTCAATGCATTTCCAGAAGAAGAATTTTCCCCTGTACTTTTCCTACGCATTTCCTCATTTACAATGAAAGTTACTACATCTTCAAATTTAAGAGAAGTAGATGATGTATTACTAACTGCCACTACTAAGTTGTCCCAACTTTTTGGCAAAGAACATAGGAATAATAATGCTCTAACCTCCTCATCAAATGGGATATTAACTGAATCTAACTAATTTACAATAGTGTGGAAATCATTAATATGGTTGGATACAAGATCCACCTTCTTGCATTTGTAGATTAAACAATATTTTCATCAAATAAACTTTATTGGATGCACTAGGTGTTTTATATGAATTAGCTAGAGTTTTCATCAACTCTACCATACTCTTCGCTTGTGAGATATTTGAAGCTATAGATGATGCAAGACTCAATCAAATCACATCGAGAGCCTTCTGTCTAGAACCTTCCACTCATCATCATACATGAATGGGGGCTTCGCTCCTACACCTCCCATTGGTAGGTATAGATACTTTTGATATAGATAATATTCCACCTGCATTTTCCATAGCTGGTAATTTCGGCCGTTAAACTTCTCAACTCTAAACTTACTCTCCTCTGCCATTATTGCTTCTCCCACTCAAATAGAAATCCCTCTCTGAGTATACTGCCAAAAATTAAATCTCAAATGTGCTCTAATACCAGTTGTACAGATAAACAAGCATGCAATGAATAATGTGGGAAACATAAAATAGAAATAAAATGCAATAAAACATAGACATAGATTTAACGTGGTTCACCCAAAATGGGCTATGTCCACCAGAAACAACCAATCCTTTTATTTAGTCCAGCAAAACTCTCTTACAGTGCATCAACTACTACAGTGAGCCTCATTCACATGACCCTTTTAAAGATATTCAGGTTTATATCATTTTGGGAAAACATAGAAAGCCACTTGTTAGATCTGTGGCCTAATAAGGAATGGTCCAGATTTCACAATGCATAAATACATATTAAATGTGGTAGCCGAGGGCACTTCCCTCGAGCCCCACCTAGGGCATGCGGCCCCTAGTCCCTGAAAATGGTGTGAAGCCCCACCCTTACAACCCCCATCACTATCGGTCTCCACAACAAACAACTATCGAGACTCACAACCAATAAATTTTTGTGTGTGTTTTTAGGATATTTAAACCTCTTGTAGTTGGATCCATATCAAGGTTACACTCTTTGTATTCATCAATGGGGTTCCTTGTTCCACATGAAAAATAAGCTAGCTCTAGTAATATACTATTAAATATCAAGTAAACCAAACATTAAAAAACATAAGAATTTCAGACATAAATATGCATAATACTTGTACTAAATATACCTATAAATATTACTTTTGGTGACTAAATACGTATTTTTAAAGTAGTCGATTGGTTATGTATGTAGTAAGTAAAATGTGTAGTGTCTCCTTGAACCAACCCTCTTTACATAATGTTGTGAGATTAATATTTTTGTGAATGGTGTTAGCGTTGGTATTGTATTATTATTATTGTAGCATTGGAAATCTGAATTGTCATGATCAATTAAATTCTAACATGCATACCCTTGGGCAATGGAAAACTAAGAGTTTCATAATAAGTTATGGAAATCTATCATAATATAATAGAAAGTGGTTTCTTGTCAAATATTTTAAGTTGATATGTAATTAAAATTTTTAATTTTGCACAAGAATATGAACTATTAAACATATTTCCTTTAAGATATTTTATCTCATGGAATGCAATGATATTACGAAATAAGTAAAATAGGTGAGTTGTTGAAAATGCCTTGGAAACTTTTATGTAAATGCAATTGGTAGCTATAAATCCAAACTGCACTATATTTTCTAGCACAACTAAAACATGAGGTTTTGGTACGGTATAAACATACATCAAATTATAATGGAAGTGGTATTTTTTTATTTCGTAATTATAAATTCCCTAATAGATCTATATAAGCATTTAATGGAAATTGGATTTTTTCAAATGTAATTTTTTTATATTTATGTAAAATGAGGAACAATGCAAAACACGTATGAAATATTTAACAAAAATCCTCTCAAAGATGCCATCTCATGGTATATGTGTTGATGTGAAATTACAACACCCTCCGAATGGTTTGATTTTGAATGGGGCATCCAGTGTAATCTGCATAACATTGGACCATCTCTCAAGCTGTGGGACTTGCGGGCTTGAGATGATCCTCTGGAGAAAGCTAGATTCTTCTTCCTAAACTACCTGCTCTAATGCAAGAAAACTATCTAATCCTAATCTAACCTTCCAAGGGATCACAAAGAGAGAGAAATGCATGAAAACAAAGCCTACACGAAAGTAGTGATATACCTGAAAAGGAAGTTGTTGATCACAATATCAATTGCCTGAAGTTGAGAGAGGTGAGCAATGGAGAGGATGGATAAGATACATCACAGAAAAAAGATAAATTTCACACAGAACACCACTTCAACCCATTAAACACATCTCCCAAAACCTATAATAGACATCAGAGATATGCACAGTATACCCTTCAATGATGAGAGGCAAGAAGAGACAATAAAATAAGTAAATGATGAACTAAATGCATCACGAAAAATATTTTATTACTCCATTAGTTCACATAGTACATCATTAGTGGGCAAGAGGAAAGAAAAAACCATTACAGAGAAAAGAGAGGAGGCTTAAGATCCACATTCAACCCTAGGGAAGAAGGAGAGAGGGGACAGGAGAGAAAAAATGACCAACCCTTTTGAAAAATTACCCCTCCTTACAATATATATCAAGAATATGAGAAGGAAAGGAGAGAAGAAATTGAAACCTACCTCAACCACCCCAAAAGAGTATTGAATTAGCTTCCTCAATGATGGGTTCTACTCCAAAACTCATGCCTCCATGTGTTGTTCCTTGTTCGGGAAGAAAGGAAGCCCATACTTCATTATGGTGGTAGGTGAGAAGCTTGGCAGCCTAAAAAATGGTAGATTGTATTTAAAATTCTTGGTGGGCCTCATTATTCATCTTTCATTGAATTGACCTTTCGCCAATCTTTTCCAAACTGCTTTGGGTTTGGAGTCTATCCGTGCAAGATCCTTGTGGAAGCCCCACACATTGTTAACATTTTTTCTATCTTTTAAGGTTGTGGGAATGTGACGTGCTGATACGTGGCACTGTCTATGAGCCAACTCTACTTTCTTTGTGTTTTGGCTAAGTCCCTTTTGTTTAGGAGAAACTATGTTAGACCCTAGCCAAGTGGAGGGCATGCACTTGTTTGGGGGCTGCCTTTGGATTTTACATTTGGAGTTGCGCCGATGAAGCACATGGAGGCTTCTGCTAGCTCTTCCCATGCTTAGACTTTTCAACAGCTGGTGCAACTTTTAGTCTCTGACCATGTGGAGGGCCTGCGCTCATTTTGGGATCACCTCTGGATTCTACCTTTGGAGTTACGCCGATGAGGCACGTGGAGCTTTCATTGGCTCTTATACTTTTACTTTTTGGAATTACATTGGTCTGACACGTGGCACCTTCTATGAGTCTATTTCTTTGCTTTGAGTTGAATCAATTTGGATGTGATTTTGACTTACCGAGTCAGTTTTCTTCATTTTTTTCAACCATTTGTTTCCCGAGATCCCTAAAAATGTGAAGTCCAAAAACATCGATCCTTTCTCCATTTTTTCACTTGAGCTTTGGTCTTTCTTAAAGAGGATCACGAGGAGGGTGCATGGACAGATTGCAACAAGGAATTGAGGTGTGTGGCAAGATGCAAGTGCATGAGAGGAAAGCAGAGATAATGTGCGTACGTAGGTGCACACGCTAAAAAAAGAATGACATACTTGCAAAAGACAAGTAAATGGAAGTAGGGCACAGATATATAACTAAGGAAGGGTGTGCGATGGCAAAGAGAAAAGAGGGCATGTGATAGGAAGACCCGAAACTTAGCTGATTTGGAAGGCATCTCGTGCAAAAGAGCATGTGGAAGAATTACAAGGTGCATGAGACGTGCGGAAGCACTACAACCTACGAAAATTTCCAAATGAGCAACGCTACAGGTGCACAACATGAAATGTGAAGCATCAGAGTCAGAATGAAAGTAAAAAGTCATCCAAATATCTAGGAGAGTTATTTGGATAACAATTTGGTGACTTTCGAGGCCATCTGCTTCTACTAGATGAAGAGACCAGTAGCCTTGGAGGTCCATTGGGCATGTAGTCAAGCCTGATAAACATAATTCTGATCTAAATCTCTGAAATCCTATCCCTGAGCCACCTAAAACATTATTGGAACTGGATTTGATCTCCCAAGTGCTACCTTCAATGTACTATGCACGAGCAACAAAACACCACAACACATGCTATGTATAAAACTGAAAAATCATACATACCCCAAGTGGAGCATGTAGAGTGTGAACAAGCACTTCTTCTACTGAAAATAAACCTACCTACTCTACGCTAACCGGAAGCTAAGATATCTCAAACAAATCCTGGAACTGGTAGGGAGAAGTAGCTTCCCTTTCTCAAAATAGGCAGCCATGTATATGATTTGGCACTGAACATGGCTATTTTATGAGTGAAAACCGAAAAGAGGTCGATCCTCCACCCAAATAACCAAAGTATCAACATCAATCAAATATACCTCCTCAAGCTAATTGACATTAGACTCCTGGAGGTGTTGATGGTGACCCTTGGTGCTTTGTATATCATCCTCATGCCTTGAAATGGACATGACAGTTTTGACTTCTCCCTTAGCTCCAATGAAGCCGAGTACCTAATTGGGCACGGTCTGATCCAATGGATGTGCCCATTGCCTTGAAATTCAATTCCAAAAATGGAGTCTTCCTGTAGACCTTCCCAAATGAAGAGGCTACTTGCATGCTGATTTTTTCTTTGCAGTACTTCTGCAAGAAGGTGATCCTCTGCCTTGATGACTAGTATGCAATGTGTGTCATCTTTGTTCCCTTTCTCCTTATGTGGATAACATGGAAGATTCAGATCTTCCAACCTTGGTTCCATAGGGCCATTGTGAAATGTAGGCTGCTGCAATTGAATGCTCTCCTTCATCATGGATTCATCAATCAAATCACGGCCTTCAAATCAAACCAAAAAATATTCAATAATGCTTTCTTCATCAAGTCGATTCAACTGTGATTCGATCTCTTCCAGTTGTTCCTATTTAATATGACTTGGAGCTAATTGTTCTTCCTTTGTCCTGACTTAATTGTGTAGTTTGGATTAGATCAACATCTTCTTTAGAAAAAGTTCCATTATGGACATTGCATTCAAAGCATACAAATTTCTGATCTTCTTGTTCACTATTGCTACAAAATCATCCTTAGCCACCACTGGCTCTTCAACTTTGACCTCCTCCATTGGCTAAACCATCAAGGGAATTTTTTAATCCCAAATCGAGAGCCAAGCTTACCAATATTTTGATCATTTCTTCTTTGTTTGGCTCTCCTTCCTACTTCCCTCCTTGACTAGTTTTTTGAATTTCTTCCCAACATGGAATTGGGAAGGCAAAGAGGAGGAGTGTATGGGGTTTGAACTGGTTTTCAATTTCTTGTAGTGGTGGAGGAGATATAACTTCTTGTTTGTTTGGAGGGGATAACTGCTTGGAAGGGAAAACAAAAAAGAATTGAGATGAGATAGAAGATTAGAAGATGGAGAAGGGAAATCAACACTTGGGGCTGAAAGTGAGAAACTAGACTCATGACACTGTTATGATGATACTGATTGAGAAAGAGGAAAAGAAAAGCTATGAAGTGGTGGACTTACCCATTGACAAGGTTGTTCAACACCAACCTCATAGGCCTCTATTTCCTTGGTCCACTGTGCAAGTTGAGGCAGCATTTCAACCATGAAGTCAAGCTTCTCTCAGGCTATAGTGCCTTGGAAACAAGCCTTCCCATGGACAAGATGCCCTACAACCAATTTTGAAAGCTTTCATTTTTTCTCTAGCCCTTGGAATGAACCATGTTAGCCTCCATTCTTTGAATATTCTCTAATAGGTCAGCATTCTCCATATAGTTGTTATCATCATATGTGTACCCTTGCTCTTGATCAACTCTATAGCCAAAATGGTTTTGAAATTGCTCATATGGGTAAGCATAATGGTTCTGAATGTGATCACAATGCTGATTTGGAGGAGCTAAGAAATACATTGGAGTTGGACTGCACCGTTGTTGCTACAATTGTGAATTCTAATATGGGAATGAAGTCATGATTACACAACTTCATGGAATGGAAGAAAATGAGAGAGATGGAAGAAAAATATGGGTGGTAGTGGATGGAAGGAAAGTCTATAACTTAGAGAATGGGTTGTTGATCAGATGGAGTGGTAGATGTGCTTTTCATGTGCCTCCAAAGGATGAATCTCACCAAGAACACATCAACTTGATGAAATGAAGTGGTAAGGTGCTTCAAACCTATCCAACCAGGCATGCCAAAATTGTTGATTTGAAATTACAACACCCTCCGAATGGCCTGATTTTGAATGGGGCATCTGGTGTAATCTGCATAACATTGGACCATCTCTATAGCTGTGGGACTTCTAGGCTTGAGATGATCCTCAGAGAAATCCAGATTCTTCTTCCTAAACTACCTACCATAAGATACTCTAATGCAATAAAACTATCTAATGCTAATCTAACCTTCCAAGGGATCAGGGAAAGAGAAAAATGCATGAAACCAGAGCCTACGCTAAAGTGGTGATACATCAGAAAAGGAAGTTGTTGATCAAAATCTCATCTACTTGAAGTGGAGAGAGGTGAGTAATGGAGAGGATGGACAAGATACATCACAGAAAAAAGATAAATTTCACATAGAACACCACTTCAACCCATTAAACACATCTCCCAAAACCTATAATAGACATCAAAGATATGCACAGTATACCCTGTAATGCTGAGAGGCAAGAAGAGACAATAAAATAAGCAAAGAATGGACAAAATGCATCGTGAAACATATTTTATTGCTTCATAAATTCACACAATACATCATTAGTGGGCAAGAAGAAAGAAAATGCCATTACAGAGAAAAGAGAGGAGGCTTAAGCTTCACATTCAACCCTAGGGAAGAAGGAGAGAGAGGGACATGAGATAAAAAATGACCAACCCTTTTGAAAAAATGCCCCTCCTTACAATATATATCTAGAATATGAGAGGGAAAGGAGAGAAGAAATTGAAACCTACCTCAACCACCCCAAAAGAGCATTGAATTCTCTTGCCTTAACCACCCCAAATCGAATTCACTTGCCTCAATGATGGGTTCTACTGCAAAACCCATGCCTCCATGTGATGTTCCTTTTTGGGAAAGAAAGGAAGCCCATACTTCATTATGGTGGTAGGTGAGAATCTGACAGCCTCAAAAATGGCAGACTATATTTAAAATTCTTAGTGGGTCTCATGATTCATCTTTCATTAAATTGACCTTTCGTCAATCTTTTCCAAACTACTTTGGGTTTGGAGTCTATCCATGTAAGATCCTTATGTAAGCCCCACACATTCTTAAGATTTTTGTTGTCTTTTAGGGTCCTGGGAATGCGACGTGCTGACACTTGGAACCATCCATGAGTATGCTCTTCTTTCTTTGTGTTTTAGCTTAGTCCCTTCTATTTAGGAGAAACTATTTTCGACCCTAGCCACATGGAGGGCCTACGCTCATTTGGGGACTCCCTTTGGATTTTACCTTTGGATTTTCATCGATGAGGCATGTGGAGGCTTCCGCTGGCTCTTCCCATGCTTAGAATTTTCAACAACCGGTGTAACTTTATCAGGTTGTGACCAAGTGGAGGGCCTGCGCTCGTTTGGGGATTGCCTTTGGATTTTACCTTTGGATTTACGTTGATGAAGCACGTTAAGGCTTCCACTGGCACTTAGGCTTTTAATTTTTGGAATTGCGTTGAGCTTACACATAGCACCTTCCATGAGTCTATTGCTTTGCTTCAAGTTGAATCATTCTGGGCTCGATTTTGACTTACCGAGTTAGTTTTTTTCATTTTTTCAACCGTCCGTTTCCCGAGATCCCTGAAAATGTGAAGTCCAAAAACATCAAGTCTTTCTCCATTTTTCACTTGAGCTTTGGTTTGTCTTGATGAGGCACGTGAGGAGGATTCTTATCTAATCCAAGTTTCTTCTTAGTGCAGAGGAGGGCACGCGGATGGATTACAGAAAGGAAGCGAGGCACGCCGAAAGATGTAAGCATGTGAGAGGAAAGTAGAGTGAATGTGTGTGCACCGCAGAAAATAATACATTCTTGTGAAAGATAAGTATGGAAGCAGAGTGTAGATATCCAACTCGAGGAAGGGTAAACGATGGAAGAAAGGAAAGAGGGCATGCAACAGGAAGACCCACAACTTAGTTGATTTGGAATGCGTCTGCAAAAGGTCGCAAGGAATAATTGCAAGGTGCGTGATGCAAGGAAGGACTACTGCCTATGAAAAGTGCCAAATGAGCAACGATGTAGGTGCCCAACCTAAAATGTGAAGCATCAGAGCCAAAATGAAAGTATAAAGTCATCCAAATAGCTATGAGAGTTATTTGGATAACAATATGATTTCAGGAAATTCAAAAAAAAGGTGTTAACAAGGGCTTGGAAATTTTTATACAAAATAATGTATAATGTTTAGCAATGTACATCTCTGCAACCTCTACTAGCATACTCTAATCCATTTTAAAATGACATCTTTAGAGTACTGTGTGGACATATAAATACCAATATATCATGAACCTTAAGCAATAAGAGTTACGCCACAGTGGAAGTGAACCTTTGACTAGCATAAGGGGTAATTGGGTGATAAAGAAGTATGTTTTTTCCTTACTACTGAAGTCAAACATGCCTCTTTAGAGCATATTGGAATTTCTTCTAAAACTCTATAAATTTGAAATCAATCAAAAAATCAATGCTACATCGGTTTGTTATCCTAGTCTGCCATACCATCTAAACCAGAATATATCATGAACCTTATGCCTAGAGATCAGCTCAAACCACAATGGAATTGGCCCTCTCTCTGACATAATGATTGATTTGTTGTGGGATAAGTATGCTTTCTTCCTTACAATGCAAGATATACATTCCTCTTTAGCGCATCTATAAATAGTTTCTACAACTCTTAATACAATCATTCAATAAATAGACTAATCCCACATTGGTTTGTTAGAGGACATATTTTCCACTTTAGGACATATTGGAATTGCTTCCTAAAAAATCTTAAAATCCTCACATATAGAATTGTGAAACAAAGAATACTTTTAGAGGTTTCTATCAACTATTTCCCTTGTTTCTTTTATGTGTCTAATCGATAAGCTTGTGATCCTTCCTAGGATTTGGTGATTTCTCATATTTATACTATATATGATTTTGTGCTTCTATCACTTTCAAATGAATGGATATGATCTATATTTGACACATGGTTATTTAATATTATATACATGAAAAAAGTTTCTAATTTTTATATATATTTTTAGGTATGATAAAACCCACCATTTATAGGTTACATAATATAATTTCTTAAGGTTTATATGAAAATTGTAGATATTTTAAAATGTATAGAATAATTTGAATGTTTATAAAATTAAGCTTTGCCAATATTGAATCATAAGAGATTGTTGGTGTGTGTGACCTGCATAGTCATCATCCACATCACATGGTAAGTCATCTCGCTTTGTGAGAGTCATAGGTCTTAGGGAGTCAAACGAAAAGTGTCAGATTCTATCATAGAATCTGTCACTATCATTTGCATTAGTGTGTCATGGGAGTTACATTCCTTATTTAGAATTGTAACTCCTCTTTTAGTGGCATCATATGCGTTAGTGGCATCATAGGGGTTCTTTCCTTGTTTAGGCATGGGGGTTACACAACACCCCTATTTGTACTTCATTTTTGATCTATGAGAATGAGCAGACCTCTTTTCTTATTTGCATATTCTTTCCATTGTTGATTATTTCTTATTGTGTTGGAGCTATGACATTACCATCAGAGTGTAACTTCGTTGTGTTGCATTGTTTCGATATCGGTTCTCACAAATCCCTCTTTCATGGTATCAGAGTGTGAGGTTTTGATAAAATGTGCACTCTTTGTTTATCATTATCTTATTATTTTTGGTTTCTTCTTATTTCCTCATGTAATTTTTTTCGATTATTACTTTGGAATCGTATTGCTCACCTCGAGTTGATGGTTCAAAGAGTTGCAAGTTTGAGGTGTTTTTTGTGTGGTTGTTTTGTTTGTGGTTGATCTTTTGCATGGCTCATTTACATTAGTTGTGGCTCGTGTTTTATACCTGCAATCATGCATGATTTATGTGTTGCCTCTACAACCTTGCATTGATCGCCACGTTGGAGTTTTGGCTTGGTTGTTGTTGACTCATGCATTGTTTAAACATCTGTGGGATTGTTTTTTTACTCATTGACTTCTGCACTAGTTTTGAAGCTTAAGTCCCTCGTGCACACATAACTTGCATTGTCCATTCCGCTACACCATCTAAGTCATTCCTATGCATTGATCCACGGCTTGGGTTTTCTGTGGGAGCTCGTGGGCCTACATGCAACTTAAGTTTCAGCCTCCATCCATGTGTTCGGGTTTAGTTTAGTCTGATGGTCTATGTTATCGTTTCCCTTGTGCCTAGTTGTATGGAATCTTTTCCCACATTGAAATGGTTATGTGCATAGTCATTACCCTCACTTTCAGTCTTTGCACAACACGTGGCCCCCTCTCTTGACAAGTGTAAGCTCTGTCTGACAACCAACAACCCATAGCTCGGTGAATTTTGCAAAGTAGACTCAGTGGAGAATATTTTTTTGCTCAAACTCGCCTCCCTCTAACACGTGGACTCGTATTCCACTCGGAGGTTACATCTACGCACCTTAGCACAACTCGTAGGCTCAACAAACTGACCCTGGCTTAACAACGTGGGCTTCCATTCTCTAGAGTAGCTCGGTCAACACTATCTTAGCTTGTTCATATCCATCCTTTTTAGAATTGATTATTGGTAAAATCAATCTCCCTTTAATGTTTTAAGGTTAAAATTTTTTATTTCATGGCATTGTAATAATTGTTTTTGGACATATTTTGCTTGTTTTATTGTCCTTCCTTCGAGTGTCGAAGACGGAGGGTGAGGTTCGGGGTTGGCAAGAGGCTAATCACCCCTCGTAATTAACAAAAACCTATCTAAAATTTGATGTAATTTCCAACTAGCACACATACGACACCCTTTGCATGTGTTTCGGGAACGTTTTAAATCCGTTTGTAGGACTTATTGGCTTTTTCCATCAATTGCGGGAATCATTTTTTTGCTATAACTTTTGACTCGTTGCTCTGTTTTGAGAAATTCTTTAGTCAAAGTTGCATGTTCTTTTGCACACTACATGATAGTATTGTCATTTTTTAAACTCACTATTTTATAAAGTGTCACATTTTGGGGGTGTCATTTTTTTTTATTGGTAAATAGTTTTGAAGGGACTATACCCTGATTACAACGATGGCCTAAAATCTAGATAATATATTAAGAAGTTCCACAAACTAGAAGGATCAGAATCCAGAATAGGCATTGAATCCATAGGTAACCAAAAAAGAGTTACAACATAATAGCAAAAATAGAGTGAACACTGCAACAAAGAAACCAAAAAACAGCAACAAAACAACAAAAAACACAATGGAAGTCAACATCTGTAGCGAAGAACATCTCTACTTCTTGGTGGCTCTATTGATTTTGGATTTGATAGTTTGCAAAGAGGTAAACAAAGACAATGCCGTCATGTGAGTGGGATCCTTAGCATCTAGCTTTTTAATGGTCTGACTTCTTTCTTTATCCATACCCCACAGAGTTTCCGGGATCTCACTAAGAACAGAGACACTGCGAACATGTTGTTCAAGGAAGTCACCAATTGCATTAAAAATTGCCATGTTGTGATCATGGCGATCCTTAGCTTTCCCCAGACGGTTGTCTAGGGAGTTTAAATTTTATAGATATCCTCAATTTGTGTATTGTCAAGATCAAAATCCTCTTCCCTCTTCCTTTTACCTTTTTTCTTAGTCAAGTTCTGCACTTCTTCTTTCAGGCTGAACATATCTTTTTCTAAGGCTTCCAGCCTTTGGGTAGTACTCTCTGTGTGTGAAGCCTCTTGATGACCTGCTCTACTAATATGAAGGAGGTTTTGAACATCCTCCAATTCCTGAGTGCTGCGAAGAATTCTCCCTGAAACAGGGATATCCAGCTTGGGTGTTTTTTGAGACCTAGTTTTAGGTTTGGCCGTGGTAGAGGTAATGGGGTGGGAGCCGAGATGGAAGGGAGTGGGGTGGGAGCCATGATGGAAGGGATGGGGTGTGAATTACGGAGGGTGTCATTATATTGCTTGTTTCGGCTAATTTAAAATCATCTTGAGCATTGTACTATCCCTTTATTATTTGTGGACTTATGAGCTCATCTACCACAGTCTTACGGAAAAGGTATTTTTTCGTGTGATGTGAGACACCATTTCTCACAAGGCCTTCTCTTCCCCTTCTTGTTTTCACTCATTCTTATGCTTGCTTATGGTGTCAAATTTTGCTCCCAATGAACCTTGATTGTGTTCTCCACTCTTGCGTGTTATTACATTGATTGAAAAGTGAGTGACAAAATGGTTCTCGATGCACAGTGGCATCTGATTGTAATCAATGCACTAAATTATAAAGTGCCAAACTCAGGGGGTGTAATATTGTTCTGGGGTGGTTGTTTCCTTTCTCTCTCCTTCCTTATATATTTGTTGGTTCTATCTATTCATTATGGATATCTCTAAAGTACCGGTGCTCACACATTATAATTTCTTTGAATGAAGATCTAAAATTATATTGGTTTTGAGAAGTAAAGGGTTGTATTGTGTTACCATGGGGCTAGAGATAGAACCTGATGATGAACCTGAAATATCTAATTGGTTCAACCATTGTGATGAAGCCTTAGGTCTTCTTTGTATGTCCATCTCTTCCAACTTGCTCTTCCACATCAAAACTTCCTTGACAACCGATGAAGCGAGGAAAACACTCGATGAGATGTTTGGGAAGAAATATGGCATGAGAGTGCATGAGTTGGAGAAATAACTACTAGGGTTAAATGTTAGTGACTTTGAAAACATGCAGGTCTTCTTCTCAAATTTTATCCACACTAGACTGCTTCTAAAGGAATGTAAAGTGTAGAAGAAATATTCTTAATTGATCTTGTCAATTATTTCTAAGTTAGATCCTGAATACTGTCTTCATTTCAAATTTCCACAGCACAAAATTCACCTTGGGTAGTGCTTAGAAAATTCCCTCATTTGACAGTTTTTCATCCCAACTCATTCGAGAACAAGAAAAACTCATTCAAATGGGGACTCTAAAATCCAAGTCACATGCCCTTGTGGTGAATAAGGTCAAGAAAAATGAAAAGAAGAAAGGAACAAAGGACCAACCTGAGAAAGAAACCAAGACAAATAAAACCCCAACTAAGCCCAACACCAACACTTTGACTTCTGAGCCTAAAGAAAAGAAGGAAAAGTTTAAATGCTCCTATTGTAAGCATCCTGGCCAAAAACAACATCAATGTTTTCAAAAACAAATTGATCACTTAACTCAGTTACTTGAGAAGAATAAAATAAGTGTTCTTGAATTCGTGAAACAAAATGCTCAGAAGGGTGAGTCTTCTAAAGCAAAGGAGTCTAAAAATGAAAAGAAGAAAGGTAAGGCCCTTGTAGCTAGATCAACTCCATCATCAACTTGGATTATCAATTTTGGTGCCTCGCACCACATGGCTTCTTCAGAGGTTATATTCTCTAGCATTGAACCATGTGGCATGTCCCAAATCACATTGGGTGATGATACTCATGTGTTATTTTTTGGTAGTGGATCGGTAGAGATAGAAGGTGGAATATTTAACCAAGTGTTGAGTGTTCCCAATCTCTCTACTAATCTCCTATCGGTTTACTAAATCACCCACCTTGGTGAGGGAATGCGAGTGGAATTTGGTCCTAACTCCATGATCATTCGTGAGCTTAACTCTGAATGCACTTGTGGTTGAGGGAAAGGCATATCACTATTCACATTTGTATACCTTTTCCCATTTTTCTTCTTATTTGATGCCTAATGCCTTGCTCACTCATGAAAATGAGGTTAGCAAGTTATGACATAAGCATTTTGGGAATCTAAATTATCGTTACCTTGAACAATTGAGCCAAAACAAAATGGTCAACGGGTTACCCCGAGTTAAGTTTTCTTAGGGACTTTGTGAGGGTTGTACCCTCATAAAGCACCCAAAAAAAGCTTTGACAAGAGAAAATCCTAGAGAGCTTCTTGTCCCTTGGATCTTGTTCATAGTGACATTTCTGGCCCTTTTCCATCTCCTTCTTTCACTAGAGATCTATATATACTAAAATTCATTGATGAATTTTTGAGTTATACTTGGGTGTATTTTCTTAAGCTTAAGTCAAAAGTATTTGAGAATTTTCAGAACTTTAAGGCTCTTGCTGAGAAATAAGAAAAATGGTCTATCAAGGTTCTTCAAACCGAAAATGGAGGTGAGTATGTGAGAAATAGGTTTGAGGGATTTTGCACTTTTGAGGGGATTGCTTTACAGCGTACAGTTGCTTACAGCCCTTCCTAAAATGGAGTTGTAGAAAGAAAGAACCGAACTCTAAAGGAGATGGCTACTTGTATGGTTAACTCGAAGTCCCTACCTTCGCAAGTGTTGGGCTGAAGTAGTGAATTGTGCTTGTTACATTAAGAATCGTGTTCCACAACAATGCGGTAAGAGGAACGACACCCTTTGAAGCCTGGTTTGGACACAAGCCTAATGTTGAGCATTTTTGAGTCTCTGGATCCAAGGCTATGGCTCAAATTCCCAAGAACAAATGCAAGCCATTGGATCCATAATCCAAACCTTGTATATTTGTTGGGTATCCTAATGGCCTGAATGGATATCGATTGTTGAGCCCTACAACCTGTGAGCTCTATATTGAGAAGAGTGTGAAGTTTGATGAGTCATGCTTGAATTTTACTTCCACTGAGATTATTTTTCCCACTAATTCAGATTCTGACTCATCAGATGATGATGTTGTTGAGTGATTTCCTCCTCTCCCTGCTCTTCCCAATCCTCAAAATTTTGAGCCTTCTGATTCTAACAGTAGTGATCCTTCTCACTCGAGTGAAGAATCTTTTGAATCTGAGCTTGATCCTTTGGGACCTCTTTGGGCTAGGAAAACTTTATAGAGTGCTGGAGATTTAATTGGATATCCTTAAGATGAGAGACGTACTCATTCGAGTTTAGTTAGACCCCACTTCTTATTCACCTCTACTTCTGATCCACCATATTTCAGGGAGGATTTTAGGATTCTTGAGTGGGATTCTACTATAGATGAGGAGTATTCCTCACTCATAAAGAATAACACTTGGGATCTTACCCCTCTTCCAAAAGGAAGAAAAATAATTCGGTCTAGGTGGGTATATCAGATAAAGTATGCATCTAATGGAGAATTCGAGAAGTATAAAGTGTGACTTATAACTTAGGGTTTCTCCCAGTAGCTGGGGTTGATTACTCAGAAACCTTTTCTCTGGTTGCAAAGATGACTTCCATTTGACTGACCCTTTCCATCAGTTTCCACTAATAGATGGGAAGTCCACCATATGGATGTTAAGAGTTCCTTCCTTCATGGGGACCTAGAGGAAGAGATCTACATGGAACAACCTCCAAGTTATGTCCATGATCCCTCCCTTGTTTGCAAGTTAAATAAGTATCTCTACAACCTTAAACAAGCCCCTCGGGCTTGGTATGCCGAGATGGACTCCTTTTTACTTTAATCAGGGTTCACTTAGTGTCACTCTAACCCAAATGTGTATATTTTGTGACAGGATGACTCCATGCTTACTCTTGTTCTCTATGTTGATGACTTGTTGATCACAGTAGCTCTTCCTCTATCATTGATTATTTGAAGATCTCCTTGGCCAACAAGTTTCTCCATGTCTAACTTAGTATTGCTTCATTACTTTCTTAAGATTTATATTTCACAATCTGACTCGGGAATTATGATCTCGCAGCCTAAGTACGCTCTTGATTTTCTTGCTCGGTTTCACATGTCCAATTGTAAGTCCTCACCTAATTCTTTTCTTTCTAGGGTAAATTTGGTTTCTTATTTCTCTTCCCCCTTGGTTGATGGTACCCTTTATCTGCAGTTGGTGGGGAGCTTGATATACCTTACTCACACTCAGCCAGATCTATCGTATGTTGTCAGCATCATGTCCATATTTATGTAGGAGCCTCATGAGCTGCATTTACATGTAGTAAAACAGATCCTTCACTATGTTTGTGACACTCACATAGATGGTATTTATTACTTAGGAGGGATTGAGATTGACCTGATTGGATTTACATACTCAAATTGGGATGGTGATCTAGATCATCAAAATTCTACCTCAGGCTACAATTTCACTCTTGGCTCAGGTCCTGTCAGTTTGTCCAGCAAGAAGCAGAATGACATTGCCATATCATCCACAAATGTAGAGTACATATGAGAAGTTAACACTACCATAGACGTTATTTGGTTACAAGGTATCTTGACCGAGTATGGCATCCACTTTCGATGGCCTACCATTATCTACTATGACAAAATTAGCACTATCTCGATTTGTAGAAATCTAGTCCAGGATCAGCGGACGAAGCACAATGAGATTCACATGCACTTCATATGGGATCGATACATGAAAACATCATCGACATACAATATTTTTAGACAGCTGATCAAGTTATAGACATATTCACCAAGCCCTTCATTGGGGTGAAATTTCTTCACTTACGGTCTCTTGTTGGGGTGAGGTCTACTGCATCCACCCATCTTCTTTGAGTTATATAGATTTTTCTCCTCCTCTTCCTCCTTCATGATAGATGTTGTTTGTATATGGGCACCTTATTAGGCCTTTAGTTGTCGGGCCCCATTGAAAATTAGTCTTAGTTGTTTAGGGAGTCTTCTTTTTTGTTTTGTCTTATCATGACCTCTACATCGAATTTGATGAAGGGTGGGTGTTGGTGTGTGTGACCTGCCTAGTCATCATCCACATCACATGGTGAGTCATCTCACCTTGCGAGAGTCATAGGTCTTAGGGAGTTAAACGAAAAGTATCATATTCTATCATAGAATATGTCATTGTCATTTACGTCAATGCGTCATAGGATTTACATTTATTATTTAGAATTTTAACTCCTCCTTTAGTGGCACATATGAGTTAGTAACAACATATGTCAGTGGCGTCATAGGGGTTCTTTCCTTGTTTAGGCATGGGGGTTACATAGCACCCCTATTTGTACTTCCTTTTTTGATCTATGAGAATGAGCAAACCTATTTTCTTATTTGCATATTCTTTCCATTATTTGAATCTTGATTATTCCATTAGAGCTATGACATTACCATCAGAGTGCAACTTCGTCGTGGCACATTATTTTGATATCGGTTCTCACATATCCCTCTTTCAAAGATATGTGTGAGAGATAAACAAGTCCTTTTGATATCACAACACAATACTAAAAAACTTAGCAGGTAATATTTTAGATAAAATAAAATATAATGAATACTTGGAGTGGCATCTGCAGAGTCCAATTAGTTTGAATTTGTACATTCATTCTTCACTAAACTCCACTTCTTATAAATTTGAATGGTTCCCATTATCGGTGACTATGTCAATGTCTTCATATTCTATTTTGTAGAGGTTTCTCAAAAAATTGCATAGCTTTTTTTAAAAGAAAATTCAATGATTTTTTATTAGGATTATCAAAACAAAGATAAGAATGGATACATTTTGCATTTTCTCAAAGCAATACGAAACCCAATTAGTGTTGGACATATGCATGTGTAATGCATTAATAATTCCTCCTGTAGCTTTAGGAAAGCAAATAGATTAGTTAGAAAATAGGAGTTTGAGTATTTCATATAGTTCGTAGCTTGTTAGAGTCCTACTTTAATTAGAGTTATATTCTTAGGAAATAGATGAATTTAATTAAATAAATAAGGAGTTTTATCTATGCATGTGTTGGAACTAGAAGACTCCTATTCAGATTTGAAGAGATTTGGTTAAGAGTAGTTCGAAGTCAAGTTAAGTATGAATTAGGTTTTATTTAATATAAGAAATTGTAATTGCATAGATGCAATTATATGCACAAACAAAAGTGTGAAATATACACATGCAGAAGAAGATAATGTTGTATGCAAAGTTTGATTTGTATGAGATGAAGCTTTGACATTGATAGTGAATTAATAAAATCATTTATGCACAACATAACTAGTTTGAATTCAGATTACTCTGGTTTTATTTGTGAGTTATTTTATTGTTCTATTTATGTTGTTCGTTATTTAAGAATGCATATTTTATAAAAATTGGTATCGATCGAGGTTTTTGTGACAAGTTATTAAATTGGTAGTAAGCAATGACTTCTGCATCAGGTATGCAGACACTAAAATTTAATGGAAATAATTATGAGTACTAGTTGTTGACCATGAAAGTATTATTTAGATCTCAGGATGTGTGGGAGAAAATTGAGAAAGGGTACACAAAACCCGTTGATGTAGCAATGTATATTGCACATTCTCAGGGAGAGAAAGATACTTTCAAGGAGTTACGGAAGAAAAATAGAATATATCTTTTCTATATTCATCAAGGAATGCATGAAAGAATTCTTCCTAGAGTGGAGATAGTTAGTCAAGAAAAATTCATATGGAACACACTACAAGTTACATATCAAGGTAAGAAGAAAGTAAAAACCACCAAGCTACAATTACTTTGTAGAGATTTTGAGAGAATTTGAGAATTTGTCAATGAAAGATTAAGATTCCATAGAATCGTTATTTACTTATGTATTTGGCTTAGTCAATCAAATAAAATCCCATGGTGAGAATCTTGAAGAAGAAAGGATTATTGAAAATTTTCTTAGGAGTTTCCTGCTAAATTTGATCCTCTAGTTGTTGTTATTGAAGAAACTATGGATCTAAGTCAGTTTTATATTGATGAGTTGCATACATCACTAATAAATCATGAACAAAGGATGAATAGATCACATGCAATTGTAGATCATGATTTTGCATCTCAGATAAGAGGTAATCGTGGAAAAATAAGAGGAAGGTACAACCCAAGAGACAAAGGAAGAATTCCATCTTGAATATGTGGTAGTGATTCATCAAAATTGGATGTGAAAGGACATAGTCAAGAACATAGTTATGGTCAAAGAAAAGATAAGTCTCATGTTTAGTGTTATTATTGTAAGAAGTATGTGTAGTATGCTTATGATTGCAAGAAAAATCAATAAGATCAAGAGAGGTAAAATCAATACCTTCTTTATCCCCTATTGAGTGCAATCTATCAAAGGATATTCCATGTGATGTATGGTATTCAGATTTTTCTTGCAGTAATCACATGACATGTAATATAGATTTATTTTCTAGTTTGGATGAATCAGTGAATATTGATGTTACTCTTGGAAATAACAATATTGTGTCTGTAAAATAAAAAGGCATGGTTATTATTCTAACTAAACTGGGGAGAAAATGAATAGGCATGATTTTTATTATGTTGCAGGTTTGAAGCACAATCTTATGAGTATTTAATAGTTGGTACAAAAAGGATACTGAGTTTATATGGAGGATAATGAGTGTGTGATTATAGAAAATCCCCTAGCACTCAGTGGATAGAAAAAGTGAAGATGAATAGAAATAGGATGTCTCCTTTGATATTAAAATTAGGAAAAAATAAGAAATCATATCTATTTCCAAAAAAATCAATAGCTTGGTTCTGACCAAGTCCTATGCTAAGTCAAATCAGTCTTCTATCGAGTCCTTCGCTCAAGAGTATGAGTCATGCGCTAAGGAAAAAGAGTCTTGTAGTATGTTGAATGAGTCCTACACTGAGTCCTATGCCAATGTAAAGGAGGTCTACATTAATGCAAGCAAGTCATGCACTGGTTCTTATGCTAATGTACTTGGGTCTTACACTAAATTAACACAATGATATTTTCATTTAGTCATGAAAGACTAATCATGGACTTTGGAATCTAAAGTATGTACATTTAAATTTTAGAGGGTTGAAATTACTTTATAGAAATAATATGGTTAAAGGTTTTCCATTGATTCATAAACTAGAAATGGTATGTGAAGATTGCATTTTGGGGAAGCAACATAGATATTCTTTCCCAGTTGACAAAATGGCAAGTGCAAGTGCACCTCTTTAGATTGTACATTCACATTTATGTGGACCTATGCAAAAAAATTCTATTAGAGGTTGTTCATATTTTATGACATTCATTGATGATTACACAAGCAAGTCATGGGTATATTTACTAAGACATAAATGATATACCTTTGATACATTTCAGCAATTAAAGGCATTAGTGTAGGAGTAAAGTGGATAATACATCAAGGTTTAAGAACAGAAAAAGGATGTGAGTATGTTTCTTATCAATTTATGAGTTTTTACAAATATCATGGTATACACAAGCAATTTACTACTAGGTATACACCGCATCAGAATGGTGTGGCAAAGAGGAAGAACATAACCATTGTGTAAATCAAAATAATTATGTTGAAGGCAAAGCACCTTCTAAATGAGTATTGGGTAGAGGCAACAACAACATCTATTTACATTTTAAATAGCTTTCCAACAAAAATTGTTAGGAACATGGTTCCTCAACAAGCATGGACAAAAAGGAAACATAGTGTTTCTCATTTCATAGTTTTTGGTTGTGTAGTGTATGCACATGTACCTAAAGAGCTAAAGAAGAATTTAAAAAAAGGAGAAAATTGTATCTTTGTTGGGTATTCAGTTAATTCATAAGCATACAAGTTGTACAATCTAGTCACTAGAAAGGTTGTGATCAACATGGATGTATAATTTTTTAAAAATAAAGCATGGGATGGAAGTATAAAGAAAACAGTCAATATAGTAGCAATTATTCTGCATGATGATATGGATGATGAAAATTTAGAGCAACAAGGTAATGTACTTTCAAATCATGGACATACATCATGTTATCAACTAATTTTGACTTTGCAAAATTATACAAAAATAATAATAATGAAAATTTTGAAATTTTTCAAAAGTGTTACTTTGCGTGGTTCATTGCCCTCATCACGATCGTCTCATTTTTGTGATTGTTTCGGTCTTCGTTTCATCCGTTTTGGGTGAGAACTCTTCCCGTTAGGCTTTAAATCGCATTAAAATTAATTAATTAATATTTAATTAATTAATTGCTCCTTGTTTGATAAAATTAATTCTTAAATGACTTGGGAGTATTTAATTAAATAAATATTTATTAAAAGTTCATTCAACAAATTTTTATTGCCAGGGAAGTAAGCTTATGCTTCCAACTGCCGGGAATGCCAATTTGGCTTCCCTGAACTGGATTTCCCTTTTCTGGCAATCTTCTTTAAATTTTCCGCTTGTGGGATTTTCTCCACCAATTACCAAATGGGATTGGCTAGCGGGTAGGAAATATCCCAATTTCCCACATGGGGAAATTGAACGGGGATTGCCAACCCACTTTTCCATTCCCGTTGGCAATTGGTTGTAGATTTCCCCGTTTCCCCCTGGTGCTTAAGTCCACTACCCGGAAAGAGAGGAAGTTGGATTAATCCTCATAACTTCCTCCGTCAAACTTGTTGGAAAGAGTCGTGCGAAGCTTTCTGATTGCTTCTTATTTCTTCTGAAGGACATAATATTTTTTCACATCCCACAATACTGTGAACGCAAAGTAATAAGTAAAGAAGGAACAATTTTCCCAACGCCATTGTGAAGGAAGATACATCAGTTGTGCATGCAAGGAAGTTTGATCAAATCCAAAACCAAAGACCACGCATAGCTCAAGGGAAAACTGCCAAAGAGAAATCATTCTCATGCCTTGGGGGAGAAAAAGATAGAATGAAGTTTAAGATTTCAAGCAGCCATAGAGAACAACAATTTCCCACGCGTGAGGAGAAAGAAGACAACAAGTTTTAAAAAAGAAGCAAAGGAGTAGGAGACCACGTGGGGGAGAAAACTAAATCCCATGCACCTGTCCACAGTTCCACGCCTTGGGGGTAGAAAAATATAGTAGGAGGTTTGCACATAAGACAAAACAAAAAAATATTCCAATAGGTTTCTAAAGGAGAAGGCGTAGCTCCCACGCATGGATTGAATTTCATGTTTTTTTGCTCTATTTTTGTTTGTTTTTGTAGCAAACTCCCACGCAAAGCCAAAAACAACAAGACCACATGTTGAAGGGAAGTAGAAGGCCACGTGGAGGAGATAGTAAAATAAAATGCACAGGTTTTAGAGGACTAGAAAATTCCAACGAATTTTCCAAGGAAACTCCCACGCATAGAAAGAAGATCATCACGCACCCACCAGGTATGTCCACATTGGGCGAATAATATCCCACGTTTGCATAAAGAAATCCCACGCAGGAAATAAAAAAGAAGTTTTCCATGCATTTTTATTGGAAAAGGTGGCCCATGATGAACTCAAAAATGGTTTCCACGTGCCAAAGAGAAGAGGGAGCTAAGTAAAAAGATTGAACAAAAAAATGCTTTCCACGCATAGGAAAGGAAAGAAATAGCACATTATGAAGGAAAGAGCAGCCACATGCCAAGAACAGGCAGAAAAGACCACATTAGATAAAAGGAATCCCACGCACATGCCACACAACCTAAGAGAGGGATTCATAGTAAAATACCCATGCATTTGTAGAAGGATGAAGAAACTGTACTCACGTATCTATCAAAGGATCACTAGGAAGAAGTAAATCTCAAAGTACGTGGTCATTAAAATTAGGCATTTTTATGCAAATAATAAGTTACGATTCGCTCATATCAAGGAGAATTTATTATTATTGTTATTATTTTTAAAATAATAGTAAAATCGAATTGTTCTTTGCACTGACAGGGATTTTGGAGACTGAGACCCGACCCCGCTTTCGTTGTTTTGTGTGCCTGAGTCATTTTTTTGTGAAATTCATCATGGCCAAAAAATCTAACAAATCTACAGGAGATCGAGGAAGCCAGTGGAGAAATCAAACAAATCCACCCTGAAATATTAATTTCAAGGAATTATCCCTCCCAGTTCCATTAAGTCAACATATGACAACATCACTGATACAAATCTTGGTCACATCAACATGCAACATTTTTGTGAGTGGGTGAAAACTGAAGGCAAAACCATTTTCTCATATAGACTTTACCATAGTGGTCTACCCCAAGAAGCAACATTTCATGTCTCGGTGCAGTGCCCAAAATTGGTTACTGCTTGGGCGAAGCATTATGATCTTTAGAGACGAGGAACATTTAAAGATAATCGTGAGCCTTTCCTCTTAATCACACTAGAGCATATTGAGGAATTGTTGGTATACTCGAATTTCCTGAGAATGCGGATATCACTCGCCAGTCTGCACAAGAATTATGGGATGAAGAACCCCTAAGATGGAGCAAGATGGTTAACAACAACTGGTTAGTAACCAAGAGACCTCGAATTGACAAGCTTCCCAAATAACTGTAACACGTTGAGTTTGTGGAAGAAATCAAGGATATGATCACTCTCCTAAGGTGAGATTTCGGTCTACCTTCTCCTAGGATTTTCCACCCATGGATGTATCAGTTTATCTATATCATCCTAGCCAAGAAAGAGTTTGTGGATTGGGCCACCATCATCAGTAACACCCTTCACAAACAATTGATAGAAGTTAAGATGACTAGATGCTTCTACATGACATCGTATCTGACTTATGCGGTAGCAAGAAGAAAGCTATTTTGGGACTTGAAACGAGAGGAGTCATGGGGCCGTTCGAATAGTGTTTTTCATTATTACCCTCAACTCAGTTTCAAAAATAGTTCTCACCATTTTAGAAGAGTCAACGATGCATTCACCTTCTACGTGATCCGGAACCTGAATCAGAATACTGAGGAAAGGTTTTCTAAAGAAGCCATGAGTGTCATTTCCCAATGGGGAACCTAGTTTATTCAATTTTAATCTTTTTCCTACATTCACGTGAGTGGCTTTGCTGGTACACCGTGAAAATTCCTAAGTACGTAAGTGACAGATGGGAATTAATGGAGCTAGCATGACAATTATTCCAAGTTCACTACCTTCTTAGTGACAAGCACCATTTAGGAATTCATTTCCCAATCCAAATTGGGGAATACCAATGTCCAAATATTTTCAGTGCACAACTCATGGAAAAAGAGTTCGCTCTCATAACCATCCATCCATATGTGAAGAGAGCCTAGTTTGATATCAATGGATATATGCAAAATATTCTGGGAGAAAAGTACCAACATAATCCTACCATGGAAGATTTTTGGGCTGCTTGTTCAGATGAACATGAGGTAAGAAGATGGGAGTACTCTCGCCTAACACTTTCTCAGATCAAGGCCTTCCGCATCAAGAGTCCTCCCAATTCATTCATAGATGATGATGAGGATGTCATTGATCCCTCATATGATGCAATTACTTTTACCCCATTACCTCAAATCGACTAGACCAAAAGAGATGAATTTTCTCTTGATGGCAAAACCAACCAATTATTGAAAGAAGCATATCTTGGTATGACAGAGAACTTGCCAAATTGCAATCAATTCCATATCATGTTTTGGGATCACAAAAATTGCCAATACGAGGGGGCCTCCATTCGACCAAAGTCTCTTCTCGATCAACCTCATTACCATCTAATCATACACAACAAGCAAGAAAGGAGTGGTTGCTGCAAAATCCACTTCGCCAAGTAACGTGTCACAAGGAGAAAGATCTGAACATCCTAACCCCAAAGAAGGAAAAGAGCGTGTGTCGGATTTTCTACCTCAAGTAGAGATTCTTCTACCCACATCGTTAATAGTGCTTAGAAGTTAGTAGTAAATGATCCTCAACCATGCTTCAAACAAGCATCCACTTAGGTGCAGGTAATTCAAATATCAAACACTTTGAGCCTATAGTTCATGAAGGGATTTCCCAAAATCTCCCGAATAATCAGGAAGTGGATATTGAGGTTATGTCTCCTCAAATCAAGGTCATAGATAGTATTCAAGAAGGATCTCATGATGTTGGAAATAATGAGAATATTGATTCAAACTCTAGGATTTTGTATGCTAAAATAGTCAATGATACTCCTTCCTGGGTTGATTCTGAAGTGAAGAAAAGGAAGAGAGTTGTCAAGCCAATTGACATTGATTTTGATACCCTTTTCAAACTTTTGAATGATGCCATTCCTAAGAAGCCTAAGCTACTTTCTCGAATAATGGTGGATAATGATGGAAACAAATTTGTAGACCTTGCCATTCCACAAGTTGATAAGGAGCGTGATGCTATGACACCTGCCGACTACGAAGTTTCAGACTTGGACTTGGAAGATCTACATTAGAAAGTGACATGGCGATGGCTCGAGATTCAATTGATATCATGCTAAAAAGACTTGAGAAATACAAGTCTCAAAACTATTAGCTCAAGGCTGAAAAGAATCAATTGGTGGAATATGTTCAACATTTTATAAATCCCATATCATCCACCTTTCTAGTACATGATGTAGTGGCTGCCCCAGATGAAGATACTCACAATTTGTCGAAAGAAATAAACACATTGGGCCATGTCACTAAAACTTGGCTTTCAAGAGATTCTCATTTTAGGCAGGGGACAATCAAAACCACGGTTAAGCTTCATGAAGATATCATTACGTATCTTGATCCAATTCTTTCTTTTAAAGAAAATTTTGTTTTGGATGAGATATTGCCCAGTTTACAAGAGATGACAAGTATGGAATCTTCAATTTTAGCTATTGAACTAATTATCAAATTTGAACATCGAGGGACATGTTTTCTTTGGTGTCTACATCTCAAATCAAGAAAAACACTTCTCGAGGATTCTATGATCCATTATGAAAGCATGTGTAATGAAGCCTTCACTTCACTCTCCTTGATTTGGGAATTCATGGTGAGATTCCTTGTAACCTCGTAAATGAGCATAATCAAAGGTGTTAGAAGAAGTAGGTGGAAGAGAAATTTTCACAACTATTTAAGGACATGTACACTGCTGCCAACAATTTCTCATCAGTTTGAATGGAGCGGTGTATCAAATTAAAGAACTTATTTGAGAACACTCAATCCAAAATTGTTAATTTAAATGATATGCCAAGTAGAATTCTTGAATTATAGGTATTTTGTGAGGCTATTCTTCTACCAAGTGAACCTCTAGAAGAAGAAAAGATGTTTGAAACTTTAGGAAGGTTTAGATCCTTTCAACTGGAAAAAGTGGCACATCCTAATTTCACTGGAGGTTCAGGGAGTTGATTTTCTTGGTATCTAACGAAGTGGGAGAGTCCATTTCTCATGCGCTTGAGATAGGACGGACCCCATTTCAATGGATAAGGCACTGGTTATTATTGTATATTTTAAATGGTGTTGTTATTTGTTTTCAGAAAAAAATGGATATTTTAAGTAATTTCTATTTTTGATTTATCTTTAATAAAGTTGTTGAAAAAGTCAAAGGTCACTTAAGTGCATTATTTAATGATCATGTAAAACCCTAACTAGTTTGTAACCAACTTTTGGGTTATAAAAGGAAGTGATGGGCTCATTTGTAAAGGTGACTTTTGAGAGAGGAGAAGAAATACTTTTGTGTGTAAGCTTTGTTTCAAGAAGAAAATGTTTGTTCTTTTGTGAAAAATTTTAGAGTTAATGAAATACGAACTCTGTGTCTCATTCATTATCTCTTGTAACATTTGATGTTCTTATGTTCATTAGATGCTAGGTGTTTGAATCTTGCATGCAAATATTATCTTTGATCTTATTGTCAAGTTTATTAATCAGTTGTTCTAGTTCAAGTGATCAAGCTCGATTATCTACTTGCTCATGTGTGTTCCCTTTTACACATTCTTGTTTGGCTAACTCAAACTCTATTTTATTTGTGTTAGTTATTTGTCTTTCCTCTTCATGCAATATTAGGCTCTGTTTTTACCTAACTCTTGCATGTTCTTTCAATTCATTCCATTCCACTCCTTTCCTTCATTCTATTCCATCTCCCTCATTCACTTTTCTTTCCATTGATGTTCCAAAACACCCCCCACATACAATTTTGAATGTATAGATGTAAATATAGTTTTGGTTTTCAATAAAGGCAACCTCACCTTCATTGAGGAGGGACTTCATTCCCACACTATTGCATGTCATTTGCATGCATGCAAATCCATATGCTAACATTTTTGGCGACTCGTTGGGGATTTAGGAATCGTTAACTAGTGCTTGGTTAAATCTTTATGACTATCCCCTCTGCACAAGCTCAGTTCTTCAACCGAACCTTGTGCCCGATGAAGATTTCCAAGGAGACATTACTTCCAACCTTCGAACAGTAGCTTAGGAAAACCATGAAAGCTTGCAGAAATTTGTGGCTATGACAAAGAAATCTACATCGAAGACCTTAGAAGAAGAGCACCCGCACTTGTGGCCAGAAGACCTCCTAGACACGTGTTGATCATTGTTCACCAACGTGGTCCTCTTCCACCAAGGTAATAAGTTGTATGACTATTACAAGTAACCCACCTATCTTACAACCAAATCTTGTTTTTGTAGATCCTCAAGAAGACATATCATCAGATTTGAGGACACCTATTTTGGAAAAGTGCATAAATAACTATCATTTTCATGTCGCCGCATCAGTACTAGATAATGAAGAAGAGAAATCCGTGAGATTTTCTAGAGCTATTCAGGTGCAAATAGCTCAAGAAAGAGAGTGAAGAGAAAAGGCTAGAGCTGGTGAAACACACCAGTGATCCCTTCACAATAAAGATTCCAAACTGGAAGGAAAGAGGTTTACGCGAGGAAAAAAGATAAAGGTAGATCTGACCCCACTTTTTACTTTCAAAGAAAATTTGGTTTCAAGTTATCTCCTCCAAAGAAGAACACACCTCGTAGATCTGTAAGCCTTGCATCATGTCCCTGAAAGAATAAGTAAGGAAGAAATCACTACCAGTCAAGCACTTGTCCTTGCTCACATTGTTTTACCTTTGCATACCACCTTTCCCAAAATGGCAGTCAACGTACCATGGGGAAATGCCATAGGCCCATTGGCCTTACCTGCTCGACATGAACTCCCACAAGGATCAAGAAAGATTCTTCCCAAGTTAGACGGAGATGGGAAGACGTCACCAGATGACCATATTTCTACCTTTTCACTGCATGTGTTGTTTTTCGATAGAATATGAAGATGTTGCTATATGTCTCTTTGTCGAAACATTGCATGATGTTTTTGTAGATTGGTTTCATCATCTGCCCAATGGATGTATCAAAAATTGGAATGATATGAAAACTAAGTTTTAAAATCGATTCAAGATGGTAGAAGATGAACATGCTCTTCTTGCCCAACTATCTCAGGCCAAGAAAGAGCCAACATAACCCATCAGGAATTTCATGGCTAAATTCAACAAAATGGTGAACAAAGTTCCCATCGGGATTCATCCAAACCTTGATGGACAAAAATGTTTCTTTATTAACGCACAACAACCAGAAGTGTGCTATCAGCTAATAAGGGCTAGGTGGATACTTTGGAACTCGCTCAATCTTTGGCCATAGAAATTGAAGATGACTTAATCATGGTAGGAAAATTCAAGAAAAATTCCCTAAAAGGAAAGAGTCAAGAAACTCCCAACGCTTCAGAAACTATACTCACTAAGTTGGCTAATGATGTGGTGGCTTTGAAAAAGCAAGTTTCTTAAAGTAGTAAACTTGCTCCTTACAAAGACATCCCAAGAAAAAGATACATTCCCAACAAAGCCAGGATTACAAGTGCTCCAACAAGGCTTGCTATTGAAGCAGCTCCCGCAACTAATTCAAAATGTGATGTCATTGAAGAAAGTGATGATGAGATTGAAGTCATCGAGGTTGATGAGGAAGATCCGGATTCTGAGACATCTAAACCTGAAGTTGAAGATCTGATGGGGAAAGTAATAATCATTTCTTTGAGTACCATTCCGATGAGGAAGATGAATACGAAGAAATTATAGAAGATATGAATAGTCAATCCTTCACTATCTTCACATGCTCTCAAAAAAAGGAGCAGGATACCACTAAGGTGGGAGATAAAGAGGTTTCTACAGAAACTCCCAAAGAATCTAAGACAAATGAGGCTCCTAAAGAGTCCAAGGCGACTAAGGTTTCAAAGGTCAAGACTATCTTAAAGAAAGGAGGGCCTTTGTTAGATCAATCGGTTGGTAAACCAACTACGAAGAAAGCTTCTTCTTCCACATCAGTGTCAACCAAGCCCGAGGCCAAGGTCAAAAGTGTGCCATCATCAAGTTTGAAAGAACTTATATCTGAGACATCAAGTATGGTTACTTTGCCTAAATTTGATATCATTGATCATATCAATAAAACAAAAATTTCCATGTCACAAGCAGAATACTTGAAGTCCAATAAGAATCAACTCGATAAATTGGTCCAGTTTATCAAAGGTGACTCTACTATTCATTCCTCCAAAGGAATTCTAAAAACTCCCAAAGATGGGAAAACTCAAAATATTGTGGTGGCCACAACACCTTCAAATGAAAAGATCGAACCTTCCTTTGTGTCCTTTCTGATCAACGAATGCAAATTAAGTAATTGCATTATAGACTCTGGGGCCTCAGATAATGTGATGCTAGTAAAAGTAGCACATGCTTTTGGTTTGACTTGTACGAGAACATTCGGATCATGTTACTCCATGGAAACCAAGAAATTTCCTCTAATCAGGCAGATTAAAGACACCCAAATGGTTTTAGCCCAATTCCCTCAAAAGCGAGTTAAGGTAACCATTTTAGTCGCAAATATTCCCGCCTCGTATGGAATGTTGTCGAGAAAGAAATTTTGCAGAGATTTGGGTGGTGAGATTCAAATGGACTGGTCTCACACCATGATTACTATCAATGGAGAAATGAAAAAGCTTATGCCGGAAGCTCGGGAAAAGTTCACACTAACTAAAATTGAAGATCCTCGTGCACAGATCCTTTTCCAAGGCTCAAGTATGGGTAATTATATGATGACTGCAGAAATTTATACCCCTGAGATCACTTGCCAAGATTCCAATGAGGTCTAGACTCTTGAGTTCGATGGAAGTTGTTGCTCGATGGGTTCTAGTGAAGGAGTGGTGCTCATATCTCCAAATGATAAAATATTTCCTTTTTCCTACAAACTTGAATTTTCAAATACTAATAACACTGTAGAGTATGAGGCATTAATCCTTGGCCTTCAAGCTGCAGAGGAGAAAGGGATAAAAATTTTGGAAGTCTTTGAAGGTGTGGAATTGATCGTGAAACAAGTACTAAATCAGTTCCAAGTAAAGAATGGTCATTTGAGACACTACAGAAATAAAGTGTGGGACGTAATAGAGGTCTTCGATGCTTTTTCCATAAAATATGTCCCTCACGAAAAGAATTACAAAGTAGATTCTCTAGCATTCTCAAATTCATTAATGATTCCTCATTCATAATTTGATCAAGTCAAATACACCATTGAAATTGTTTATAGGCCAAGTGTTCCTAACAATGTAGAAAATTGGCAAGTATTTAATGTTGATCAACAAATTATTGCCTTATTGGAAAAGAGAGAAAATTTTGAACAATTGTACTTTGAAGGAAGTGATTCTACATTTTGTGAATCAACTACCTCACCCATTCAAAAAGGAGGTGAGAACAAAGATCCTGGTGATGACATCATTCAACTCAAAGGAAATAAAATTCCCAAAGGATTGGTTTCACTTGAAGAACTTTTTGAAAAACATGATTGGTTTATCAAAGAGAAAGAGCAGGCAGGACTTACGAATTCTACTGACTATGAGCAAGTTAATATCGGTACCAAGGATAAACCTCACTTGATCAATAGTGGTAAGTGTTGCTCACCTGAGGAGCATAGGGAATTCATAAGCCTCCTTACCAAATATTCTGATGTTTTGGCTTATTCATATGAAGACTTGAAGTCTTTCCAACCAGGGAAATGGAGCATGCCATACCCTTGAAGCCTGCTACAGTTCCATTCAGGAAAAATCAAAGACAATATAATCCCAAAATTGCAGGGACAATATTTCATGAAGTTCAAAAATGCTAGATGCATGAATAGTGTTTCCTATTCGACATTCGACTTGGATAGCTAATATTGTACCAATTCACAAGAAAAATGGAGAAATTAGGATTTGCATGGATTTCCACAATCTTAATCAAGCTTCATTGAAGGATAACTACCCACTGCCAATCATGGACCATATTTTGCAGGTAGTAACTAGATCAAAAATGTTATCTATGCTAGATGGCTTCTCTGGATATAATCAGATTGAAGTGGCTAGAGAAGATAACATAAAACCACGTTCACTACCCCCTGGGGTACATTTGCATATAGAAGAATGCCCTTTAGTTTGATCAATGTTGGTGCTACTTTTCAAAGGGCCATGGATATGGAATTTGTAGATTATAAAGACAAGATCATTGTGATATACCTAGATGACTTGACAGTGTTCTCTAAGAAATGAGAAGATCACCTAAGGGATTTGGAGAAAATATTGTAAAGGTGCAGGCTTCATAAGATCTCACTAAATCCAAAAATGTATGTGTTTGGAGTTACAGAAGGGAAAATCCTAGGTCATATTGTTTCTAAGGAAGGAACTAAGATCAATCTTGAACGCGTTCAAGCTATAAAAATATTTCCTTGCCTACAAGTAAGCCTGGAGTCCACTCATTCTTCGGGAAGGTGAACTTTTTGAGAAGGTTCATGCCAGATTTTACCGAGATGACTAAAGAAATCGCTGATATGATGAAAGGAAAAGAATCCTTCAAATGGTCAAAGGAAGGTAGAGAAGCATTTGAGAAAATCAAGGGTGCTATTGCAAAAGCTCCTACATTGGTATGTCCTGATTTTAAAAAGGATTTTATAATTTATTGCTATGCTTCTCTGCACACAATCTCTGCCATTTTGACTCAACACAATCAAAAGGGTATCAAATCTCCTATCGCATTCATGAGTTTGGGATTCAAGAAACATGAAATTAATTACACTCCTCTTGAGAGACATGTGTACGTGGTGGTGAGAGCCCTAAAACACTTAGGTATTACGTGTTGAATTCTCACACCAAAGTCTTAGTTTCAAACACCGCAGTGAAATCAATGTTGACACAATAGAAACCGGGATCTAAAAGAGGTAATTGGGTCTCCAAGATCCAATAATATGATTTGGACATCAAGCCTATCAAGTTGGTTGAGGAAAAGGACTCTGCCAACTCATTGCAGAGAATGAACCACGAGATAACTCCGAAGAAGAACTAGTTGAAGAAAATTTACCATTGGTAGTTTTTGTCAGTACCACAGATGAATGGTATTCTAATATTTCCTACTTCCTCACATATGGTGAGTGTCCAGAGAATCTGACAACTAAGGAGAAATGAGCTATCAAACTAAGAGTTTTAGGTACATCATCTGGGATAACACATTGTTCAAGAAAGGAATTGACGACATGTTCCTCAGATGTGTTGATAAAGAGAAACAACCTAGATTGTTGGAAGCTTTCCACAATCATCCTTGTGGTGGTCATTTCTCTGGCCCAGTAACAACCCATTAAATTCTTAGAGCACATTATTACTAGCCCACTATGTTTTCTGATGCTCAGAAGTGGGTGACAAAATGCGAAGCTTGTCAACAATTTGTTGGAAGACCAAAATTGGCAGCTTTGCCTTTGAAGCCAGTTGTCATTGAAGAAACCTTTCAACAATGGGGTTTAGATTTTATCGGGGTTTTGAATCCTAATTCTAGTGCTGGTCATACTCACATGCTCACCACCATTGACTACTTTACAAAGTGGGTGGAAGCTATACCGATGAAACAAAAATCTACTACGGTAATCTACGATTTCATCAAAGAAAATATATTGGTTTGTTATGGAATTCCACACAAGATTGTGATGGACAATGCCTCATATTTTTCTTCTGCAGAGATGATAGGTTTTTGTTATAGATATGGGATATCCTTGTCTCATTCATCAGATTACTACCCTTAGGGAAATGGTCAGGCTGAATCCAGTAACAAAAACCTCATTACTATTGTGCGCAAGTTAGTCGAAGAAAATCAAAGAACTTGGCATAAAAAGTTATATGATGCATTGTGGGCTGACCGTATAACTACCAAAAGGGAAATCAAGATGTCTCCATTTCAACTTTTATATGGAACCGATGCTCAAATTCCCATCACACTGGAGTTACCAGCATTAAAATTAGCTCAGGCAGTTGATGATGAATGCTTCACCAATGCATTAGATAAAAGGATCATGTTCCTAAGAAAGCTCGAGGAACAAATAAGTCAAGTGGAAAACAAGATTGAGGAACATCAATGGAAGGTAAAGAAATTGTTTGACAGGAAAACTAGGGAGAAACAATTTTAAATCTATGACTTAGTTCTTCTTTGGGACAAAAGATGTGAGCCAAAAGGAAAGCATGGAAAGTTTGACTCACTGTGGTTAGGCCCGTTCAAAATAAGAAACTTCTGTGGAGTAGTAGTTATTACTTGGCATATCCTAATGGAACTCATTTTCCTTTGCCCTATAGTGGGCAATATCTCAAGCACTATCAAAATTGAAAACAGGTTGTTCCCCATATGTACATAGGTAATTAGGATTTTGGTTTGTTTGTTTCCATGTTTTTCGGTCTCCTCTCTTGTGTCGCCCCATTTTTGTGCCCCATCATTTTGAGATCATGTTCATGAATATATTGGTCTAGGTCTATTGCTGCATCCATGAAGTCCTTGTCCCCAATTAGAGCCAATTGTTATCAGCTAATTTTGACTTTGCAAAATTATAAAAAAAAATAATGAAAATTTTGAAAATTTTCAAAATTTTTACTTTGCGTGGTTCATTGCCCTCATCGCGATCATCTCATTTTTGTGATCGTTTCGGTCTTCATTTCATCCTTTTCAGGTGAGAATTCTTCCCGCCAGGGTTTAAATCGCATTAAAATACATTAAAATTAATTAATTAATTAATTAATTGCTCCTTGTTTGATAAAATTAATTCTTAAATAACTTGAGAGTATTTAATAAAATAAATATTAATTAAAAGTTCATTCAACAAATTTTTATTGCCAGGAAGTAAGCTTATGCTTCCAACTCACGGAATGCCAATTTGGCTTCCCGAACCTAGATTTCCCCTTTCCTAGCAATCTTCTTTAAATTTCCCACTTGTGGGATTTTCTCCACCAATTGCCAAATCAGGGATTGGCTAACAGGCAGAAATCTCCCAATTTCCCACATGGGGAAATTGAACGGGGATTGCCAACCCACTTTGCCATTCCCATTGGCAATTGGCCGTTGCTTTCCCCATTTCCCCCTGGCACTTAAGTCCACTACCCGGAAGAGAGGAAGTTGGATTAATCCTCATAACTTCCTCCATCAAACTCGTTGGAAAGAGTCGTGCGAAGCTTTCCGATTGCTTCTTATTTCTTCTGAAGGACATAATATTTTGTCACATCCCACAATACTGTGAATGCCAAGTAAGAAGTAAAGAAGGAACAATTTTCCCAATGCCATTGTGAAGGAAGATACATCAGTTGTGCATGCAAGGAAGTTTGATCAAATCCAAAACCAAATTCCACCCACAGCTCAAGGGAAAAATGCCAAAGAGAAATCATTCTCATGCCTTGGGGGAGAAAAAGACAAAATGAAGTTTAAGATTTCAAGCAGGCCATAGAGAACAACAATTTACCACACGTGAGGAGAAAGAAGATAGTAAGTTTAAAAAAAAAAAGCAAAGGAGCAGGAGACCACGTGGGGGAGAAAACCAAATCCCATGCACCTGTCCACAGTTCCATGCCTTGGGGGTAGAAAAAGATAGCAGGAGGTTTGCACATAAGATAAAAAAAAATTATTCCACGCAGGTTTCTAAAGGAGAAGGCGCAGCTCCCACACATGGATTGAATTTCATGTATTTTTGCTCTATCCCACGCACAGCCAAAAGACAACAAGACCACATGCTGAAGGGAAGTAGAAGGCCACGTGGAGGAGATAACAAAATACAATGCGCAGGTTTTAGAGGACAACAAATTCCAACGCATTTTCCAAGGTAGCTCCCATGCATAGAAATAAGATCATCATGCACCCACCAGGTCTGTCCACACTGGGGGAAGAAAATCCCACATTCGCATAAAGAAATCCCACACAAGAAATAAAAAGAGAAGCTTTCCATGCATTTTTATTGGAAAAGGCGGCCCATGCTGAACTCAAAAATGGTTTCCACGTGCCAAAGAGCAAAGGGAGCTAAGTAAAAAGGTTGAACAAAAATCAACTTTCCACGCATAGGAAAGGAAAGAAACAACACAATCTGAAGGAAAGAGCAACCACGTGCCAAGAACAGGCAGAAAATACCACGTTAGATAAAAGGAATCCCATGCAAATCCCACGTATCTTGAGAGAGGGATTCACAACAAAATACCCATGCATTTGTAGAAGGATCAAGCAAGTGTACTTGTGTATCTATCAAAGGATCGCCAGGAAGAAGTAAATCTCAAAGTATGTGGTCATTAAAATCAGGAATTTTACGCAAATAATAAGTTACGATTCACTCATATCAAGGAGAATTTTCTCTGGAGAATTAAATAAAAATTCAAAATATTAAAATCGGGTGATTTTATTTATTTTAAAAAAATAATAATAACAATTGTCACCAGGATCGAAAATTGTAATTGGGACTATTTATTATTATTGTTATTGTTTTAAAAAAATAGTAAAATCGAATTGTTCTTTGCACTGACGGGGATTTTGGAGACTGAGACCCAACCCCGATTGCATTGTTTTGCATGCTTGAGTCATTTTTCTGTGAAATTCATCATGGCTGAAAAATCTAACAAATCTGCAGGGAGATCGAAGAAGCCAGTGGAGAAATCAAACAAATCTACCCTGAAATATGAATTTCAAGGAATTATCCCTCCTAATTCCATTAAGTCAGCATATGACAACATCACTGATACAAATCTGGGTCACATCAACATGCAACAGTTCTACGAGCAGGTGAAAACTGAAGGCAAAACCATTTTCTCATATAGACTTTCCCATAGTGGTCCACCCCAAGCAACAACATTCTCATGTCTCTAGAATTGGTTATTGCTTATGTGAAGCATTATGATCCCGAGAGACGAGGAATTTTTAAAGATAATCGTGAGGATTTCCTCTTAATCACACCAAAGCATGTTGAGGAATTTCTTGGTATACCCGAATTTCTCTAGAATGCATACAAGAATTCTAGGATGAAGAACCCTTGAGATGGAGCAAGATGGTTAACAACAACTATTTAGTAACCTAGAGACCTCGAATTGAAAGGCTTCCCAAAGAACTGTACTGCATTGAGTTCATGGAAGAAATCGGGGATATGATCACACTCCTAAGTTGAGTTTTTAGTTTACCTTCTACTAGGATTTTCCACCCATGGATGTATCAGTTTATCTGTATCATCCTAGCCAAGAAAGAGTTTGTGGATTAGGCCACCATCATCAGTAACACCCTTCACAAACAATTGATAGAAGTTAAGATGAATGGATGCTTCTACATGACATCGTATCTGACTTATACGGTAGAAAGAAGAAATCTATTTTTGGGACTTGAAACGATAGGAGTCATGGGGCCATCGAACATTGTTTTTCATTATTACCCTTAACTTAGTTTCAAAAATAGTTCTCATCATTTTAGAAGAGTCAATGATGCATTCACCTTCCGCGTGATTTATAACCTGAATTAGAATACTGAGGAAAGGTTTTCTAAAGAAGCCATGAGTGTCATTTCCCAATGGGGAACCTGGTTTATTCAATTTTCATCTTTTTCCTACATTCACGTGAGTGGCTTTGTTGGTACCCTTTGGAAACTTCCTAAGTACATCAGTGACAAATGGGCATTAATGGAGCTAGCATGACAATTATTCCAAGTTCACTTCCTTCTTAGTGACAAGCACCGTTCAGGAATTCATTTCCAAATCCAAATCGGGGAATACCAATGTCCAAATCTTTTCAATGGACAACTCATGCAAAAAGAGTTCACTCTCATAACCATCCATCCATATGTGAAGAGAGCCCAATTTGATATCAATGGATATATGCAAAATATTTTGGGAGCAAAGTACCAACATAATCCTACCATGGAAGATTTATGGGCTGCTTGTTTGGATGGATATGAGGTAAGAAGAAGGGAGTACTCTCGCCTAACACTTTCTCATATTAAGGCCTTCCACATCAAGAGTTCTCCCGATTCATTCATAGATGATGATGAGGATGTCATTGATCCCTCATATGATGCAGTTGCTTTTACCCCATTACCTCGAATTAACTGGACCAAAAGAGATGAATTTTCTCTTGATGGTAAAAACCAACCAATTATTGAAAGAAACATATCTTGGTATGACAGAGAACTTGCCAAATTGCAATCAATTCTAGATCATGTTTGAGGATCACAAAAATTGCCAATACGAGGGGGCCATCAACCTCATTACCATCTAACCATACACAAAAAGCAAGAAAGGAATGGTTGCTGAAATCCACTTCACCAAGTAACGTGTCACAAGGAGAAAGATTTAAAGATCCTAACCCCGAAGAAGGAAGAGTGCCTGTGTCTGGATTTTCTACCTCAAGTAGAGATTCTTCTAACCACATCGTTAATAGTGCTCAGAATTTGGTAGCAAATGATCCTCAGCCATGCTTCAAACAAGCATCCAATCAAGTGCAGGAATTCAAATATCAAACACTTCAGAGCATGTAGTTCATGAAGGGATTTCCCAAAATCTCCCGAATAATCAGGAAGTGGATATTAAGGTTGTGTCACTAAAACTTGGCTTTCGAGAGATTCTCATTTTAGGCCATGGGACAATCAAAACCATAGTTAAGCTTCATGAAGATATCATTTTGTATCTTGATCCAATTCTTTCTTTCAAAGAAAATTTTGTTTTGAATGAGATATTGCCCAGTTTACAAGAGATGACAAGTATGAAATCTTCAATTTTAGCTATTGAACTAATTATCGAATTTGAACATCAAGGGACATGTTTTCTTTGGTGTCTACATCTCAAATCAATAAAAATAGTTCTCGAGGATTCTATGATCCATTATGAAATCATGTGCAAAGTGAAACCTTCACTTCACTCTCCTTGATCCAGAATTCATGACCGAGATTCCTTGTAACCTCGTAAATGAGCATAATCAAAGGTGTTCCTTGGAGCAGATGGAAGAGAAATTTTCACAACTATTTAAGGACATGTACACTCGCCAACAATTTCTCATGAAGTTTCAATGGAGCGGTGTATCAAATTAAAGAACTTATTTGAGAACGCTCAATCAGAAATTGTTAATTTAAATGATATGCCAAATAGAATTCTTGAATTGCAGGTATTTTGTGAGGCTATTCTTTAACCAAGTGAACCTCTAGAAGAAGAAAATATGTTTCAAACTTTAGGAAGGTTTAGATCCTTTCAACTGGTAAAAGCGGCAGATCCTAATTTCACCAGCGGTTCAGGGAGTTGATTTTCTTGGTATCTAATGAAGTGGGAGAGTCCATTTCTCATACACTTGAGATAGGCGGACCCCATTTCAATGGATAAGGCACTAGTTATTATCGTATATTTTAAAAGTGTTATTTGTTTTCGGGAAACAATGGATATTTTAAGTAATTTCGATTTTTTAGTTGTCTTTAATAAAGTTGTTGAAAAAGTCAATGGTCACTTAAGTGCATTATTTAATGATCATGTAAAACCCTAACTACTTTGTAACCAACTTTTGGGTTATAAAAGGAAGTGAGAAGCTCATTTGTAAAGGTGAATTTTGAAAGAGAAGAAGAAATAATTTTGTGTGCAAGATTTGTTTCAGGAAGAAACTTTGTTTTCTTTTGTGAAAACATTTTGGAGTTAATGAAATACGAACTTTGTGTCTCATTCATTGTCTCTTGTAACATTTGATGTTCTTATGTTCATTAGATGTTAGGTGTTTGAATCTTGCGTGCAAATATTATCTTTGATCTTATTATCAATGTTATTAATCAGTTTTTCTAGTTCACAGTGATCAAGCTCTGATTATCTACTTGCTCATGTGTGTTCCCTTTTACATGTTCTTGTTTGGCTAACTCAAACTCTGTTTTATTTGTGTTAGTTATTCATCTTTCCTCTTCATACAATATTAGGCTTTGTTTTTACCTAACTCTTGCATATTATTTCAGTTCATTCCATTCCACTCCTTTCCTTCATTTTATTCCATCTCCCTCATTCACTTTTCTTTCCATTGATGTTCCAAAATGCCCCCCACATACAATATTGAATGTACAGATGTAAATACAGTTTTGCTTTTCAATAAAGGAAGCCTCACCTTCATTAAGGAGGGACTTCATTCCCACACTGTTGCATATCATTTGCATGCGTGCAAATCCATATGCTAACACATCGTGCAAGTTGTAGCAAAAGCTACACCTTCTTCTACAACCAGGAGGTTTTCAAAATTCAAGCCATGCAATGATCCAGAGGATTTTTCACTATGAAAATTTTCCCTAAACTTCCATAAAATTGAACCATACTGAAGGGATTATTGAGACCTTTCCGACGGTATGCTGAACTAGAAACAGAGTCCGTATGCAAATTCTATCGCCGGTCGAAGATGGGCCTCCAAATGGGTCAACTCTGGTCAATAGGTCAACCAAAGTGGACCAATGACAAGGTGACACGTGGCAGTTGGTGATGAGGAAAAATTGATAGTACTGTAATGTTTCAAAATCAGTTCCATGGTATAGATCTCATCACAAGCTTTCCGGCGTATTTTGAACGGACCAAATGAGTTCGTATGCGAAAGATATGCATAGTCAAAGTGGTCAAATGATGACGTGGCACACTCTAACGTAGACAAATGGCGTATTATGGGCGTGACACTTGGCAGGTTTGTAGTGGATTTATATTTTAAAAAAATATATTTGTAAAAATCCATTTAATCCATTCCATGTGAATAAATTCAAATCCCATGGTATAAGGAGGATTTTGTGGCCAAAAAAGCTATTTTAAGGCTTATCTTATCTCTTTCCCACCAAACGTGGGGTCAATGGCTAAATTGGGCTCCTAAACCTATGGAAGGGGGATTTGAACCTTTTCCAAAATAGTAATCAGTCTTACCAAGCTGCCACTTTGTAGCAAGTGATAGAGAAGGAGATCACATCTATTTAAAGGGAAGCTTTTGGTAGGTTAAAAAGGGGGACAGCGAAGGACCAGTTTGCAGAGATCACAATTTTCGAGGCACTTATGGTCCGAATTAGGACTTGGTGTAAAAATGAAAGTTGTTCACAATTCTGAGAGATTTCCAGAAAGGTAACTTTTGTTTCATGAAGTGCTATATATTTTTTTGTGTAGGCGTTTTTCCATCGCAGTTTCACAGAACAGGCACGAGGGGCAAGCAGAGATCTGTATTTTGCATCCACTTCTGATCCGAATCAGACCATGAAGTAAAAAGGGAAGTTTTTAATAATTTCCTAAATTTTCTATAAATTTAAACCTTATTTGTATAGGTCTTTTATATTTCAAGTTGTAGACATTTTTGAACGTATTTGCACAGGGAACAAACAGAAGAAATACTGTAGGAGCCACGGATGAACTTGGGAATGATTATGGTAAATTGCAGAGTTCCATGAGGTTTGAATCAGCTCATTTGCAGGTATAAAGGTATGTTAAGTCAATATTGAAGGGATATTGTACTTCATTGGACGTTTAATGGATCGATTCACTTTTTGTGAATGAGATGTAGCCTTCGGGTGAACTCCGTTATCAATTTCTTGTTTTGTGGATTTGTGCATTTCAGTTTTTAAAAGATTTTTATCAGTTGAAATTCATCATTGGATTAATTTTATTAATTGATAAAATAAGTATAAAACTGGAGTAAATGGATTGAAGGAACTTTCAGTATCCATAACCCACAACAAGATTTGAATACACTTATCATCTTAGATTCAAATGTCAGTTTGAGTGTATGATTAAAAATCAACTGTGAAGTAAAATGGATTTGTATTAGATTCAAGCGATTCACTTAAAGTTGAAAAATCGGATTAATTGGTCTTTTTGGAAGAGTTGAGGATTTGGGTTTCAAGACACCTAAAAATTGGATCAAATTAACTCAAGATCAATGTTGAGTCTGTAAATTTCAAAATCTGGAAATTTTCTAAGTACTTCAAAAAAAAAATTAAGTACCATTTTCAGATCATGCAAGATACACCATAGAGAACATCAGAAGCAACTCTGTCACCACAAAGCAGTCAATCATTGAATAGTCCTACGCATCGGAAAACATAGTCCTAGTGAGATTTATAATATTGATACAACTAATTCATTTTAAATTTTCATATTGTTTTCTCAAGCTATAGATCTAACATATTTTGAAGAGGCTATAAAGAATGAAGTTTTGGCAAAAGTTACAGATGATGAGATAAATGATATAGAGAAGAATCAGACATGGGAGACGATGGGTCTTCCAAAAGGAAAGGATGTGATAGGAGTGAAGTAAGGCTAGTTGGAAGAGGCTTTATGCAGCAATATGGAGTTGATTACAATGAAGCGTTTGAACTTGTAGCACGTTTAGACATGGTAATAATGGTTTTAGCATTTGCAGCTCAAAACAAATGGCCTATTTATCATATGGATGTAAAATCAAAATTTTTGAATGGTTTCCTTGAAGAGGAAGTTTATGTGAATCAGCCAGAAGGTTATGATATTGAAAGTCATGAAGGAAAGGTATACATGTTAAATAAAGCACTTTATGGTCTCAAGAAAGCACCTAGAGCTTGGTAAAGCAGAAATGATTCTTATTTGATTAATTATTTTAGTTGGAGCAGTAGTGACCCTACCTTATTCAACAAGATCAATGAGCAAGGTAATATTCTAATTTTTTTATACATAGATTATTTGAGCATTACTAGAATTCTATCTATAGATTCATTCAAATCAGCCATGAAAAGAGAATTTGAGATGATAGATGATGGAGTCCAATAATTAGAAGGTGAAGTTTTTATTTTAAAAGCAAAGTATGCAAATGATATTTTAAAAATATTTAACATGTTTAATTGTAAGCCAACACCAACACTAGTTGTAGTAGGTTTAAAGTTGAACAAATAGGATAGCAGACCATTGCTGGATCCAACATTGTTTAAAAAGTTAGTTAGATGTATTATGTAATTGACTGTCACAAGGCCTAATATTATGTATGGTGTGAGCCTCATATCAAGGTTAATGAAATATCCAAAAGATTCACATTGGCAATATGGAAAAATAATTTTGAGGTATGTGTGTGGAACAAAGAATCATGGAATTTTATATTCAAGTTCATATGAGTTCAAGATCATTGGGTATAAGGATAGTGATAGTGTCAGAAGTATAGATGACAGGAAAAAAAAATCTGGCCATACTTTTCACTTTGGAATACGAGTGGTTTCATGGGTATCAAAGAAGTAGCCCATATTCACGTTATCTTTAGAAGAAGAAGTAGAGTATGTAATAACAATAGGAACAACATGTCAAATTGTGTGGATGAGAAGAGTGTTGAAAGATTTAAGGCAGAATCAAGAGGACACTATGCATATTTTTTGTGAAAACAACTAAGCAATCGCATTGTCAAAAAATCATTTTTTTCATAAGAGGAGAAAGCATATTGATACGAGGTATCATTTCATTAGAGAGTTGATAAACAAAAAAGAAGTTCAATTTTAATTTTTCAGATTCGAAGATTAGTTTGCAGATATTTTTGCAAAGGCTTTGGCAAAGGAATTTTTCGAGCTGGGATAATTTTAGTGGCAAATATTTGTAATATGGTGAAAAACTCATTTTAGAAAAATTTGAAAAGGAAAAATTTTCTAGTGTAGGTCAGTGTCTTGTTCACCTAAAATTTATAGTATAATGTTTTTTAGGGATCGGATTCACCTACATTTGAAAACATCTCCTATAAAAACCTAGGTGATTCGTCGGTAGTATACTACTAACTAATTACTAGTTGAGGTATTGGCATATCAAGTACTATGAACTTGCGTACTCTAAGCATCAATGCTTAGTGCAGATCTATTTTGAATTTTGAATTTGGGCGACAAGGAGATTTCACTGACGCATGATAGCAAGGTTGTTGTCATGTGACAAAAACCTTGTTGTCACGCATTAGAGACCTTATTGTTGAGAAATAGAAAGGTTTTTATCACATGACAATAAATTTGTTGTCACATGAGAGAAACCTTATTGTCACATGTCTTGAAAATAAAATCTTATTTTGGGTGAAAATGTTGCAAAAAAATCCCAAAAAAATTGCCAGTTTCGCGAAAGTGGTTCTGGGCATATTTGCTAGGGATTTTCCACCATCGATTTCCCAGAGCTCTCTTAAAATGAATCTGATTTTTGAGTACTTGAGAGGTTATTTTGGAAATATAAACACAACTCCCGAATAGTAAAAGCTACATGTTAAATAAGTTAGAAAACAACATTTTGATTGTTTCATATAGTTCATAGCTTGTTAGATTCCTATTTTAATTAGAATTCTATTCTTAGGAAATAGACAGAGTCAATTAAATAAATAAATAAAAATCTATGCATGTTTTTGAAATAGAAGACTCCAGTTCAAATTCAGAGAGCTTAGTTTAAGAGCAGTTCGAAGTCAAGTTTTGTATGAGTTAGTTTTTCTTTAATAGAAGATAAATTGTAATTGCATAGATGAATGTATATGCACACACAGAAGTGTGAAATATGCATAGGAAGAAGAAGAAAGTGTTGCATGCTCGTTTTGATTTGTATGAGCCGAAGCTCTAACATTAATAGTGAACAAATAAAATCGTTTATGCATGCAGTTGCTCGTTTGATTTTAGATTACTCTATTTTTATTTATTAGTTATTATATTGTTCTGTTTATGATGTTTGTTGTTTAAGACTCTGATTTTCTACAATTAGTAGTTATAAAAACGGGAAGAGACATTGAATTTTTCTCCGAATAAAAGTAGCGTGCTTTATGTTTCGACAAAGATGGCTACCATTTTGGATATTTATCCCATGTCCGTGAAGAGATTTTGGTAGAGACAAAAATACAAAAGGTTGGATGATTTTAATGGAGGAAGAAAGTGGTTGTGAATAGTGAAGTTGGGAAGGCATAAAGGAAGGCTAGTTTGGAAGCTCAAATTAGTGCCAAAGCTAATGCTTATAATTATTAAGCCTACATTTAATGTTTCTTCAAAGTCAAAACTATCAAAAATAAGAGATGTATATATAAATATGATGTTCAATCTTACACATTAAGAATTAAGATCCCTAAAAGGATGTGTGTTAAAGAATTCAACGATAAGATGATTATTGAGATTTATAAGTCATTGGGAATTCAAGTCCATGTTTTGCCGAGTGAAACTTCTACAAGATTTATGTAAGAACCAGTATGAGTTTTTTATTGTTGGAAAATATTTTTTTAAAAGGGACTATACCCTTGTACAAAAAGGCTCAACAGTCAGATATAAAAATTTTACCCGAAAAAAAATGATCACAATCTGGATTTAATAGTAAAGCCCAAAAGCAGAAGAACATTCTTCCAAGAAAAGAACCAAATTCAACAGAAAATAGCAACAAAACAAAAAACATATAACAATAAATCAACAACATAACCATTGGTTTCAATGCGAATAGTTTTCTTCTCATTATGAACTGTAATCCATTCATTAGAAGATTTCTATAAAGGAGTACAAACTTCAAGATCTGTGATTGGCTGATATGTATTATTTGAGCATTTATGAGGAACATTCTCCTTAGCCGCTACAGAATCTTTTTAGTTGAGTGTTTCTGGTCTTATTTGTTTCACCCTCGATGGCCCCTTATGAGTATGATCTATAATCTCTCCCAAAGGGGTTTAGGCGACCATTTCCTATGTGTATTTCTCTCATCACCGAAAAAATAGGGGTATCCTTAGGTCAAATACCATGTTTTCTGGAAGGGTGTTTTTCCACGAGTTAGGATTCTCATTTTTACATTTTACCATCTCATAATTAAGCAACGTAGTTTCCTAGAGAGAAACATTTCCTAAATCTAAAAGGAAAACCCTCATAGTCCAAAGGCTGAGTCCAAGTTCGATTTTGCACCTTCATCTCAATGTGAGCTAGAATATCCTTTGAAGTATCAACCTCAATAAGTATTCTTGCATAGGTTGTATGCGTGAAATAAGAGGTTTGGGAATCAATGTAGATGATATTGCCCAAGGTATTTCCTATGGCTATCAGACAATTTTGATCCAAAAATTGAAGAGGTAAATGGGGTAATATGATCCAGAATAGGATTCAGTAAGAGGATTGAATGATGGAATCCTAGGTTTTAAAATAAGGTATCTTTGTTGGCAAACCCAAATTTGTTTAGAAATGATATCCTTATCAGCTATGGATTCAAAAGCAACTATAAAAATTCCCTTAGCATAGGGGTATAGTTCTAATCTTTCTTTTAGAAGAGGGATACGATGCTTGGAAATCCATTCGTGTAGGACAGGTAGGCTAGGAAAGACACAAATGAATCTGCAATTCAAGGAATGATCTTGATAAAAATTCTGTGTTTCTAGGACTTCATCATTTGAAAGCTCTTACATGTTTCGATTTTTATGTACACATTATTTTTGCTCTCTCTTCTCTGTATAATTTCTCTTATAAACGTATTATTTGTGTTATTGAGAGAATTCGCAAGGGTATTTTTAGTGTGATTGCAAACTTTCAGCCATGTAAAAGGATATCTTCCAAAGATAAAGATTGCAGTGTCACGATAAAATAAATTTTAAGTGTAATAAATAATAAAGTATAAAGACGAATCAAAGAAAAACTTATCCTTACACCATTTATTTTATTAAATTTTTACCTCACATAAGCACACATTCCACATAAATAATAGGAAAATAAGCGCGTTATAACGCGCTCGTGGTTCATCTTCTATGGGTTTGAAAATCCCGACCCATAGGCTATGATTTTCCTTCGATCCCCCACCCTAAGCCTCGACTGCATAATCGTGAATGGATTTGTGTTTTGCAAGAAAACATCAAAATATCTCATGAGCACCCTGATATTAAATGTGTTATATGGTAATATTTCAAAAAACATTATACTACGACATCAAGCTCAGTTTTATCTTGGTGGTGATAAGCTTCTTTCTAAAATCTGATTACTTTAAGGATTTGATCCTTAATTTCTTTTATTAGTGCCTTATTTTCTTGTCAAAACGTATGCATACGTTTTTGTACACAACTTATGATTCTTTTAACAAAATTTGAAAAAAACAAAAACCTCTCTTGAAACTCCATTCTATGTGCACTCATAAGAAAAAGAAAAAAATTAATTTTTTTTTTAAGTTACGGGAATGTACACACAAGTATTTCATTTTCAGGATGTGGGAACTTTGAAAATTAATAAAAAATTATATATTCATCCAAAAATTAAGAAAAATTAGTGGGACCTTGTACATGGTAAAATCTAACAAGGTTGTAATGGGTAGTGTATATTGGAAATATAAGGATTTCCAATTCTATGGAACTAATTGCGACTATAGTGTCAAATCGTCGAAAACACCTAAGAGGTGTTCTATTTTGATCAAGAGTTTTTGTATCACTTAGGACGTGGTTAAATAAGGAGAGTCTTGCAAAAATTTAAATTATATCAGAAAATGATGAATCCGCCATATAAATAATGGAGCGTAACTTGGTGACCCTTAGTAGGGAGTAGCCTTGCATGACAATAGCTTATGGTGTTACCTCTCTAGTACTATCTAGTGCATGGTGTAGTCACACCCATCAAATAAATGAAATCATATTCACATGTGAATATGCAAGTTTTGATTTACTTCGTGTGCCCTTAGATGGATCAAAGCTATACGTGAAAGGTGAATGGACCTCCGAAAGGTGTTCGAGTTATGGTTTCGTCCTTTGTACATTTGAACATCATGTGGGCTAGACTTCCTGGAATAATGGTTGTTAGTAAATCCCTATTTGGATTATCATTTTATTAGTATAGGCATACCTTCCCTAACAATGGCTAGAATTGTTGTGGGTATCACCGATAGTTGTGCACACTATGACATAATGTTTCCTTGTGTTATGAAATGAAGTGTAGATTTATGTTCAAACAGGTAGTTAGAAAAAATATGAACTTAAGCACTGGATTGGATTCCGAATGAAATGAACCTTTCCTACTATGTGAGATGGTTTCCATTACGTCATTCTTTTGGCTTTTAAGGATATAATACTTCTAAGTATAAAAATGCAATCCATACATAGGAAATTTGTAAATTATGTGTGCAATCGGATTTATATGAACACAAGCATTAGTATATAGTTTCTTATGTGATGCATCTTTTAATAATGTAAAAAAAATTGTTGGTTGTTCAGTAGTTTTTTAGTGATAAAATTATGGGGCATTACAATTGGTTGATAAATAAGTATGTTTTTTCCTTACTATTGATGTCAAACATGCCTCTTTAGAGCATCTTGGAATTTCTTCCAAAACTCTATAAATTTGCATTCAATCAACAAATCAAACCTACAATGGATGGGTTTCCTAGTCTGGATTAGCAACTAAACCCCAATATATCATGAATCTTGTGCCAAGAGAGGTCAAACCACAATGGAATTGGCCTTCTTTTTAACATAATTGTTTTTCGGTTGTGGGATATGTATGCAGCTTGCTTACTTACAACAAAAGATAGACATGCCTCTTTAGTACATCTACAGAGTGCTTCTACAACTCTAAATACAATTATTCAAGAAACAGACTAATCCCACATTGGTTTGTTAGAGCAGGACATATGTGCCTCTTTAGCACAATTTGGAATTTCTTCCAGAAAAATCTTAAAGTCCTCAAATATCGGAATTGTGAAGCAAAGACTACTTATCTAAGAGTTTCTATCAAATATTTCCCTTGTTTCTTTTGTTTTCCTTATCAATAATTAGCTAGTGATCCTTCCTAAGATTTGATAATTTCCCTTATTTATATAATATATTCTTGTGTTTCTATCACTTTTTTATGAATGCATATGATGTATATTTAACACATGATTCTATAATATTATATAAATTGCAAGTTTCTAAAAAAAAATTATATATTATTAGGTGTGATAACACGCATCATATATAGATTACATACTATAATTCTTATTTTTTTATAAGAAAATTGTTGCTATTTTAAAATGTATGGAATAATTTGAATGTTTCTATGTTTGAGCTTTACCAATATTGAATCACAAGAGATAAGTGTGAGAGATAAACAAGTCCTTTTGGTATCACAACACAGTACTGAAAAACTTGACAGGTAATATTTTAGATAAAATAAAATATAATGGATACATGGAGTGGCATCGACCGAGTCCAATTAGTTTGAATATGGCCATTCACTCTTGACTAAACTCCACTTGTTATAAATTTGAATGGTTCTCTTTATCGGTGACTGCGTCAATGTCGTGGTGTTGTCTTTTGCAGAGGTTTTTCAGAAAATTGCATAGCTTTTAAAAAAGCAAATTCAAATATTTTGATTAGGATTATCAAAAAAGAAATAGTAGGATTATCAAAACAAAGATAAGAATGGCTACATTTACGTGTTCTCAAAGCAATACGAAACCCAATTAGTAGCTATAAATGGGAAGAGAGATTCAATTTTTTTCTCCAGATAAAAGTAGAGTGCTTTACGATTCCACAAAGATGGCTACCATTTCTGATAGTTTTCCCATGTCTGTGAAGAGATTTTGGCAGAGACGAAGATACAAAAGGTTGGATGAGTTTAATGGAAGAAGAAAGCGGTTGAGAATACTGAAGCTGGGCGGGCTTAAAGGCAGGCTAGTTTGGAAGCTCAAATTAGTGCCAAAGCTAAAGCTGAAAATTATTAAGCCTGCAGTTAATATTTCTCCAAAGTCACGGCTATCAAAAATGAGAGATGCATATACAAATATGATGTTCAATCTTGCGCAGTTCAGAATTAAGAGCCCTAAAAGGATGTGTGTTGAAGAATTCAACGATAAAATGATTGTTGAGATTTACAGGTCGTTAGGAATTCAAGTCCAGGTTTTGCCGAGGGAGACTTCTACAAGATTTATTTAAGATCCAGTTTGATTTGAAAGCTCGTATGTTTTTATTTTTATGTAGACAGTTGTATAGATCCCACAAGTTGTTATTCGTCGTTTTTCTCTCCTCTGTGAATTTTTGTTTTGTTTGTATTATTGAAAGGATTTCGAAGGATATTTTTAATGGATTTGCTTAATTCGAAGTCTACAAAATGTTATCGTCTAAGAACTCGGTCGAGGACATTATTGTATGATAAAAGAGGTAGTACCTTAAGGGTTTTATGTAACAAGACAACGTTGCAGAAAACCAAAGTTCAAACATTTTCAATTGTAAAAATTCAAAATTTGACACAAACATACACATGTGAAGATAAGATAATTATTCAAGATTGGTTGCATGACCATGTTTCTCTTGAAAATGATCCGCAACTCCATTTGAATGGCCAAGTGTTCACTACATTGTACTAGAAGGGTCAGTGACCACCTAAAAATATTTTTCTTTCCATTGATGGCATTTCTTTTGAAGCTAATGGAATAATCAACAAGCCTTGTTTATAAGTTGTGCTACTAGTTGAGGTCGATGAGAGAGCATAACTTTTGGAGACCATTACTTTTAATCCCGCCATCGGATCATCTTGAAATTTTCTATGGGGTTAGATTTTGATTAGTCTTTCATCGCGCAAATGTTTCTTGAAATGTTGGATGACTTTTTGACTTTTTTTCGAGTCCCAATTCATTCATCAAGTGGTCTAAAAGGATCTAAACCTTTAGGTGGTTTTGTCTAGCACTTGTCTAGCACTTAGAGTTTTAATATGTTTAGCTCAATTTTATGTAATAATCCAAGATTCGATGTATGCCTTAATTTACGAAGGAAAATTTTGTATGCAAAAATTGGGGTCCATCTAAGGTGTTTACTTTTAAGGGTTTTTTTAGTTTTAGGGTTTTTTCACATTTTAGGGTTTTCTTAGAGATAGTGGGAAATAAAAGGAAGATTGTAAGGTTGTAAAATATTAGTGTGGATTCCAGAATGAGTAGAAGTTTGTTTTAAAGATTTTATGTTTCTAACAATTTTTGTGTCTTTTGGAGGTACTTCAACCTCTTACCTTGTTGGATCCACATCAATTGGTATCGAGAAAGATTTGGGTCTTACGAGAATAGTTAGGGTAATATATATTACATTTTTCTTTGCAATTTATTACCTCTATTTTATATAAGCATGGCTATACACGGGAGTGGAGGTTTTACCCAGATGAATATGTATATGAAAGAGCTATAAAGACAAGTCGTTAATCTCACAGGAGAAGTTACCCGCTTTATAAAGAGACATGTATATGGGGATGCAAATCTAGATAGTGATCTTGAAGAATTACCTATGTTAATGAATGACGGAGGAAATGAAGAAGAAGCTAAGAGATATGAAGAAACCTTAAATGAGAGACCATTTGAGGAGAGATTATTCCAATATTTAAAGGGAAAGAATGAAAACATAAATGTTAATGTCCCCGATTATGGTAGAGGCTTACGACGAGAGGAGTTGATTGACTGGTTGAATCTCATGGAAAAAAATTTAGTGGAAAACCCTTTTAGAGAATAATATGGTTAATTTTTTATGCACTATGTTTTCCGGGTGTGCATTGATCTAGTGGGATCGCCTGCGAAATGAAAGATAAAGGAAATGAAAGGATAAAATCCGAAATTGGAATAAAATTATGAAGAAGATGAAAAACAATCTTCCTATAGATTATGCTTAGACACTATTTCGAAGGTTTCAAAACCTAAGATAGAAGGATCTCAAAGCATTGAAGAGTATGCTAATGAATTTTTCAAGCTATTAACTGGGTGGAACAAAGAGAGTCTGCGGAGAAAAAATACTATAAGGTATGTAAATGGGTTGAGCTATACCGTAAAAGATGAACTGAGTATGCTCCATATGCCTATTCGGATGATGTTTGTTAACTTGCATTAAAATCAGAACAAAATAACAAGAATAATTCAAGAAGATGTATGAACAGAGGGCCATCATCATCTCCAATGAGAGGAAGAGGTAGATTTGTTTCTATAAAAGGTGAAATCCTCTAATGCGAAGGGCATGAAGAAGTTGGTCAAATCCATGGTAACTACCAAAGAGGTAGGGGGTTTCAGAGGGGAAGAGGTTATAATGGAGGATGGGGTTATAACAGATCCCAAAGGAAGTATACATGTTACCGATTTTGTGAAGAAGGGAACATAGATTTTGAGTGTCCACACTATCCTACATAAGATAGATGGCAAACAGAAAAACTAAAAGTAATCCTGGTTAAAGCTAAAGTAGAGGAAGAAATGGAGGTCAGTGCAGACTTGGATGAAACCCTCATGATAAGGAGGATGATGATCATATCAAGGAAGGAAAAATAATAAGATCTATTTATTTTTTATTCTTGATTGTGAACACTTTCAACCAAAATGCACCTTTGGAGGAAAGGTATGTAAAATTATTATTGGTTTTGGTAGTCATGAAAATATGGTCTCATTGTGATGGTTGATAAACTCAATCTTAAATGTGAGAAGCACATGTATCCCTATTGTATATCATGGTTCAAGAAAGGGAATGAGGTAACCATAGATAAAATATGGCTTTTAAAGTTTTCAATAGGGAATAGCTACAAGGATGATGTGTTGTGTGATGTTATCCCGATGGTTGCATACTATATATTACTACGAAGATACCTTGGCGATATGATAGAAAGGTTACACATGATGGAGAGAAAAAAACTTATATTTTTAGGAAGGATGGTTTAAAGGTGGTTTTGTTACCCTTCAAGGAAGAAGTGAGGAGTGAGGGATTGTTGGCAACAACAAAGATACTAAAAGAAAACAAAGATGTAATACCATATGAGCTACCAAATGGTTTACCTTTGAAGGGGGATATATAACACCATATTGATTTTATCCCAGGATCGGCCCTTCCAAGTCGAAACCAACAAGATGAGTTTGACACAAAGTGAGGAGTCAAGAAGAAAGTGATAGATATAATACATGAGGGTTAGTAAGAGGAATCATGATACCATTTGAAACTCTATCGCTATTGCCTCCTAAAATGGATGGATACTAGAGAATTTGTTTGATCTTTAGAGAAATAAATAAAATGACAATTAAGTATCAGTTCCCAATTCCAAGATTAGATGATATGATGGACATGTTGATGGGAGAATGATATTTTAGTAATATTGATCTACGGAGTGGGTACTACCAACTTCGAATCCATGAAAGGGATGAATGGAAAATGGCTTTCAAAATAGGAGATGGAGTGTATAAGTGGATGGTGATGTTAGTTGGGCTATCTAATGCAGCCAGTACATTCATTAGGTTGATGAAATTAGTATGTGAGAATACAATGGTAAGTTTTTCGTTGTCTACTTTGATGATATTTTGATATTCAAGAAGATAATGGAATAACACGTGGTACATCTTAAATTAGAGTTAGAATTGTTATGAAAAGAAAGTTTGTATGAAAACTTAAAGAAGTCTAGATTTCTTCAAGAAAATATAATTTTTTTAGTTTTTCATCGCGTAGGATGGATGAGGATAAAGTGAAGGCAATTTTATAATTGCCTATTCCAAGGGTTGTGACAAAGGTTCGTAGCTTTCATGGATTGGAAAAATTTTATATGGATTTCATCAAGAATTTTAGTAGCATTTTTGTACCCATAACCAAGTGTATGAAGGGAAAGAGTTTTATATGGATCAAGGTGGCAATAGATAGTTTTGAGTTGTTGAAGAAAAAGTGGCACATGTACCTGTTTTGGAATTCCCATATTTTAGCAAGGTCTTTCGGGTTGATTGTGATGCCTCACATGTCGGGATTAGAGTTATACCGAGTGAAGAAGGATTACTTGTGGAATTCTACTTATGATGTGGAATTTTTGTTATTGTTTAAGCTTGAAGACATTGGATATTTTACTTGGTAGATAAGGAAATTTTAATCTTTTCTCGACCATGAAGCATTTAGGTATGTAAACACTTGGAGGAAACTAAATAGTAGGCATGTAAAGTAGGTTTCATTTTTTCAAGAATATACTTTTGTCTTAAATGATAATTTTGGTAAGAAGAATCAAGTTGTTGATGCCTTGAGTAGGCATGTAGCACTTTTTAAAAATGGAAAATGAAGTAGTAGGGTTTGAGGTCATTAAGGAATTGTATGAAGGTGATCCATATTTTGGTGATTTTAGGAGATAATGTAAGGAACCTAAAGTGGGCTTTGGTTCTTATTATTTTCTGAAGGATGGTTATTTAATCAAGAGAAAACAATTTTTAAACTGTAGACACTAAATCAAGAATTTTGGGTAAACATTTAGTCTCGGTCTCATAATACTATTCATATGGTTTGTAATTAAATAATATTATTAATCAACCCTTGTCTTTAGCCATTTAAATTTTCTTTCTATCTTTATTTTCAGACTTTCTTCCATACTTTCTCAATCCATATTTTCATATTGCATCTTCCCTATCGTTGACTCGGGCAACTAGCTAGAATGGGATTTTCCAGGGCCTTGATCCCTTCTAGGGCACGTTGATCCTCTTTGCACTTTACTCTCACCTTTTGGGCACTTTCTAGCTATTTGAGCTTCCTATCCTTTTGGTGATCACCCTTTTCATGATTAATTATGAAATTATATCAAGAAAATCATATAAATATAAAGTTATGAGACCCTAATGAGGGACCAAACACTAAGAATTAACATCTCCACCTAATGTTATATCCATAAAAGTATTCTATTTCTCCATTTCCATCCATATAGCTCAATCAAATGGGGAAAATTTGGGTTATTCTGCATCATACTTCATAGGAGGGGAGTTAATTCTATAACATGCACCATCTAATCACATTCTACATCTAGTTATTGATCGTTGCTCACAAAGTACGACTAGCACAAAAGACCTAGGGCGCAATTTACACACACACACACATAGAACTACATTTGGTCTGAGATGTAGTGTAACAATAAGTGATAAGTCCATCCATTTGGAAGCATAGGAAAGTCTGAGCCCTTTCATATGCATCTTTATTTTTTAGGGTTTTAATTTTTTTTTCTTGTGGTTTTGCGGGTGTTTCCTCTATTTCTTATTTACATCAACATCTAGCCAAGTTCAACGACATTCATGTGAGAGGAAGCAAACACATGCAATCATTCATCAACACCTCAAAGTAGGTTTCTTGGTCATTCCCTTAGACCATGGCGCCTAGATTTCAAACTAGGGCACCCAGTGCTCCTATCCTTCTCTCGATGCCCAAGTCTACTCGAGATAGCTTGGATATGCATTTTCTCGAGTCCCTATGCAACATGTTTCTCCTCCTATCCATCCAGTCTCCACTTTGACACACTCCTACAAGGTTAGCGAATCATCGTGAGGCATTTATAACCCTATTTTATATTAGAGTTTCACATTTTAATTACTTTGTTTCTTGGGATTTGTTATCACCGAATCACAAAGCACCCCCGGATGTTGATCGATTTCTAGTTTGATCACTCTAAGCATCCGCAGTGTGATTGGATAACATGGGTACTATCTCCAAGTTGTGGGACTTGCTACTTGAGATAGACCTCCGAGAAAGGCTGGTTCTTGCTCCTAAACTACCGCCACAATCTACTCTAATGCGCAGATAAGCTAAGCTGTTTCTAATCTAAATTTCCAAGGGACCAGGGAGAGATAATACATAAAATGAAAGCCTACACTAAAGCGGTGATACACCAGAAAAGGAGGGTGTGAGAGTAATCTCCAAATGTGTGAAATACAGAGGCAAAGTGCACACTAGAAGAGGTGATGACAGTTCACCATAATCTAGCAAAATGCATTCACAACAATATTCCAAGCATACACAATGTTAATGAATCCTCGTAAGAACATAATAAATAGACACAATATTCTTATAGAAAGATTAAAGGGGAAAGAAAAATGCAAGAAAACACAGCATGGGAAGATACATCCACAAATTGGTATTTTATTGCTTCATGATATGCACAGTTCAATCTATTACAAGATAAGGGCCTGGATCACCATGCAAGGAGTCCACTACAAGGGCCTGCAACACACTGGCTTCACAAAGAAATTTTGGCAGAGCTTTTCTACCCAAAAACTCTCCCTTTACAATGAGCCCAACACTCCAATTTATAGAAAAAATGAGAAGGAGAAGAGAAGGGAAAATGGAAATCCCGAAATCTGTCCTTCAACCACCTGTAAGAGGAATTAAATTGAGTGAAATGATTGTATATTACTTGCAAAAGGCTCCCCATACTGTCCCATGTGCTGCAGCAGAGAAAGAAGGATGACCATGCCTCTTAATTGCACTCCCAACTACCAAATAAAACACTGTTTTGAACCCGGCCACGTTTTCTTAAAAAAATCAATCAATTTCTAATAAAATCTAGAATTTCTTGATTTCTGTGCATTGGGCTCGGAACCACAATTCCAACGGTACCAATTTTGTGTGATTTCGTTGAGAAATGCAAAAGTTATGGCCTTCTGAGTGCGGGCAGCTATTTTGGGCTCTAGCAGGCGTTTTCTGTCATTTGACGGGAATGAGCATTAACTGACTGGAGCTGAACACATTTTTGTCATTTGAAATCCAGTTTTTTTGGCGTAGAGGATGTCGTGCTCATTCCAGAAAGTCCAATTTTGTGAAAATCAGAGCTCGGAGTCAAAAGTTATGGCCGTTTGAAGTTCCACGGGCCAAACGTTGACTTTTCTTCTCTGCCTTCGGCCGCTTTGCTTTTCGCATCCCACGCATCCCTTTGTCCCAAATTTCCCAGTGCTGCGCAGGACAAATTCTTCCGAACCACCCGAAATGGGCTTCCATGTCCCTTTTCTGCCGGTGACACGTGGCGTGGTCTGATTGGCTTTCGGCTCCTTCGGCTATCCGCGCCCCAGCGCGTCCCTTTGTCCCTTTTCTCCCAGTCTTGCCGGTTCCTGTTTGGCCGAATCGGCCGAGTTCATGCCCTTTTGTCCCAACTGTTCTAGGCTGTTTGGGACAAATTTTTCCGATTCGCCGGTTCGGCGGTTCGCGACTCTTGTCTCCCGCGTCCCGGATCGAAAGTTCTCATTTCGGCCGATCCGGCGAGCCACAGCTTCGCTTGGCGTACCTTCGCCCATCTGTTCGGGCTGCCTTGACTCATTTCGGCCGATCCGGCCGGTTCACGTACTAATTGCCCAGATGTCCCAGACTGCCTGTTTCAACAGTTAGTCAATTTTTTCAACTTTTCGGCCAGTTCGGATTTCCGCGTCCCGCGTGTCCCTTTGGCCCGGATGTCCCAAATGTCGCAAGAATCCGCCGCTGGCGGCCTTTCGGCCGGTTCGCGCCTGAATGTCCCTCATGTTCGACTATTGCGAGGACTAGGACTTAGCCATTTTTCATGATTTTTTCTGGCCCGAGCTTGTTTTTGCAATTTTTTCACCTTTCTTCAGAACTTTCTCTCTCCTTCTTGGACATGGGAGTTAGAAAATTTCGAGGGGACCCTAGAAACATGACCTTTTGCCCTGACTCAATCTATTTGCCTGGGACTTGAGAATTTAATGCATGTTATCAAAATTACCTTGAGGGGTGAATTTTGGATAACAGGATTATTTCAATATTCATTTATCTATTATTCACTACTTTCCATAAAGATCGGATTAGACTATCATATTCTATTTTAGTTTAATTATTTTAGTGAACCCAAAGGATCAAACACTTCCTTCTCCACATGTCTTCTCCTTATAAATTCATGGCTCAATCATCCTATCCTTATTTCACCCTAACTAAAGTCTTGGTATAGTCACTAATGCTACTAATTTCATGCAAGTGCATACTCAACATCCTTCTTGTTTTATTATTCCTAGGGATGATCCTTCTATCATTTTCGTAAATACTCATTGTACTCATCCTTACCAATACACCCACTTTTATTCCTCCACCCATCACTTCGTCATCTCCACCCACTACTTCTAAGGGTTATAACATCATTGAACATCTTAACAATACACCCATTAAGATTTTTCTTTATGAATTGTTGCATAATTCACATTATTTTTGTCAAGCACTAGAAACATCCCTTTATGCCTTTCATATAGAAAATGATACTTTTGAGGTGCCATTTACAAACCTCTTACAGTCTCTCTAAAATATACCATATGTTATAACCTTCACCGATCATTACCTATCACATTTTTCTAAGAGTAATCCATGTGTACCCTTTCTCATTACTATCATCTTTAGCACCACTTATATCAAACAATTACTTATTGATAATGGGTTAGCCATCAACCTATGTTCTCATTCTCTTTGAAAAGAACTACGAAATAATGATAATATCATTTCTATTAATTCTACTCTAATATGAGGTTATTATTCTACCACTCGCACATGTTTAAGGACTATCTCATTACACATTCATGTTGGGCCTAAGACTGTTCTCACTGAATTTTATGTTATTGGTACATCATTGCAATTCAACATCTTATTAGGATCACCTTCGATTAAGAAAATGCAAGTAGTGCCCTCTATTGTACATCAATGTGTCAATATATTACATGGTGAATATGAACATATAATTACTCAGAGACCTTAAACCCTTAAAAAATCGCATATATTGTGTTACTACTATGCGAATACCTCCTCTAGAGAACATTCCATATAGTACTATCAATACATATGAAATTGGTCAATCTAGTGCTTAGCAGCATTTTTCTACTCCTTGAAGTACTCCAACTATTTCGAATCCAATGAGCACATATACTCATCTTATCATGACTCCTCCCACTTATCCACCTAATGTAACTCCTAGAAATATGCTTAAAAATGTTATACAACATGATAATGCTAAAAAAAATTATTTTGAGGACTCGATGATGAAGTTGACACTATCGATCTCACTAATGAAGCATTAGGTCAAGTGAACTTTATGGTCATTTTTGTAGATGACTCTTACTTTAAAAAAACCTATGTGTACGATGTTCGGGTGAATATAAATTCAATACCCCTCCTTATACCAATTTTATGATACTTTATTAGGGATGCGCTACTAACAATTTAGATGCTCTTTGCATCTGTACTACCTCCTTTCACATGCACACTATTCATTAATAACTCTTTTTTATAACATCTTGATTGATCTTGCTTGTTCACATACTATTTGAACACTTGAGGGATTAACTAGACTTGGTTTGACACTTAATGATATCTTACCACTGATTCACTCACCTCATCTTTATCATGGTTATTTTCACATTACAACTACTTATTTCCTTCTTGTGTTTCATTGAAAATATTCGTTGCATAAGCCCCTCACCCATCTCAACTAAGACATGGGAAATATCACCTTGATTATATTATAGGAGCTTCAAATACAAACCACACTTCTCTCACATTTCCTATTCCATTTGTAAATGTTTCCATCGAAATGATTCATCTCCCACTTATGCTACAAATCTATCTCGTTTGTATGAACACAACTATCCACAAGCCCCTTTCACTAAGGAATAATATGCAATTATCCTATAAAAACTAAGCCATAATGGCTCTTTGTATGAAGCACCTCATTCTATTTCTTATCATGTCTCCAATTCTTCTCTAGTAGGTTTCAATCACGACATCGGTGACCTTTTAGATAGTGTCACATGATTTTATTTTCCACTACGCACTTGTGGGGAATAACATCAATCAATTCCTCCCTTCTCACCAAAGAATTATCATATTACTTCTTCATCACATAACAAACTAACAACCACTCATCACACCTATACTAGCACCCTCATTACCTGATGAAAAACTCTTGTGCTTCCTTTCACACTTGACTATTGCGGTGTCCTATACATATGAACTCCACACACTACACATTAGATGCTACCCATTCAACACTAAACATTTCACCCTTTACACATCATATGTTCATCTTTCATCATTGAATATACTACCTACATATTCTTCTCGCGCACCGCACTCACTACCCTATGACGCACTCTAGTTTTACTATCCATCTTGGACTGTTGAAGGTATACATCAAAACAAATCTAATCACATTCTTCATTTAAACTCCTATGATGCGATATTCTTAGTTTAGTGATCTACGCCATAGGCGACATCCTCACTTATTATTACATTACTTAGTGGTTTATGCTTTAGGCTATAGCTCCACTTATTCTCCTCATCTTGTAGGGATATACATCATAGGCTACATCATGACCTAATCTAGTATCAACATCACTTATTATAATCATCATTTAGTGACATATGCTTTAGGCTAAATCATCACTCCTTCAATCATCTTGTTATGATATACGCTTAGGATACAATGTCGCACACACTTCATCCCTCTATTGCATTTCATCCCTACATATTGACCATAGTGTGCTACATACAATACACACTTCTACCACTTCTTGATGACACAATCTCTTTTGCGGTTCATTCTTGACTACCGAAGGGGCATAGATAAATTAACCTCACGCATACAACTCCGTTAACTCTTGGGGCATACGACTCCTATCATCCATTTTACATTGCACTCCATCCATCCACAACATACTATATATCTTGGTTTCTTTTACTCTTTCTTGTGCTTGCTTGTCCATGTCCGATTTATTACACTTGTTAGATAGATTTCTTATATATCATTATCTTTACAATACACACATGTTCGTTCACATTATTTTCTAGTTGTGATCACAAATATAAATCTTCTACAAGTAGCATAGATGCTTCGCTACTACCATTCTCATAACGACTCCTAGGAAATCCACTTTCATGCATTATGAGTTCTACTATTTCATTTCATTTCATAACACAATACTCTCTTGGTTATACATGTTTTTGGCATATGGTTTATCTTTCTAACTTGCTAATGGGTGCTTCATGTGCAGCATTTATTTTACAAAATTACTTGCTACCATGGTTATTTGTCATTTATACTTATTTTTCATTTTTTTCTATTGTATGCGGCCCTTTCCCTTTATTTAGTGTGTACACTTGTTTATTTGTATGCAGAAATTATTTCCATGAGTGTCCTACGACATCGTGAGTGGTGTCCCATGTTTGCAACCCACTTTTTGTGTTCTATGTTTGGCTTCTAGCATGTTTACTTGCATTTTAGCTTACACTTATCTTCCACATGCATGCTTATTCGTAATAACAATTGTTTCTCCTAGCCATTTGTTTATGTGTCCCTAGGTTTATACTAAGCACATTCCCTTCCCACGCAGGGGGCACAATTTTTGTGGTTGGGGCTCTTTGGGCTACATCCTTCTATCTTTGATGTTGCATGCACCCCCAAAGATGGGGGGTATCATTTTGGGTTTACACACTACACAAGCCTTGCATCAAGATAGATAAATTTTAAGTTTTCATCCATGACAGAATCTCTTATTCATCGAGTGGGTTTAGAATAGTCTATAGAACTCTGATACATAGTGTATTTTAAAGGATAGATTGTCCTTAGCATTCTAGGGAGCTCTTTCTAGTTCGAGGAACATCGACTTTCCTCCCTATAATTATTTATCTTGCAAAGCATCGGCTCACCAAATTAAATAAGTAGTACAAAGATCACTTCATATTCTTAGGGAAGCAATTATAGTTTAGAGGAACATCAAACTTTCCTTCGTATACTTATTCAGCCACGGTGGTGGGAGATCACGAGAAAAACTCATACTTCACCGACGGTTATAGGATATCCTTTCTACACCATTTTCTTGTCATAGATCGGAGCACATGTTTCTTTTTATTATTTGTATTTTCATTTCATAATTTTTACACATATATAATCATTTTTACACATATACATGCATTTTTGACTACTTGATTGTTGTCTCCTTTCAAGGTCCATCCTTATGGGAAGTAATCAGTCAATAACAAACAATAACAATAACAACATCAACAATAACATCAAACAAAACATACTAACGTGTAGGTACGTCGTACACATATGCTTCTACCTTAGGTTCACTCTCGTTACTTTTTTACACTTTTACATCTTTAGTCTTAACCCTCCATCTTTTTTTATTTCATGCTTTGTCTAGTCCCTCGACATGTTTTCTACATCACTCTACATGGATATCTGGTACACATATCTAATTAATTTATGTTACCAATCTTTCCACTAATGAACATAAAGTGGGGAAAATGTAGACACTAAATCACGCATTTTGGGTAAATATTTATTCCTAGTCTCATACTACTACCCATTTATTTGACATTTTTACTTTTCTTTTTGTCGTTCTTTTTAGTCTTGCATCTGTACTTTCCCGGTATGTATTTTCATATTATGTCTTCCTTATTGTTAATGGGGCACCCAATAAGGACTAGGGTGCCCTAGGTACCCTTGTCCCTATAGGGTGCCCTAATCCTCTTTGTACTTTACTCTCACCTTTTGGGAACTTTCTAGTCGTTTGAGATTTCTAGGTTAATTACGAAATTTGATGAAGTGAACCATATAAATATAAATTTATAAGAACATAATGGGGTACCAAGCACTAAGCACTAGTATCTCCACCTAAGGCTACATCCATTAAAGTATTATATTGCTCCATTTGTATCCATCTATCTCCATATCAAGGGACAAAGGAAATTTATTTTGCATCACACATCATAGAAGGGAGTTAATTCTATTCCATGCACTATCTACTTACATTCCACATCTAGTTATTGCTCACTACTCACAAAGTGCAACCGTAAAAAGAGCACCTAGGGAACAATTTACACACACAAACACCTAGAAATACATTGGGTTTTTATGTAGTGTAGCACTTGGTGATAAGTTCATCCATTTGGCATCTGGGGATAGTATGACCTTTTAGTACCCAAATTTGTTCTCCTTTTAAAACCAAGCAGCAACTATAATTCAAAAGGGAGCTTAGAGGTAGCCAAATCACAAATATATGCGTTTTGTAGTCGGGAGGAGATCTAAGCTGTCCCTTTATTACTTGGATTTGTGGAGAGATGGGTAGCACCTTAAAAAGGATATGATCTTATCCTAACTATTTTAGGTTGTGCTTTTTAACCAAGGTACGAGAATCTATTTTTTAACCTCTGTTATTTGAAAGGAGATACAAGTACCTTTCTTTTGCATAAATTTTGTAAAGAAGACCTTAGGGAAAATATGATCAACACACAGATCTGACTCTCACGAGTTTTCACTTCTAGATCATGGAGATATCTTCACAACAAGGCAAAGGTTACTAAAGACATTTGAGACCTTGATCTATTTTGCATACTTTAGTAAAAGGATTTTGGTCTTGGGTGGGTATACAAAGCAAAATAGGGGTAGTATGGGTAGGATTAGTTGTTTTTAAATGTATTTTGGTGGGAGGGGAGACAAGATGGACTTGACTCACCAGATCCTTGAGAGCTTATGCAAAATGGAAAGATTCAATCAACAAAATGCCACAAAAAGTTAAATTGTTTCCTCAACTAGAATATGTGCTTCAATGGAGGCCCAGATTAGCACTCTTTCACACAACCTGTGGGATTCTATCATGAAGGCTCAAGTCAGAGGACCCAATAAAGCACCAAGATTTAAACCAAGTCACACTTGAGGTATACCCAGAGGCTTACATAGAATCTCTATCAACAAAATGAAAGAAAAGTGATTTTATACCATTTATCCCACTCCCAGATGATAGCTTTTCTGAGAAATGAAACTGCAGATGCCACTAAACTATCTCAAGGACTGAGACCTATGTGATTGGACCCTATTTTGGTACAATATTTCAATAGAAACAAGAAAACCTACTCCTATGCATTCAGAGATGAAATAAATACACTTTACTCAATATTAACATAGAATAACTTAAAGTTTGATCAAATTTATCAGCAGGGAAAAGTTTCCAAAACAATATCAAACCTTTTCAATGGCTATACACTTCCAACCAACTTGACATTATCAAATTTGACACAAAAAGAGATATACGGGCTTCTCTAGACGACTTCTCAAAATGGATGGGCTCTATCAAGCTTTTTCTGCTGGAGGAAATTAGTCTTGATCTTTCCAAAAACTCCCAACAATTTACACGGTGAATTCGTGCCCTTTATAGCATTTCCAGCAGAGCCCCTTCCAAAAAATAGACAAAAAATTTAAATGCACCAGTGTTTGTCATGATTCTTTTGTGATTCACATAATCAGATTTGTAAAAGTCTCTAGGTGCTCGAGGGAAAATATCTTCGATTTATTCCTACATTCAACTCTTTTCTTAGGAAAAACATGCCTCCATCCATTCGCCAACCACTTCCACCCCATATTAATAAAATCTGACCCTTGCGTGCTCAGGAGAAGAAAAATAGAAAACTAGATTGGGCTTGAGAGTTAGGCCATTTTAATGGCGAAAGACGTCTCCAGATCTCTCCCACCAAACTCTAGATATCAAAATTAACTTGCTCCTCTATTTGGCATGTAGAAAATAGTAATAAATCATGAAGACTTGCACTCCTGGAGTTTTACAGAAAAAATGGGGGGAAAATCAGATTTAGACGCTCAGTAGCCATTGATCTTTGATTTTGAATGTGGGCCATCCACATGGAAGATCCAAAAACAGGCTCGGGGGCTTCCTTTGACCTTTTCTGACCCTTTTGAAAAAATGGAAAAATTTCCTATTTTTCTCCGTGCCTTCACTTCGAAAATGGGCCCGACATGTCTTGAGGTGGACCCTAAAAGAAATGTAGAGAAATTCTACCATTTGAATCTCTTTTGAAAAACGAAAATTTTACAAGTTTTCCGCATAGCCTTGCCCTTGAGAAATACTTTTGACACGTGTCCCAACATGAGTCCCAGCTGAAATACGCTTCCCATTTTACTTTTAATTTTTTTCTCAAAAGGAAAATTTTCCAATTTTTCCTCTGTGAGTCTACACTTCATCGTTGACTAGGGAAAAACATTGACTATTTCCCACTAGGCTCATGGGCTATTTTCACTATTTTAACCTTTATGAAGCAAAGAGGCAAAAATTTTAAATTGCCTTCAATGGTCCGCCTCCCCACCCCTATGACTTTTCAAATTTCCACGTGTCACCATGGCGCACCTTGAGGCGGTCCCAAAAATTTGATACCTTGAATGAGCGCGGGCTCGCCACGTGTCCTACTCTAGAAAATTTTTTTTAAAGGCTTGAAGCTTAGTGGAAGGTGCCACTTATAAAAATATGAGGCAAAAGATCCTTTGGTGTTGAAAATTCTAAGTGAAATGCAAAGCAAGCGGAAGCCTCCATGTGTTAGCCTAGTGCTTCTTCAATTTAAAACTCAAGGGCCGAACCCGAACATGCACGGTTCCTCCACATGTCTCCATGGCGCAACTTCAAGATGGCACCATAAATCATAGACCCTAAATGAGCGCGATCTCGTCATGTGTCATGTTTTGACAAACTATATCCATTTGCATAAAATTTGTCTAAGTTTAGGCCAAGTAGTGGAAGCCTCCACGTGTCCTCCCAACGCTACTCCAAGGCAAAGCCCAAAAGTAGGTCTTCAAATGAGCATCATTCCTCCACGTGTCCTAGAATTCCTGAAAACCTTTTGAAATTTGTGTAAGTATGGGAAACCCAGTAGAAGTCTCCATGTGTCTCTTTCTCTGCCAGCCCTCCACGTGTCCTCCAGGGTGCTACTATAAGGCAAAGGCCAAAAGTAGATCTTCAAATGAGCATCGTTCCTCCACATGTCCTAGACTTCCCGAAAACCTTTTGAAATTTGTGTAAATATGGGAAACCCAATGGAGGTCTCCACATGTCTCTTTTGCCCGCTGACCTCCACGTGTCCTCTTGGTGCTACTTCAAATCCAAACCAAAAATTTGATTCTCAAATGAGCATCATTCCTCCACATGGACACATTTTAAAGTTGAGGATTTTTATAGAATTTCTGAAGTATTAAGCTGACCCGCATCCAACCAAGAGGTGCCACATTTCCCTATTGACTGAATGATGTAAATTTGACCGGAGAAATGCCCATTAAACCGTAAAACATAGAGAAATGTCCATTCAAGCCAGAAAATGAGGTTTTCTTTGAGGTCAGAGAATTTAAACTGCTACAAGTCTCAAACATGATCCTTAGGGACACATCAACTCATTTTTCCTTGAGTATTTATGGAAAAAATGGTAAGGACAATAGATCTTGACTATGGAAAATGGAGGAAATGGGAAAATGTAAGTTTTGAAGGAACGGAGCATGGGAGACTCAAAATACAAAGCTTTTCCAGAGGAATAAAGGAACCATGAGACAAATACGGACCCACACATGATCTTCGACCCAGGAGTAGATTAAAATGGCAACAAAGACTGGCCAAACACAATACGGGGAAGGATAAAATGACAGAGGCCGTGAATCAATAAATCTTCAAGGGCACAAATGGGGTGAGACAATTTAAGCACCAATATTGAACCTGACTCGGGGATGGGCACTCCCTACAAATGCCATAAGAACAATAGTAGACCAAGTGCCAAAATGTCCACTAGGAAATAGAGTCATCTCATAAAGCAGAGAAATGAAGCCATCTCCAAAAACAAAGAAAGAAGCCACAAAAATAGGTCACCAAGGACTAGGATGAGGAAAAAGCACAAAAAACAAGATGCAAACAACAAACTATGCACTGTATAAGAGGTATTTACCTTGATTTAGAGGAATCAATCCAAGAAATGCTTCAAATGCCTGCCATTAACAGGCAGTTGAGAAATTCACCATCTAGATCCTTCAAGAAGAAGGTGTGTTCACCAATTCTGATGTCAATGGAGTAAGGGCCCATCCACAATGAGTCAAACTTGTCATGCTTTCCCTTATCCTCAAGCCTGTTATCCCATAATAGCATAAGATCTCCAATATTGAAGGATCTAGGAGTGAACTTCTTGTCAAACAATTTCTTTAGATTTTCTCTGAACCTTATATGCCTCTCGGTGAGATGCCCCCCTCTCCTCATTAGGCTCGACAATAACTGGTTGATGTGGGCATCATGAGGACTCACTTCTTGATCTTCCAGTTGTTGAATGAACTAATATGAAGATAATTGCATATGTAGGGGTAGTAGGGCCTGAGTCCCATATACCAACTCAAATGGACTCTTTCCAAAGTGGCTCTTTTGACAGTGATCCTATCAGCCCAGACAACAAACTTCAGCTATTCACCCCATTTTCTCTTGTTCAACTCCAAGGTTCTTCTGATAATCTTTAGCAAATTCTTATTGTTGGACTTAACTTGTCCATTTCCTTGGGGATTATAATTAGAGGCATATGTCAAATTGATCCCATATCCTTTACACATTGCCACCAGAGGTTTAGCCCTAAAACTCATGGCATTATCAACTATGATTTTGATTGGTACTCCAAACCTGTAAATAATATTGTTTAGCACAAAATCCATGACAACTTGGTGTGTAGCCTTCTTGGTGGGGATTGCTTCCACCCACTTGGTAAAGTAATCAGTGGCTACAAGAATCCACTTATGGCCAACACTTGAAGGGTCTGAAATCTCACCAATGAAGTCCATTCCCCATTGCTTAAATGGGGCTTCAATTGATACAGACTACAAAGGTAGGGAGCCTGAAGCCTTCAGCCTTCCAGAGAAATGTTGGCAACTCTCACATCTTCTGACCAACATGGTTGCATCCTTGAAAAGATTTGGCCACCAATAACCAGCCCTTAGGATCTTATGTGTTGTGACTCTTGCAGCAAAATGCCCCCAAAAACTCCTCCATGGAGATCAGCAATTATTTTGGGGCTTCATCTTCAGTGATGCATCTTAAGAGGACTCCTTTTGGGTTCTTCTATGCCAACCCAAAATTTGTAATGACATATTTCTAGGAAACCAACTTAAGAGCTCTTTTCTGGTTCTTATTCATATTTTCAAGGCAGTTTAAGTGTCTAAGATAGAACATCACATCCTTGTACCACTCAGAACTCATCAATCTTTCAAAAAAAACTGTCCTTTCTTCCTCAATCTCATTTACCTCAATGGTCTGCAAGTTTCTCTCATCCATGAGCTTAGCTAACCCCAAACCTCTCACCAAATTCATGGTTTGGATTTCCATATCATACTCTTGTAATTTGTTCACCCATCTACATCTTTTACTTGAGACTTCCATCTCTGACTGGATGTCTTTTGCCATGGTATGGGGAACATAAGCAACAACTTTTGAACTTAAAATATAAGGCCTGAATACCTTTGTTGCTTTGACCAAGGCAAATGCCTATTTTTTGCATGATGGTGTATTTCATTTCTGCTCCTTGCAAAGCCTTACTGAAAAAGGCAATGGGCCACTCAGCCCCTTCATCATCCTTCTATATCGTGACGAATAATAGTGTTTTCTGAAGCGAAAGAAAATAGTTGGAAAGGTTTCTTGTAATCTGGGGCTGCTAAAACAGGGGCATGCTTCAATGCCTCTTTGATTCCATTGAAATCTTGGATGACAGCCTCTTCCCATTTGATGATCTAATCCTTCTTTAACATGGAAGTGATTGGGATAGTCAACTCAACAAAGTTTGATATAAACCTTCTAATGAAGTTTATCTGCCCAAAGAAGGACTGAATTCCCTTTTGGTTCTTGGAATTGGGACTTTGTTGATGGCCTCCACTCTTTCTAGATCAATCATCACTCCTTCTTGTGACACAATGTGACTGAGCAATTTTTCCTTCTGCACTCCAAAATGGCATTTCTTTAGATTGAGTGAGATGCCATATTCCCTACATTTGATCAAGCATCTTCTCTAAGTGTAGAAAATGGTCACTTCTCCTTCTTGAAAACATTGTTACATCATCTTGGTAAACAACAATAAATTCATTGATGTAACTAGAAAAAGCAACATCCATTACTCTCTGAAAAGTGGCTCCAGCATTCATCAGAAAAGGGCATCCTAACATATACATACGTTCCCCATGGAGTAGTGAAGGTTGTCTTGATCCTTTCTGATTCTTTCACCATGACTTGATTATAACCAGAGAATCCATCTAAAGTAGAAAGCAACTCAGAACCAGTCACCAACTGTAGCATGTGCTCCATGTTAGGTAAAGGATAATTTTCCTTCATTGAGGCCTTGTTTAGATTCCTGAAGTCCACACACAACCTGATGTCACCATTATTCTTTCTTACACAACCTGAATCACTAGGTTGGAAACCCAAGAAGAATACCTTATGGGTTGGATAATTCCTCCATCCCTTAGCTTCTTCAACTCCTCTTGCATTTTGAGAGATAACAGAGGATTAATTGGCCTCTACTTCTACCTGAAGGGTTTTGCACTAGGCTCTAAGGGAATCTCATGCTAGAATAGGTCTTCTCTGTATGCTTTGAGCTCAAAATAGGTCCAAGCCATGCAATCTTGGTATTTCTTTAACAACTGGATGTATGACTACTTTTCATCTTTTCTGAGACTGCTGCCCAACCAAATCTTCCTTGGTTTCTCCTTCATGCCAAGGTCATGCTCCTCAACATCCCTCAAGGTTATCATATGCCTATTAATAATACAGTCAACATTATCAAAATTCGATTCAAGAGCAACCAGCCCTCTAAGAATGGTGTTGGTCTTTAGCTGGATGATTCCTTTTCCAAATAAGTTTTCCTTCCCCTATGTTGTATAGACCATAGGCTCCCAAGCAATATTTTGATCAATAAACTCTCCATCATTTTGTAGGAACCTTCTAACATGAGCCTCATAATCAAAAACATGCCAATGTTTTAGATTGTCGGGGACAGAGGGTCTTGTCAATACCTCTAACTCATATTCACAATAAGGGGATGTTACAGACCTATCAAACTGAGACCTCAACACTGCAAGCTTATCTTTCAAGTCATTAAACCTCCGTCATGATGCAAAATGTTGAAGGAGTCAAACATCTCAATGAAGTCCAAAAGCGCATTCTTGCATCATTTCAATCACTCGATTCTTTGTGGCATATAGTTTTCTGAGTTACTTGACAACTAACTCTAAGTCTCCTTTGAAAATGATGTCCTTAACGCCATACTTCCAAGAAATTATTAAACCTAACAACAATGCCTCATACTCAACAATGTTGTTAGTACACTCAAAGTTAAGCTTAAAGGAAAAAACAAACCTTTCCTAGCTTGGAGAAATTAGGACAGCACCAACACCATTTCCAAATTTGGAGCAATTAGTACACTCCTCAATCTTGTGCTCTTTTCCCTCATAAAATCCCACAAATTTTTCAGCATCAACATTTGTATATAATACTTCATAGGACACATTGTTGGGATCCTCAATAAGGTGCAACATTTTCTTCTCCCCATATAACCTAACAAGGCTGCCCTCAACTGGGATGGTGGCATAAGACATGTCCATTTGGACACTACCACCAACACTTGCAACCCACTTTCTTGACAACAACATACCCCACTTGGCTGGGCAATCAACTATGACAACATCAAGTTTTAAATTTTTACCTGGGTAGGCTACAAGTTGCACCACCAAACCCTTCACACATCCCACTACTGGCACCTCTCTAGATTCCATGGCAGTGCATTTCCCATATGCTATTGTTACTTTAATATTTAGCTCATTCATGACCTCCAAAGGCATGACATTACATGATGCCCCTAAGTCAAACATACAGTTGTGGAGCAGCCTATCCTTGATGATCAGAGTGGTGAAGAATGGATCCACATTCAGCTGAGAGTCTACCAAAGATGTCCCTAAATAAACCTCAGGTGGTTTAGCTAGCTCTTCTGATGTTGATGGTGTCTCAGACTCTTCAATGGCTAGAGGATTCTCCACAATGTTCACATTTCTCCCCAAGGCATTCCTCTCTTCATTCAATCCCAAGTATTCAAATGCTCTCTTTTTGTGCTCAGGAATCCTAAGCAACTCAACAATTGGGATAGAGACTTTGATTTGACTTAAAACTTGGGCAATGTCATATGGGACATTCTTGGGAAAGGTAGTATTGGAAGGAAAGTTGATACATTCATTGGGTGGCATAGGATTCTTGATAGCTTGAGCATAAGGAGGGTAATGATTTTTTGGGTGCAAAGCTTTTGGCAGATGGATCTTTCCTAGGAGCCTCTTTAGGAATGTTAGAAAGTAAGGGAGATTTTGGCTTGGCTTGAGGCCCTACCCCTTTGACAACCTTACTTCTTGTGTTATATTCCTTCTCTTGAGCCACAACAACATTCATTAATAATTTCTGTCCTCCTCAGATGGGATTCCTCCATCATACTTTTTTATCATTAAAGCCCTTAAATATTCAAAGTCATTATTGGGCAATTCAAAATCTTGTACATTATCTACTTCTAAAGTATGAGAGGGAGGGAGAATATGTACTCTATGAATGCAGTCCCAAAAAGTGGCAGTAGTTCTAGCACTTATCACCTCAGTTGAGGTTGCCCTTTGTTGTGAGCTAGTGGAGCATCCCATCATGCAAACATCATCATCACTCTTATCATCATCAGCTACTTCTTCTTGTTGATCTTCTTCACAAGGAGCATGGGGCATGAAACATCTATCACACCAATCAATGACTTCTATCTCTTCCACCATAGCAACTCTGGCAGCCAAAGGATCAGGTACCATTCTACTTTCTCTGCCTTGAGGCTGCCTATTCCCAAATCCAACAACTCCTTTGCCTCTGTCATCAATTCTTTGATGATTTGTAAATCTGTCTTGGCCTTGTTGCTTGTGTTGTCCTTGTGAACTCTACCCAAATCCTTTCTCATCTTGGGATAATTTGTAGGAGATCTCCTTAATAGCCCCTACTAAATTTTTCACAACCTCTTCCAAATCAGCAACCTTGTTTTTCTGAGGCTTTTCTAGGTTAACCAACTTCACACCATCCCTCTTTGGAGGTTTCCCAATTGCCTTGATATTATTCTCTATTTGTAGGGCCATGGTGAATGCTTTCCTTAAGTTGGTAGGGTTCTTGTCCCTCAAGTAGTAAGCAACCTTTTTATCAAATGCATCAGTATATTTGATTAAGCATGACTCATCACATGGCCTTATCCTGATAGGCAATCTCCTTAAGGTCTTATTGAACCTTGTGTTGAAATCATGTACTGACTCATTGGGATTCTTCTTGATGTTTTCAAACTCTGATAGAAGAAACCTAGGGTCAGTCCTATCACCATATTGCAATCTGAATGCATTGTTCATCTCAGCCCAAGAATCAATAGAATTATCTGGCAATGATTTATACCAGTCCCTAACATCCTCCTCTAGAGTGTGAATAAAAATTTTATGTACACATCTTCATGCTCAATCTCAAAATATTCCATCATATTGAGGAAGAGCTTTAGATGTTGGTCACTAGTAATAGCATTATTTCCTTGGAACTTTGGCATTCTATTCCTTACATCTTGAGGCACTGCATTTGGGTAACCAGCCATTCCCACAAAATTTATAGGTCCAAAGGTGTTTACAACAAATGGAGGTCTGGGTTGAGCCATATTGATTTGAGGAGGTGATCTTGGAGGGGTGAAAAATTGATGAGGGGCAGAGGGTCCTTAGAACACAGGAGTGTAGTTTTCAAAATGGATATCCCTCAAAGGCCTTGCTTCTTGGAAATACCTATCAACCTTTCAAAATCAAATGAAGGTCCCTCTCCAATTGGAGAGTTTAACTCCATAAAGAGGCTACCTGATTCAGAGTCACTTGAATGGAAGTCTTCAATGATAAGTTGTTTACTTTCATCCATGTAGATCCCTCTTCTTGTCTGCTGATCTCCCACAACTCTCTAGGCTTTTCTTCCTTCTAACTTTGTTTTTCCTAACTCAGAAAGAATGTATTAGCAAGATTCCTAGCAAAGAAAGATCTTCTTCCTTCCGATTTACAAATATTAGTAATAAATCTTACTTGACAGAGGTTTAAGACACCATGGTCCTTATCGAATCAAATCAACAGTAGTTACCACTAAGGATTTTCACATTAGTTGTGTAAATGCACTAAAAATGTTCACTCAAGTGTTTGTCGAATACAAACTGAAATTGAAAAATATGACCTTTCTTTCCCAAAATTTATCAATAAATACCATTGCAAAACTTGTGGAAATTGGAGAAGTTACATACAACACTTTGTGACTTTGAAACCTCTTACAAACCTGAACACAGGATGATTTTTAAAATGGATTTCTGAGTGTGAACTGTAAACTTAATGAACAAATCAGTTCTCAACAACTTTCAAAATGTCCCGGCAATGGCACCACAAGTGTTGGTGTTGTTGACAGGCTAAATAGATATGGCTTCAAATATGTATGCACGTGGATTAAATTGAACTAAGTCCCTGGCAACGTAAATTAGATCCCCAACAATGGTGCCACAAGTGTTGGTACCCAAATTTGTTCTCCTTTTCAAACCAAGCAGTAACACAAATTCAACAGGGAGCTTAGAGGCAGCCAGATCACAAATATATGTCATTTTGTAGTCTGGGGAGGAGATCTAACTGTCCCTTTGTTACTTGGATTTATGGAGAGATGGGTAGCACCTTAAAAAGGATATGATCTTATCCTAACTATTTTAGGTTGTTCCTTTCAACCAAGGTAAGAGAACCTATTTTATAACCTTTGTTATTTGAAAGGAGATACATGTACCTTTATTTTGCATAAATTTTGCAAAGAAGACCTTGGGGAAAATATGATCAACACACCAGATCTGAATCTCACAAGATTTCACTTCCAGATCATGGAGATATCTTCACAAATAGGCAAAGGTTACTAAAGACATTTGAGACCTTGATCTGTTTTGCATACTTTAGTAAATGGATTTTTGTCTTGGGTGGATATACAGAGCAAAATAGGGGTAGTATGGGTAGGATTAGTTGTTTTTTAAATGAATTTTGGTGGGAGGGGAGACAGGATGGAATTGACTCACCAGATCCTTGAGAGCTTATGCAAAATGGAAAGATTCAATCAACAAAATGCCACAAAAAGTTAAATTATTTCATCAACTAGAATTTGTGCTTCAATGGAGGCCAAGATCAACACTCGTTCACATAAATTGTGGGATTCTGTCATGTACGATCAATTTAGGGGACCCAATAAAGCACCAAGATTTAAACCAAGTCATGCCTGGGGTACACCCAGAGGCTTATAGAGAATATTGATCAACAAAATGAAAGAAAAGTGATTTTAAACCGTTTATCCCACTCCCTAGATGAAGGATCTTCTAAGAAATGAAATTGCAGATGCCACTAAACTATCACAAGGACTGAGACTTGTGTGATTGGACCCTATTTTGGTACAAGATTGCAATAGAAACAATAAAAACTACTCATATGCATTCAGAGATGAAATAAATACACTTTACTCAAGATTAACACATAATAACTCAAAGTTTGATCAAATTTATCAAGTAGGGTAAAGTTTCAAGAACAATCTCAAATCTTTTCAATGGTTGTACACTTGCAACCACCTTGACAGATCAAATTTGACACAAAGAGAGATATACAAGCTTCTCTAGATGGATTCTCAAAATGGATGGGCTTTGTCAAGATTTTTCTGATAGAGAAAATCAGTCCTGATCTTTCCAAAAACTCCCAACCATTTACATGATGAATTCATGCCCTTTATAGCATTTCCAATAGAGCCCCTTCTTCCAAAAAGACAAAAACTTTAAATGCACAGTGTTTGCCATGATTCTTTTTTGATTCACGGAATCAGATCTGTAAAAGTCTCAAGGTGCTTGAGGACAAATATCTTCAATTTCTTCCCACATTCAACTCTTTTTTTGGGAAAAACATGCCTCCATCCATTCGCCAACCACTTCTGCCCCATATCAATCAAATCGACCCCTTGCATTCTCAGGAGAAGAAAAATGGAAAACCAGATTTGACTTTAGAGTCAGACCATTTTAATGGTGAAAGAAGTCTTTAGATCCCTCCCACGAAACTCTAGATATCAAAATTAACTCGCTCCTATGTTTGGTGTGTAGAAAATAGCAAAAAATCATGAATACTCGCACTCGTACAAGTTTTATAAAAAAATGGGGAGAAAATCATATTTAGATGCTTAGTAGCCATTGATCTTTGATTTTGAATGTGGTTCGTCCACGTGGAAGATCCAAAAATAGGTTCGGGGGACCCTTGTGAAAAAATGGAAAAATTTCCCATTTTACTCGTGCCTCCTCTTTGAAAATGGGCTCGACATGTGTCCTGAGGTGGGCCACAAAAGAAATGTAAATAAATTCTACCATTTGACTCTCTTTTGGAAAAAGGAAAATTTTCCAACTTTTCCCCGCAACTCCGCCCTTGAGAAATAATTTTGACATGGGTCCCAGCGGACTACGCTTCCCTTTTACTTTTAATTCTTTTTCTCAAAATGTTTTTCCAATTTTTCCTTCATGGGTCCATACCTCCGCCATTGACTTGGGCAAAACATTGATTGTGGACCATTTTCATTATTTTAACCTTTATGAAGCAAAGAGACAAAAATTTTGAATTGCCTCTGATGGTCCGCCTCCCCGCCCCCTACGAGTTTTCAAATTGCCACATTTCACCGTGACACACCTTGAGGTGGTCCCAAAATTTTGATACCTTGAATGAGTGTGGGCTTGCCACATGTCCTGCTCTGAAAAATTTGTTTGAAGGCTTGAAGTTCAACCGAAGGTGCCACTTTTCAAGCTCGGATGTAGTCTCCTTTTGGCCATCAAAATTTCTAAATGAAATGTAAAGAAAATGGATACCTCCACGTGTCATCTTGGTGCTTCTTCGATTTGAAACTCAAGGGCCAATCCCCAAACATGGGCGGTTCCTCCATGTGTCTCCATGGCACAACTTCACGATGGTGCCTAAAGCGAGAGACCACGAATGAGCACGATCTCGCCACGTGTCCCTTTCCACCAAATTATATCTATTTGCTTAAAATTTATCTAAGTCCGGGCCAAGCAGTGGTAGCCTCCACGTTTCCTCACGATGCTACTCTAAGGGAAAGCCCAAAAGAAGGTATTAAAATGAGCGTCGTTCCTCCACATGTCCTAGACTTCCTGAAAACCTTTTGAAACTTTTGTAAGTATGAGAGACCCAGAGGAAGTCTCCACATGTATCTTTCCTGCCATCCCTCCACGTGTCCTCCCAGCACTACTCCAAGGCAAAGCCCAAAAGCAGATCTTCAAATGAGCATCATTCCTCCACGTGTCTTGGACTTCCCGAAAACCTTTTGAAATTTTTGTAAGTATGGGAAACCTAGTGGAAGTCTCCATGTGTCTCTTTCCCAACCCTCCATGTGTCCTCCCGGTGCTACTTCAAAGCCAAACCAAAAATTTGATTCTCAAATGAGTGTCATTCCTCCACGTGGACACATTTTAAAGTTGAGGCTTTTATAGAATTTCCGAAGTATTAAGCTAACCCGCATCCAACCAAGAGGTGCCACGTTTCCCTATCAATTGAATGATGTAAATTTGACTGGGAGAAATGCCCGTCAAATTGTAAAACACGAAATGTCCATTTGAGCCAAAAAATGAGGTTTTCTTCAAGGACGAGATAATTTAAGCTCATTACAAGGCTCAAACATGATCCTTAGGGACACATCGACTCATTTCTCCTCGAATATTTAGGGAAAAAATGGTAGGGACAACAAATCTTGACTGTGGAAAATGGAGGAAACGGGAAAACATGAGTTTTGAAGGAACAGAGCACGGGAGACTCAAAATATAGAGCTTTTCCAGAGGAACAAAGGAACCATGAGACAAATACGGACCCACACATGATCTTTGACCTAGGAGTAGATTAAAATGGAAACAAAGACTGGCCAAACACAATACGGGGAAGGATAAAATGACAAAAGCCATGAATCAATAACTCTTCAAGGGACAAATGGGGTGAGATAATTTTGAGCACCAACATGACCCATTTCATATGCATATTTCTTTTTAGGGTTTTATAGGTGTTTCCTTCATATATTATTTATAACAACATCTATCGAAGTTCAACGAAATACGAGATGATAGGAAGAAAACATAGGTGATCATTTAGCGACACCTCGAGAGAAGGTTTTCTAGTCATTTCCAAAGACCAGGATGCCCACATCTCAAGCCGAGGCACCATAAGCATCCCTATCCTTCTCCAGTGCCCGGTCTACTCAATAGATCAAATGTGCATTTTCCCGAGTCCCTTTTTGATGGTTTTTGCTCATGTCCAATTAGTCACCAATGTTACACAGTCCCACAAGCTTAGTGAATCAACTACGACCTTTCTAACCCTCTTTACGTAATAGGGATTAAAATTTTATTTACTTAGTTTCTTGGGAGTATTTCAACATTCATTTATCTATTATTCACTACTTTTAATAGTATTATATTAGAATATGATATTCTATTTTAGTTTAAGCAAAATTTGTGTTGGTTAAATTAGAGAAACTATTATAGGATAATTTCATACTTGGGGTTGGTTGGAAATTTTAGTACAAGTAAAATAAATGCTCTTGTGGTAGAAAAGTATTATTAGACGAAGGTAAAGAGGAAAAAAGTAGGATAATATCAATATGTAGAATGTTGTTAATGGCTAAGTTCCATGCCAAGAATCTTGGGTTGTATATGTCATTACATGTCCCTATAGGGCCATGGGTTGATTTTCAAGTATGGATTCGTATTAGGACTTCCTAACACACAATGAGGGAATGATTCTATCTTTATTTTAGTTGATAGATTATCTAAGATGACACATTTCATTTCTGTAAGACAATTAATAATGCTTCCAAAATTGAAGATTTGTTTTTTAGAAGTCATTAGGTTGTATAGAGTTCCAAGAATGATCACTTGATTGGGAGACAATTTTTTTGAGTCACTTTTGATAGACTTTGTGGAGTAAAATGGGTACAAAACTACAATTCAATAGTGCGTATCACCCCCATATTGATGGGAAGACAAAATTAGTGAACAAAATCTTGGGAAATATCCTATATTGCATAGTTGGAGAAAAAATAGAGCAATGGGATTTGGCTTTACCACAAGCTGATTTTTCTTATAACATCTCGGTAAATAGGTCAACAGAGAGGTATTATTTTGATATTTTCTATGGTAGGAACCCCAAGGGAGTCCTAGATATGAAAAATTGTGCTACCCGGTGAAGTTAAAACCAATGATGATCATGTAGAAGTATTTACATAACATATGTTAAAATTGCACGAAGAAGTGAGGAAAAAGATGAAAGTTAGTAATGCCAAATATAAAGTAGGTGCAAATGATAATAGTAGAGTAAATTTATTTGAATAAAGAGATATGGTGATGTTTCATCTTAGAAAGGAGAGGTTTCCAAAGGTGACATATAATAAAATAAAGTATAAGAAGATTGGGCCATTTAGGATTTTAAAGAAACTAAGTGACAATGCCTACAAGGTGGAGATACCTGTTTCCATTATTATTTCACAATTTTTTATTGTTTCTAACTTATCTAATCACTCTAGGGCTGTCCCCCTGCGCGAGGGCCTTATACTCCTCATTCACCGCCACTTTTCTACTTGCCCTCTCATGAACCCCATCCCACCTCCCTCCTCCACACCCCCACCTACCCATACTGTCCCTCTCCACCCATGCCAAAAAGAAAGCATGATGATGTGGGCTCCAGCAAGAAAAGAAAGAGCCTTAAAACTAGAATCCCTACCTCCCATCGTGTCCTTAGAAGCCACAAGGACTTAGAACTTGCTGAAAGCCTCCTGCATATCAGCATGCCTGTGGAGAAGCCCAAGGAGGAGGATTTGCTGGAGAAGGTTGACAGATTGGAGAAGGAGATTCAAGAGCTCAAAGGGGCTCTTAAGAACACGGAGAAAGTCAAAGGTAAAAGGATCCTGCACGGTGAGGAGGAAGAGGGGGTCATTGATGAAGTCTTCAAGAAGTTGCAGTCCCTTGATGGCAGATTGGGGAATGCCAAAATCCGTAATGACTGTATTTTGTCTACCCTAAAAAGCATCTATAACTTCATTGAACAGCACGTACACAGTGTTTGCAGATTAAGTGGAATCAATGAAGATATATGGGGCCCTAAAGAAAATAGGAACATTGCAATCTCCCAAGCAGACATGAAGGACCCCTCTCAGGCCACAGCCATTACTTTTTCATGTCACTGCAGGCCATCAAGGCCAAGATTGACAGAGCCCTCAAGTAACGGGCTGATGTGTTGCTGTTTTTTGGCTGTGATCTGGCTGTCATTGGGCGGTTCTCGAGCTGTTTTTTGTCGGAGCTCTGTATTCTGTTCCTCTTTTGGTTTCTTTTTGAACTTGTCTCTTTTCTCTGGATCTCTGTACATTTAGATCCACTCTTCACCTTTATTGTAATATCTGGCTGCTGAGCCTTTCTTAGTTGACTGTTTTGCCCTTCTCTGGGCTGCTTTTCACATGGTTATTATCTGGATTTTGAGCCCTTCTGTACACAGGGTATAGTCCCTTCAAAACTATTTTCCCTTAAAAAAAAAATGTCTTGAGAAGGAATTAATAAACTAGGAGTAGTAGATGTTGAAGAAGAAAGAGGAGAGGGTAATTCATGTCTTAGACCAAAAGACAATCACTACTAGGTGTGGGAGCTATAATAGATATTTGGTACACTTTGGGAAGGTTTGTAATAGCAATAAAATACCTAGATTCCTAACTAGGTGTTGAAAAATATTGAAAGAGGAAATTTCATGAGTTCCATGAACTGAATTTGCAAAAGCAAAATTCTTTTCAACCGGATGAGAATGATGCAGAGCATAACTTTTAGATACCATAACTTTTGATCCAGCTATCGATCATCTTGAAATTTTCTAGGGTGTTAGATTTTTATTAGTATTGTGTTGTGCCAATGTTTCCAAAAAATATGGCTGAATCATAAGCATTTTTTAGGGACCCGGTTCATTCATCTAGTGGTTTAAAATTAGGCTGCAAACCTTTTTGGTGTTCTTTCCTAACACTTGTTTAACACCGAGTTTTAACATTTTTTTTCTCTATTTTATAAAGGTATATTTTGTATGCAAAAATTAGGGTCCATCCGAGGTGTTTTACTTTTTAGGGTTTTTTAATATTTTATAGTTTTCTAAGAGGTAGTGGTAAATAAAGGGAACATGTTAAGGTTGTAAAATATTAGTGTGGACTTCAAAATGAGAAGAAAACTATTTTGAAGCTTCTTGTTTTTTACAAATTGTTTGTGTGTGTTTTAGAGTATTTCAACCTCTTGCGGTTGGATCAATATCAAGGTTACACTCCTTGTATTCATCAACGGGGTTCCTTGTTCCACATGAAAAATAAGCTAGCTCTAGTAATATACAATTAAATATCAAGTAAACCGACCATTAAAAAACATAGGAATTTAAAACATAAATATGCATGATACTTATACTAAAAATACCTATAAATATTACATTTGGTGACTAAATACATATTTTTAAAGGAGTCGATGGGTTATGTAAGTAGTAAGTAAAATGTGTAGTGTCTCCTGAACCGAACCTCTTTACATAATGTTGTGATATTCATATTTTGTGTGAATGGTGTTAGTGTTGGTATTATATTATTATAATTGTAGCATTAGAAATCTGAATTGTCGATGATCAATTTAATTCTAACATGAATACCCTTGGGCAATGGAAAACTAAGAGTTTCATAATAAGTTATGGAAATCTATCATAATATAATAGAAAGTGGTTTCTTGTCAAATATTTTAGTTTGATATGTAATTAAAAATTTAAGTTTTCACAAGAATATGAACTATTAAACATATCTCCTGTAAGATAATTTATCTCATGAAATGTAGTGATATTGCGAAATTAGTAAAATAGGTGAATTTTTGAAAAGGCATTGGAAAATTTTATGTAAGTGCAATTGGTAGCTATAAATCCAAACCGCATTATACTTTCTAGCACATCTAAAACATGAGTGTTAGGTATGGTATAAACATACATCAAATTATAATGGAAGTGGTTTTTTTTTTTATTACGTAATTATAACTTCCCTAATAGATCCATATAAGCATTTAATGGAAATTGGATTTTTTCAAATGTAAAATTTTTGATATTTATGTAAAACAAGGAACAATGCAAAACACGTATGAAATATTTAATAAAAACCCTCTCAGAGATGCCATCTCATTGTATATGTGTTGATGTGAAATTACAGCACCCTCCGAATGGTCGATTTTGAATGGGGCATCTAGTGTAATCTACATAACATTGGACCATCTCTCAAGTTGTGGGACTTGTGGGATTGAGATGGTCCTCCGGAGAAAGCCAACTTCTTCTTCCTAAACTACCTACCACAAGCTACTCTAATGTAGGAAAACTATCTAATCCTAATCTAACCTTCCAAGGGATTAGGGAGAGAGAGAAATGCATGAAAATAGAGCCTACACTAAAGCGGCGATACACTAGAAAAGGAAGTTCCGATCACAATCTTGGCTGCCTAAAGTGAGAGAGGTGAGCAATGGAGATGATGGACAAGATGCATCATGAGACCAACGATAAATTTCACATAGAACACCACTTCAACCCATTAAACACATCTCAAAAAAACATGTAATAGACATCAGATATATGCATAGTATACCTGGAATGATGAGAGGAAAGACGAGACAATAAAATAAGCAAAGGATGGACAAAATGCATAATGAAACAAATTTTATTGCTCCATGAGTTCACACAGTACATCATTAATGGGAAAGAGGAAAGAAAACACCATTACAGAGCAAAGAGAGGAGGTCTAAACTCCACATTCAACCCTAAGGAAGGAGGAGAGAGGGGGGGAGAGAAAAATGACCAACCCTTTTGAATAAATGCCCCTTCTTATAATATATATCCAGAATATGAGAGGAAAAGGAAAGAAGAAATCGAAACCTACCACAACCACCCTAAAAGAGCATTAAATTCCCCTGCCTCAACCACCCCAAAAGAGTATTGAATTCACATGCCTCAATGATGGGTTCTACTAAAAAACCCATGCCTCCATGTGTTGTTCCTTGTTGGGTAAGAAGGAATCCCATACTTCATTATGGTGGTAGGTGAGAAGCCTGATGTGACCTAAAAATGGTGGACTATATTTAAAATTCTTGGTGCATTTCATGATTCATCTTTCATTGAATTGACCTTCCACCAATCTTTTCCAAACTACTTTGGGTTTGGTGTCTATCTGTGTAAGATCCTTGTGGAAGCCCTGTGCATTCTTAAGATTTTTGTTGACTTTTAGGGTCTTGGGAATGCGACATGCCAACACTTGGCACCATCTGCAAGCCTGCTCTACTTTGTTTGTGTTATGGCTAAGTCCCTTCTATTTAGGAGCAATTATGTTGGACCCTAGCCACGTGGAGGGCCTGCCCGCATTTGGGAACTTCCTTTGGATTTTACCTTTGGCATTACAGTGATGAGGCACGTGGAGGCTTCTGATGGCTCTTCCCATGCTTAGAATTTTCAACATCTAGTGCAACTTTATCGAGATCTGACCACATCGAGGGCCTATCCTCATTTGGGGACTGCCTTCAGATTTTACCTATGGATTTTCGCCAATGAGGCATATGGAGGCTTCCGCTGGCTCTTAGGATTTTAATTTTTGGAAATGTGTCGAGCTATCACGTGGTGCCTTCCATGAGTCCATTGCTTTGCTTTGAGTTGAATCATTTTGGGCTCGATTTTGGCTTACCGAGTTAGTTTTCTTCATTTTTTCAACCGTCTGTTTCCCCGAGATCCCTCAAAATGTGAAGTTTGAAAACATCGAGCCTTTCTCCATTTATTCACTTGATATTTTGTCTATCTTGAAGAGGCACATGAAGAGGAAGTTGATCTAATCTAAGTTTATTCTTCGCGTGTGAGGAGGTCACATGGACAAATTGCATCAAGGAAGCAAGGCACGTGCCAAGATGCAAGCGTGTGAGAGGAAAGGAGAGACAATGCATGCGTGTACGTGCACACTTTGTAGAAAATAACACATACATTTGAAATAAAAGTATGGAAGCAGGCACAGATATCTAATTGAGGAAAGTCACATGACAACAGAAATAAAAGAGGTTGTGCAACAGGAAGACCCAGAACTTACACGATTTGGAAGGCATTTGCGAGAAGGGCACATGGAAGAATTTCAAGGTGTGTGAGGTGCTGAAGGACTAAAACCTATGAAAAAGTTACAAATGAGCAAACATACGGGTGTGCAACCTGAAATGTGAAGCATCAGAGCTAGAATGAAAGTAAACATTCATCCAAATAGCTAGAAGATTTATTTAGATAACAATTTGGTGACTTTAGGGGCCATCTGCCTACTAGAAGAAGAGACCAGTAGCCTTGGAAGTCCATTGGGCATGGAATCAAGCCTGATAAACATAATTATGATTTGAATCTCTGAAATCCGTCCCTAAGCCACCTGAAACATTATTAGAACTGGACTTGATCTCCCCAAGCGCTACCTTCAATGTATTGTGTGCAAGCAACAAAACACCACAACAAACGCTATGTACAAAAATGAAAATCATACATACCCCAAGTGGAGCATGCAGAGTGTGCACAAGCACTTCTTCTGCTAAAAGAAAACCTACCTACTTTATGCTAACTAGGAAGCAAAGGGAACTCAAACAAATCCTAAACTGGCAGGGAGAAGTAGCTTCCCTTTCTCAAAATAGGTAGCCATGTATATGATTTGGTGTTGAACATGGATGTTATTATGAGTGAAAAACTAACAAGAGGCCAATCCTCCACCCAAATAACCAAAGTATCAACATCAATCAAAAATACCTCCTCAAGTTGATTGACATTGGACTCCTGGAGGTGTTGATGGTGACCCTTGGTGCTTTGTATATCATCCTCATGCCCTGAAATGGACATGACCATTTTTGTCTTCTCCCTTAGCTCCAATGAATCCAAGTACCTAATTAGGCACACTCGATCTCTTTGGATGTTCCCATTACTCGAAATTCAATTCCAAAAATGGATTCTTCCTGTGAACCTTCCTAGATGAAGAGGCTACTTGAATGCTTATTTTTTTTTTGCGCAGTGGTTTTGAAAGAAGATGATCCTCTGTCTTGATGATTGGTATGCAATGTGTGTCATCTTATTTCCCTTCCTCCTTTTGTTTATAACATGGAAGATTGAGATCTTCCAACCTTCGTTCCATATGGCCATTGTGAAATGTAGACTGCTGCAATTGAATTCTCTCCTTTGTCATGGATTCATCAATCAAATCATACCCTTTAAATCAAAGCAAGAAATCTTCAATAATGATTTCTTCATCAAGTGGATTCAACTTTGATTCGATCTCTTCTAGCTTCTCCTCTTCAATAGGACTTGGAGCTGATTGTTCTTCCTCTATCCGATTGATTGTGCAATTTGGATTAGATCAACATCTTCTTCAAAAAAGTTCCATTATGGAAATTACATTCAAAGCATACGGATTGCTAATCTTCTTGTTCCACTATTACTACAAAATCAGTCTTAGCCACCACTGGCTCTTCAACTTTGACCTCCTCCGTTGGCTTAACCATCAAGGGGATTTTTTTAATCCTAAATCTAAGAGCCAAGCTTACCAATATTTTGATCATTTCTTCTCTGTTTGGCTCTCCTTCCTGCTGCTCTCCTTGACTAGTTTTTGGAATTTCTTCCCGACATGGAATTGGGAAGGAAAGAGGAGTGGATGGGGTTTCAACCAGTTTTGCAATTTCTTGTGGTGGTGGAGGAGATAGAAATTCTTGTTTGTTTGGAGGGGATGACTGCTTGGAAGGGAAAAGGGAAAAATAATTGAGATGAGATGGAAGATTAGAAGATGGAGAAGGGAAATCAACACTTGGGGCAGAAAGTGAGAAACTAGACTCATGACACTGCTTTATGATGATATTGATTGAGAAAGAGGAAAAGAAAAGCTATGAATTGGTGGAATTACCCATTGACAAGGTTCTTTAACACCAAGCTTGTAGTCCTCTATTTACTTAGTCCACTGTGCAAGTTGAAGCAACATTTAAACCATGAAGTTAAGCTTCTCCTGTGGGCTATAGTGTCTTGGAAAAGGGCCTTCCCATTGACAAGATGCCCTGCAACCAATTTTGAAATATTTCATTTGTGTTATATCCTTGGTGAACCATGCCAGCCTCCATTCTTTGAATATTCTCTAGCGAGTTAGCATTCTCCATATATATGTTATCATCATATGCATACCCTTGCTCTTGATAATCTCCATAGCCAAAATTGTTTTGACATTGCTCATATGGGTAAGCATAAGTGTTATGAATCTGATCACAATGCTGATTTGGAGGAGCTAAGAAATACATCGAGGAGGTGTCTTGCCTTTGTTGTTGCTGCAAGTGTGAATTCCAAGATGGGAATGAATTCATGATTGCACAACTTCATGGAATGGAAGAAAATGAGAAAGATGGAAGAAAAAATGGGTGGTAGTGGATGGAAGGAAAGTGTGCAACTTAGAGAATGGGTTATTGACCGGATGGAGTTCTAGATGTGCTTTTCATGTGCCTCCAAATGTTGAATCTCACCAAGAACACATCAAATTGATGAAATGAAGAGGTAAGGTGTTTCAAAATTGTCCCACCAAAATGCCAAAAGCTGTTGATATGAAATTACAACACCCCCCGAATGGCCTAATTTTGAATGGGGCATCTAGTGTAATCTGCATAACATTGGACCATCTCTCAAGCTGTGGGACTTCGGGCCGAGATGATCCTTCAGAGAAAGCCAAAATCTTCTTTGTAAACTACACTGCCATAATCTACTATAATGTAGGAAAATTATCTAATCATAATCTAACCTTCCAAAGGATCGGGGAGAGAGAAATATATGAAAATAGGGCCTACACTAAAGTGGTGATACACAAAAAAGGAAGTTTATGATCACAATATTTGTTGCCTAAAGTTGAGAGAGGTGAGAAATAGAGAGGATGGACAAGATGCATCACAGACCAAAGATAAATTTCACACAGAACACCACTTCAACCCATTAAACACATCTCCCAAAACCTGCAATAGACATCATATATATGCATAATATACCCTACGATGATGAGAGGTAAGAAAAGACAGTAAAATAAGAAAAGGATGAACAAAATGCATCACAAAATAGATTTTATTGCTCCATGATTTCACACAGTACATCATTAGTGGGAAAGAGGCAAGAAAATGCCATTACATATCAAAGAGAGGATGTTTAAGCTCAACTTGAAACCCTAGGGAAGAAGGAGAGAGAGGGGGAGAGAAAAAATTACCAATCCTTTTGAAAAAGAACCCTAAAAATATATATCCAGAATATGAGAGGGAAATGAGAGAAGAAATCGAAACCTACCTCAACCACCCCAAAAGAGCATTGAATTTGCCTACATCAACCACCCCAAAAGAGTATTGAATTCACATGCCTCAATGATGGGTTCTACTACAAAACCATGCCTCCATGTGTTGTTCCTTATTGGGCAAGAAAGGAATCCCATACTTCATTATGGTGGTAGGTGAGAAGCTTGACAACCTCAAAAATGGTGGACTATATTTAAAATTCTTGGTGGGCTTCATGATTCATCTTTCATTGAATTGACCTTCCGCCAATCTTTTCCAAATTACTTTGGGTTTGGAATCTATCCGTGTAAGATCCTAGTGGAAGCCCTCACATTCTTAAGATTTTTGTTGTCTTTTAGGGTCCTGAGAATGTGACATGCTGACACTTGGCACCATCCACGATCCTGCTCTTCTTTCTTTGTGTTTTGGCTAAGTCCCTTCTATTTTGGAACAACTATGTTGGACCCCTGACCACGTGGAGGGCATGCACTCGTTTTGGGACTGCCTTTGGATTTTACCTTTGGAGTTGCACCGATGAGGCATGTGGAGGCTTCCACTAGCTCTTCCCATGCTTAGATTTCTTGGTGGTGAAAATTTATCGAGCTCTGACCATGTGGAGGGCATGCACTCATTTGGGATTTGCCTTATGATTTTACCTTTGGAGTTGCGCCGATGAAGGACATGGAGGCTTCTACTAGCTCTTAGACTTTTAATTTTGGAATTATATTTGGTGACACATGGCACATTCTCAGTAAGTCCATTTCTTTTCTTTGATTTGAATCATTTTGGGCTTGATTTTTATTTACCAAGTTAGTTTTCTTCATTTTTTCAACCGTCCGTTTCCCGAGATCCCTAAAAATGTGAATTCTAAAAACATCGAGCCTTTCTCCATTTTTTCACTTGAGATTTATTTTATCTTGAAGAGACACACGAGGAGGATGCTGATCTAATCCAAGTTGCTTCTTGGCATGTGAGGAGGGCACGCGAGATAGATTACTGACAGAAGGAAGTGAGGTGCGCAGCAAGATGCAAGCATGTGAGAGGAAAGTAGAGAGAATGCATGCACATAGGTGTGCGCGCCACGAAAATAACGCATACTTGTGAAAGAAAATTTTGTGAGGAGGGCACAAATATCCAACTAAGGAAGGGCATGCAATGGAAGAAAGAAAAGAGGGCGCACAATAGGAAATCCACGAAACTTAGCTAATTTGGAAGGCATCTGCGAAGTGTACAATGAATAATTGTAAGCCGCGTGATGTGCGCGAAAGGACTATAGCCTATGAAAAGTGCCAAATGAGCAACCTTACGGGTACACAACCTGAAATGTGAAGCATAAAAGCCAGAATGAAAGTAAAAATTCATCCAAATAGCTATGAGAGTTATTTGGATACCAATTTGATTTCAAGAAATTCACAAAAAAGGTTTTGAAAAGGACTTGGAAATTTTTATACAAAAGATTGTGTAATTTTTATCACTTTGTACATGTTTGCAACCTCTACTAGCATACTCTAGTCCATTTCAAAAATGACATCTTTAGATTTTGTGTGGACATATAAATGCCAATATATCATGAACCTTAAGCCATAAGAGTTACACCACATTAGAAGCGAACCTTTGACTAGCATAAGGGTTGATTGGGTGATAAATAAGTATGTTTTTTCCTTACTACCGATGTCAAACATTCCTCTTTAGAGAATATTGGAATTTGTTCTAAAACTCTATGAATTTGAATTCAATCAAAAAGCAATTGTACATTGGTTTGTTATCCTAGTTTGCCATACCATCTAAACAGAATGTATCATGAACCTTATGCCTAAAGATTAGTTCAAACCACAATGGAATTGGCCCTCTCTCTAACATAATGGTTGATTTTTTGTGGGATAAGTATGCTTTCTTCCTTACAATGCAAGATATACATTCCTCTTTAGTGCATCTACAAATTTGTTCTACAACTCTTAATACAATCATTCAATAAATAGACTAATCCCACATTGATTTGTTAGAGAAGGACATATGTGCCACTTTAGTACATATTGGAATTTGCTTCTGAAAAATATTAAAATCCTCACATATCGTAATTTTGAAATGAAGACTACTTGTCTAAGGGTTTCTATCAACAATTTCCCTTGTTTCTTTTATGTATCTAATCAATAAACTTGTGATCCTTCCTAAGATTTGGTGATTTCTCATATTTATACTATATATAAGTTTGTGTTTCTACCACTTTCATATGAATGGATATGATCTATATTTGACACATGGTTCTATAATATTATATACATGAAAAAAGTTTCTAACTTTTATATATTTTTAGGTATGATAAAACCTACAATCTATAGGTTACATACTATAATTTCTTAAGTTTTATACAAAAATTGTAGATATTTTAAAATTTATAGAATAATTTGAATGTTTATAACATTGAGCTTTACCAATATTGAATCATAAGAGATTGTTGGTGTGTGTGACCCGAATAGTCATATTCCACATCACCGGTGATTCATATCGCCTTGCGAGAGTTATAGGTCTTAGGGAGTCAAATGACAAGTGACAAATTCTGTCATTGCCATTTATGATAAAGTGCATCATAGGAGTTACATTTCTTATTTATCATTGTAACTTCTCTTTTAGTGGCATCATATGCATCAGTCATGTCATATGCGTTAGTGGCATCATAGGGGTTCTTTCCTTGTTTAGGCATGGGGGTTACACAACACCCCTATTTGTACTTCCTTTTTCGATCTATGAGAATAAGAAGACATGTTTTCTTATTTGCATATTCTTTCAATTGTTTGAATATTTCTTATTGCGTTGGAGCTACAATGTTACCATCGAGTGCAACTTCGTCGTGGTTCATTGTTTTGATATTGGTTCTCACATATCCCTCTTTCATGGTATCAGAGCACGAGGTTTCGGTAAAATGTGCACTCTTCATTTATCAGTATCTTATTATTTTTGGTTTCTTCTTATTTCCTCGTGCAAGCTTTTTTTATTATTAATTTGGAATCATATTGATCACCTTGTATTGATGTTTCAGTAGTTGTAAGTTTGAGGTGTTTTTTGTGTGGTTGTTTTGTTCGTGGTTGATCTTCTGTGGGCTTGTTTACATTAGTTGCAGCTCATGTTTTGTACCTACAATCGTGCATGATTCCTGTGTTGCCTCTACAACATTGCATTTTTCACCGTGGTGGATTTTGGCTTGGTTGTTGTTGACTCGTGCATTGTTCAAACATCTATGGGATTGTCTTTTTTGCTCATCGACCTCTGCACTAGTTTTGAAGCTTGAGTCCCTCGTGCACACATACCTTGCATTGTTCATTCCGTTGCTCCATCCAACTCATTCCTATGCATTGAGCCACATCTCGGAGTTTCGTGGGATCTCGTGGGTCTACATCCAACTCAGTTTTAGCCTCCATCTATGTTTTCGGGTTCATTTCATCGATGGTCTATGTTGTCATTTTGCTTGTCTTTGAGTTCTATGGAATCTCTACCCACGTAAAAACGGTTTTGTGCATAGCATTTACCCTCACTTTTAGTCTCTACACAACATGTGGACCCCTCTCTTGATAGCGTAAGCTCCGTCTGACAACCAACAACACATAGCTCGGCAGATTTTACAAAGTAGACTCAGTGGAGGATATTTTTTTGCTCGAAATTGCCTCCCTCTAACACGTGGACTCTATATTCCACTTGGAGGTTACATATACACACCTTAGCACAACTCGGAGGCTCAATGAACTGACCCTAGCTTAGCTTAATGTGGGCTTCAATTCTCTCCAAAGCATCTTGGTCAACATTGCTTTAGCTTGTTCATATCCATCCTTTTTAGAATTTATTATTGGTAAAATCAATCTCCCTTTAATTTTTAAGGTTAAAAACATTTATTTCATGGCATTGTAATAATTTTTTGGATATATTTTGCTTGTTTTATTGTCCTTCCTTCGAGTGTCAAAGACGGAGGGTGAGGTCTAGGGTTGGCAGGAGGCTAATCCCCCTCGCAATAAAAACAAACCCTATCTAAAATTTGATGCCATTTCCAACAAGCACACATACGACACCCTTTGCATGCATTTAGGGAACTTTTTAAATCTATTTGTAGGACTTATTGGCTTTTTCCATCAGTTGCGGGAATCATTTTTTTGCTATAAATTTTGACTCGTTGCTCAGTTTTGAGAACTTCTTTAGTCAAAGTTGCATGTTTTTTCACACACTACATGATAGGATTATCAGTTTTGTAAACACACTATTTTATAAAGTGCCACATTCTGGGGGTTGTCATTATATTACTTGTGTCGGTTCATTTCAAATCATATTGAGCATTATACTATCCTTTTTATTGTTTGTGGACTTGTGAGTGCATCTCGCCATAGTCTTACAGAAAAGGGAATTTTTCATGTGATGTGAGATGCCATTTCTCACAAGGCCTTCTCTTCACCTTCTTGTTTTCACATTTTTGTGCTTTCTTATGGTGTCGAATCTTTGCGCCCAACAAACCTTGATTGTGGTCTCCTCTCTTACACGTTATTACATTGATTGCAAGGTAAGTGATAGGCGGTTCTTGACACACATTCGCATCCAATTGTAATCAATGCACTAAACTATAAAGTGCCAAACTTGGGGTGTAATATTATTCTAGGGTGGTTGTTTCCTTTCTCACTTCTTCTCGCTACCTTCGTTGGTTCTATCTCTTCATTATCGATATCTCTAAAATACGGTGGTCACACATTTTAATTTCTTCAAATGGAGATCTAAAATTATATTGGTTTTGTGAAGTAAAGGTTTGTACCATGTTACCATGGGGTTAGAGACAAAACCTTATGATGAACCTGAAAGATCTAAATGGTTAAACCATTGTGATAATGCCTTAGGTCTTCTTTGTATGTTTGTCTCTTCCGACTTTCTCTTCCACATCAAAAATTCCTCAACACCCGATGAAGCGAGGAAAATGCTTAACGAGATGTTTGGGAAGAAAGATGACATCAGAGTGCATGATTTGGAGAAAAAACTACTATGGTTAAATCTTAGTTAATTTGAAAACATGCATGCCTTCTTCTCAAAGTTTGTCCACACTAGATTGCTTCTAAAGGAATGTAAAGTGGAGAATAAAGACTCTCAATTTATCTTGTCGATTCTTTCTAAGTTAGGTCTGAATAATATATTTGTTTCAACTTTCCACGCCACAAAAGCCGCCTTGGGTAGTGCTTGGAAAATGCCCTCATTTGACATTTTTTCATCCCAACTCATTTGAGAACAAGACAAACTCATTCAAATGGGGACTCTAAAATCCAAGTCACATGCCCTTATGGCGAATAAGGGAAAGAAAAATGAAAAGAAGAAAGAAACAAAGGACCAACCTAAGAAAGAAACCAAGACCAACCAAACCCCCAGCTAAGCCCAACACTAACACTTCAACTTCTAAGCCTAAAGTGAAGAAGGAAAAGTGTAAATGCTCCTATTGTAAGTATCCTAGCCATGAAGAGCATCAATTTTTTTGGAAACAAATTGATCACTTAACTCAATTGCTTGAGAAGAATAAAATAAGTGTTCCTGAATCCATAAAAAAATGCTCGAAGGGAGAGTCTTCTGAGAAAAGGGCTATAAAAATAAAAAGAAGAAAGGTAAGGCTCTTGTAGCTAGATCAGCTCCATCATCAACTTGGATGATCGATTCTAGTGCGTCGAACCACATGGCTTCTTTAGAGGTTATATTCTCTAGAAATGAACCATGTGTCATATCCAAAATCATGTTGGGTGATGAAACTCATGTGTCGTTTTCGGTAGTGGATTGGTAGAGATAGAAGGTGGAACATTTAACCAAGTGTTGAGTGTTCCCAATATCTCTACCAATATCCTATCGGTTTACTAAATCACTTGACCTTGGTGAGGGAATGTGAGTGGAATTTTCTCCTAACTCTATGATCATTTGTGGCCTTAACTCTGAATGCCCTATGGCTAAGGGAAAGACAAATCATCATTCACGATTATATACCATTTCCCACTTTTCTTCTTATTTAATGCCCAATGCCTTTCTCACTCATGTAAATGAGGTTATGAGAGTTCGGCATGAGCATTTTGGGCATCTAAATTATTGTTACTTTGAAAAATTGAGCTAAAATGAAATGGTCAACAAGTTACCCCAAGTTAAGTTTTCTAGGAGACTTTGTGAGGGTTGTACCCTCGGAAAGCACAAAAAAAAAAATCTTTGACAAGGTAAAATCATGGAGAGCTACTCGTCCCTTGTATTTTTTTCATAGTGCCATTTGTGGCCCATTTCCATCTCCTTCTTTCACTAGAGCTCTATATATATTAACCTTCATTGATGACTTTTTACATTATACTTGGGTGTATTTTCTTAAGGTTAAGTCTGAAATTTGAGCATTTTAAGAACTTTAAGGCTCTTGATGAGAAACAAGCGGAATGGTCTCGTTAAGGTTCTTCAAACCGATAATGGAGGTGAGTCTGTGAGAAATAGGTTTAAGGATTTTTGCACTTCCGAGGGGATTGTTTACAAGAGCATACTGATTGCTTTATAGCTCTCACCAAAATAAAGTTATAGAAAGAAAGAACCGAATTTTGAATGAGATGGCTACTTGTATGGTTCACACGAAGTCCCTACCTCTATAGTATTAGGATGAAGCGAGTGAATTGTGCTTGTCACATTCAAAATTGTGTTCCACACAAGGCAGTAAGAGGGATGACACCCTTTAAAGCCTAGTTTGGACACAAGCCTGATGTTGAGCACTTTCGAGTCTTTGGATCCAAGGCTATGGCTTGTATTCCCAAGAATAAATGTAAGGCATTGTATCCACAATCCAAACCTTGTATCTTTTTCGGGTATCCTGTTGGCGTGAAGGGATATCGGTTGTTGAACCCTATAACTGTGAGCTCTATATTGAGAAGAGTGTGAAGTTCGATGAGTCATCCTTGACTTTTACTTCCACTGAGATTATTTTACCCACTAATTAAGATTATGACTCAACAGATGATGATTTTGTTGAGTGAGTTTCTCCTCTCCCTGCTCTTCTTGATCCTCAAACTTCCATGTCTTCTGATTCTAATAGTAATGATGATGAGGACTATGTCCCTTCTCACTCGAGTGAAGAATCTTCTGAATCTGAGTTTGATCCTTCGGGACCTCTTTGGGCCAGGAAAACTTTATAGAGTGTTGGATATTTAGTTGGAGATCCTTCATATGAGGGACGTACTCATTTGAGTTTAATTGGACTCCACTCCTTATTCACCTCTGCTTCTAAAATACCATCTTTCTGGGAGGCTTCTTGGATTCCTGAGTGGGATTCTGATAGGCATGAGGAGTATTCCTCACTCATAAAGAATGACACGTGGGATCTTACCCCTCTTCTGAAAGAAAGAAAAATCATTCGGTGTAGGTGGGTATATTAGATAAATTATGGAGCCAATGAAGAAGTTGAGAAGTATAAAGCACGACTCGTAGCTAAGGGTTTCTCCAAGGTAGTTAAGGTTGATTACTTGGAAACCTTTGCTCTAGTTGCAAAGATGACTTCCATTCGATTGACCCTTTCCATCGTTTCCACTAACAGATGGGAAGTCCACCAGATGGACGTTAAGAGTGCCTTCCTTCATGGGGACCTAGAGGAAGAGATCTACATGGAACAACCTCTAGGTTATGTCCATGATCCATCCCTCGTTTACAAGTTCAAGAAGTATCTTTATGGCCTTAAACAAGCCCCTCGTACTTGGTATGTGAAGATGGACTCCTTTTTACTTTCATCAGGGTTCACTCGGTGTCACTCTGACCCAAATGTGTATATTACGTGACATGATGACTCCATGCTTACTCTTGTTCTCTATGTTGATGACTTGTTGATCATGGCTAGCTCTTCTTCTATCATTGATTCTTTGAATATCTCCTTGGCCAAAAATTTCTCCATGTCTAACTTAGGATTGCTTCATTACTTTTTGAAGATCCATATTTCATAATCTTACTCGGGAATTATCATCTTACAGCCTAAGTAATCTCTTGATTTGCTTTCTTAGTTTCACATGTATGATTACAAGTACTCACCTACTCCTTTTATTTCAAGGGTAAATTTGGTTTCTGATTTATATTCCCCTTAGTTAACGGTACCCTTTATCGGTAGTTGGTGGGGAGCTTGATATACCTTACTCAACACATCCAGATATATCATATGCTATCAGGATCATGTCCATATTTATGTAGGAGCCTCATGAGCTACATTTACAAGCAGCAAAGTGGATCCTTCACTATGTTCGTGGAACTCACACAGATGGTATTCATTACTTAGGAGAGGGGCTGAGATTGACTTGATTAGATTCTGAGACTCGATTTGGTCGGTGATCTGATCTAGATCATTGGAACTCTACCTCAAGGCTACAATTTCACTCTTGGCTCAGGTCCTGTTAGTTTGTCTAGCAAGAAGTAGAACGCCATTGCCATATCATCAAATAGAAGCACAAAGATGATGAGAAGTTAACACTACCACGAAGTTGTTTGGTTACAAGGTATCTTGACCAAGTATGGAATCCACTTTTGGTGGCCTACCATTATCTACTCTTTGTGACAACATGAGCACTATCTCAATTTGTAAAAATCAAGTTCAACATCAAAGTGGACGAAGCATAATGAGATTCACATGCACTTCATATGGGAGTGATACATGAAAACCTCATCAACATTAAATATGTTCGAGACGGTTGATTAGGTGCGGACATATTCACCAAGCCCTTCCTGGGGTGAAATTTCTTTACTTAAGGTCTTCTCTTGGGGTGAAGTCTGCTGCATTACATTTGCCAAACTTCTTTGAGTTATTTATATTTTTCTCCTCCTCTTCTTCTTTCTGAAAGATGTTTTTGTATATGGGCACCCTTTCAAGCCTTTAGTTGATGGGCCCCATTGGCACATCTTTCTTGTTTAGGGTAGTCTTCTTTTCTATTTTGTCTTATTATGACCTTGTTGTCCACTCAAAATTCCCCGCTTCGATAAAAGTAAAATTTAAAATTTGAGTTATGAGTGTTTTTCTCTAATGTGCCTAAGTCGTGAAAATTGAGAAAAACTCGTGTTTTGGGTTATTTTGTATGAATTTCGGCTCCGAACTGTCGGACATTTTGTCCCCCTCGTCCCAAGTACGAAAGTGCATTCTGTTCCCGATCGCCGAAATCCCGAAGTTGTTCCATTTTCGGGCCCGCCGGAACTTTTGTCCCAAGTGTCCCAAAACTTATTGTGCGAGATGTTCCAATTTCGGCCGAAACACCCGAACCGCGTACTTCGCACTTTCTTGTCCCAAATGTCCCAAATCAAAAAGTGCAACTTGTTCCATTTTCACCCGAACCGGCCGAGCCGCGTACTCTGGAACTTTTTGTCCCAAATGTCCCAAGTTCAAATGAGCCTCTTGTTCCATTTTCGGCCGAAACACCCGAACCGCGTCCTTCGCACGTTTTCGTCCCAAATGTCCCAAAATGCATTTGTGCGTCTTCTCCCTGTTTCGCCCGAATCGCCGAGCCACGTGTTTGCGCATTCGCATCTCACATGTCTCGAGTGTACCAAGTGTCATTCGTGCTTATTTTTCCCGCTCTACCCAAATATCATGCTTATTCAAATTGGTGGTTATGTATTAAATGCGCATTCATGGCTTTTCTCTCTCCTAAACGGCTATATAACGAGCATTTCCCCTTTGCATTTTTGCACTACTTCCATGCTATCTTTTGCTCGAACCCTTGCAATTTGCAAACCTGCGCGTGTTCCCCTCCCTCTGTAATTCCTTTCCGAGTCTGGTTTGCGGCTCTGTCCTCCTAGCTACTATCAATATGAAGATCAAATTTCAGGGACAGGAGCAAATTTCTCCACTTGAGTCTGCCGTTCGTAATATTGGCGACAGCGAAGCTCGTCATCTTGATTTCAGTGATTTTTGGGCAAGAATGGCAGACACAAACCCTACACCAATGGCGCAGATGATTCACGATAGTGGTTTGGCTTTTGCTGGAGGTTTCCCAATCTCAGTACAGTGTGCTGACACCGTGCTTTCATGCGGAGCTCACTTCGACCCCGTTTCAAGCGAATTGACTAATATACATGGGGAACTCATCACCAAATTGGATGCTACCGCCATTAGCACTGCTCTGAGGATTCCAGAGATGGATAATGCCATAGTCGTTTCCCGAGATCAAGCACAGACTCTGTTCGACCAAGACAGTGACAAATATAAGGCACGAGTGGCGAAGTCCTGGCTTAAGAACCCTAGGAAGGGAGCTTCTCGTCTGACCAAAACCCTCTTCCGAGCAGATTTCAATGAAGAGTTGTCAGACTTCATAATCTTGCTGGCTCGAGTTATGGGTTTTCCCTCTACCAATGAATTTCACTTCTGGATGTGCCCGCTCATCAGCATGGTGTGCGAAGGAACGCAAAATATCAATTGGGCTGAAATCATAAGCATGAATTTGATGGAGCAGCTGTCCAATGTGCAGCAAATGAAGAAGTTCTACATGACTTCGTATCTGATGTATACTCTGGCAGCATCAAGGCAGTGGTTCGGTTTTTCTTATATAGATGCACACAAAGACGATCCAAAGATATGCTTATCGCCCGCAGCTTATTCACCCAGAGACCAGAACCGTAATTTGAAGGGTCAATGATGCTTTCACCATGTACGTGGTCAGACTGCTCGAAGGTGATACTGCTAGAAGGTTTTCAGATGAAGCCATGAACCTGATATCGCAATATGGTGCTTATTTCATCCAATTCAGGAAATTTTCTTATATCAGGCTTGCTGGCTATGAGAGCACCCCTCTGCGGCTTCCTATGTTCTGCAATGATAAGATGGCCTTGATTGAAGTATGCAGGAAACTAGACAAGTTGCACAGAACTTGCAGAGATAAGAAGATTTCTGGCTTGCACTTTCCCATCTCTCTGGGAAACTACACTTGCAAAACAGCTCTGGATGCTCAGAACATAGAGAGAGCCCTGGTACCTATCACCGTTCATTTCTTCAAGCCAAGAACCTGCTTTGACTTGAAGAAGTTTATTGAACAGAACATCAAGATAATCTACCATCATAGGGCGGATACAGAAGACTACTGGGCTGACTGTACAGATGATTTTGAAGCAGGAGAAGGCATTATGGCAGGTTCTCCCCCGCATTGATTCAAGAACTCGGTCTGTACCAAGTTCCTGAAGGTCTCCAGGATGATAATTCTGATCCATACTCGTATGAGTATGACAATGTGATTAAGCACACTCCTTTGGAGGACCTGGATTGGAACAGGAAAGAGAGGGATGACCTGGCTGAGATTCTTGCTCTAGTCTTAGTCAGGACTAAGGTCCTGGGCCTGACAGATGGTTCGAGAATTCGGGAGGCATTCGGGAGAATCCTTCTAAGGATGCTTCAACACCAAGAAGAGAAACATCTATTCTAAGGTCAGAAACACCAGTGAAGACCCCTCCTGCCTCATCAATACAAGGACCTGCAGCTTCTACTCCTTCTTCATCCACTCAAGTGTACCAGAAGAAGCTCAAGGAGGTTAAGAAGGAGCCTGTGGAAAGTGATCCTCAAAGAAAGCAGGCAGAGTTGCCTATGGGACCAGAGAACATCATTGTTCTCAGTGAAAGTGAAGAAAGCGAAATGCCAACCCCTGCAAATGCTCCTGAAGATCCAACAGATAAAGATAAGGAAGTCCAGAGCACTGTACTTCCAAGTGCTACTGATTCTTCAGCAGCCATTGTGTCCAGCGCCCTTCTCACCTCTCAGCCTGAGACCACAGCTGCACAGACTTTGAGCATCATGAGCTCTCTGTCTCTTGGTCCCCTTGCCCCTCCTGCTGATTCCTCTTCCTCTTTTGCGTGGGTGCAACCTTTGGTTGACAAAAGGAAGAGAAAATCTTCTTCTCAGAGCTCAGGGCCAAATTTTGATGCTGTCGCAGCCTTGTTGGGCACTACTCCCTCTCGTGCTAAGAAAGCTAGAACTACCTCCAGAATAGTGTCAGATGCTCAAGGTCAGCAATTCCTGGAGATTGCCAAGCCTACAGTAGACAAATCAGAATCAGACTTGCTGGCATCTGACTTGGAGCTTTCAAGAATCCCAATGGGGGAGTCTACTCCTGAAGGTGAGATTCACAACCTTCAGGAAACAGTCACAAGAGTCATTGGAAGGGTAGAGAAAGGGCAGCAAACTATTGAACAGTTGGAAGAACAGGCCCTAATTCTCACAGGTTTCATCAAGTCTCTTTTGTCTAAGGATAAAGTCTTGGACCCTACCCCATTGACTACTCTCCCACCTCCTGTAATTCTAAGCCAAGATGAAGTGCAAAGTATCAAAGATATGCACAAGTATTTTGTCTATGGCAGAGCTATTGAAGCCATGGTGGATGACATGCTTGTTGCTGGATTAAACTTCATCGATGAAGCTTTCAAACTCCACGAAAAGGTGAGCAATGTGCAACTGAAGCTCTCCTCCACTATCAATATCATGGATAAAGAGCTCAAACTCTGGAGCAGTTGCATAGTAGACCTCCGACTCATGGGACAAGCAGATGAGAACGTTTTGTTGGCGAGTAAAGTCTTTGATGATGCAAAGGATAATCTATCGAAGTCCTGGGTCTACAGTGTGGAGTGGAAGATCAGAGTCCTGGAGGAGGCTTTGGGAGAACTGAAGAACAGTTGGCAGAAGGGCGAAGCTTTCAAGACACTGGTGGTCTCTGCTTTCAAAGATATACACTGTCATCTTCAGGATGAGACTTCTGGTACTTCCCTTTCCTTGCAAGAAATCAAAGCTCAATTCAGAGCTTTTGTCAAAGATAACCTATTCAAGGAAAGTTCCATCTCCAAGGAGAAAATGAAGGAGATTTTCTCTCTTCAATCTGCCATGAAGAAAAACAAAATTATCATACTCATGTTGAGTTTGATAATGAGATGGAGAAGTGTCTTGGATTTTGGACTCAGTCTACGACCAACACGTCAGTCCCTCGTGGCAGAGACATAGCTGAGGCGTTAAAGAAGTTCAGGAAGTGGATTCTGAAGTCAGTGGGTCCCTCTCAGTGACTGGCCACCTGTCTTCTTCCCCGTTCTTTTCTCTTCTTCCCTTTCTTTTCCGTTTTCTTTGTAAAAGGTTGAGGTATTGCGGTTGGCATTCCTTAACTATTCTTGGTTAAAAGAAACGGTTACGAAGAGTAACTGACTTGTAAGCTATATAATGGCATTTCTACGCCATTCAAAAAGGAGGAAGAACTTGGCATATTTTTCGAAAGTGTAAATAGATCAACAAGAAATCAATACAAAAGGGCTTTCTATTCATTATCTATCTAATCTCTCGTTATCTCTCGTGTTTTCATTTAATTTCACGAGAAGATCATTTGTTTTGAGTTCGTTAGTCTCACCGATTGCATATTTTCAAATATGCATGAGTATAGTGATCTTGTATAACCAAGAAGGAACTTTGTGTCCTTGATTAATGAATCAAGAAGGTTATTTACAGAAATTTGTGTGTCAGTAATCTCGTCTTGTTCATCCAATGCAAACGATCTTGTTTTAAATTCACTGCAACTCCGCATACATAAAGGATTATTCTCGCTATCTATAATTCCGCATGTTGCTCTTCGGCTCATCCCCGTATTCCCTTTCCTCGTCCTTTTCAGAATCGATGATCCGTGTGGAAAACACTTTCGTAATATCCAAGTTCAACCATAAAATCATGTTTTGTATATTTGTAAATAAGTTCGTTTCTGAATAAGGGAACCTCTCCCATTAAAGAGGAGGGACTTCTTGTCCCCTGACTGTTGCTCTTCTTAAAAGTCCTATTTGACGACCAACAGTTTTTGGCGACTCCGCTACTGGGAAAATCACATTCCAGTTCTATAATTTTTGATCATCTTTTGATCTGGCGACTCCGCGTTTTACTCGAGGGAGAAGGACCCTTGGTATTGAAGACTCTCAGTTTCAGCTTTTGGAGCAGCAGGGTTTTCCTTTCCCTTCAACAAGAAATAGAAGAACTCGTTCGACGAGCACTCCACCTGTTCAAGATAGAAGTCCTACGGGTGGTATTCCTTCAGAGCCTGCTAGTCCCAATCTACGAGCTTTGATCCTCGCTGGTGTTAAAGTTCCTCTCCAAGCCGTTTTTCCAAGAATGGCGGCACCATTGCCATGGGGTCAACGTGTCGGGCCCCTGGCCCTTACTCAGCCTTTGCATGAGTTACCCAGAGGTAACCGGAAGAACTTCCCAAAATTCAAAGGTGATGGCAAGGTACATCCTGATGAACATATTGCAGCCTTCATAGTTGCATGTGGAGTTTTGGGAGTTGAACATGAAGACGTCTCCGTAAGACTGTTCGTGGAGACTTTACAAGAAAATGCTGCTGATTGGTTCTTTCACCTTCCGGCTAGTGCTATAACCGACTGGGACACCATGAGAACCCAGTTCGAGAATCGTTTCAAGCCGGCAGAAGATGTGCATGCTTTGCTTGCCCAAATTTCTCAGATAAAGAAAGATTCGCAAGAACCCATGAGAGAGTTTGTGGCTCGGTTCAACAGGTTGATAAATAAAATTCCAACAAACACTCGACCTGTTGATCGGATTCAAAAATGTTTCTTTCTAAATGCCCAATCACCTAAAGTTAGTTATGCACTAAGAAGGGCTAATCTCGCAACGTTAGCTCTAGATCAAGAACTGGCTGTTAGTGTCGAAGATGACTTGATCATGTCAGGGAAGTTGAGAAGAGACCCTCCCAAATCTAAGTCTGCTGCTTCTTCCTCTTCCACCCCTGGACCTAACACTGATCCATTAGTTCAGAAACTTGCGAATGATCTTATTGCTATAAAGAAACAATTGGCTCAGCATGCCCCTTATGCAGATGTTCCAAGAAGAAATTTCCAGCCCAGGAATCGTTTGCCTGCTTCTCAAACAAGACTAGCACTTGAAGGACCTCCTGTTAGGGTTCCTGTGAATGCAACCTGTGAAGTTGAAGAGCCGGATGATGATGAGGATAATGAAGCTTGTGAGGAGTTTGTGGAGGAATTTGATGATGAGGCAGAAGAACTTGAAGGATCTCGAGTTAATTTCTTTACCACCGAGGGCATTGATGATGGAGATGATTATGATGAAGTGGTAGTAGACATGAACAAAGCGAATCATTTTCTTTGTCATGACTCGAGAGCGGAGCACACGTCGGAGGGAGAAAGTGACATAGCCTATCAAGAAATCTAAGGAGCAGTCGACAACTATTCCCGTGATTGCAAAAAGAGGATCTCCTATCCCTACTTTATCTACACCAAAGGTGAGTCCTATCAATCTAGCTACCAAAGTTGCTTCTTCTTTTTCTCCTAAAGTTGATAAGCCTAGAATTCCACATGATGATGGCCCATCCACTTCTGGATCCTTTGATATTGTTGATCACCTGAAAAAGACCAAGGTCCAAATCTCAGAAGCTGAGTACTATCAAACCCATCCCAAAGCCTTTGCCAAAATGATCCACTTTGTCAATTCCAACTCTAAGACCACTTCTAAAGGCCTTCTACCTACTCCTCCTTCTGCACCACAACCCAGTCTGGTAGCTGCTGTCACCTCACCTGGTGACAAAATTAAACCATTTTATGTAACACTTCTAATAGCTGGCCATAGGCTCAGTAATTGTGTCATAGACTCTGGAGCTTCAGATAACGTAATGCCTGCTAAAGTAGCTCATGCTTTAGGCCTGACCCTCACTCGCACTTATGGATCCTGTTACTCCATGGAAAGTAAAGAAGTGCCCCTGGTCGGGAGAATTAAAGATGCGCAAGTGGCTTTTGCTGCCTTGCCTGAAAAGAAAGTGTTGGCTACCATCCTAGTAGCAGATATCCCTCCTTCATACGGGATGTTGCTAAGTAGGAACTTCTGCAAAGATGTGGGTGGGGAAATCCAGATGGATGGTGTGGCATGCACTCGTGCCTGTCAATGGACAAATGAAGAAGTTGTTGCACTCGAGATCCGAGTATATTGTGTGTAAAACGGATGATCCTAGAGCACAAATACTCTATGAGGATATGGGTCATGGCAACTACATGATTATGTCCCCTGATGAAATCCAACTTCCCAAAGATATCACCTAAAGATCCTAATGGTATTTGGATTTTAGAGTTTGATGGAAGTTGTTCCTCAGCTGGTTCTGGAGCTGGTGTCTTGCTAGTGTCACCTGAAGGATGCCTACACCCCTTTTCATTTAAGTTGCAGTTCGAGAATACTAATAACACAGCAGAATACGAGGCTCTCATTCTCGGATTGCAAGTGGCCAAAGAACAAGGTATAAAGAATCTTCTGGCTCGTGGTGATGCAGAATTGATTGTAAAGCAGGTCAGAAACCTTTTTCAAGTAAAAAATGGAAGGTTAAGGCATTACCGGAATCAGGTTTGGGATTCTATTGAGTTCCTTGATGCTTTCTCTATTGAAGCAGTACCTAGAGAAAAGAACAGCAGGGCTGATTCGCTAGCAGTCTCAGGGTCGCTACTGATTCCTCATCCTGATTTCTCTCAGGATAAGTTCACCATTGAGATGGTCCATCGGCCTAGTGTACCTGATAATGCCAATAACTGGCAGGTTTTCAATGATGATCAACATTTGCTTTCCTTCCTGGAACTCAAGGGTAATTTCGAACAACTGTATTTTGAGGGAAGTGACAACCTACCTCGTGAAAGTGTGCCCTTTGACAAAGCTGTCACCCAAGGAGAAGAAACAGATCAAGATGGATGCATCAATCTCAAAGGAAACAAGATTCCTAAAGGGTTGGTGAGTTTGGAGGAACTATTTGATAAGCATGACAGGTATGTGAAATCTAGAGCTTCTTCTGGGCCTCAGCAATCAGCTGAGTATGATAAGATTGATATTGGGAGTCCTACTGACCCTAAGCTAGTGAATATTGGAAAATGTTGCACAGCGGATGAGAGGAGAAAAGCAATTGATCTTTTGAAAAGGTATAAGGATGTTCTCGCTTATTCTTATGAAGATTTGAAAGCTTTCAAACCAAAAGATATGCAACACTCTATTCCCCTCAAGCCTGGAATTAAGCCTTTCAAGCAGAAACAGAGACAATACAACCCCAAAGTAGCTGACACCATCTTTCAGGAAATACAGAAGTTGTTGAAAGCTAAAATTATTTTTCCTATTCACCATTCAACATGGATTGCAAACATTGTGCTCGTCGGGAAGAAAATGGTGAGATCCGCATTCTGTGTTGATTTCAGTGAACTCGAATCAAAGCTTCTCGAAAGATAATTATCCTTTGCCCATGATGGATCAAGTATTGCAAGCAAGAATGTGCTCTCGAAATGTTATCTATGCTTGATGGATTTTTGGATATAATCGTGTAGAGGTCGACATCAGATCAACATAAAACAGCTTTCACTCCTCGGGGCACCTTTGCTTACAAGAGAATGCCTTTGGGCTTATTAATGCCGGTGCCACTTTCCAGAGAGCTATGGATCCGGCTTTTGGAAGCTTAAAAGGGAAGTGTATTGTCATCTACCTTGATGACTCGACAAAGTGTTTTCCAAGACAAGAGCGGATCATTTTGATCACCGGAGAGACGGTTCTTTCGCACGAGATGCAGAGAGCATGGAATTCTCTCGAACCCTAAAAATCTATCTTTTGTGTCACCGAGGGAAAGCTTTTAGGGCACATTGTCTCCAAGATGGTATTAAGATTGATCCTGAACGAGTTCAAGCCATCCAGCAAATTCCTCTCCCAACCAGTAAAAAGGGCGTGCACTCCTTCGGTAAGATCAACTTCTTGAGAAGATTCATCCCTGATTTTGCAGAGTTAACTTTGAATATTTCTCTAGATGATGAAAGGGAAGCAAACATTTGGTTGGTCTTCTGAAGGAAAGGAATCCTTTGAAGGTATCAAGAGAGCTATCGCCAAAACTCCAGTTTTGGCCTGTCCTGATTTCAGCAAAGATTTCATCATCTATTGCTATGCTACAGATAATACCAGGCTGCTGTCTTAACTCAAGAAGACTCTAATGAACATGAACTCCCAATTGCGTTCATGAGCTATATTCTGAAGGATCATGAGTTGAAATACACCATGATGGAGAAGCATGCTTTTGCAGTGGTCAAAGCTGTGAAGCAGTTTCGTTTTTATATCCTCAACTCTCACTCCATGGTGCTGGTTCCAGATACAACTGTTAAGTCGATTCTCACACAACAAGAATTTGGATCTAAGAGAGGGAACTGGGTTGCTAAGGTCCAAGAGTATGACATTGACATCAAGCCGACCAAGCTGGTTCGTGGAAAAGGTCTTTGTGAGCTCATTGCTGAAGGAGCCGAACATGAGTTGCTGGAGGAGAAAGTTGACCTTCCTACCGTCCTGTTCCTTAGTTCAGTCGACGAATGGTATGCTGACATCACTCATTTTCTCACCTATGGGGAATGCCCCTCTCATTTAACTGCCAAAGAAAAGAGGACTGTTAAATTGAGGTCAGTACAATATGTATTATGGGAAAATGCTTTGTTCAAGCGTGGCTTAGATGGGAGATTTTTGAAGTGTGTGGACAAGGAACAGCAGAGAAAGTTGCTCTCAGCTTTTCATGATCAGGCATGTGGAGGGCACTATTCATCAATGGTTACAGCTCATAAGATACTCCGTGGAGGATACTACTGGCCTTCCTTGTTCAGAGATGCATCCAAGTGGGTGGATAAATGTGAGGCTTGTCAGACTTTTGTGGGAAGACCTAAACTGGCGTCGTTGCCTCTCAAGCCAGTTGTGATTGAGGAACCATTTCAACAGTGGGGTTTGGACTTCATTGGTACACTTAATCCTGCTTCTAGTGCTGGTCACACTCATGTACTAACTGCCACTGACTACTTCACCAAATGGGTGGAAGCTATTCCGGTCAAGAGCACTACTTCTGAAGTGGTATGCAACTTCATTAAAGAGAATATCTTGGTAAGGTATGGTGTACCTAACAAGATTGTAACAGATAATGCTTCGAACTTCTCTTCAGCTGAGATAATGGATTTCTGCTATGGGTATGGTATTTCTTTGGCTCACTCTTCAGATTACTACCCTCAGGGCAATGGGCAAGCAGAATCCACTAACAAAAATCTGGTGACTATCATAAGGAAGTTGGTCAATGAGTCTCAATGAAACTGGCACAAGAAGCTCTATGATGCTCTTTGGGCAGACAGGATTACACCAAAGAGAGCTATTGGAATGTCTCCTTTTCAAGTGGTGTATGGAGTAGAAGCTCAATTGCCAGTGACGGTGGAACTGCCAGCCCTGCACCTAATGAAGGCCATTGAGGATACTAGCTTCAGTGATGCTCTGGACAAGAGAATTATGTACCTGCACAAACTGAATGAGGACAGATTGATGGTTACTGATAGGATATCTGTTCACCAGCAGAAGGTAAAGGTCCTGTTTGACAAGAAAGCTAGGTTCAAAGATTTCCAAGTTGGAGACACACTTTGTGTTCTTTATGGGATAAGAGACATGAACCTCGTGGCAGCCATGGAAAATTCGATTCCCTCGTGGCTCGAACCTTTCAAGATCGAGACACTTTCTTTCTGGGTGAGAATTCCTTTTATCTTGATTACATGGATGGTTCTTCTCTCCCACTTCCTTATAGTGGGCAGTATCTCAAGTTGTTCAAGTCCTAGGTGATTAGGGAGTCCTTTGTATATTCTGCGATTGTCTTTTTTCTCCGCTTTTGTGTGTTTTCCTTTTGTCGTTTTGGTGTGTTGCCCCATGTGTTGTTCTTTTTGACTCCGTTGCCCAATGGATAAGGCACTGGTCTGCTTTCCCGAGTTTGTCTAAGTTCTTGCCTTGCCTCATTCCTTGAATTTATGCCAAGTCATCCCCAGAAGGAGCCAGTTGTTGTCCACTCAAAATTCCCTGCTCTGATAAAAGTAAAATTTCAAAATTTTGAGTTATGAGTGTTTTTCTCTAATGTGCCTAAGTCGTGAAAATTGAGAAAATCTGTGTTTTGTGTTATTTTGTATGAATTTCGGGCTCGAGCTTGACATTTTTGTCCTGCCCGTCCCAAGTACGAAAGTGCATTCTGTTCCCCGATCGGCCGAAATCCCCGAAGTTGTTCCATTTTCGGGCCCGCCGGAACTTTTTGTCCCAAGTGTCCCAAAACTTATTGTGCGAGATGTTCCAATTTCGGCCGAAACACCGAACCGCGTGACTTTCGCACTTTCTTGTCCCAAATGTCCCAAATCAAAAGTGCAACTTGTTCCATTTTCGCCCGAACTGCCAAGCTGTGTACTCGAACTTTTTGTCCCAAATGTCCCAAGTTCAAATGAGCCTCTTGTTCCATTTTCGGCCGAAACACCCGAACCGCGTCCTTCAATGCATTTTCGTCCCAAATGTCCCAAAATGCATTTGTGCATCTTCTCCCTGTTTCACCCGAATCGGCCGAGCCGCGTGTTTCGCGCATTCACGTCTCACATGTCCCAAGCGTACCAAGTGTCATTCGTGCTTATTTTTCCCGCTCTACCCGAATATCATGCTTATTCAAATTGGTGGTTATGTATTAAATGCGCATTCATGGCTTTTCTCTCTCCTAAACGGCTATATAACGAGCATTTCCCCTTTGCATTTTTCGCACTACTTCCATGCTATCTTTTGCTCGAACCCTTGCAATTTACAAACCCGCGCGTGTCCCCTCCCTCCTGTAATTCCTTTCCGAGTTTGGTTTGCGGCTCGTCCTCCTAGCTACTATCAATATGAAGATCAAATTTCGGGGACAAGAGCAAATTTATCCACTTGAGTCCGCTGTTCGTAATATTGGGACAAATGAAGCTCGTCATCTTGATTTCAAAGTGATTTTGGGCAAGAATGGCGGACACAAACCCTACACCAATGGCGCAGATGATTCACGATAGTGGTTTGGCTTTTGGCTTGGAGGTTTCCCAATCTCAAGATACAGTGTCCGACACCGTGCTTTCATGCGGAGCTCACTTCGACCCGTTTGAGCGAATTGACTAATATACATGGGGAACTCATCGCAAATTGGATGCTACCGCCATTAAGCAATGCTCCGAGGATTCCGGAGATGGATAATGCCATAGTCGTTTCCCGAGATCAAGCATGAGACTCTATTCGACCAAGATTGACAAATATAAGGCACGAGTGGCGAAGTCCTCGGGTCAAGAACCCTAGGAAGGGAGCTTCTCGTCGACCAAAACCCTCTTCCGAGCAGATTTCAATGAAGAGTTGTCGAGACTTCATAATCTTCTGGCTCGAGTTATGGGTTTGCCCTCTACAAATGAATTTCACTACGGATGTGCCCGCTCATCAAGCATGGTGTGCGAAGGAACGCAAAATATCAATTGGGCTGAAATCATAAGCATGAATTTGATGAAGCGGTGTCCAATGTGCAAAGAAATGAAGAATTTCTACATGACTTCGTACCTGATGTATACTCTGGCAGCATCAAGGCAGTGGTTCGGTTTTTCTTATATAGATGCACACAAAGACGATCCAGTGTATGCTTATTGCCCGCAGTTCACCCTGGAGACCAGCAACCGTAATTTCAGAAGGGTCAATGATGCTTTCACCATGTACGTGGTCAGACTGCTCGAAGGTGATACTGCTAGAAGGTTTTCAGATGAAGCCATGAACCTGATATCGCAATATGGTGCTTATTTCATCCAATTCAGGAAATTTTCTTATATCAGGCTTGCTGGCTATGAGAGCACCCCTCTGCGGCTTCCTATGTTCTGCAATGATAAGATGGCCTTGATTGAAGTATGCAGAAACTAGACAAGTTACCACGTAACTTGCAGAGATAAGAAGATTTCTGGCTTGCACTTTCCCATCTCTCTGGGAAACTACACTTGCAAAAACACTGGATGCTCTAGAACATAGAGAGCCCTGGCACCTATCAAGTTCATTTCTTCAAGCCAAGAACCTCGCTTTGACTTGAAGAAGTTTATGAACAGAACATCAAGATAATCTACCATCATAGGCGGATACGTAAGACTACGGGCTGATCATGCGGATGATTTTGATCTTGGGAGAAGGCATTATGGTAGGTTCTCCCGCATTGATCCAAGAACTGGTCTGTACCAAGTTCGAAGGTCTCAGGATGATAATTCTGATCCATACTCGTATGAGTATGACAATGTGATTAAGCACACTCCTTTGGAGGACCGGATTGGAACAGGAAAGAGAGGATGACTGCCGAGATTCTTGCTCCAGTCTTAGTCGGGACTAAGGTCGGTTTGACAGATGGTTCGAGAATTCAGGAGGCATTCAGAGAATCCTCTTCTAAGGATGCTTCAACACCAAGAAGAGAAGCATCTATTCCAAGGTCGAAACACCGGTGAAGACCCCTCCGCCTCATCAATACAAGGACTCAGCAGCTTACTCCTTCTTCATCCACTCAAGTGTACGGAAGAAGCTCAAGGAGGTTAAGAAGGAGCTGTGGAAAGTGATCCTCAAAGAAAGCGAGCAAGAGTTGCCTATGGGACCGAGAGAACATCATTGTTCTCAAGTGAAAGTGAAGAAAGCGAAATGCCAACCCTCCAAATGCTCCCGAAGATCCAACAGATAAAGATAAGGAAGTCCAGAGCACTTTGTACTTCCAAGTGCTACGATTCTTCGGCAGCCATTATGTCCAGCGCCCTTCTCACCTCTCTCACCGAGACCACAGTGCATGAGACTTTGAGTGTCATGAGCTCTGTCTCTTGGTCCCCTTGTCCCTCCCGCCGATTCCTCCTCCTCTTTTGCGTGGGTGCTGACCTTTGGTTGACAAAAGGAAGAGAAAATCTTCTTCTCGAGCTCGTGGTCAAATTTTGATGTTTGTGCAGCCTTGTTGGGCACTACTCCCTCTCGTGCCAAGAAAGCTAGAACTACCTCCAGTGGTCTTGTTAGTGTCGATGCTCAAGGTCAGCAATTCACGGAGATTGCCAAGCCTACAGTAGACAAATCAGAATCGACTTGCCGGCATCGACTGGAGCTTTCAATAATCCCAATGGGGAGTCTACTCCTGAAGGTGAGATTCACAACCTTTCCACAAGAGTCATTGGAAGGTTAGAGAAAGGGCAGAAAACTATTGAACAGTTGGAAGAACAGCCCTAATTCTCACGGAGTTTCATCAAGTCTCTTTTGTCTAAGGATAAAGTCTTGGACCCTACCCCATTGACTACTCTCCCACCTCCTGTAATTCTAAGCCAAGATGAAGTGCAAAGTATCAAAGATATGCACAAGTATTCTCGTCTATTGAGAGCTATTGAAGCCATGGTGGATGACATGCTTGTTGCTGGATTAAACTTCATCGATCAAGCTTTCAAACTCCACGAAAAGGTGAGCAATGTACAATCAAGCTCTCCTCCACTATCAATATCATGGATAAAGAGCTCAAACTCTGGGCGACAGCATAGTAGACCTCCGACTCATAGGACCAGAGATGCGAACGTTTTGTTGGCAAGTAAAGTCTTTGATGATGCAAAGGATAATCTATCGAAGTCCTGGGTCTACGGTGTGGAGTGGAAGATCGAGTCCGGAGGAGGCTTTGGGAGAATCGAAGAAGAGCAAATGGGCGAAAGGCGAGGCTTTCAAGACACCGGTGGTCTCGCTTTCAAAATATACACACTGTCATCTTCGAGGATGAGACTTCCACAGTACTTCCCTTTCCTTACGAGAAATCAAAGCTCAATTGAGCTTTTGTCAAAGATAACCTATTCAAGGAAAGCTCCATCTCAAGGAGAAAATGGCGGAGATTTTCTCTCTTCAATGCCATTGAAGAAGCAAACAAATATTATCATACTCATGTCGAGTTTGATAATGAGATGGAGAAGTGTCTTGGATTTTGGACTCGTCTACGACGACAACATCGGTCCCTCGTGGGTAGAGACATATGAAGTCGTTAAAGAAGTTCAGACAACGGATTCAAGTCGGTGGTTCCTCCCGTGATTGGCCACCTGTCTTCTTCCCCGTTCTTTTCTCTTCTTCCCTTTCTTTTCCGTTTTCTTTGTAAAAAGTTAAGGTATTGTGGTTGGCATTCCTTAACTATTCTTGGTTAAAAGAAACGGTTACGAAGAGTAACTGACTTGTAAGCTATATAATGGCATTTCTACGCCATTCCAAAAAGGAGGAAGAACTTGGCATATTTTCTGAAAGTGTAAATAGATCAACAAGAAATCAATACAAAAGGGCTTTCTATTCATTATCTATCTAATCTCTGTTATCTCTGTGTTTTCATTTAATTTCACGAAGATCATTTGTTTCGAGTTCGTTAGTCTCACTGATTGCATATTTTTCAAATATTGCGAGTATAGTGATCTTGTACGACCAAGAAGGAACTTTGTGTCCTTGATTAATGAATCTGAAGAAGGTTATTTACAGAACTTTTTGTCTGGTAATCTCGTCTTTTTCATCCAATGCAAATGATCTTGTTTTAAATTCACTACAACTTCGCATACATAAAGGATTATTCTGCTATCTATAATTCTGTATGTTGCTCTTCTGCTCATCCTCGTATTCCCTTTCCTCAGTCCTTTTGTAACTGATGATCCGTGTGGAAAACACTTTCGTAATATCCAAGTTCAACCATAAAATCATGTTTTGTATATTTGTAAATAATTTCGTTTCTGTATAAGGGAACCTCTCCCATTAAAGAGGAGGGACTTCTTGTCCCCTGACTGTTGCTCTTCTTAAAAGTCCTATTTGACGACCAATAGACCTCTACATCGAATTCGATGAAGGGTGGGTGTTATTTTGTGTGACCTGCCTAGTCATTATCCACATCACATGGTGAGTCATATTGGCTTGCGAGATTCATAGGTCTTAGGGAATCAAATGAAAAGTTTCATATTCTGTCATAGAATTTTTCATTTTCATTTGTGTCATTGCATCATAGGAGTTACATTTCTTATTTAGAATTATAACTCCTCCTTTAGTGGTGTCATATGCGTCAGTCACGTCATATGCATTAGTGGCGTCATAGGGGTTCTTTCCTTGTTTAGGCATGGGGGTTACACAGCACCCCTATTTGTACTTCCTTTTTCGATCTATGAGAATGAGCAAACATGTTTTCTTATTTGCATATTCTTTCCATTATTTGAATCTTGTTTATTGTGTTGGAGCTATGATGTTACCATCAGAGTGTAAATTTTTCATGGTGCATTGTTTCGATATTGGTTATCACATATCCATCTTTCGAGAGATATGTATGAGAGATAAACAAGTCCTTTTGGTATCACAACACAAGATACTAAAAAACTTAGCGAGTAATATTTTAGATAAAATAAAATATAATGAATACATGGAGTGGCATCGATGGAGTCCAATTAGTTTGAATTTGTACATTCATTCTTCATTAAACTCCACTTCTTATAAATTTTAATGGTTCCCATTATCTGTGGATCGCGTCAATGTCATCATATTATCTTTTGTAGAGGTTTCTCGAGGAAAATTGTATAGCTTTTTTAAAAATTAAATTCAATTATTTTTTATTATGATTATCAAAACAAAGATAAGAATGGATACATTTTGCATTTTCTCAAAGCAATAGAAACCCAATTAGTGTTGGAAATATTCATGTGTAATGCATTAATAATTCCTCCCGTAGCTTTAGGAAAGCAAATAGATAAGTTAGCAAATAGGAGTTTCGGTATTTCATATAGTCCGTAGCTTATTAGAGTCCTACTTTAATTAGAGTTATATTCTTAGGAAATAGATTAATTTATTTAAATAAATAAGAATTTTTATCTATGCATGTGTTGGAACTAGAAAAATCTTGTTCAAATTTGGAGGGATTTGTTTAAGAGCAATTCGAAGTCAAGCTAAGTATGAATTAGGTTTTATTTAATATAAGAAATTGTACTTGCATTGATGCAAGTATATGCACATACAAAAGTGTGAAATAGACACATGCGAAGAAGACAATGTTGTATGTAAAGTTTGATTTGTATGAGCCGAAGCTTTGACATTGAAAGTGAATTAATAAAATCATTTATGTATAACATAACTTGTTTGAATTCATATTACTCTGTTTTTATTTGTGAGTTATTTTATTGTTCTATTTATGTTGTTCGTTGTTTAAGAATGCATATTTTATAAAAATTGGTATCGGTGTGGTTTTTGCAACAAGTTATTAAATGGTAGCAAGCAATGAATTTTGCATCGGGTATGCAGAAACTAAAATTTAGTGAAAATAATTATGATTACTAGTTGTTGACCATGAAAGTATTATTTATATCTCAGGATGTGTGGGATATAATTGAGAATGGGTACACAAAACCCGTAGATGCAGCAACGTATATTGCACTTTCTCAGGTAGAGAAAGATACTTTGAAGGAGTTAGAGAAGAAAAATAGAAAATATCTTTTCTATATTAATGAAGGAATGCATGAAAGAATTCTTCCTAGAGTGGAGGTAGTCGAGTCAAGAAAAATATGTATGAGACACACTACAAGTTGCATATCAAGGTAAGAAGAAAGTAAAAACCACCAAGCTACAATTACTTCATAGAGATTTTGAGAAATTTTTAATGAAAGATTCAAATTCTGTATAATTGTTCTTTACTTATGTGGTTGGATTAGTCAATCAAATAAAATCCCATGGTGAGAATATTGAAGAAGAAAGGATTATTGAAAATTTTCTTAAGATTTTTATTCTTAAATTTGATCCTCTAGTTGTTGTTATTAAAGAAACTAAGGATTTGAGTCAGTTTTATATTGATGAGTTGCATGCATCACTAATAAATCATGAACAAAGGATGAATAGATCACATGTAGTTGTAGATCATGCTTTCACATCTCGAGATAAAAGGAAATCATGGAAAAAGAAGAGGAAGGTTCAAACCAAGAGATAGAGGAAGAATTCCATCTTGAATATCTTTGTAGTGATTCATCAAAATCGGGTGCAAAAGGACATAGTCAAGAACATAGTTATGGTAAAAGAAAAGATAAGTATCATATTTAGTGCAATTATTGTAATAATTATAGGTAGTATGCTTATGATTGCAAGAAAAGGCAATAAGATCGAGACAGGTAAAATCAAAATTAGGTTGGAGGTTCTACTTCTAGACCTATGTTTATTACATACACAAGGATTGTTGAAGCAATACCTTCTTTTCCCCCATTGAGTGCAATCTATCAAAGGAGAGTCCATGTGATGTATGTTATTTAGATTTTGGTTGCAGTAATCACATGACATATAATATAGATTTTTTTCTAGTTTAGATGAATCAATAAAGATTGATGTTACTCTTGGAAATAACAATATGTTGTCTCGTAAAATAAAAAGGCATGGTTATTATTATAACTAAACAGGGAGAAAATGAATAGGCGTGATGTTTATTATGTTTCGGTTTTGAAGCACAATCTTATGAGTATTTGAAAATTGGTACAAAAAGGATATGAGAGTTTATATGGATGATAATGAGTGTGTGATTGTAGACAAAGCCCTCACACTTAGTGGATAGAAAAAGTGAAGATGAATAGAAATAGTATGTCTCCTTTGATATTAAAAGTAGGAAAAAATAAGAAATCATATCTTTTCCAGGAAAAATCAAAAGCTCGGTTTGCGGCCAAGTCTATGCTAAGTCAAATCAATCCTCTCTGAGTCCTTTGCTCAAGAGTATGAGTCTTGTGTTAAGGAAAAAGAGTCTTGCAGTAAGATAAATGAGTCATGCACTAAGTCCTATGCCAATGTAAAGGAGGTATATGTCAATGCAAGTGAGTCCTATTAGTGAAAAATCATAACACCCCTGAATTTTTCAACTAGATGGGTTGAGACTCTTAGTGTGATTGCATAACATGGAGCATCTCTCAAAGTGTGGGACTTTGAAATTAAGAGAGCTCTCCGGATGAAGGTCGGTTCCTATTCCTTTGTTCAAGTGCACACATAAAAATTTGTAGAGGATCTACTCTAAAACCTATTCTAACTTGCCAAGGAGACAGGGTTAAGAAGATGTAAGAAATTAAACCTAAAATAATGAGGTGATGCACCAAAGGAATGCTAAACACCGGCTTTGCTATCAAACACAGACCATTAAAATGTAATACAACTACCATGCATAGATAACCAATATTGCAATGAAAGATCAGATAAAGGAAATGAACACAAGAGAGGGTTGAAATCATCCACGAGAAATGTAGTATTGCTTCACAAATTGATACGAGCATTACAATGGCTAAGAGGAAAAAAATGCATTATAGTCTCAATAAAAGGTTCTAACTCCATGAATTCATCTACGGACCGAGAGAAGAAGGTAGGGTGCAAAACCAAAATGGTCAACCCTTTACAATGAGCCAAACTATTAATTTTATAGATGAAGCGAGAGAGGAAAAGAAAAGAGGCGGGAAATCTGATCTGGAAGCTCAACCACGGCCATCAATGCCCCTAAAAATCTGCCCACAACTGCATCAAGTCTACTCTCTATGTCTCTTTGGCGTGTTGAAGAAGGAAAAACATTAGATCAAATAAAATCTGATCTGGTTGTTGAAGTAATTAGATCATACATTAATAGCATGAAAGATGTTTTCCTATTTTCCACCCACCTATCATTATCAAAATTAAATTCTTAGGCTTCCATGGCCTAGATGACATCGAGACATTTCAATGGTGTCAAATTTGTTGAATTTCAAGAAGCTGGATCAAAATTTATGCTCATTTGAATATTTGAATCAAATCCATATAAAATGGTGAAATAAAAAGTCTTGCAAAATGGATCGCATGGGCCCCAAATTCACTTTGCACCTTTTGTGAAAAAACGCAAAATTCACAAAAGCCTCTATAGCTCCATAGACCCAAAATCCACTTTTCCCAAAATCCTCTACTCCCCAAAATTGAAATTGTGCCTTTTGAACAAAAGTCACAAAAGTCCAAAATGCCCCATAGACACGCATGACCGCAGATTCACTTTTTGCATTTATCATCCTCGGATCTACTAGCCCGCTTATGGAACAAATCCTTCCAAGGCTGCCTCCCCACTTGTAATTTAGGACGGAGACACGTGGCTTCTTTGGGTGTTGGCGGAGGTGCAACTTTATTTTATACTTTACGCCTTTTCAAAACAAAAGCCAAAAATTAAAACTGCCTCCGGTGACCCGCCTTCCCGCTTTACCTTGAAACATGGCCATGTGTAGAAGTGGCGCACGTTTAAGGACTACTTTTGGATTCTACTTTTGAAGTTGCGTTGAAGAGACACGTGGCTACTTCCATGGATTTTCTCCGTTTCTTTGTGTTTTTTGCTAAGTCCCTTTTCTTTGGCGGGGGCCACAAGTCTGACCTTGGACATGTGGAGGCTTAGCGCATATTGGGAGACTACCTCTAGATTTTTCTTTTGAAGTTTTGTTGACAAGACACATGGAGGCCTCTGTAGGCCTATCTTGAGCTTGGAATTTTAACAACTAGTGCTCCTTTTCTTCAGAATTTGGACACGTGGAGGGCATGTGCTTGTTTAGGACTTCCCTTTAGATATATCCCCCTTTTTGACTTTTGGACACGTGGAGGGTCTGTGCACATTTGGAGTCTCCGTTTTGGATTCTCCTATTGGAACTATGCCCACCTTGACATGTGAAGGGCTCCACTGACTCTATGATACTTAGCTGATTTAGGGTCTGTTGTCTTTCTCGGACCACTAGACACATGGAATCTCCATACTTATTTGGGAACTACATTTTGGGTCGTGCCTTTGAAATTGTGTTGAAGAGACACATGGCATCATCCGCTAGCTCTCTTATACTTAGCCGATTTGGGCCTACTATCATTTGACTTCTGTTGGACCCTGACCATGTGGAGAGTTGGTGCTAGTTTGAGTCTCTGCCTTGGGCTCTCACTTTTGAAATTGTGTTGATATGACATGTGGTTCTTTCCATTCGTTTGGATTTTTAAACATCCGACCCTATCCCTTTTTGGACCTAGGACATGTGGAAGCTCCACACACATTTGGGGTCTCCATTTTGATGTGCCTTTTGGAATTACACCAAGCTGAAACATGGCACCTTCTGGGAGTTTTTTGTTCGCCTCCAAGTTTAATTGTATGTGGATAAGTCCGAAAACTTTGAGCCTTTCCCTTTTCTCCTCCTGTGAGACTTTGGTTTTTTTTACGTCATCTGGCCTCATTTTCCAACCTTTCTCCTCCATTGTAGAGCCCGCCAACCCCCTCATTGTTGGATTTGAATGTGGGCTCGCAGGACAGATCGACCCTTAGATTTTCTTCTATATAGGGTCATGTTTGACCAATTTTTTGGGGGAAAATTGGGATACTTGATTTGGCAACTCATAGGGACATATGACTACTAGATTAAGAGACTAGTAGCTTGTGAAGTATCCATTGGGCATGCGAGTCTACACGGTAATTTCAAAACTATTTTGGAACTACCTTTCACTACATGCACTCTTATCCTTGTAAGAAAATATTGGATTCAAGATTTGTGAGAGTAGAGAGTTGTCTGAACCCTAGAAATTCTTCCTCATTTGATTTTCTGCAAACTTGATCTATTGGAGTGCAATGAAACATCCAGACCTACTCTAATATGGATACTCTATAGATTTAATCTCTTGTGGCCATAAGTCTTTTCTATGAGTGAGACGAACTGTATACAAGCATACACTAGAAGCAATAGAGCATGTTCACCATCACTTAGGTAAACTGAAACCTAAACTATAACAAGACAATGTGCATACGCACTTGGAGAAATTTAAAACCTAGGCTAATATTTACAAGGGTGAGAAATTCTCATTTTAGTAGCAGTGTTTGAGGTAGATCCCATTGACTAGAATCTGCAATTCTTCGCCACCAACTTAGCTAGCTGGAAGGCATTGCTACTTTTACATTATTTGACCATGTAGGGGCCACTCCAAATGGCATCAAACTTGGAATGCCTTCCTAGTTTTTCTCGGTTTGCATCCCACTTTAGAACTAAGTCCCCCTCTCGAAAGGTCTTTGTTCTTGCTTTCTTATCAAAGCTCTTCTTGATCAATGTTTGATCTTTCTCCATGATTTGCATTGCATGTTATCTTTCTTCTTTTACTCTCATTAGCTCTACATACCTTATTTCCATAGGTTCAAACTCATCTATTTCCAACTGTTTCATGAGCTCTAAAGTGGGCAGCTCTGATGATATGGGTAACACTACCTCTTTTTTGCAAACAAGCTTGTATGGGGAGCTTCCTGTAGACCTTTTGGATGTGATCCTATCAGCCCATAGACATGATTTGAGCTTTGTGTGCCAAGTTCTCTTATTTTCATCAAGATTCCTTCTGATAATTCTTAGTAGGTTCTTATTTGTGAACTCTGCTTGGCCATTACCTTGAGGGTAATCATTTGATGAAGTGTTGAGGTATTCACCATTCTTGACAGCCCATTCAGTGATACTTATACCAAGGAATGCCAATGCATTATCTGATATGATAGTGGTAGGGATCCAAACCTAGTGACTATCCCTTCATAGAAATCCAAGATGTTGGATTCATTTACCTCCTTTAGTGCCACCGCTTCAGTCCACTTGGTGAATTAGATAGTCATTGTGAGTATCCACTTATGGCCCTAGCTTGAATTTGGGTTGATTACTCCAATGAAGTCTAGTCCCAATTGCATGAATGGCTGATCCACTGAAATTGCATGAAGGGGCATGCATTCTAACTTTTCCTTCCCTATGAAGAATGCGCACTTCTTACATTTCTTTATCCATGACTAGCAATCACTAAACACCATAGGCCAATAATATCAAGATTTCATGATTTTGAGAGTTGTTACCAATGGAGGAAAGTGTCCTCGGCTTTGCCATCATGGAACTCATGCAAAACCCTCTAAATTTGGCTTGTCCTAATGCACCTCAATAGAACACTATTGATGTTTGAACAAGACACCACCAATAAGCACATATGGGATGCTTGTAACCTAAAGTATCTCTGTTATTTTCTTTGTTCCATTTTGGAGGGCACAAACCTATCTGGAGATAATGCACCAAGGCTCGATTCCAACATGGAATGGGTGGATCGTAGCTAGATGCTCAATCATTACGCAGTAGCAAGACAACCTCTTCTTCTCCTTTTGACTCGGTTTGTTGATTGGAAGTGAGCTGCTCACACAAACCCTTGCCACGAACCAGTTTGGTCACTTTGATTTCAATATCATACTCCATTACATGAGTGATCCAACCTGCTCTCTTCTCCTTCAAGTCCTTGTTTAGGAGAAATTCCTTAACACCGACATGAGACACTAGCAGTTGAATCTTGTTGTTTGAGACCAATTGTCTGAACTTCTTCAAACTCCTAATGACAATAAGGACATGTTTTTCAATAAAATAATAGCTTACTTTTTAATCTTCCAAGATCGACATAAGAAGGCTATGGGCTGTTCTAAACCATCCTTGTCAAGATGAACTAAGATAGCTAAGATTGTGTCGACCCTCCAAAATCATACAAAGTATGAATTCCTGTAAAAATTGCGGGTTAATAAGAGTTGGGGCCTGTGATATTGTGAGCTTGATGGCCTCAAAACTCTCTTTGCCTTCTGTTATCCATTTAAATGCAAGACTCTTCTTCAACATCATTGTTAAAGGCTTCACAAGAGTGGCAAAATCAGGCACAAATCTGTAAACAAAATTTATTCTTCCCAAGAAGCTTTGGAGATACTTCTTATGTTGTGGCAATGGAAGTGTTCGGATGGCTTCAAATCTTTCAGGATCAATTATTAACCCTTCTCTTGAGACAATGTGGCCCAAAAATTTACCCTCGTGTGCCAAGAATACACACTTCTTTGGATTCAATGACACTCTGAATCTTCTACACCTATAAAATACCTTCCTGGGTGGAAGAGGTGCTCTGAAACATTCTTTGAGAAGATGGTGATATCATCTAGATACACCTAGAACCATCTTGTTGATCAAGCCTTTGAACGCTATATCCATAGCTCATTGAAATTTTGCTCCGGCATTAGAAAGTCCGAATGGCATATTCTTATAGGCATATGTACCCCATTTGGTGGTGAAGGTTATCTTGTACTGATCTTCCTTTTTCACCATTATCTAATTATATCCCTGAGTATCCATCTAGCAATGAAAACCTCTCGAGAGCCAGCTACAACCTACAAGATTTGCTCCATCGATGGATGTGGGTAGTAATCTTTGAGTGATGCTATGTTTAGATCACGAAGTCTACACACAATTGTATTTCTCCATTTATTTTCCTCACGGGAACTAAGTTTGCAACCCAACTTGTAATGTTTGATAGGGAAGATGATGCTAGACTTAATTAGATTGTTCAACTCTTTTCTCATGAGAGGTCTAATGTGAGGGTTTAATGGCCTTTGGTTCATCTCCGAAAGGCTTAGATCCTGGATCCAACTCGATAATGTGTTATGAAAACATTGTCTTGAAACCTCTTCAATCCTTATAAGTCAAAGTAAAGATGTCTGGTAAATCTTGACAAAGTTGAATGAACTCGATTCTTCTTGTTGGGTACTTACCCTACCGATTCACAACGTTTTTCCTTCATCTATGGAAATGGGCTCTGAATCTTCACCCTTTAGTTGAATATTTGCTTTCTCCTTCTAGAATTGATCATTCGGGTTGAAGATTAACTCTAAGGTTACAAGACCTTTTGGTAACTTGTTAGTTCTCAGCTACACCACTTAGTCACCATAATGCTATTCCAATTTGTCTTGGTTTCTGGAGGAGAAATCAACTCCTTGTAGAAAATTGATAATTTTTTTATCATTCTCGAAGACCTACCAACTTGTGTTATTATCTGGGACAGTTGGCCTCACAACCACCTTGATATGGGGCTGAGACTTATCACTTTTTATACTTTCTATAACATCAAATGCTGCCCCAATTGTTGCCATTCTATCTATTGCATCATTCTTTTTCCTAGGTATGGACACAATGTTGAAAGCTTCAAAGTCCTCAATGAGGTCCCATACCTAGTTTTTATAGCTCCTGAGTAGGTCATTCCTTGCAGCATGTTGTCCTCTGACTTGGTTCACAATCAGCTCACTATCACCAAATATTTGCAGAGTTCTTAATGCCTCTCTTTCTTTCCCAATGCAGTCCATGGATTAAGGCTTCATACTTTGTTATGTTGTTCGAGCAAGCAAATTGGAAACAAAAAGCTGAGTAATATTTTGTACCTTGAGGTGAAACAAGCATATCTCCTCCTCTTGCACCTTGTCTACTTCTTGATCCATCAAAGAATAACTTCCATACCTCATTATCATCCTTGTGGTCTGGCTTAGTGATGTTAGGAAGAGGATGATTCTCTTCATGCAAGAAATAGAATCCTAATTCAGATTCTTCCATTTCTTTGTAAGGGTCAAAAGCATGCCTCTTGTTTTCCCATTCATCAAGGGTCAAGTCTGGAATATATCCAACTTTAGTATCAACTTCATGGGTGCTTGGATAATCTTCTTGATCAAGGGCTGAACAATTTGCATTGATTGGACTCGGTGTATGAGGCTCAATATGGAAGTTTGCAATAGGCTCAGATCTGATTGTAGCCTTAGCTCCATACCTTGTTCTGAATAACATGTGTGACCAATCAGTAGACAAATAACCTCCAATTTTAGCAGTGAAGTCTCTTGACAAACACAATGCAAAGTGTGGTGGCAAGTCTATGACTGATACATTTTGCAAGATAGTCACATTGGGACATGCATGCAATGTGAGGCTCAAATATTTGATTACTCCAACCGTTGTTACTATTGTACCATCCAATTGTACCACACCTTTGGAAATGACTTCATATTGAAGACCCAGCTGATCAGCTATTTGTTTTGGCATTACAGAGCTACTTGCTCCTGAATCAATCATGCAATTATGCACTAGCTTGTCTCCAATGATCAATGAGACATAGAAGGGAGGAGGCTTTAGATTCTTACCTTGTTTTCCTCTATGATTTCCTTCAGGCTGAGCTGCATTGGTAAGCACTTTCTCTTGCTGATTGGGTGACTGATTTGATGTTGACCAATTTTCCATAGCTAGCTTGTAATAGGTCTCTTTGTCTTGGGATAGCCAATGACTCCCACATTGAGATGTTTACATTTGTCCTCTTCATCTTCTCAATGATGTTGAATGGAGATGAGCTATCCCTTTGTTTCCCTTTTCCTTGCATATTCTTCTCTTGCACATGGGTTGTTATAACCTGGCACTTGAGCTAGTCTAGGGGTGGCTTGGGATGACCTTGCACATTGGGAGCTGCACTTTGATTGCCAATACCTTGTGGAGTAATAAAGGGTTGTGGATTACATGAATTTGATGATTGTCCCTCTCAAATATTCCTTTTCTTGGACTGTGTATTGGCAGCTACACTTTGATAAGGGGCTTGGTTAACTCCACATAAGTCTTTTGTTTTCCAATTAACCAACATAGTTTCAGTTGGAGGTGTCTCTGTTGGGTTTTTGTTGCACTAATTTTCCTCTTGACTAGGTTCTTGTGAAACACTAATGGTCTGTACCATCAAGGCTTGGTTTAGTGCACCATTGAAACACGTTGATTGACTATGAGGTAGATTGCAAGGGTAACACTAGTCATACTCATGTGCCATATTGTTTTGTGTTGGAACTAAGGCCCTCGATGTTGAAGCTGCGTTTAGATCATATGGTCAGAAAGGCCTAACAACTTGAGGTTGTCCTTTGTTTTGGTTTTGATTTACAACCTAAGTTAGTGGTCTATTTTACTAATATGGGGGTCTAGCTTGATATTGAGTTTGAGGTTGATACAACCTAGATATTTGAGCTTGTTGTTTCTTGATAGTCACTAGCTCATTTCCTAGGTTCTGCAGTTGTTTCATAACCTCTTATAGCTCTTTTGATGTGCTAGAAGATGAGGTGGAAGCTTCAGCTGAACTTTGATTCCTTTGAGTAGGTATGGGACCAAGTGTGGGTGTTTGAATAGTGCTTCAAGCTCCTAGTTACGGATATAGAGGCATCCGTGGCCTAGGCCGCAAGTTTACTAGCCTAAATTAAGCAATTTTCGGCTCTAATGGAAATGTTATAGGCTGCAGGTAAGGTTACACCTCCCATGGATTGAATCATTATATAAATATCAGAATTTAAATCTCTAAGAAAGTATAGGAAAGAACCTTCATCTGTGGGTCTCACGGCCAATGGAATCCTATCCCATGTCCTTTGAAATCTGAAGTTGAAATTTATCAACTGCTCATTAGAATCCCGCTTGATTGTTGTCAGTTGATCCAAAAAGGATAGACTATCTCTCTTCTCTCAAAATTGGTTTTGAAGGGCTCTCCACAGATGGTCCCAATTCTGAATAGAGCCTGGTGTTAGAATCCTAAACCATTGCAAAGCTTTACCCTTGAATGAAGAGGATAACAATTTGACTGTAATATCCATCTCAATGATTTCATGAATTACACAAACATTTGCAATGTCTTGAATGTGGTCACTATTGTCAAAATTTCAACCCCCGGGGTAAATTTCGATAACATGCATCAGAGTTTTGCGGTTCGAGGCAAGTAGGTTGATCCAAGAAAAAAATCGTGAAAATTGGCTAAGTCCGCTCAAGGTCGCCTTTGGGACGTATGGGACAAATGGACTCAAACCGCCGGATCGGCCGAAATGAGAACACGCGGCCCGCTAAGCATTTGGGACAGTGGGACAAGTACGCGCGGCGGGCGCGAAGCCGATCCGGCCAAAAAGGAAGAAAAACGACTAAGCGCCATAGTTGGGACACTTGGGACAAATGGACTCAAACCGCCGGATCGGCCGAAATGAGAAGCAGACGGTCTTAAAACATTTGGGACATCTCGGGACAAAAGGCGCGAACCGCCGAACCGGGAAAAAAGGTCAAAACAGACCCGCAAGCGGATTGGGACAAAGGGATGCGTGGGACGCGGAAAGGTGGTTCGGCCGAAGGAAAGGAAAATCGAACTGTTTCTGGGACAGTTGGAACAAAAAGACCCGAACCGCCGGATCGGCGAAATGGCACAAGCAAGATCAAACGGTTTGGGACATCCGAGGCATCGGGACGCGAACCGCCGGATTCGGGTGAAATCAGCACAAAGAGCACTATGTCAAATGGGACAAAGGGACGCGTGGGACACGGGTCGCCGAGGGAGCCGAAAACCAATAAGAAGCGCCACGTGTCCTCACAAGAAAAAGTCCAAAAGTCAAAGGGGCAAGGTTTGAAGCGGCGACCCGAGCCAATAGGAATTGGACACGTGTCCAATGGAGCAGGAAGGTGCGGAGCTCGGGGAAAAGATAGATAATTTGGCCAAGTTCCCCCAAAAGGATAAAAGTAAAGGAAGCCCCGTGCCCCTGTCCTCCAACAAGATCATACCACGTGTCATACAAGTGGCGGGGCGCGGAAAAAGGTGGAAAAAGTCCAAAAATCATCAATAGGTCAAAATTTCAAAGGAAAGCCCACGGAGAGGTGGAGGAGAGAGAGTTTCTCAGCGAATCAGAGCCTGCCACATGTCGTCCAGGTGGCAAAGCGTGGCAAGAAATTTAAAAATCCGTTTTCACTGTTAGTGCCCTAAATCTTCAGATCGCCATAACTTTTGATCCAGAGCTCGGATTGGCACGTTCCTTATATCAATGGAAAGCTGGTAAAATTCTCTACACGTTTCAAGGGTCAATCTTGCATTTTGGTTCAGTATTGAGAGAGAAAATCAAGAAACGCCTCTGGCATGAAAAAACAAGTAGAAGTAATGCTTCAACAAACAACTTTAATGCAGCGGCAGACGATTCGCGCTTCATTATTGAAGCCCACCGTTTTGCCAGGATCCGCCGCTTCTGCCATGATGTGATGAATTGAATGCAACCTGGAGGTGGTTGGGGTGGATTCGGCTTTCCTTTCTCTCTTTCCTCTCTCTTTCTTTCTATATATTGTAAAGAGGAGCTTCTTTTCAAGGTCAAACATTTTTCTATTTTGCTCCTCCCTTCTTCTCCTATCAGGCGAATCTGTGGAGTTCGAACCTCTCATTTGAAACTGTAATACGACTCTGCCTCTTGGCATTCTGCAGTGTATTGTATCAATCTTTGGAGCAAGTAATACATGTCTGTGGATGATTCTCAACCCTCTCTGTGTTCATCTTGCATCCTCCTGGTCTTTCACTACAAGTTTTGTTATCTGTGCATGATCTTATATTACATTTGAATGGTCTGTGTTCACTGGAAAAATAGGTGTTCTTCATTCCTCGGTGCATCACCTCTATTAGCTTAGATTTATTTTATGCATCTTCTTACCTTGTCTCCTTGGCAGATTAGATTAGGTTTTGAGAAAACCCTCTGCATATTTCGTGTGCATCTGAACAGAGGAATAGGAACTAACCTTCTCTGGAGATTCCTTTCTCATTTTCAAGTCCCACACTTGGAGAAAGGATTCAATGTTATGCAATCACACTGGATGCCAAGTGATCAACCTAGAAACTTGATCTACATCCAGGGGTGCTGTGATTTTGCATCAATAGTTTTGGCACGCCCGGTGGGACCTAGAGGTCTCATTTTTATTGTAGCAAAGTTGATATGCATCTGCTGCAATTTTCTTGCTTAGAAAGAGCTATTATTTACATATCGGCGACTCCAAGGGAAGAATCAAGCTGGTTTCAGCGGTGCGGGCCTGAAAGCTTATGAGAAGAATCACAAGGTCAAGAGTTGGAGAAGAGGAAGTCTTTGTTTGAATACCCGTAATTATCTCCAAGAAGAAGGCAAAGAGGAAGAAGGATTCAAAGATCTCCATCTCCACCAAATAGAACTCTCTCAACTCCTCCACCTAATGGCCTTTCATTCAAAAGTATTCAATAGTTCTTTGACCAATCGAATGGCGCAACCAAAGTGAACCCCTATGTCAACTTCACAGCAAAGCGCCCACTTGCTCTCAATGCACAAAATCCAATCCCAGTTGCAGCATTGAAGAACATCCCATACTTCACTGGAGAAAATCAGACCACTCCTGGTGATCATGTCAAGGACATTGCTAACATTTGTGCAATCCATGAGATTGATGAGATGCAAGTAGCTGTCAAATTGCGTTGGCGTCTTCATTCAAGGGGAAAGCATTGTGATGGTTTAGGAGCCTTGGAGTGGCTCTATCTGGCTGGAATCAGTTGTGTATTGCACTTCATGATCAATTTGGAGAGAAGGGAGACAACTTGTCTCTTTTGGAACAGCTGACAACCATCAAGAGAGCTTCCAATGAGCAGCTAACTGACTTCAACTTCAGATTTCAAAGGTCTTGGGATAGAATTCCAAGTGGTGATCAAAGCCAAAGCAGAAGGTGCTTTTCTCGTATTACCTTAAAGCTTTAAATTCGATATTTCTATCTTGATTCAATCTATGGGAGGCACAACTATCCCGCTGCTTATAATATTGCCATTAGAGCTGAAAATTGTTTGATTCAAGTGGCAAGCTAGCTCCTAGGCCTCCAATGCCATTATATCCAAGTTTAGAGAGCCCAAATACTAGTCAACACTGTCTTAGCTCCTATTCCCACTCCTAGAAATCGAGTTCAAATGAATCTTCCACTTCATCTCCAAGTGCCCCAAATGAGCTTCAAGAGGTCATGAAGCAATTGTAAAATTTAGGTAATGAGCTGGTCACACTCAAGAGATAGCAAGCTCAAGGTTTTAGACCTTCGTATCGCCTCAAGCTCAACCTAATAGGCAGCCATATCAGCCTCAAAGGCCACCTAATCCATTTGTAAATCGGGAATCAAACAAGGCCTCCTGCCAATAGACCATTCCAACCCTATAATCCAAATACCATATCTCGCCTCTAAGGCATTAGTACCAAGACAAAACAACATTGCCGGGAGTATGATTGGTGTTTTCCATGTAATGAACCTCATAATCAATCCTCGTGCTATACAATGGTGCTTTGAATCAAGCTTTGATGGTAACAACCTTGGTGTGGAGGGTGAGAGCGATCAAGAAAACATGACCAACAACAAGAAACATTCCAACAGCAATCAGCCCCAAATGACACCACATTGGTGAATTGGCAAGTAGAGGATTTACGTGGCATGAATCGAGCGATTTCTCAAGGTGTTGCAGCCAACACAAGGTCAAAAGGAGAAATTTGGGTGAAGAATGCACCATTAGCCCCAAACCAATCCACAACCTTCCATGGCTCCACAAATGATTGGCAAGCAAAGTCCGTTTCAAATGCACAAGGGCAGCCAAGAACAGCCCCTATGCCAACTCAAATGCCACTGCCGCGCCCACATCCAAGGAGTAAATCTGCAAAACAAAGGGCAACAGAGAGATCCTTCATCACCATTCAAGATCATTGATCAGATGAAGAAGACAAACGTCAATATATCTATGTGGGAATCCCTATCCATCCCAGGCCAAAGAAATCTGCTACAAGCTGCCATGAAGGATTGGCCAACTTCGAATCAGCAGGTCCAAATGCAAGAGAAGGTACTCACAAATGCTGCCCAGCCTGAAGGAAATCATGGAGCACAACAAGGTAGAATGTTGAAGCCTCCCCTTTTTATGTTTCGTTAATCATTGGAAATCAGCTAGTGCATAATTGCATGATAGATTCCGGGGCAAGTAGCTCAAGTAATGCCTAAACAGATAACTGATCGAGTTAGGGCTCCGATGAAATAACATCTAAGGGAGTAGTGCAATTTGGATGGGACAGCAATAGCAATAGTTGGAGTGATTAGAAATTTGAGTCTTACCTTGCATGCATGTCCAAATGTTGTTGTCTTACAAGATATATCAGTCATAGACCTTCCACCACTCTTTGCCCTATTTACGTCAAGGGACTTCACCGCCAAAATTGGGGGATATTTATCCGCCGATTGGTCTCACATCTTTGTTTAGAACGAGGTATGGAACTAAGGCTACAATTAGATCAGAACCTATTGCAAACTTCCACATTGAGCCCTACACTCCAAGTCAGATTAATGCCAATTGCTCGGCATTTGATCAAGAAGATCACCCTGGCACTGATGAAGCCGACACTAAGGTTGGAAGTATCCCAGATTTGACTCTTGATGAATGGGAAAACAAGGTACATGCTTTTGATCCTTATCAAGAAGTAGAAGAATCTGAGCTAGGGGTCTATTGCATACACGAAGAAAGTCAACCTATTCCTAGCATCACCAAGCCAAACCACAAGGATGACAATGAGGTATGGCAGTTGTTTTTGATGGATCAAGGAGTAGACAAGGCGCAGGAGGTGGAGCCATGCTTATTTCACCTCAAGGAGTAAAGTATTATTCAGCATTTAGATTTCAATTTGCGTGCTCTAATAACACTGCTGAATATGAAGCCTTGGTGCAAGGGATGCATTGGGCAATCAAGAGAAAAATAAAGAACTTGCAAGTTTTGGGGACAGTGAATTAATTGTAAATCGGGTCAAGGGGATGACATGCTGCCAAAAACAATCTACTCAAGTGCTACAAGAACAGGGTGTGGGACCTCATGGAAGATTTTGAGGGTTTCAGCATCAAAGCCATCCCTAGGAAAGAGAATCAAGCTGGCGGCAGGACTTGCAAGCAAAGAGGGGCAGCCTTTGACATTGTAGAAAACATTCAACAAGACAAGGTACAGCCAAACATCCACGTGATTATGAGGCCTTCAGTGCCGGATAACGATGTCATTTGGCAAGTATTTGAGAATGACCAGCAAATCATCCACTTCTTGTAAGAAGAAGCTGAGTTCTCAGCTAAGAATCAAGAAAAGTTGGAACAATGAATATGGTGACCAAGTGATACAGCTGAGAACTGACAAGCTGCCCAAGGGACTTATCACTTTGGAGTCCATTTTTAACCCCAATGATCAGTTTAGAAAGGAGAAAGCAAACATTCAGGTCAAGAGAGAAGATTTGGTATCCATCTTGGTAGAAGAAAACAAGCAATTACAAATTGGAAAGATGACAACTGAGCAAGAAAGGTGTGAGTTCATACAGCTATGTCAAGAATTCCCTGATGTGTTTGCTTGGAGCTATGAAGACTTGAAAGGTTTCAATCCCAACTTAGCTCAGCATACCATCGAATTGGATCCAAATACTAAGCACGTCAGAGACAGAAATAGAGACCGGTCAATCCACACATGGAGCCTCTCATGAGGAAATAATTGGACAAGCTGATTGAGTCAAGAATCATATTCCCAATCAAGCATTCGGTTGGGTTGCCAACTTAGTTCCAAATCGAGGAAAGAAAAGTGGAGAGATCAGGGTGTGTGTTGACTTTAGAGATTTGAATAGAGCCTCTCTCAAGGACCATTATCCACTCCCTTCCATGGAGCAAATATTGCAGGTCGTAGTAGTTTGGTTGAAAGGTTTTCACTACTTGATGGTTACTCAGGCTTCAATCAGATTATGGTGAAGGAGGAAGACCAGTTCAAGACAGCCTTCACAACCAAATGGGGCACATATGCTTACAAGAAGATGCCATTTGGACTGTCGAACGCCGGAGCAACATTCCAGCGAGCTATGGATATGGCATTCAAAGGCTTGATCAACAAGATAGTGTTGATATACCTGGATGATATCACTGTCTTCTCAAAGAATACAGCAGACCATTTCGTTCACCTCAGGCAAGTGTTTCAGAGGTGTAGCAAATTTGGAGTGTCTTTGAATCCTAAGAAGTGCATCTTTCTTGCACATGAAGGGAAGATCCTTGGCCATATTGTCTCCAAGGAAGGATTAGCAATTGATCTAGAGAGGGTTGAAGCCATAAGAGCTCTACCATTGCCAAGCCACAAGAAAGCCCTTCAGAGTTTCCTGGGAAGGATAAACTTTGTTCAGAGGTTTGTCCCAGATTTTGCAGCCCTTGTCAAGCCCATCACCAAAATGTTAAAGAAAAGCATGGCTTTCAAGTGGATGGCAGAAGGCAAGGAGAGTTTTGAAGCAATCAAGGAAGCCATCTCCCAAGCACCCACTCTCATCAACCCAGACTTTTCCAAGGATTTCATCCTCTATGCATTTGGAGGTGATGACACTATTTCGCCATGCAGTACAAGCAGAACAAAGGTAATGATGAGCAGCCGATTGCCTTCTTCTTCACCGAGCCTAAATGACTGCGAAGTAAGGTACTCTTTTATAGAAAAGCATGTCTTGCATGCAAGAATCGAAGCTTGAAGAAATTCAAGCATTTAGTCTCAAACAACAAGGTCCAGTTATTGGTCTCACATGTTGGGGTTAAGGACTTCCTCCTCAACAAGGATTTGAATGAGAAAAGGGCAGGATGGATCACCCGTGTCATGGAGTATGACATTGGTATCAAGATCACCAAGCTAGTAAGAGGCAAAGGTTTGTGTGAGCAGCTCGCTCCAAACAACCGAGACAACCCATCGAGATGAAGAAGACGCTGTCCTGCTATTACAAGATGATCAAAAACAGAAAATGATGATGTGTCCACTCCTATTGGACTCGGGATATGATACATTTCCTATAGACGAGGCATGTGCCCTCCGTAAATGAGCAAAGCAAAAGAAGGTACTTGATTACAAGCGAGTTCCTTATGTGCTTGTTGATGGTGTTTTGTTTAAAAAGACATCAACGGTGTTCTACTAAGATGCATTGAACAAGTCAAAGTTGAGAGGATCTTACACGAGTTCCATGACGGGGAGGCAGGAGGCCATTTCACCCCACGAGTAACAGCTCTCAAAATCATGAAAGCTGGTTACTATTGGCCTACTATATTCAATGATTACTACTCATGGGTTAAGAAATGCAAGAAATGTGCATTCTTCACAGGAAAGGAAGGTTAGCAAGACCGCCCTTCGTCCAATTTCAGTAGATCATCCATTCATGCAATGGGGATTGGACTTCATTGGAGTCATCAATCCTAATTCAAGTCAAGGCCACAAGTGGATTCTTACAGTGACAGACTATTTCACCAAGTGGACCGAAGCAGTAGCGCTCAAAGAGGCAAGTGAGTCTAACATACTAGACTTTTATGAAGAAATAGCAACCAGGTTCGGTGTGCCGGCCACCATCATATCAGATAATGCATTAGCATTCATAGGTTCAAAAATTACAGAATGGGCTGTCAAGAATGGAATCTATTTGAGCACCTCTTCAAATTATTACCCGCGGGGGTAATGGATGAGCAGAGTCCACAAACAAGAATTTGCTAAAAATCATCAGAAGGACTCTAGATGAAAATCAAAGGACATGGCATACAAGGCTAAAATCAGCGTTATGGGCTTACAGGATAACACCGAAGAGGTCTACAGGTAATTCTCCCTACAAGTTGGTCTATGGGAAGGAGGCAGTATTGCCTATATCATTAGAATTGCCAGCCTTGGAGCTCATGAAGCAGTTTGAGTTATCTGAGTTCGAACCAATGGAGGTCAGGTATGCAGAATTGATGGAATTAGAAGAAATCAAAGAACCGGTAGTTTGAGACGATTGAAAAGGATCGAGCCTTAGTAAAAGATGGTTTGATAAGAGAGCAAGAGCAAGGACCTTCCAAAGAGGGGACCTAGTTCGAAATGGGATGCAGATCGGGAAAAACCAGAAGGCATTCCAAGTTTGATGCCATCGGAGTGGTCCCTACATGGTCACGAGATGCAAAAATAGTAATGCCTTCCAATTGTCTGCATTGGATGGAGAGGAACTTCCGATTCCGGTTAACGGAATCTATCTTAAACATTGCTACTAGAAAAGAAAGGTTTGCCCTTGTAAATATTAGTTTAGATTTTTCTTAATTCCTCTAAGTGCGTATGCACATTGTCCTGTGGTAGTTAGGTTTCTATTTCCCTAAGTGCTTTGCATGACGAGTTTTTTGCTCTCGGAGTTGTTTTTATAGTTCGTAATGTTCTTTGGAGAAGAAGTTGCAGTATCAGGCTCGTTTCAGGTTATTGCTTATAACTCCATGCCCAATGGATCGCTAAAAGGCCACTGATCTTCTACCTAGCAGGCAGGTGACCCCGCTGAGTCGTCAAAACTGTTGTCAAAATTTCACCCCCAGGGTAAATTTCGATAACATGCATCAGAGTTTTGCAGTTCCAGGCAAGTAGGTTGATCAAGAAAAAAATCATGAAAATTGGCTAAGTCCTGCTCAAGGTCGCCTTTGGGACGTATGGGACAAATGGACTCAAAGCCGGCGGATCGGCCGAAATGAGAACAAGCGGCCCGCTAAGCATTTGGGACAGGTGGGACAGAAGTACGCGGCGGGTGCGAGAAGCCGATCCGGCCAAAAAAGGAAGAAAAACAACTAAGCGCCATAGTTGGGACACTTGGGACAAATGGACTCAAACCGGCCGGATCGGCCGAAATGAGAACAGACGGTCTTAAAACATTTGGGACATTTGGGACAAAAAGGCGCGAACCGGCCGAACCGGGCAAAAAAGGTCAAAACAGCCCGCTAAGCAGTTGGGACAAAGGGACGCGTGGGACGCGGAAAGGCGGTTCGGCCGAAGGAAAGGAAAATCGAATTGTTTCTGGGACAGTTGGAACAAAAAGACCCGAACCGGCCGGATCGGCCGAAATGGGCACAAACAGTCGAAAACGATTTGGGACATCCGGGACATCTGGATGCGAACCGGCCGGTTCGGCCGAAATCAGCACAAAGAGCACTATGTCAAATGGGACAAAGGGACGCACGGGACGCGGATCACCGAGGGAGCCGAAAACCAATAAGAAGCTGCCACGTGTCCTCACGAAAAAGTCCAAAAGTCAAAGGGGCAAGGTTTGAAGCGCCCGAGCCAATAGGAATTGGACATGTGTCTAATGGAGCAAGGAGGTGCGGAGCTCGGGAAAAGATAGAGAATTTGGCCAAGTTCCCCCAAAAGGATAAAAGTAAAGGAAGCCCCGTGCCCTGTCCTCCAACAAGATCATGCCACGTGTCATACAAGTGGCGGGGGCGCGGAAAAAAGGTGGAAAAAGTCCAAAAATCATCAATAGGTCAAAATTTCAAAGGAAAGCCTGTGGAGAGGTGGAGGAGAGAGAGTTGCTCAGCGAATCAGAGCCTACCACATGTCGTCCAGGTGGTAAAGCGCAGGAAGAAATTTAAAAATCCGTTTTTTACTGTTAGTGCCCTAAATCTTGGATCGCCATAACTTTTGATCCGAGCTCGGATTGGCGTTCCTTATATCAATGGAAAGCTGGTAAAATTCTCTACATGTTTCAGGGTCAATCTTGCATTTTGGTTCAGTATTGAGAGAGAAAATCAAGAAACGCCTCTGGCACGAAAAAACAAGCAGAAGTAATGCTTCAACAAACAACTTTAATGCAGCAGACAGAGCACGTCATTCGCCTCGCATTAGGCGATCGCCGTTTTGCCAGGATCCACTACTTTTTCCATGATGTGATGAATTGAATGCAACCTGGAGGTGGTTGGGGTGGTTTCGGCTTTCCTTTCTCTCTTTCCTCTCTCTTTCTTTCTATATATTGTAAAGAGGAGCTTCTTTTCAAGGGGAATAGTTTTTCTATTTTGCTCCTCCCTTCTTCTCCTATCAGGGGAATCGGTGGAGTTCGAACCTCTCATTTGAACTATAATACGACTCTTCCTCTTGGCATTCTGCAGTGTATTGTATCAATCTTTGGAGCAAGTAATACATGTCCGTGGATGATTCCCAACCCTCTCGTGTATTCATCTTGCATCCTCCCGGTCTTTCACTACAAGTTTTGTTATCGTGCATGATCTTATATTACATTTGAATGGTCGTGTTCACTTTGGTAAAATAGGTGTTCTTCATTCCTCGGTGCATCACCTCTATTAGCTTAGATTTATTTTATGCATCTTCTTACCTTGTCTCCTTGGCATTAGATTAGGTTTTGAGAAAACCCTCTTCATATTTCGTGTGCATCCGAACAGAGGAATAGGAACCAGACCTTCTCTAGAGATTCCTTTCTCATTTTCAAGTCCCACACTTGGAGAAAGGATTCAATGTTATGCAATCACACTGGATGCTAAGTGATCAACCTAGAAACTTGATCTACATCTAGGGGGTGCTGTGATTTTGCATCAACGATACTTAGGAGTAGTCTGGTTCTCTCCAGTGGAATATGGAATGATCTTCAATGCTACAACTGGAACTGGATTTTGTGCATTAAGAGCGAGTTGGTTGCTTGCCAATGAAGTTGACATAGGGATTGGGTTGTGGATGTGCCATTATGATTGTTCTAAGAACCCTTGTTGATTTAATGAAAGGCCTACCAAGGGGAGGTGTTGAAAATTTTCTATTTCGGTAGAGATGGAGACCTTTGAGATCTTCTTCCCCTTCTCCCTCTCTCGAGGACAAGTGCAGATAGACAAATAATCCTTCTTCTCTAGTTCTTGATCTAGTCTAAATTCTTCTCATGAATCTACCGAGCCTGGGTTGTTTAAACCAAAGTGGAATCTACCTATTTTGGAGTTGTCGGATGTGTAATTTCAAAGATTCTTAAAAGATGCGAACTTACAACAAGTGCACATCAACCTGGCACAATAAAAATGGAGACCTCCTGGTCCCACAGACGTGCCAAAAGCTGTTAGTGCAAATCACAATCCCGAATGCCTACAACTAGATGGGTTGAGACTCTCAGTGTGATTACATAACATGGAGCATCTCTCAAAGTGTGGGAATTTGAAATTAATAAATCTATACGGATGAATGTCAGTTCATAATCCTCTATTCAGTGCACTAAAACCTATTTTAACTTACCAAGGAGACAGCAGGGTTAAGCAGATGTAATAAATTAAAACTAAACTAATAGAGGTGATGCGCCAAAGGAATGTTGAACACTTTGGATTTGCTATCAAACACGAGACCATTAAAATGTAATACAACTACCATGCATAGATAACCAATATTACAATGAAATATTATATAAAGGCAATGAACACAAGAGAGGGTTGAAATCATCCACAGAGACATGTACTATTGCTTCACAAATTAATACCGAGCATTACAACGGCCAAGAGGAAAAAAATTCATTACGATAGCCTCAATAGAACGCTCGAAATCCATGAATTCAACTATAGACCAGAGAAGAAGGGAGGGTGCAAAACCAAAATGTCCAACCCTTTATAATGAGCCAAGATCTTACCTTTATAGATGAAAGGAAGAGAAGAGAAGAAAAGAGGCATGAAATCTCATCTAGAAGCTCGGCTACTTCACCATCAATGCCCCTATAAATCTGCCCACAATCTATCAAGTCTGCCTCTCTATGTATCTTTGGCATGTTTCAGAAGGAAGAACGGAGCATCAAATAAAATCTGATCTAGTTGTTGAAGCAATCAGATCATACATTAATAGCGTGAAAGATTTTTTCCTATTTTTCACCCACCTAACCTTATCAAAATTAAAGTTTCAAGATTCCATGGTGTAGATGAGGTTGAGACCTTTCCAATGGTGCCAAATTCATTGAATTTCGAGCACCTTTGGATCAAAATTTATGCCCATTTGAATATTTGAATCAAATGTACAAAATGGCGAAAGAACAAGTTTTACAAAATGGATTTCATGGGCCCAAAATTTACTTTGGTCCATTTGTGAAAAAAATGCAAAATTCACAAAATCCTCCACACCAGAGGACCGAAATTCACTTTTTCCCAAAATCCTTGGCGGCCCAAAATTAAAAAAAGTGCTTTTTGCACAAAAGTTGTAAAAGTGTGAAACGCCCCATAGCCCCGCAAGCCCGCAATTCACTTTTTTCATTTGTCATCCACGAGCCCGCCGACCTATATTTGGAAAAAAATCCTTCCAAGGCCCACCTCCCCACTTGTAATTTAGGCCTGACACCTAGCTTTTCCGGGAGTCCACGGAGGTGCATCTTTCTTTTATACTTTACACCTTTTTGAAACAAAAGCCAAAAAGTTCAAATTGCCTCCAGTGACCCACCTTCCCACTTTGACTTGAAACATGGCCACATGTAGAGTTGGCACACGTTTGGGGACCACTTTTGGATTTTGCTTTTGAAGTTGCGCACCAAGAGACACGTGGCTCCTTCCGTGGATTTTCTCTGTTTCTTTGTGTTTTTGGCTAAGTCCCTTTTTATTGGTGGGGGCCGCATGTCGACCCTCGGACACATGGAGGCTCAACGCATATTGGGAGACGCGCCCCCAGATTTTTCTTTTGAAGTTGCGTGGACGAGACACGTGGATGCCTCCATAGGCATATCCCAAGCTTCGGATTTTCAATGGCCGGTGCTCCTTTTTTCAGACTCTAGACACGTGGAGGGCCTGCCCTTGTTTGGGACTACCCTTTGGATCTGACCCCTGAAAGAGTGTCGATGAAACACATGGAGGCCTCTGCTATCCCTTCCATACTTATTCAATTTAAATGGCTGGCTTTGTCCCCCTTTTTGATTTTTGGACATGTGGAGGGCTTGCGTACATTTGGGGTCTCCATTTTGGGTTTACCTTTTAGAACTACGACGTGTTGACATGTGGAGGCCTCCGTTGACTCTCAGACGCTAGACACGTGGATGCTCCTTGCTTATTTGGGAAGTACCTTTTGGGTCACACCTTTAAAATTACTCCGAAGAGACACGTGGCATCTTCCACTAGATCTCTTATACTTAGCCGATTTGGTCCCGCTGCCATTTGACTTCTATTGGACCCTGACCATGTGGAGAGTTGGCACTAGCTTGAGACTCTGCCTTGGACTCTCACTTTTGAAATTACACCATGTTGACATGTGGTTCTTTCTGCTCATTTGGATTTTTCAATGATCGAATTTGTTCCTTTTCATACCCGGGACACGTGGAAGATTCGCACATGTTTTGGGTCTCCATTTTGATGATCCCTTTTGGAATTACACCAAGCTAACACGTGGCACCTTCCATGAGCATGTTGTTCAGCCCCAACTTGACTTATATGCGGCTAAGTCTGAGAACTTCGAGCCTTTCCTTGTTTTCCTCCCGTGAGCCTGGTTTCTTTTTTGCAGATTCGACCTCATTTTCGACCTTGCTCCTCCATTATATGCTTACCCGCCTACCCTTTATTTTTGGATTTGAATGTGGTCCTATAGAATGAGCTAACCCTTATATTTTCTTCAATGCGGGGTCCTGTTTGATTAATTTTTCGAGGGGGAAATTAGGATAACAAGTCCTATGTTGGTTCTGTGCTAATGTATTTTGTCTCAGTCAAGCAACACAATCAAATTTTCATTCAGTCATGAAAGATGAATCATGGATTTGGAATCTAAAGTATATACATTTAAATTTTAGAGGTTTGAAATTACTTTATAGAAATAATATGGTTAATTTTGGGAAGCAACATAGATATTCTTTCCTAGTTGACAAAATGGCCAGTGGAAGTGCACCTTTTTAGATTGTACATTCATATTTATGTGGACCTATGCAAAAAAATATATTCGAGGTTGTTCATATTTTATGACATTCATTGATGATTACACAAGGAAGACATGGGTATATTGACTAAGACATAAATTATATACCTTCGATACATTTCAAGTAGTTTAATGCATTAGTGTAGAAATAAAGTGGATAGTACATCAAGGTTCCAAGAACAGATAAAGGATGTGAGTATGTTTCTTATCAATTTATTAGTTTTTACAAATATCAAGGTATACATAAGCAATTTACTATAGGTATACACCACACCATAATGGTGTGTTAGAGAGAAAGAACATAACCATTGTGTAAATTGAAAGAAGTATGTGAAGGAAAAGCACCTTCCAAATGAGTATTGGGTAGAGGTAGCAATAACTTCTATTTACATTTTGAATATATTTCCAACAAAAAAATTTAGGAACATGGTTCCTCAACAAACATGGACAAAGAGGAAATATTGTGTTTGTCATTTCATAGTTTTTTGGTTGTGTGGCATATGCACATGTACCTAAAGAGCTAAAGAAGAAGTTACAAAACAAGGAGAAAATAGTATCTTTGTTTGGTATTCGAGATAATTCAAAAGCATACAAGTTGTACAATCCGGTCACTAGAAAGGTTGTGATCAACATGGATGTACAATTTATTAAAAATAAATCTTGGGTGGAAGTATAGAGAAAACAATCAAGATAGCAACAACTATTTCGCATGATGATATGGATGATGAAACTTTAGAGCAGCAAGGTAATGTACTTTCAAATCGTGGACATACATCACAAGTTGTAATGAAAGCTACACCTTCTTCTATAGCCAAGAGGTTTTCAAAATTTCAGCCATACAAGAGACACCATAGAGAACATCGAAGCAACTCCATCACCACAAAGTAGTCAATCATTAAATAGTCCTACACATTGAAAAACATAGTCTTAGTCAGATTTATAATGTTGATACAACTAATTCATTTTAAATTTTCTCATTATTTTCTCAAGATACAGATCTAACATATTTTAAAGAGGCTATAAAGAATGAAGTTTTGGTACAAGCCATGGATGGTGAGATAAAATGATATAGAGAAGAATCAAACATGGGAGACGATGGATCTTCCAAAAGGAAAGGACATGATAGGTGTGAAGTTGGTATACAAGACTAAATATAATGATGATGGTAAAGTATAGAAACATAAAGTAAGGCTAGTTGCAAGAGGCTTTACGCAACAATATGGAGTTGATTACAATGAAGCGTTTGAACTTGTAGCATGTTTAGACATGGTAATAATGGTTTTAGTAATTACAGCTCATAACAAATGGCCTATTTATCATATGGATGTAAAATCAATATTCTTGAATGGTTTCCTTGAAGATTAATTTTATGTGAATCAGCCAAAAGGTTATGATATTAAAGGTCGTGAAGGAAAGGTATAAAGGTTAAAGAAAGCACTCTATGGTCTCAAGCAAGAACCTTGAGCTTGGTAAAGCAGAAATGATTCTTATTTGGTTTAGAATTGTTTCATTGGAGCAGGTGGTGACCCTACATTATTCACCAAGATCAATGAGCAAGGTAACATTCTAATTATTTTTTTATACATAGATGATATGATCATTACTAGATTCATTCAAATCAGCCATGAAGAAAGAATTTGAGATGATAGATCTTGGTCGTATGCATTAATTTTGGGCATGGAAATCCAACAATTAGAAGGTGAAGTTTTTATTTTAAAAGAAAAGTATGTAAATGATGTTTTAAAAATATTTAACATGTTTAATTGTACGCCAATTCCAACATTAGTTACGTGAGGTTTGAAATTGAACAAAGATGATAATGAGATCATTGTTGGATCCAACATTGTTTAAAAAGTTAGTTAGAAGGATTATGTATTTGACTACCACAAGGCCTAATATTATGTATGGTGTGAGCCTCATATCAAGGTTAATGAAATATCCAAAAGATTCACATTGGCAAGATGAAAAAAAAATTTGAGGTATGTGTGGAACAAAGAATCATGGAATTTTATATTCAATTTCGAGATGAGTTCAATCTCATTGGGTATATGGATAGTGATAGTGTCGAAGTATAGATCATAGGAAAAAAAATCTTCCTATATACTTTTTAGTTTAGATTAGGAGTGGTTTCATGGGCATCAAAGAAGAAGCCCAATTTCACATTATCTTAATAAAAATCAGAGTATGTAATGGCGATAGGAGCAGCATGTCAAATTGTGTGGATGAGAAGAGTGTTGAAATATTTAAGGCAGAATCAAGAGGACGCTACACAATTTTTTTGTGAAAACAACTAAGCAATAGCATTGTCAAAAAATCATTTTTTTCATTAGAGGAGAAAGCACATTGATATGAGGTATCATTTCATCGTAGAGAGTTGGCAAACAACAAAGAATTTCAATTTTAATTTTTTAGATTCGAACATTAGTTTGTAGATATTTTTACAAAGGCTTTGGCAAAGGAAGTTTTTGAGTTGGGATAATTTTAGTGGCGAATATTCGTAATATGGCAAAAAAATCATTTTAGAAAAATTTGAAAAGGCAAATTTTTTAGAGTAGGTCGAGTTGTCTTGTTCGCCTAAAATTTATATTATAATTTGTTTTATGGATCAGCCTTCACCTACATTTGAAAACATCTCCTATAAAAACCTCAATGATTGTCAGGTAGTATACTACTAACTAATTACTAGTTGAGGTATTGGCATATCAAGTACTATGAACTTGTGTACTCTAAGCACCAATGCACAGTGCAGATCTATTTTGAATTTTTCATTTGGGCAACAAGGAGATTTCATCGACACGCAACAACAAGGTTGTTGTTGCGTGACAACAACCTTGTTGTCGGCATTAGAGACCTTATTTTCAGGAAATAGAAAGGTTTTTTATCACACGATAGTAAACTTGTTGCCGCACGAGAGAAACCTTGTTGTTGCATGTATTGAAAATAAAATCTTCTTTCGGGTGAAAATGTTGCACAAAACCCTAAAAAATTGCCTATTTCGCAAAAAGTGGTTCGGGCATATTCACGTGGATTTTTCACCTTCGATTTCCCATAGCTCTCCTAAAATGAACCCTATTTTTGAGTATTTGAGAGGTTATTTGGGAGTTTGTGATCTTAATTGTTGCAGATTTGGAAATATAAACATAGCTCCCAAATAGTAAAAGCTACATGTTAGATAAGTTAGAAAAAATAGTTTGACTATTTCATATAGTTCATATCTTGTTAGATTCCTATTTTAATTAAACTTCTATTCTTACGAAATAGACATGAGTCAATTAAATAAGTAAAAAGTTTGCTCTATGCATTTTTTTGAAATAGAAGACTCAGTTCATATTTGGAGAGGTGAGTTTTAAGAGCAGTTCAAAGTCAAGTTTTGTATGAATTAGTTTTTATTTAATAGCAGAAATTGTAATTACATAGATGCAAGTATATGCACACATAGAAGTGTGAAATATGCACGGGAAGAAGAAGAAAGTGTTGCACGCTCATTTTGATTTGTATGAGCCAAAGCTCTAACAATGACAAGTTAATGATAAAAACTTTTATGCACACCGTTGTTGGTTTGGTTTTGATTACTCTATTTTTTATTTATGAATTATTATATTGTTCGTTTATGATGTTCGTTGTTTAAGACTCCTAATTTTCTATAATTAGTAGTTATAAATGGGAAGAGACATTGAATTTTTTCTCTAGATACAAGTAGTGTGCTTTACAATTCGACAAAGGTGGCTACCATTTTTATATTTTTCCCATGTTCTGTGAAGAGATTTTTGAAGAGACAAAAATACAAAAGGTTGGATAAGTTTAATGAAGGAAGAAAGTAGTTGTTAATACTGAAGTTGGGAAGGTATAAAGGAAGGATAGTTTGGAAGCTCAAATTAGTGCCAAAGATAATGTTGATAATTATTAAGCCCGCATTTAATGTTTCTTCAAAATCATGGCTATCAAAAATGAGAGATGTATATATAAATATGATTTTAAATCTTACGTAGTTAATAATTAAGATCCCTAAAAGGATGTGTGTTGAATAATTCAATGATAAGATTCTTTGTTGATATTTATTAGTCATTGGGTATTCAAGTCCAGTTTTTCCGAGTGAAATTTCTACAAGATTTATGTAACAACTAGTATGATTTTTTTATTGTTGGAAAATAGTTTTTTAAAAGGGACTATACCCTTGTACAATAAGGCTCAACAACCAGATATAAAAATTTTACCCGAAAAAAGATGATCACAATCAGGATTTAATAGTAAAGCCCAAAACCAAAAGAACATTCTTCCAAGAAAAGAACCAAATTCAACAAAAAACAACAACAAAACAACAAACATATAACAATAAATCAACAACTTAATCATTAGTTTCGATGCAAAAAAATTTCTTCTTGTTACGAACCATAATCCATTCATCAGAAGATTTCTGTAAAGGAACACAAACTTCAAGATCTAGTGATCAGTTGATATGTATTATTTGAGCATTTACAAGGAACATTCTCCTTAACCGCTACAAACTCTTTTAGTTGAGTGTTTCTTGTCTTCTTTGTTTCACCCTCAGATGGCCCCTTGTTAGTATGATCTATAATCTCTCCCAAAGGGGTTTTGGTGATGATTTCCTCTATGTATTCCTCATCCTCATCAAAAATAGGGGTATTCTTAGGTCAAACACCATGTTTTCTCGGGAGGGTTTTTTTCCACAAGTTAGGATTCTCATTTTTATGTTTTACCATCTCACAATTAGCAACACAGTTTCCCAGAGAGAAACATTTCCTAAATATAAAAGGCAGACCCTCATAGTCCAAAGGCTGAGTCTAAGTTCGATTTTGCACCTTCATCTCAATGTGAGCTAGAAGATCTTTTGAAGCATCAACCTCAATAAGTATTCTTACATAGGTTGTATGTGTGAAATAAGAGGTTTGGGAGTCAATGTAGATGATATTGCCCAAGGTATTTCCTATGGCTATCAGAAAATTTTGATCCCAAAATTGAAGAGCTAAAAGGGGTAATTTGATCAAAAAAAGGATTGAGTAAGAGGGTTGAATTATGGAAACTAGGGTTTTAAAATAAGGTATCTTTGTTGCAAACCCAAAGTTGTTTAGAACATCCTTATCGACTTTGGATTCAAAACAAACTATTAAAATTCCCTTAGCAAAAGGGTATAGATCTAACCTTCCTTTTAGAAGAGGGATCCAATGCTTGGAAATCCATTCGTAATACAGGTAGGCTAAGCTAGGCAAGACACAAACGAATCTAAAAATCAAGGCATGATCTTGATAAAAAGTCTTGATTTCTAGGAATTCATCATTTAAAAGCTCTTATGTTTTGACTTTTATGTACACACTATTTTTGGTCTCTCTCTCTCGTATAATTTCTCTTATAAACGTATTATTTTTGTTATTGAGAGATTTCACAAGGGTATTTTTAGTGTGATTGCATAATTTCAGCCATGCAAAAGGATATCATCCAAAGAATAAGACCGTAGTGTCACGATAACATAAATTTAAATTGTAATAAATAATAAAGTATAAAGACGAAACAAAGAAAAACTTATCCTTACACCATTTATTTTATTATTTATTTCCCTCCCATAAGCACACATTCCACATAAATATTAGGAACATAAGCGTGTTATAACGCACTCGTGGTTCATCTTCTATGGGTTTGCAAATCCCAACCCACAAAGCTACGATTTTCCTTGGATATCCCACCCTAAGCCCTGGACTATGCAATCCGTGAATGGATTCGTGTTTTGCAAGAAAACATCAAAATCTCTTGTGAGCACCCCGATATTAAATGTGTTATAATGTAATATTTCAAAAAAAATTATACTACAACATCAAGCTCAGTTTTATGTTGGTGGCGATATAAGCTTTCTTCTAAAAATCGATTATTTTAAGGCTTTCATCCTTAATTTCTTTTACTAGTGCCTTATTTTCTTGTCAAAACGTATGCATATGTTTTTGTACACAACTTATGATTTTTTCAACAAAATTTCAAAGAATAAAAACCTCTCTTCAAAACTCCATTCTATGTGCACTTAAAAGAAAAATAGAAAATTTTCTTTTTTTTTAAAGTTACGGGAGTGTACACACAAGTATTTCATTTCCGGGATGTGGGAACTTTGAAAATTAATAAAAATTATATTTTCATCCAAAAATTATTAAAAATTAGTGGGACCTTGTACATGGTTAAATCTAACAAGGTTGTAATGGGTAGTGTATAGTGGAAATAGGGTCCAAGTAAGGATTTCCAATCCTATGGGACTAGTTGTGACTATAGTGTCAATCGTCGGAAACACCTAAGAGGTGTTTTATTTTGATCAAGAGTTTTTGTATCACTTAGGACGCAGCTAAATAAGGTGAGTCTTGTAAAAATTTCAATTATATCAGAAGATGATGAATACACCATATAAATAATGGAGCGTAACTTGGTGACCCTTAGTAGGGAGTAGCCTTGTGTGACAATAGCTTATGGAGTTACCTCTCTAGTATTATCTTGTGGATGGTGTAGTCACACCCATCAAGTAAATGAAATCATATTCATATGTGAATATGCGAGTGTTGATTTCCTTAGTGTGCCCTTAGATGGATCAAAGTTATACATGAAAGGTGCATGGACCTCGTGAAAGGTGTTTTGAGTTATGGTTTCCTTCCTTTGTACAGTTGGACCACATGTGGGCTAGACTTTATGGAAGAATGGTTGTTAGTAAATCCCTCTTTGGATTATCATTTTATTAGTATAGGCATACCTTCCCTAACAATAGTTATAATTGTTGCGGGTATCACCGAGAGTTGTGCACACTTTGACCTAATGTTTCCTTGTGTTAAGAAATGAAGTGTAGATTTATGTTCTAAAATAGGTAGTTAGAAAAAATATGAACTTAAGCACTAGATTGGATTCAGAATGAAATGAACCTTTCCTACTATGTGAGATGGTTTCCATTAGGTCATTCTTTTGGCTTTTGCGGATATAATACTTCTAAGTAGAAAAATGCAATGCATACATAGGAAATTTGGAAACCATGTGTGCACTAGATTTATGTGAACACAAGCATTAGTATATAGTTTCTTATGTCATCCGTCTTTTAATAACGTAAAAAAAAATTGTTAGTTATTAAGTAGTTTTTTTGTCGTAAAATTATGGGGCATTACAATTGGTTGATAAATAAGTATCTTTTTTCCTTACTACCGATGTCAAACATGTCTCTTTAGAGCATCTTGAAATTTCTTCCAAAACTCTATAAATTTGCATTCAATCAACAAATCAATCCTACAATGGATGGTTTTCCTAGTCTGGAATAGCAACTAAACCCCAATATATTATGAACCTTATGCCAAGAGAGGTCAGCCCACTATGGAATTGGCGCTCTTTTTAACATAATTGTTTATCGGTTGTGGGATATGTATGCATCTTGCTTCCTTACAACCCAAGATAAGTATGCCTCTTTAGTACATTGATAGAGTGCTTCTACAACTCTAAATACAATCATTTAATACACAAACTAATCTCGCATTTGTTTGTTAGAGCAGACATATGTACCTCTTTAGTACAGTTTAAAATTGCTTCTAGAAAAATCTTAAAATCCTCAAATATCAGAATTGTTAAACGTAGACTACTTGTCTAAGAGTTTCTATCAACTATTTCCCTGTTTCCTTTGTTTTCCGTACTAGTAATTAGCTTGTGATCCTTTCTAAGATTTTGTAATTTCCCTTATTTATATTATATATTATTGTGTTTCTATCACTTTCCTATTAATGCATATAATCTATATTTGACACATGATTTTATAATATTATATAGATTGAAAGTTGTAATTTTTGTATATATTATTAGGTGTGATAACACTTACCATATATAGGTTACATACTATAATTCTTATATTTTTATAAGAAAATTGTAACAATTTTAAAATGTATCGAATAATTTGAATGTTTCTAACTTTGAGCTTTACCAATATTGAATCACAAGAGATAAGTGTAAGAGATAAACAAGTCCTTTTGGTATCACAACACGGTACCTAAAAACTCAGCAGGTAATATTTTAGATAAAATAAAATATAATGAATACATGGAGTGGCATTGACCGAGTCCAATTAGTTTGAACCTGGACATTCACTATTGACTAAACTCCACTTGTTATAAATTTGAATGGTTCTCTTTATCCGTGACTGCGTCAATGTCGTGGTATTATCTTTTGCAGAGGTTTCTGGGAAAATTGAATAGCTTTTTTAAAGGCAAATTCAAAGATTTTTTGTTAGGATTATCAGAAAAGAAAGAATAGGATTATCAAAACAAAGATCAGAATGGCTACATTTTACATGTTCTCAAAGCAATACGAAACCCAATTAGTAGCTATAAATGGGAAGAGAGATTCAATTTTTTTCTCCAGATAAAAGTAGAGTGCTTTACGATTCCACAAAGATGAAGAGATTTTGGCAGAGACGAAGATATAAAAGGTTGGATGAGTTTAATGAAGGAAGAAAGCGGTTGAGAATAGTGAAGCTGGGCGGGCATAAAGGCAAGCTATTTTGGAAGCTCAAATTAGTGCCAAAGCTAATGCTGAAATTTATTAAGCCTGCAGTTAATGTTTCTGCAAAGTCACGGCTATCAAATATGATGTTCAATCTTGCGCAGTTCAGAATTAAGAGCCCTAAAAGGATGTGTGTTGAAGAATTCAACGATAAGATGATTGTTGAGATTTACAGGTCGTTAGGAATTCAAGTCCAGGTTTTGCCTAGGAGACTTCTACAAGATTTATTTAAGATCCAGTTTGATTTGAAAGCTCGTATGTTTTTATTTTTATGTAGACAGTTGTATAGATCCCACAAGTTGTTATTCGTCGTTTTTCTTTCCTCTGCGAAATTTTGTTTTGTTTGTATTATTGAAAGGATTTGGAAGGATATTTTTAATGGATTTGCTTAATTCGAAGTCTACAAAATGTTATCGTCTAAAGAACTGGATGAGCTTGCATTGATGATAAATGTAACGATGAAGTCGTTATCATAACTAGCATTGAAAAGTGGAACTGGGTCGAGGACATTATTCTATGATAAAAGAGGTAGTACATTAAAGGTTTTATGTAACAAGACAACGTGGCAGAAAACCAATGTTCAAACATTATCACTTGTAAAAATTCAAAAATTGACACAAACATACAGATGTGAAGATAAGATAATTATTCAAGATTGGTTGGATGACCATGTTTCTCTTGAAAATGATCCATAACTCCATTTGAATGGCAACATGTTGTAGAGTGCTTGGCCAAGTGTTCACTACATTGTACTAGAAGGGTGAGTGACCACCTACAAATATTTTTTCTTTCCATTGATGGCATTTCTTCCGAAGCTAATGGAACAATCAACACTCCTCGTTTATAAGTTGTGCTCTTAGTTGAGGTTTGATGAGAGGGCATAACTTTCGGAGACCATTACTTTTGATCCGGTCATCAGATCATCTTGAAATTTTCTATGGGGTGAGATTTTGATTAGTCTTGTGGCGCGCAAATGTTTCTTGAAATGTATGATGACTTTTGGCTTTTTTTTCGAGTACGAATTCATTCATCAAGTGGTCTAAAAGGATCGAACCTTTAGGTGGTTTTGTCTAAAGCACTTGTCTCAGCACTTAGAGTTTTAATATGTTTAGCTCAATTTTATGTAATAATCCAAGATTTGATGTATGCCTTAATTTACAAAGGCATATTTTGTCTTCAAAAATTGGGGTCCATCTCGAGGTGTTTTGCTTTTAAGGGTTTTTTGAGTAATAGGGTTTTCCCCTTTTTAGGGTTTTCTTAGAGATTATGGGAAATATAACGAAGATTGTAAGGTTTTAAAAGATTAGTGTGGATTCTAGAATGAGAAGAAAATTGTTTTAAAGCTTTAAAGTTTTTTACAAATTTTTTGTATCTTTTGGAAGTACTTCAACCTATTCTTGTTGGATCCACATCAATTGGTATTAGAGAAAGATTTGGGTCTCACGGGAATAGTTAGGGTAATATATATTACATTTTTCTCTGTAATTTATTGCCTCTATTTTATATAAGCATGGATATACACAGGAGTGGAGGTTATGCCCAAATGAATATGTATATGAAAGAGCTTCAAAGACAAGTTGGTGAGCTCACAAAAGAAGTTACCCCCCTAAGGAGACATGTATATGGGGATGTAAATCCGAGATAGTGATATTGAAGAATTGCCTATGTTAATGATTGATAGAGGTAATGAAGAAGAAGATGAGAGAGATGAATCAACCTTGAATGAGAGACCATTTGAGGAGAGATTGATCCAATCTTTAGAGGGAAAGAATGATGACATAAAGGTTAATGTCCCCGATTGTGGTCGAGGCTTACAACAAGAGGAGTTGATTGATTTGGTTAAATATCATGGAAAAATTATTTGAGTGGAAAACCTTTTTAGATAATAATAAGGTTAAGTTGTTATGCACTATGTTTTCAGTGTCCATTGATCAGTGGGATCAATCAGAAATGAAAGATAAAGGAAATGAAAGTGTAAGATCCAAAATTGGAATAAAATGGTGAAGAAGATGAAAGTAAATTTTCTTCCTCTAGATTATGCTCAGAAACTTTTTCAAAGGTTTCAAAACCTAAGACAGTAAGGATCTCAGCATTGAAGAGTATACCAATGAATTTTACAAGTTATCAATCCGGGTAGAACAAGGATAGTCTAGAGAACAAAAGGCTAAGGTACGTAAATGGCTTGAGCTATACCATACAAGATGATTTGAGTATGCTCCAAATCCATAGTCTTGATGATGTTTTTCAATTTGTGATAAAATCGGAAGAAAATAACAAGAATAATATTTTAAGAAGATTTGTGAATGGAGGGCCATCATCATCTCTAATGAGGGGAAGAGGTAGATTCGATTCTATAAAAGGTGAAATCCTCTAATGCAGAAGGGCATGAAGAAGTTGTTCAAATCCATGGTAACTACCAAAGAGGTAGGGGTTTCAGAGGGGAAGAGGTTATAATGGAGGACGATGTTTTAATAGCCCTTAAAGGAAGTATACATGTTACCAATGTGGTGAAGAAGGGCACAGAGATTTTGAGTGTTCACACTATCCTACATATGATAGATGGAAAGCAAAAAAACCACAAGTAAACCTGGTTAAAGTTGAAGAGGAAGAATAAATATAGGTTGCTACAAACTTGGGTGAGACCCTCGTGATAAGGAGGACAATGATTGTCTCGAGGAAGGAGAAATAACAAGATGGTGTTGGTTTTGATTCTTGATTGCGGACACTTTCAACCAAACTTCACCTTTGGAGGAAAGGTATGTAAAATTATTATTGATTTTGGTAGTCATGAAAATATGGTCTCAACTGTGATGGTTGATAAACTCAATCGAAATGTAAGAAGTTCATGTATCCCTATCATATATCATGGTTCAAGAAACAAAATAAGGTAACCATCAATAAAATATGGCTTTCAAAGTTTTCAATAGGGAATACCCACAAGGATGAGGTGTGGTGTGATGTTATCCTAAAGGTTGTATACTATATATTACTAGGAAGGCCTTGGCTATATGATAGAAAGGTTACACATGATGGAGGGAAAAAAACTTATACTTTTAAGAGGGATGTTGTAAATGTGGTCTTCTTACCCTTAAAGGAAAAAGAGAAGAGTGGGGAATTGTTGGCTAAAAAAAAGAGTTTGTTACGAAATGGAAGAAGTTCATTTGTGTTATGCAATGACTTCAAAAAGGTGGAAATAGAGGCCTTCGATTTACGCCTTTGTGAAAACAAAGGTACTAAAAGAAAACAAATATGTCATACCAAAAAATATACCAAATGGTTTACCTCCGAAGTGGGAAATACAACACCATATTGATTTTATCCCAGGATCAGCCCTTGCAAATCAGAAACCTACAAGATGAGTTTGACACAAAGTGAGGAGTTGAACAGAAAGTGATAGATATAATACATAGAGGGTTAGTAAGAGAAAGCATGATTCCATTTGTAAGTCATGTGCTATTAACTCCTAAAATGGATGGATAATACTGTAATTTGTGTAGAATTTAGATAAATAAATAAAATGATAATTAAGTATCCATTCCCAATTCCAATATTGGATGATATCATGGACGTGTTGGTGGCGGTGCGATATTTTAGTAATATTGATCGTGGAGTGGGTACTACAAAATTTGAATCCATGAAGGTGATAAATGGAAAAAAATTTCAAAATAAGAGATGGATTGTACAAGTGGATGCTTATGTCATTTGGGCTATGTAATGCACCCAAGACATTCATGAGGTTTATGAACATAGTCTGCAAGAATACAATGGTATGTTTGCAGTTGTATATTTTGATGATATTTTGATATTAAGTAAGACAATGGAATAACACGTGCTACATCTTAAATTAGTTTTAGAATTGTTACGAAAAGAAAGTTTGTATGCAAACTTAAAGAAGTGTATATTTCTTCAAGAAATTCTAGTTTGTTTAGGTTTTTCATCTCGTAGGATGGATGAGGAAATAGTGAAGGCAATTTTGGAATGGTTTATTCCAAGGAATGTGACAGAGGTTCATAGTTCTCATGGTTTGGAAAATTTTTATATGAATTTCAGTAGCATTGTTGTACCCACAACATAGTGTATGAAGGTAAAGAATTTTGTATAGACCAAGGTGGCAATAGATAGTTTTGATTTGTTGAAGAAGAAAGTGTCAAATGTACTGTTTTGGATTTCCCATATTTTAGCAAGGTCTTTGAGGTTGATCATGATGCCTCACATGTCGGGATTGGAGTTGTACTAAGTGAAGAAGGACATCTTGTGGAATTCTTCAGTAAAAATCTAAATGAATTCAAGAGGAAATATTCTACTTGTGACGTGGAATTTTATGTTATTGTTCAGGATTTAAGGCATTGGATATTTTACTTGGTAGATAAGGAATTTGTACTCTTTACTGACGATGAAGCATTGAGGTATGTAAACACACAGAGGAAACTAAATAGTAGGCATGTAAAGTGGTTTTCTTCTTTGCAAGAATATACTTTTTCTTAAATCATAATTTTGGTAAGAAGAATCAAGTTACTAATTCCTTGAGTAGGCGTGTATTACTTTTGATAATAATGGAAAATGAAGTAGTAGGGTTTGAGGTAGTTAAGGAATTGTATGAAGGTGATCTAGATTTTGGTGATTTTGTGAGATAATGCAAGGAACCTAAAGTGGGCACTTTGGTTCTTCTTATTATTTTTTGTAAGATGGTTATTTATTCAAGGAAAACAATTTGAAATTGTAGACACTAAATCGTGTGTTTTGGGTAAATATTTAGTCTCGGTCTCATAATACTATTCATATGGTTTCGTAATTAAATAATATTACTAATCAACCCGTGTCTTTATCCATTTTACTTTTCTTTTTGTCTTTATTTTCAGTCTTTCTTCCGTACTTTCTTAGTCCATATTTTCATATTGCATCTTCCCTATCGTTAACTTGGGCACCTAAATTTAGACTAGGATTCCCTAAGGGCCCCGATCCCCTCAGGGTGCGTTAATCCTCTTTACACTTTACTCTCACCTTTTGGGCACTTTCTAGCCATTTGAGTTTCCTATCGTTTTGGTGATAGGCCATTTGAGTTAATTATGAAATTATATTAAGACAACCATATAATTATAAAGTTATGAGACCTGTAATGAGGGACCAAGCAATAAGAATTAGTATCTCCACCTAATGTTCCATCCATAAAATTATATATTTCTCCATTTACATCCATATAGCTCCATCAAAAGGGGAAAATGTTTGTTATTCTACATCACACTTATTGGGGAGTTAATTCTATTACATGCACCATCTACTTACATTCTACATCTAATTATTGATCTCTACTCACAAAGAATGACTAGCACAAAATCACCTAGAGCACGATTTACACACCCACACCTAGAACTAAATTTGGTATGAGATGTAGTGTGGCACTCGGTGATAAGTACATCCATTTGGCAATGTAGAAGCAGTCGACCCATTTCATATGCATCTTTTTTTAGGGTTTTGATTTCATTTCTTGAGGTTTTGTAGGTGTTTCCTCTATTTCTTTTTAACATCAAAATCTAGCAAAGTTCAATGACATTCGCATGACAGAAGCAAACATAGGTGATCATTCATCAACACCTTAGTGGAGGTTTCTTGGTCATTTCCTTAAACGATGGCACCTAGACTTCAAACTAGGGCACCCAGTGCCCCCATCCTCTCGTAGTGCCCCAAGTATACTTAGGTAGCTCGGATCGAATTTTCCGATTTTTTGTGGGATAGTTTCCTCCTCCTATCAAGCTAGTATCCACTGTGACACAATCCTAAAAGAATAATAAATCATCGAGGCCTTTCTAACCCTATTTTCATATTAGGGTTTCACATTTTATTTACTTTTTTGCTTGGGTTTATTTCAAGTATTCATTTATCTATTATTCACTTCTTTCCATAACATCAAATTAGCTCATATTCTATTTTAGTTTTATTATTTTAGTGAACCCAAAGAATCAAACTCTTCCTTCTCCACGTGTCTTCTCCTTATCAAGTCATGGCTCAATCATCCCATCCTTCTTTCACACCAACTAAAGTCTTTGGTATAGTCATAAATGCTTCTTGATTTCATACAAGTGCGTACTAAACATCCTCCTTATTTTATTATGCCTAAGGATGATCCTTCTATCAATGTCGTAACTACATTTTCGTACTCATCCTCCTACTACTCCACCCTCTTCTATTCCTCCACCGATCACTTCGTTGTCTCCTTGACTTCTTCTAAGGGTTATGACATTATCAAAAACTTAAAAATACACCAGCTAAGATTTCTCTTTATCAATTGTTGAGTAATGCACCTTATTTTTGTCAAGCACTAGAAGTAGCTCTTCATTCCTTTCATATAGAAATTTATAATTCTGCGGTGGCATTTACAATCCTCACACACTCTCTCCGAAATATACCATATGTTATATCCTTCATTGATCAGGACTTATCACATTTTTCTAAGCGTAATCCATGTGCACTCTTGCTCATTACTGCCATCATTAGCACCACTTATATCGAAGAAGTACTTATTGATAATGGGTCAACCATCAACCTATGTGCTCATTCTCTTTTAAAAAACTAGGAAATAATGATGATATCATTTCAAATAATTCTACTCTCTTCTAAGGTTATGATTCTACAAGTCGCACATGTTTAAGGACTATCTTATTACACATTCGGGTTGGGCCTAATAATTTTCTCACTTTGAATTTTATGTTATCGATACATCATTGCAATTCAACCTCTTACTAGGAAGACCTTGGATTCAGGAAATGCAAGTAGTGCCCTCTATTGTACATCAATGTATCAAATTCTTGCATGATGGATATGAACATATAATTATCCGTAGACACCTTGAACACTTCAAATGTTTCCACATAGACCATGTTATTACTATGCGTATACCTTCTCTCGCAAAGACATTCCATATAGTAGTATCAATACATATGACATTGGTCAATGTAGCGCTTAATGACCTTTTTTCCACAACTCAAAGTGCTCAAGTTATTTCTACTCACACTACATAAATTATTTCACCCTCCATACCGAATCCAATGTGCACATCCGCTCTTCTTATCATGACACTGCTACTTATCCACATAGTGCAACTCCTATTAATATTCTTGACAAAGCTATACAACATGACAATGCTAACACAAATGATTTTGAGGACTCTGACATGATGAAGTTGACACTATCGAACTCACTGATGAAGCATTAGGTAAAGTGAATATTACACTTATCAATGTAGATGAATATTACTTTGAAAACACCTTTGTTGCCGATGGTCCTGGGTGAATATAAATTTAGGACCCCACCTTCTACCAATGCGATAATACTTTATTAGGATCCGCTAACAATTTAGACTCTCTTTGCATCTCTACCACCTCCTTTCACATGCACACTATTCATCAACAAATATTTTTTTATAACATCCCGATTGATCTCGCTTGTTCGAGATACTATTTTCAAACTTTAGGGATTAACTACACTTGGTTTAACACGTAATGATATCTTACAACCGATTCACTCTTGTCACCTTTATCATAGTTATTTTAACATTACAACCACTTATGGCCTTTGTGTGTTTCATTTGACGATATTCATTACACGAGCCCCTTGCACTTCTCCATTAACACTTGGGAAATATTTCCTTGATTATATTGGTGGAACTTTAGATACAGACCACACTTCTCTCACATTTCCTATACCTTTTGGCAATGTTTCCATCAACATTGATTCATCTCCCACTTATGCTACGAGTATATTGTGTTGGTATGAACACGACTGTCCACCAGTCCCTTTCATTGAGGAAGAATATGCAATGAGCATCTACAAACCATGCCCAGAATGGCTCTTTGTATGATCCACCTCATTTTATAGCTTCTCATGTCTCTAATGCTTCTCTAGTAGGTTTTGATCATGACAGATATGATGTTTTAGATAGTATTACATTATTTTATTTTCCACTATGGACTTGGGGGCATAGCATCCATGCATTCCTCCCTCCTCATCAAATAATTAGCATATTATTTCTTCATCACATAGCAAACTAATATGCACTCATCACACATGTACTAGCACCCTTATTACCCTATGACACACAATTGTCCCTTCGCTCACACTTGACCGTTGAGGTCATCCTATACATATGAACTCCACACACTTTGTACATTAGATGATACACATTCAGCACTACACATTACACCTTTTACACATCATATGGTCGTATTTCATTATTGTTTATACTACCTACATATTCTTCTAAACGTTGCACTCACTACCTTATGACGCACTCTAGTTTTACTATCCATACTTGGTTTGTTGAAGGTATACATAAAAAATATCAAATCACATTCTTCATTCAACCTCCTATCATGTGACATTCTTAGTTTAGTTTTATATGCCATATGCTACATCGCCACTTTTTCTTACATTAATTAGTGGTATATGCTCTAGGCTATAACGCCACCTCTTATCCTCATCTTAGTGTAGTGATATACGTCGTAGGCTACATCATCTCCTAATCTAGCATCAACATCACTTGTTATAATCATCATTTAGTGACATGTACTTTACACTAAATCATCACTCCTCCGCTCATCTTGTCTTATATGCGTAGGCTACACGGGGTCACACACACTTCATCCCTCTCTGTCACATTTCATCCCTACATATTCACCATCGCATGCACAACACACAACACACACTTCAACCATTTCCCAATGATGTAATCTCATTTATGGTTCATTCTTGACTACTAAGGGGGCATACACAAGTAAACCTCACCGCATACAACTCCATTAACTTGGGGGGCATACAACTCCTATCATCCATTTTTCATTCCTTTCCATCCATCCACGACATACTACATATCTTGGTTGATTTTACTCTTACTTGCATCTACTTGTTCATGTTCACAAATATAGGGTTTCTACACGGCATGGATGCTTTGCTACTACCATTCCCATAACAAATCCTGGGGGCATCAACTTTCATACATTACAAGGGTTATTATTTCATTCCATTTCATACACACTAATTTTAGGGTTATACATGATTTTTTCATATGGGTTATCTATCTAACATGTTAACGGGTGCTTCATATACGACATTTTTTTAACATAATTACTTGCTACCGTAGCTATTTTTTTGTTTATACTTTCTTTCCTTTATTTTCTATTGTATACAGGCCTTGCCCTTTGTTTGTTATGCACACTTGTTCATTTTTATGCAACCACCATGGCCTTGAGTTTCTTGAGACATCATGAGTGGTGTCCCATATTTGAAATCCACATTTCATGGTCTATGTGTGGATTCTCGCATGTTTACTTACATTTTAGCTTAAACATTGTTTTAGTAGCTTTAAATTGCATTCTACATGCATGCTTATTCGTAATACCACTTGTTTTTCCTAGATATTTGTTTTTTTGTGCCTTCATTTCTACCAAATGCATTCCCTTCCCCCTGGAGGAAATAGTTCTCGTTGTTGGTGCTCTTTTGGGACCGTATCCTCCTATCTCGTGATGTCACATTTGTCCCTAAAAAGGGGGCATCATTCAAGGTTTATACACTTCACAACACAAGATCAAGTATAGTTCGGCTTTTCATTTTTGTCCTTCGACCCAATTGGTTATAAAATGCATGAGTTTAGGCCAGTCTATACAACTACGATACATAGTGGCTTTTAAAGGACATGTTTTCCTTAACATTTCGGGAGCAGTTAGAGGTTGGAGGAACATCAAACTCTCCTCCCTACAATTCTTTGGCAAGTGGCATCGGATCACCCAAAAATACTTGTAGTACAAATATCTCTTGATATTCATAGAGAAGCGATTCAATTTAGAGTAACATCGGGCTTTCCTTCCTACACTTCTTCACCAAGTGGCATGAGATCACCCAAAAAATCACACTTTACCGATAGTTACAAGATATCCTTTCTACACCCTTTTTCTCATCACACACAAGGTTCACATGTTCCTTTTTCTTTTTGTATTTTCATTTCATGCCTTTTACACATATACATGCATTTTTACACATATATATGCATATTTGACTACTTGATTATCTTCTCCTCTACATGTTCATCTGTATGGGAAGAAAGTAGTTAGTAACAAACAACAACGTCACAAACAACATCACACATAACATACTAATATGTAGGTACATCACTCACATTAGCATCTACACACGGGCAAAGCCCGCCCTAGGTTCACTCTCGTCATTTTGTATGTTTAGTCTCCATGATCCATCTTTTTGTCATTCCACACTTTTTCTAGTCCTCGGCATGTTTTCTACATCAAACTTTGGGTAAAAATTTAGTTCCCATCTCATACTACTATTCATATGTTTTTCAAGTGAAGAAGAGTACTAATTAACGCATGTCTTTGGCCATTTTACTTTACTTTATGTCGTTACTTTCGGTCTCGCATCCATACTTTTCCAATCTATATTTTCATATTGTTTCTTCCTATTGTTGATCGGGGTACCCTAATCAAGATCAAAGCGGCCCATGCACTCCGATCCTCCGGGGTGCCTTAATCCTCCTTGCACTTTACTCTAACCTTTTGGGAACTTTCATCCATTTGAGCTTTCTATCGTTTTGGTGATCAGCCCTTTCGGGGTTAATTATGAAATTAGATGAAGAGAACAAAATAAATATAAAGTTGTGAGACCATAATGAGAGACCAAGCACTAAGAACTAGTATCTCCACCTAAGACCGCATCCATAAAAGGTTTTATTGCTCCATTTGAATCCATCTAGCTCCATATCAAGGGACAAAGGTTTATTATTTAGCATCACACTTCATAGTAGGGGTTTAATTTTTACTCCATGTACCATCCAGGTTACATTCTACATCTAGTTATTGCTCACTACTCACAAAGTGCAACTGGAACAAGAGCACCTAGGGCACGATCTACACACACAAACAACTAGAACTACATTTGGTTTGAGATGTAGTATAGCGCTAAGTGATAAGTACATCCATTTGGTAGTTGATGACAACTTGACCCCTTTCATATGCATATTTCTTTTCTAGGGTTTACTGGTGTTTCCTTCATCTCTAATTTACATTCGACATCCAGGAGGTTCAACAAAATTCACGCAATAGCAAGAAAACATATGTGATCATTTGAAGCAACACCTCAAAGGATGTTTTCTCGATCATTTTCGCAAACCAGGGCACCCAAATCTTACGCTGGGTTTCCCTAGGTGCCCCTATCCTTCTCAAGGAACCTCGACCTACTCAAATAGATCAAATCTACATTTTCCGAGTCCCTATGCAACATTTTCATCCTTGTGTCTAGTCGGTCTCTATTGTGACTCATTTCGACAAGCTCCGTGAATCAACTAGGACCTTTCTAACTCTCTTCACATATTAGGGTTTCACATTTGATTTACTTAGTTTCTTAGGAGTATTTCAGTATTAATTTATGTATTATTCACTACTTTAAATAGCATTAGATTAGACTATCATATTCTAATTTATTTTAATCAACATCCGTGTTGGTTCGGTGAGAGAATCTATTATAAGATAATTGCATCGTGGGGGTTGGTTCGAAATTTTAGTATAAGTAAAAATTTGATCTTGTGTTAGAAAAGTATTAGTGGTCGAAGGTAAAGAGGGACATAAGTAGGATCATATCAATATTTAGAGTGTTCTAAATGGATAAGTGTCATGCCGAGAATCTTTGGTTTGTATATGTCATTACATGTCCTTACGGGGCCATGGGTTGATTTTAAATTATGGAGATACAAGATGGAGATACTCGACAACTTTGGTATTTAACAAGTTTTTAATGTTTATAACTTATATAAGTTTACAGGTCATGAGAAAAATATCTTGGATGACGAATAAATAAACTAGGAGTAGTAGATGTCAACGAAGAAAAAGGAGAGGGTAATGCATGTCTTAGACCAAAAGACAGAGTCAACTACTACTAGGCGTGGGAGCTACAAAAGATATTTGGTACACTTTGGGAAGATTTGCTGATAGGAAGAAAATACCTAGATTCCTAAGTGGGAAATGAAGAATATTGAAAGAGTAAAATTGGATGAATTCCATCAACCAAATTTGCGGGAGCATAATTCTTTTCAACTAAGAGAGAAAGATGTGGGAGCACATCTTCTAGAGACCATAACTTGTGATCCGACCATCAAATCATCTTGAAAGTTTCCAAGAGTGTTAGATTTTGATTAGTATTATGTCATATAAATGTTTCAAGAACGTCTAGATGACAAAACTAATTTTTTTGGGGACCATTTCATTCATCTAGTGGTTTAAAATTGGCTCCAAACCTTTTTGGTGGTTTTTTCTAGCACTTGTATAACATTTAGTGTTTTAATATACTTTTCTCTATTTAATATAATAATGCAAGATTTGATGTATGCTTTAATTTACAAAGGCAAATTTTGTACGCAAAAATTGGGGTCCATCTGAGGTGTTTTACTTTTTAGGGTTTTTTTGTATTTTAGGGTTGTCTTAGAGAGTGGGAAATAAAGAGAAGATTGTAAGGTTGTAAAATATTAGTGTGGATTCCGAAATGAGAAGAAAACTATTTTGAAGCTTCTCATTTTTTATTAATTATTTTTGTGTGTTTTTACAGTATTTCAACCTCTTGCAGTTGGATCCATATCAAGGTTACACTCCTTGCATTCATCAACGAGGTTCCTCATTCCACATGAACAATAAGCTAGCTCTAGTAATGTACTATTAAATATCATGTAAACTGACCATTAAAAAACATAAGAATATCAAACTAAAATATGCATAATACTTGTACTAAATATACCTATAATTATTACTCTTCATGACTATATACGTATTTTTAAGTAGTCGATGGGTTATGTATGTAGTAAGTAAAAGCGTAGTGTATCCTTCAACCAGCCCTTTTTACATAATGTTGTGAGATTGATTTTTTGGGAATGGTATTAGCGTTTTATTGTATTATTATAATTGTAGCATTGGAAATCTGCATTGTCATGATCAATTTACTTCTAACATGCATACCCTTGGGCAATGGAAAACTAAGAGCTTCAAAATAAGATATGGAAATCTATCAAAATATAATAGAAACTGGTTATTTTTCAAATATTTTAGTTTTATATGTATTTAAAATTTTGAAGTGTGCACAAGCATATGAACTATTAAACATATTTCCTCTAAGAAATTTTTTCTCATGGAATGTAATGATATTATTGTATTAGTAAAGTAGGTTAGTTGTTGAAAAGGCCTTAGGAACTTTTATGCAAATGTAATTGGTAGCTATAAATCCGAATCGCACAATATTTTCTAAAGCACAACTAAAACATGATATTTTAGTAGGGTATAAACATAAATCAAACTATAATGGAAGTGGTATTTTTATACTATTTTGTAATTGCAAATTCCCTAGTAGATCCATATAAGTATTTAATAGAAAGTGGATTTTTTCGGAGGTAAAATTTTTTATATTTATGTTAAATGGGGAAGAATAGAAAACACGTATGAAATATTTAACAAAATTCCCTCGAGAGATGTCACATGGTATATGATTTTAGGACATTCACAATGGTGTTGAAAAGGGATTAGAAACTTATATGCAAAAGAAACAGGAATTTTTAACAATATATGTCTCTATAACCTCTACTAGCATACTCTACTGCTCTTTTTCAAAAATCACATCTTTAGAGTAGTGTGTGGACATATAAATGCCAATATATCATTTTCATTAAGCAATAAGAGTTACGCCAAAATGGAAGTGAACCTTTGAATAACATAAGGGTTGATTGGTTGATAAATAAGTATGTTTTTTTGTTACTCATCTGAAGTCAAACATGCCTCTTTACAACATATTGGAATTTCTTCTAAAACTCAGTAAATGTACATTCAATCAAAAATCAATGCTACATTGGTTAGTTTTCCTAGTATGCATGATAGCATATAAACCGCCATATATCATGAACCTTATGCCAAGTGATCAAGTCAAACCACAATGGAATTAGCACTCTCTCTAACATAAGGGTTGATTTGTTGTGGGATAAGTAATCTTGCTTCCTTCGACCCAAGATAGACATGCCTCTTTAGTGCATCTACAAATTTCTTCGACAATTGTAAATACAATCATTCAAGAAACAGACTAATCCCTTATTGGATTGTTAGAGAAAGGCATATGTGTTTCTTTACTACATATTGGAATTGCTTCTTGAAAAATCTTAAAATCCTCACATATTGGAAGTGTGAAACGAATACTACTTATCTAAGGGTTTCTATGAACTATTTCCTTGTTTCCTTTATGTGTCTATTCAATAAGATTTTGATCCTTCCTAAGATTTGGTAATTTCCCTTATTTATACTATATATAATTGTGTGATTCTATCACTTTCCTATGAATTGATATGATCTATATTTGACACGTGATTTTATAATATTATATATATTGAAAAAGTTTCTAATTTTTATATATAGTTTTAGATCCGATAACACCAACCATATATAGGTTACATACTATAATTTCTTAATTTTTATACAAAAATTTAGCTATTTTAAAATGTATCGAATAATTTTTATGTTTCTAAGATTCAAATTTACCAATATTGAATCACAAGAGATAAGTGTGAGAGATAAACAACTATTTTGGTATCACAACACAAGTATTGAAAAACCTAGCAGTAATATTTTAGATAAAATAGAATATAATGAATACATGGAGTGGTATCGACCAAGTCTAATTAGTTTGAATTTGGAAATTCACTCTTGATCGAACTCCACTTCTTATAAATTTGAATGGTTCTCTTTATAGGTGACTATTGACTCTGTTAATGTCGTCATATTGTCTTTCACAGAGGTTTCTCAGAAAATTGCATAGGTTTTAAAAATAAAATTCAAAGACTTTGATTGAGATTATCAAAACAAATATAAGAATGGATACATTTTACGTGTTCTCAAAGAAATGTGAAACCCAATTAGTTTTTGAAATATGAATGCACAATGCATTAATAATTCCTTCTATATCTTTAGGAAAGAAAATAAGCAAACAAGAGTTTGACTATTCCATATAGTGTGTAGCTTGTTAGTGTAACGCCCACATTTTTCCCATTAGAAACCCGATAGAAAACAGGAAAAATTATGGAATAATTTTTTTGAAAGGTTACAAGGCCTTAGCTAGGATTTTAATTAAATCTTGATTAAAAATTTAAATAATTACAAGGCATCGGAAAATAATTATCAATTAATTAAGATTGCCCCAATTTTCAAAATTAATATTACGTTTTAATTCTTTCACTAACAAGGCTCCAAAATTTTATTTAAATAATATTCATTAGCTTTTCAAATCATAACTCCATTAATCCCTTTTAAATTAATTTTATTTAAGGTACAAAATCAATCTTATATTAAATCATACTAGGATAATAATCTTGCATTGTTAAATGCATGCAATTTATAATAAGTTCATTATTCTAAAGGGGCAAGGTGCTCAACTTAGTCTAACTCCTTAGGCCCCATTTAACATTACACACCCATATTTTATTTAAAACATTCCCACCTAAATACCCCATCACTTAAGTGATGTAGGGTTCATCCTACACCCTTGGATCTAATCTATCTAAGCCATTAGATCTAGGTTGTCTAAAGGAACCCTAGAAATCCTTATGGGATCTCATATATTCATTTCTTAGACCTATTTTCTCATTTCTCTTGTTTTGTTTTGCAGGTTAAGGAAGGAGGAGAAGAAAATGAAGCCATGGAGGCCATTAGAGAGGATTGGAAGCTCTCATTTGTTAAGTTTTCGTGATTAGGGCAAGGATCTACCCATTTCCTTTGTGGGTTTTGGTCCCTCTTCTCTATTTGTTTTTTAATGGTATTTTCTTGTAGATTAAGTGTATATACAATGAGTATATACCCATTTGGATAAAACCCAAATATATATTTTGAGAATTTTTTATTTTTTATTTTTATTTCACCTTAAAATTACGTGAAAATTTAGAGATTTTTTTAATACAAATTTATATTTATACAATTTATTTTATTTCATTTATACCTGAAAATCTGATATATATATATATATATATATATATATATATATATATATATATATATATATATATATATATATATAATTTATTTTATTTCATTTATACCCAAAAATCTGAATACGGGTACTATTATATATATACCCGAAAATCTGAATACGGGTACTATATATATATATATATATATATATATATATATATATATATATATATATATATATATTTTTTTCTTACATACATAAATATTTTAGAAACTATTCGGCCTGAATAAATATTTATATTTTAACAAGCAAACCTTAAAAAAAAAAATGGCTACGGATTTCATTTTTGCATAAAGCTGAGTATACTAGGTTATACGGCTACATCAAAATGTATTGGCCACGTGTTTTTTTAATGGTTCGGCCGCTGCAAAAGAAGTGGTTAGGTATTATTAGAATGTGGGGAATAAATGTGTTGGGGGGATTAATATCCTCCACCGTATCTCTTTAATTAAAATCCTCCACTAGTCTCTTTTAAAAAAAAACAAAACACATTTACTTAATAAAAGCATGGACTCAAAGTTAGCCGATCAAAAAGGTTTAGATTTTAATATTAATTAGTAGTATATATATATATATATATATATATATATATATATATATATCTCACTTTGGAAGTAAATCAATGTTGATTTTAATATACATCTATTTTATATTAATAGGATGTATTTGTTAATCAATTAAATTTTCCATTAATATAGGATATTGCAAATTAGTGTGAGAGGATAATTTTATTTTTGCAATTATAAATTTGTATGAATAAAATTTACAAGCATCAAGGTAAAAATAGTAATGCACTAATTTGTGTAGTTATCAAATTGAAACATATTATCACTTTCAAATCCTTTTATATAATATTATAAGGATATAATTTGTTGTAATTTATTTATTTACTTAAGACAATTTCTATTGTTGTAAAGGAAAAGTACATTGTAAAATTAATTTCCTATTATAGTGAAGGGAAGGCTAGATTGTAAAACTTATTGTATCTATTTCTTTTGTGAAACTATTTGAATGGAGGAGGTGAAACACACTTTAATGACATACATTCCTTTCCCATTTAAACAAAATTGCCAATTGTAAGAGGGTCAACATTCCCTTTCCACTCAATAACATGATCTTTTAAAACAATTTTGCAATACAGCTACTAAGCAAGAACTTAATATTTGAAAGAACCTAAATTCCATTACAGAACTATTTCAAAGTTCACATTCATATGAAGTAATGTAAATCAAAATAAAAAATTTACAAGGGTTTAACCAATGAATAAAATTACATCCAATATACTATTGGTACTGTTATCTCTCAAAAGTGCACCCCTGTAGAGAGATGGCTGCGCAGTTTTCTAAGCTTATAAATTTGATCTCTATCTTTCGTAGATATAGTGGAAACACCTCAGGTCTGTGGGTATACCTATTTTGAGGTGAGTCTCCAGTATCAAGGTCGGTTCCTTGTTGATGTATCCTAAATTGATTTTTGGGGTTTAAGGGGAAAAGATGAATGTTAAATAATTGAAACTAAGGTGATACACCAAATTTATATGAGGGCTTTGACTGAGTATATGCATAATTGATATGTGAAAGGATTCTTGATGCACAAACCAACAATTATTTTACAGAATGTTAAGGGCAAAACAATTTGAGGTATTAAGGAGATTATCACAACAATACTGCTAAGCTAAACATGCACATTAATATCATGCAGAAATTACTGAATTTTACAACAGGGTAAGATGATTAATCAGGGAATTTGCATTCACAAGACTAATAGAAACATACAAAAGACTGCAAATGATTGGGAAGGTAGAAAATACTTCACACTCAGAAGGCAAAACTGGCAAAAATTGCTTCAGTACTCCTATATCAAAAAGTCCTCCTTTGTGCTTTGCAAAGGCACACAATATATAGCAAAATAAATTTCACCCCCTTCCTAAAAATAGTCTTAAGGCTTGTACTTGCCCATGCATCTTATTTTTATCCTTTATTTAATAATAGATAAAGGAATAAAATAGAGCATGCAATTACAAATAGGCATTAATAGCCTTGATTACAATACAGTCAAACTGAAGTTGACTGTTCTATTTTTAAGAAAGCAAGGGTAAATAATTTGCTAATAATAAGCTTGCTTGCTAGGAAAGTCTTTCTCCTTTGAACATGCAACTTTGTCTCCTTCTCTGTTTTGTCCTCTTGTGAAGCATGCAAAAATATTCTTTGTATGTGAGTAAATAATTCAATACTTGCAATATTTGCAAAAATAAACATCCAATGTGGGGACCACTTCCAAGCTTAGGCTCTGATGTTGACATCTCTTTGGTTTCTAATGGCCACAAAGGTGACATTCTGTAAATCATCTCTAACTCCTTGAAGTGGGCACTGCCTCCACTTTGCTTGGTTTGGCCACCTTGGTGGACTTAGCAATATAAAAGGGTCAACCATTTTACATGGCACATGCCACTATAGTCTCCACCACCTTTTGATTAATTATATACATGTGTATACTTTTCGACCTTTTGTAATTTGGATATACTTGATTTAAATTTCACCTTTTCGGTGATCATAGTTAGCATGCATGGTTGGCTTCGCATTATTTAAGGTTTGGACTATAGTGAATAAGTCAAATTTGCAAATGATTTTTAAATGATAAGGTCGACCCCTTCACGATGATGAATCAACCCTTGGTATGTTTGTCGGTGGCTTGTATAACTCAAGTTGAGTTGCTTTGATAATAATGATTAATCTTGGGTCGTTGATTTATGTCCTTGATGCATTCAATGTCGTTGATCTTTACTGCAAGTTAGGGTTTACCCCTGCAATTAATATGGTCGGTGGCATCCTGATCATGGTGGTTTGCTTCAAATTTTGAGGATCATTTTGGCCTTTGATCTTTGCATGACTTGATCTTGTCCCATTGATTATCGACCATGGTTGAGTTAGGTTGAACTACATTTGAGTTGGGTGAGTTAAAAAAACTCAAAACCCATTCATTCTCTCCACTTTGCATCTTGTTTACAGGTGAAGGCCTGGCAAAAATTTTACAGACTTCCATTCTTGATACTTGGAAGCTCGACTAAGCTCATTTGGTCCTCTGTTCATTTGAGCATCTGTATTTCTTTTTTTCACTCTTTCAGAGCCTTATGAGCAAGGTCCGGTCAATTTTAAATAGTTATCATTGTCTTTGGGCTCAACTTTCTTCTACAAATCCACCTTGCAGGTTCGAAATATCTGTATTTACTTCTATTGCTCTGGTTAGAGCTTTTGAGCAAGGTCATTATGGTCATGATCATGTTATCTCGGTATGTTTTCTTTATAATTATAATCTTGATGATTTCTTCAACTTTTCTTAGAAAACATTGGTAAATGTTGAAGCATTGATTTCTCCTTTGAGCAATGATACTTAGTTTTGTGCTTACATTTTCTGAATTTTCATGGCTGTACATTTGATCATTCCTAATATTTTTCCTATGAGACTTTGATATGCTCATGGAGAGTGAATGTGGAGCTCCTTGTATTTTTTATCTTATGTGCTCTTATGTGAATATTGGCCACCATTAATGAAGAGAGGTAAGGCTCTAGTTCTGCAAACTCTGTAACTTGTTTCTCTCAGTTGTTTTGGCTTTATTCGATACTCACACCTCAAAACCCTTATGTTTAATGTGATTTTTTGCACGAACTTGATCTCTGAGCTTAAGTAAGCTTTTGGGTGTCGTCATTCTTGAGGATTTTGAGCTTTCAACGAACTTGAACTAGTAAGTCACCCCACCTTCGAGTTTCTCTCCAAAAAAATGTGAAAATATTTCCTTGTAGCTCGTATTTGGGGCTTTTCTTGATTATTATGTTCTAAATATAAAAATGGGTATTCCCATTTTGCTTAAAACTCACCAAATCTGAATGTTTCTCAATGTGGGTATTCAAACTTGTACTCACCAAGTTTGAAACTTGTGTTTTAATTCATTTTAAGAGTTCATCGGTGCTCTATTTCCATGCTTATAGCTGAGCTCAGCCACTGTTTGAAAGATGTTCACTGTGGCTATTGTATTTCAATACTAAAGCTCTTCATGACATTGTTGAATGGTTTGATGTTTTCATTTCTGAATTTGAGTCTGATTAAACATGAGTTTTCCCTTACCAGTTCATATTTGTTGACCCATTCTTGTCTTGGAATGCCACTAATGAGTTTTTCCCTTACTCTGATCCATTGTGAAAGCCTTGAGCTCAGATTTCTTTTGCTTATTTTCTTCAATGCTCATAGCTGCACATGCATATCCTTTGCTCTAACTTTGATGTCCAGGGGACCAATCTATATTGTTGTTTCCATTGTAAGGTTGTTTTCCCTTTTTGCAATCTTGAAATCGACACTTAATTCCAAGGAATATGTGTTCTAGTTGTACTTGATATTTACTTGCTCGATCTCGATGACCTTAATGCATAAAGTTTGTAGAACCATATTACAAAATTAAAGTGTAATAAGCCGTTGGTTTTTATCTTTTAGTGATTTCCTTCTGATGATATGCTTCTAAAAGTAGCACTTTGATATGTATATTCAGTTCCCTTTGCATCAAAAGTTTCATTCAATGCTCTCGGTGTAGTTCCTTTTTAAAATACTTGTTGCATTCTAAACTCTGTAAGCTCTGAAAATATATCAGTTTTGTGCATAATTGTAAACTGGGTGATCAACCTTGTAGGCCATAAAACATTTGTGCTTCTAAAAATTGAAAACTCCCTTTTGTTTGAATATTTCGAATATTTCTTTGACTTAGATATGAGAGCCATTTGTGTGAAGCCTTTACTTTGTATCCTGAAGATGATGATCTGATGCACAATTTATCCTTTCTACTCTGAATTTGATCTTTTCTTGGAGTAGGTGATGGTGTTGTACATGCTTCTTTGCTTGAGGGCTTCAAATGGCACAACTATATTTTAATTATTTCTTTGTCAAAATGGATTTTGTCTTGAAAACATTCCTATAACCTGTAGCTTGCAAGTGGCTTTCTGGAAATTACAAGTAGTTTTTCATCTGTTTCTGATACTATTTTCAGGCATAAGCCTTGATTCGAGATGCTTGTTAAGATCTCGTAACTTGTTTCTTTACTTGGATGCTTTATTTCCTTGATAGTAACATTTTTGGCATGCTTTAGAAAATTTAAAATGTTAATTTTCATGGCGAAGTCTTGTCAATTTTTTTTGAACCTTCTTTTCATTTTGTTTCATACGTAACCCTTCAAGTTCTTGAAATCTGATTCTTCCTTTTAGTTGCAAATTGAAACATGTACTTCTATTTTCCAGTCCCTCTTCTATACTATAACTTCTTCCATTTACAGAAAATATTGAGTTTGAGTTACATTAATCCTTCTTTCCAACCTATACTTATGACTTGTCTATTTCTTCTTGGCTACAACCTGTACCTACACACTTAAGAAAATAATTAGAAAATACTTAGGCTTTTTGGCCTCTCTTATGTCCATGTTTCTTCTTTTCTTTTCTCTTTCTTATTTTTGAATGAGTAGAGCATGTATGCAATCTGATCTTCAAGTAAATTATATCTCCTATTTTGAAGAGATTCATATGCACAAACTAGGATAGTAAGGAATATGAATTGATCTCTGAGCTCGTAACTGATAGTTCATCTTTTCTTCTTTTCAGGTACAATGACTTCTACAATGAAGATGAAGAAGGAACAAAAGCTGGAATGGAGATACTTCGAACAACAAAGAAAACCCAAAGGAAATGATGGGTTCACTCATACTCCTTGCTTTCTTTTTCATGCATGTATACCTATTATTTCAGTAGCCAAACATTACTTTCTAGTTACACCCCACGGCTTGTGTGGGAACATTTGAAATTTCCTTATGAATAAAATATTGAATTATGTAAATGAGTTGTATATTTCTTTCTACATTTCAGCTTTCTGTATGGATTGTATGATGAACTAAACAACTCAAGTAATATAATTTAATGTCTTAATCATGAAGGAAAGAACATTAATGAGAGCCTATAACATTCAATAATGAACACCGATTTCTATAATCTGCACTTATGCTTTCTGTTCCAAAACTCAACATTTCACCTATTATGCAATTCAGTGTCTTCATCAAGACAACACAGCTGTCGTTCGGGGCCCTTGTGTTCTTTTGCTAAAGATATCATGAAATTACAAACTATGTAATCTATTACGTTTTGTAATAGCACACATAGCTGTAGATTTCATTTAATCATTACCTAATTCAGAAGTAACCAATAATATCGAAACTCCCTTAGCTTAGGTATACTTCACCAATGCCTTTCATCATAACGATTGAGTTTCGAGTTGCTCATTTTTACACAAGTGCAAAATTGTCAACATTACCATTTACAAGTTGTAGAATCATAGTAGCACAAGCTACAACTCCCCATGTATTTCTCCAACAAGATCATTTCATCTATTGAGTTCACCATCTTCATCAAGTCATGCACACAACAAAATGGGGAGTGGGAAACACTCTCCACCCAACAAAAAATTCAATGAGGAAGAGAAGCCTTCTTCCTCATTAGCCCTCGAGCCCTAACAAGGAAGTAATGAGGGCTATTTAAATTACCATGGAAACTCAAAAATGGATTCCACACACACATTCAATCAATAAAAAATAATAAAATACACAATACCAATTTTTTTACAACCAACCAACAAATATCAAAACACAAAGGCTTCATGCTAAAGCCATGGAGGAGAAATGAGCATGGGGGTTATTCTTATGCCTCCTAAGGGCTTGGGTGCCCACCTATGAGCCTCCAAAATTCCATAACAATACGCACAATAGTCATATGCCTCCCTCCAAGAAGATACACCACTCTTATGCCTCCTCAAGAAATCAACCCACTCTTATGCCTCTCTCACTCTTATACCTCCAAGAAAATAACAAGATAAATACAAAGCATATTTATCAACAAGGTGGACATCCCAACCCAAATCCCTCCTAAAATCCCAATAACATTTCTCTTATGCCTCCCTCAAGTTTTACCCCCATTTCCATTTCTCCCACAACCTAAGGATCAAATCTATTTCCCACAATCATAAGCAATACAACCACCATCATCCACACATATGAGTACCACAAATAACAAAGTAAATACAAGAGTGAAGATCTACCTTCCAAATGAAGAGGATCAAGCACAAACAAGTTCCAAGCCTTCCAAAAGCCTAACCAAGCACCATCCATTCCAAGCTCAAACACCATTCTCAATCAAGCTCTCCAAAATTTCAAACATTCCCAAAAATAAATGAGTAAGTAACCCCTCAAATAATAATTAAACATGCATATAAAATAAAAGGTAAGAGGAGGGTGAGGTGGCTCCATGTAGGATGCCACATCACTCATCCTAAACTCCACATCATAAGTAAAACCTCAACCCCAAGGCATAATAATTGGGTGGTTGAGAGGTATGACAACCCTCTTACACACACCACTTCAACCCAAACCAAAGGAAAAAAATTAAGACACAAGAAGGCAAGTGCAAATCAAATCTCACCTTTTACCTTACAAAACACTCAATGGGGTATATTTTATACCCCAAGCCATAGGTATGGTTGGTAAATAATTTAAGAGGCATGGGACAAGTTTAACTTGTCCCATAAGTCTCCCAAAATTGGCCGTTAAGGCCGAATCCAAGTTTCCAAGATAAGGTAGAGTGTACAACACTCAAGATCACAAACACTCAACTAACAACACAAAACCCAAAGATTCATCTAATCTAATAAATGAATTCTTTTGTCCCATCCATGATTAGTTTAGTAACATGATTAATTTACTAATCTAGGCACAAATTAAATAAATTCTAAGAGAGAATTACATCACCATAAAATCACATACTAAAATTAAATAAAGGAAATAAAAATAAAAGAACAACACACAAAACCCCTTGGTCCCAAATGGAGGTAATCCCCCCATGGGGACCCCGTAATGACAAACATAACACACACACCACATAACACACATTGCCAATACCCAACATTCCTTCGTTGTTGGTCTCCTACCCCCGTAGTTTATTGTTGTGAAATAATTACCTACAAAAATCACACAATACCTTTCTAGCCTCATGGCCCACTAACGACAAACAAGACACACACAACATAACACATGTTGCCATGGTGACCAGTTGCCAATACCCCACAATCCTTTGTTTTTGGTCTCTTACCCCCCGTAGTTTATTGTTGTGAAATAACTACCTGTAAAAATCACACAATACCTTTTTGGCCTCGTGGCCATATTAGTGATATCGAACTAATAAAAATGATTATATCTACATATCAATTTCAATGTCAAATGTCATAACTGCTATTGCTAAGACCAAGTGATTCAAAAATTACTCTCAATTTCCAACACTTTCAATTCTCGCTAATACATCAGTTTGTAATTACAATCATAAACCAACTAAATCATCTAACTTAAGAAATAATTTCACTTGTTCACAATTTTTCCAATTCTCCAACATCGAAGGAATCACAAAATAACTTTGAACATCATAATAAAATCAATACAAAAATAATTTAAAATATCAACATATATCTAAGCTGACAACACATCATTATCTTCCATACTGAAAGTCTATCAAAAGTTAATCAGTTTGATTGGAGATGTATATCCTTCAATTTCCATATCACAATGTGTTACTATCGTTTGTCCATTACTATTTACATGTACAATGTGCAATGATGTCTATGTGTTCAGTCACAGTGTTAGATTAAATATAACAAAACAATATCGAAGAGTAATGATATCACAATCAATTTATAACAATGCATCCATTCTAACTAATTGTCTTATCCTTAAATGACACTCGTGGTCCACAAGATGCGACCATACGGTCAAAAGATAACCAAAACATAATAGTAATTAAGATGTCTACACATTTTATTTGCATGCTAACTAGAATACATCAGCCAAGTTTACAATTATAATCAATTCAAAATTGGTAACATGACTCGTTTAGTATTGAAGAGGAGTGGGCATTATAATTAGAGTCCTAGTTTAATTAGAGTTTTATTCTTAGGAAATAATTGGAGTCAATTAAATAAATAAACTATTTTTTCTATGCATATGTTGGAAGTAGAAGACTCCGGTTTAGATTTTGAGGGCTTTGTTTAAGAGAAGTTTGAATTCAAGTTTAGTATTAGTTAGTTTTTATTTAATAGAAGCAATTATAATTACATAGGTGCAAGTATATGTAAACACAAAAGTGTTAAATATGCACAAACAGAAGAAGAGAGTGTTTCACACACATTTTTATTTTGTATGAGCCAAAACTCTAACATTGATAGTGAATTAATTAAATCATTTATGCACAAAGAATGTTGGTTTGATTTAAGATTACTCTATTTTTATTTTTCAGTTATTTTAATGTTCTGTTTATTTTTTCATTATTTAAGACTACAAATTTTCTACAAATTAGTATCGAGTGAGGTTTTTGCATAAGTTTATTAAATTGGTTGCAAGTAATGGATTCTTCATCCGGTATGAAAACACCACAATTTAATGGAAATAATTATGAGTCTTGGTCATTGACCATGAAGTTGATATTCATATCTCGGGATGTGTCGGAGATCGTTGAGAATGGGTACACATAACCCAAAGATGCAACATCGTATATCGTGCACTTTCTCGTAAAGAGAAATATACTTTGAAGGAGTTAAGAAATAAAGATAGAAAATATTTTTCTATATTAATTAGGCATAGCATGAAAGCATTCTTCCTAAAGTGGAAGAAGCCGGATAAGAAAAATCCGCATGAGACACACTATAAGTCGCATATCAAGGTAAGCATAAAGTAAAAACCACCAAGATATAGTTAATTCGTAGAGATTTTGAGAAATTTTCAATGAAATATTTAGATTTCATAGAATCGTTTATTAATTATGTAGTTGGATTAGTTAATCAAATAAAATCCCATGGCAAGAATCTTGAAGATAGAAGGATTATTGAAAAATTGCTTAGGAGTTTACCTACAAAATTTGATCCTCTAGTTTTTTTTATTGAAGAAACTAAGGATCTAGGTCAGCTTTCTATTGATGAGTTCCATGTGTCACTAATAATTCATGATTACTCGAAATCTATCTCTAGAGTCATTTAAATCAGCCATGAAGAAATAATTTGAGATGACAAATATTGGTCTTATGCATTACTTTTTGGGAATTGAACTCCAACGGTGAGAAGGTGAAGTTTTTATTTCACAAGAAAAGTATGCAAATGATGTTTTGAAAGGATTTAACACGTTGAATTGTAATTTAGCACCAACACAAGTTCAATAGGTTTGAAGTTGCGAAAAGAGGATAGTGAATCATTTGTGAATCCAACATTATTTAAAACATTGGTTGGAACTCTTATGTATTTGAAGGCCACAAGGCTTGATATTATGTATGGTGTGAGCCTCATATCAAGGTTCATGGAATCTCTAAAAGATTCACATTGGCAAGTTGAAAAAATAATTTTGAGGTATGTGTGTGGAACAAAGAATCGTGGAAGTTTATATTCAATTTCATATGAAGTTAATCTCATTGGGTATACAGATAGTGATAGTGTTGTAAGTATAGATGATAGGAAAAACACATCCGGCTATACTTTTCACTTTGGAACAAAAATGGTTTCATGGGCATCACTGAAGTATCACATTTTCATGTTATCTTAAGCAGAAGTAGAGTATGTAGTAGAAACATGAGCATAATTTCAAGGTGTGTGGATGAGAAGAGTGTTGGAATATTTAAATAAGAATTAAGAGGATGCTACACATATTTTCTGTGACAACAACTCAACAATAAATTTGTCCAAATATCATTTTTTTTCGTAAAATGAGCAAGAGCATTGATACAAGATATAATTTTATCATAGATTTGGTAAACAAAATGAAATTCATCTTTAATTTTTGATCCAAAGATCAATTTGGAACATTTTTATGAAGGTTTTGCAAAAGAAATTTATGAGTATTTGAGAGGTTGTTTGGGAGTTTTTGATCTTGAATATTGCAAATGTGGAAATATAAACTCAACTCTAGAATAATAAAAGCTACAAGTTCAAAACTAAGGGGGAGGGTTGGAAATATGCATGTACAATGCAATATTAATTACTCCCATATCTTTACGAAATCAAATAGATAAGATAGCAAACAACCGTTTGACTATTTCATATAGTCCATAGCTTGTTAGATTCATAGTTTAATTAGAGTTCTATTCTTAGGAAATAGATGGAGTAGATTAAATAAATCAATATTTTTTTCTATGCATGTGTTGGAACTAGAAGACTTCAGATTAAGATTTGGAGAGCTCTTTTTAAGAGCGGTTGGAAGTCAATTTTAGTATGAGTTAGTTTTTATTTAATATCAACAATTCTAATTTCATAGATGAAAGTATATGCATACATATAAGTGTGAAATCTGCACGGGAAGAAGAAGAGAGTGTTACACGTAGAGTTTTTGTATGACCCAAAGCTCGACATTTGGGTGATTTAATAAAATGGTTTATGCACAATAGTCTTTGGTTTGTTTTCGATTACTCTATTTTTATTTGTGAGTTATTATAATGTTATTTTTATGTTGTTTGTTGTTTAAGACTGTAGATTTTCTACAATTAGTAGCTATAAATGGGAAGAGAGATTCAATTTTTTTGTAGATAAAAATAGTGTGCTTTACAATTCGACAAATATGGCTACCATTTCGATATTTTTCCATGTCTCGTGAAGATATTACGGTAGAGACGAAGATACAAAAGGTTGGATGAGTTTAATGGAGGAAGAAAGCGGTTGAGAATAGTGAATCTAAGTGGGCATAAAGGTAGGCTATTTTGGAAGCTCAAATTAGTGCCAAAGCAAATGCTAAAAATTATTAAGCCTACATTTAATGTTTCTACAAAGTCACAACTATCAAAATGAGACACGCATATATAAATATAATGTTCAATCTTGCGCACTTAATAATTAAGAACCCTATAAGGATGTGTGTTGAAGAATTCAACGATAAGATGATTGTTGAGATTTACAAGTAGTTGGGAATTCAAGTCCGTGTATTGTTGAGTGAAACTCGCTATAATATTTATGTAAGATCCAAATCTGATTTAAAAGCTCTTATGTTTTGAGTTTTAGGTACACATTATTAGTGGTCTCTCTTCTCTCAATAATTTCTCTTATAAACGTATTGTTTTTGTTATTGAGAGAATTTGCAAGGGTATTTTTAGTGCAATTGCGACCCAAAGGCTTGGATTTTCCTTGGATCTCCGACCCTACGCGATGGACTATACAATTCGTGAATGGATTCATGTTTTGCAAGAAAACATAAAAATCTCATGTGTACACCCGACATTGAATGTGTTATAACGTAATATTACAAAACAAATATACTACAACATCAAGCTCAGTTTTATCTTGGTGATGATATGCTTCTTTTGAAAATCCGATTAGTTTAAGGCTTTCATCCTTTATTTCTTTTACTAGTGCCAAGTCTTTTCTTGTCAAAACCTATGCATACATTTTTGTACACAACTTATTATTTTTAAACAAAATTTCAAAAAATCCAAAATCTTTCTTCTAAACTCCATTCTAAACGCACTAAAAAAAACAAAAAGAATGACATTTTTCTTAAAGTTACTGGTGTGTACACACCAATATTTCATTTTCGGGATGTGTGCACTTTGAAAATTAATAAAAAAATAATATATTCTTCCAAAAATTATGAAAAATTAGTGTGACCTTGTACATGGTTATATCTAAATTTTATGGAAGGGATATTGAAAATAAATTATATAACTTAAAAAATAGGGGGCACACACACAATAGGTTTCTATCTTTTTGACACAAAAATAGACATACTTTATGTGTGCACCACATTTAACCCTTTTAATCTCAACCATTTTAAAACATAAAATATTAGTTTAGAAACTAGATTCTGAGAACTACCTTGCTCATTCTTATCACTTAGTCAAATTTTGAGCATATGCATACCTAATTATTAGACGGAGTTCAGGTTTTGTTGGTTTCAGGAAGAAGGTGTCCCTTTTTACCCCCTTTTTTCGCCCCCATTTCCATGAACTTTTGCTTCATAACAATGGATTAATTAAATCTAATGTAAATTTTGAAACATTTGTATCATCATTGTTAAATAAACTACTTTCCTCTTCTTTGTGGTAATGATAATAGTCTTCTCTTAGGCTCAACAAGGTTGTAATGGGTAGTGTATATATAGTGGAAATAGGGTCCAAGTAAGGATTGCCAATCCGATGGGACTAATTTTGACTATAGTGTCAAATAGTCGAAAAACCTAAGAGGTGTTCTATTTTGCTCAAGGGTTGTTGTATCACTTAGGAAAGGGATAAATAAGGGGACTATTGCAAAAATTAAAATTATATCATAAGATAATGAATCCACCATAGAAATAGGGTAGTGTAACTTGGTGACCCCTAATAGCGAGTAGTCAAACCCATACAGTAAATGAAATCATACTCACATGTGAATACGTGAGTTTTGATTTCCTTCGTGTGCCTTTAAATGGATCAAAGCTACATGTGAAAGGTGTTCTAAGTTATGGTTTCCTTCCATTATACGGTTGGACCACATGCGCAGCTAGACTTCGTGGAAGAATGGTTGTTAGTATATCCCTATTTGGATTATCATTTTATTAGTGTTGGTATCCCTTCCCTAATAATGGCTAGCATTATTGCGGCTATCACCGAGAGTTGTGCACACTATGACTTAATGTTTCCTTGTGTTAATAATTGAAGTGGAGATGTATGTTATGAAACATGTAGTAAGAAAAAATATGAATTTAAGCTACTGGAATGGATTCCAAAATGAATTAAACCTTTCCTACTATGTGAGATGGTTTCTATTAAGTGATTCTTTTGGATTTTGTAGATATAATACTTCTAAGTAGAAAAATGTAATGCATTCATAGGGAATATGTAAACCATGTGCGCACTAGATTTATGTCAATGCAAGCGTTAGTATATAGTTTCTTATCGATGTGTCTTTTAATAATGCAAAAACATTTGCCAATTATTCAAGACATTTTAAATGGTAAAGTTATGGGGCATTACAATTGGTTGATAAATAAGTATGTTTTTTCCTTACTACGATGTAAAACATGCCTCTTTAGAGCATCTTGGAATTTCTTCTAAACCTTATAAATTTACATTCAATCAAAAAATTAATCCTACATTGGATGGTTTTCCTAGTCCGGAATAGCATCTAAACCCCAATATATCATGAACCTTATGCTAAGAGAGGTCGGACCACAATGGAATTGGCCCTCTTATTAACATAATTGTTTTTTCAGCTTGTGCGATATGTATGCAGCTTGCTTCCTTACATCCCAAGACAAACATGCCTCTTTAGTACATCTACAGAGTGCTTCTACAACTCTAAATGCAATCATTCAATAAGCAGACTAATCCCACATTGGTTTGTTAGAGCGGGACATGTGTGCCTCTTTAGTACAATTTTAAATTACTTCGAGAAAAATCTTTAAATCCTCAAATATCAGAATTGCATAAACAAAGACTACTTGTCTAAAAGTTTCTATCAACTATTTCCCTAGTTTCCTTTTTGTTCGTTATCAATAATTAGCTTGTGATCCTTCCTAAGATTTGGTAATTTCTCTTATTTGTACTATATATTCTTGTGTTTCTATCACTTCCATATGAATGCATATGATCTATATTTGACATATAATTCTATAATATTATATAGATTGAAAGTTTCTATTTTTTTATATTATTAGGTGTGATAACACGCATCATATATAGGTTACATACTATAATTCTTATATTTTTATAAGAAGCAGTGTAGCTATTCTATAATGTATCAAATAATTTGAATGTTTCTAAGTTTGAGCTTTACTAATATTGAAACCACAAGAGATAAGTGTGAGAGATAAGCAAGTCTTTTTGTATCGTAAACACATTATTGAAAAACTTAGCAGGTAATACTTTAGATAAAATAAAATATAATGAATACATGGAGTGGCATTGACCGAGTCCAATTAGTTTGAATCGGACATTCACTCTTGACTAGAATCCATTAGTTATAAATTTGAATGGTTCTATTTATCGGTGATTTGCGCCAATGTCATGGTATTATCTTTTGCAGAGGTTTGCAGGAAAATTGAATAGCTTTTTTAAAAGCAAATTCAAAGATTTTTATTAGGATTATCGAAAAGAAAGAATAGGATTATCAAAACAAAGATAAGAATGGCTACATTTTATGTGTTCTCAAAGCAATACGAAACCCAATTAGTAGCTATAAATGGGAAGAGAGATTCAATTTTTTATCCAAATAAAAGTAGAGTGCTTTATGATTCCACAAAGATGGCTACCATTTCGATAGTTTTCCCATGTCTATGAAGATATTTTGGCAGAGACGAAGATATATAAGGTTGGATGAGTTTAATGGAGGAAGAAAGTGGTTGAGAATAGTGAAGTTGGGCGGGCATAAAGGCAAGCTAGTTTGGAAGCTCAAATTGAAGGGAATACGAGGATCTCTGAGAAACCGCAAAGTCTACGGAATCTACAAAATCTTCAGACAACAATAGAAAATAAAATGCAGCGGATTTAAAGGATGCATAATAGGGAAAAGAGGAGCTACAAAAATTTATAACAGCAAAATAAGATAAAACACTTGGCTGCAAATAACACAAACTGGGCATCAAATTGCTTCAAAGCAATACATATAAATATTCACCAATAATGAACAGCGATTCTGACTGCACACAAAACATTCATTCATATAATAACAGCTGAAAAATGAAATTTTTCTATCAGCAAAAAATAGTCCAAACTTGAGCTAGGCTGTGCATTTTTCTCCTTCTTCCAAATCTGGTTTTTCTCCTTCTTTTGTCTTCTTCTTCCTGCTTCTTTCTCTTCTTACAATTTTTACAATAAAACATGATGCATTAATAATAAACACCTACAAAAAAGACTTGCCTTGCAAGTCAACACAAAATCTCTGACAAGAGATAATCAGGGAGAATGTTTCAACAAAAAGTAAATGTGCAACAATCATAATTAATTACAAATCAGATATGTCAGTGAGATAATATCTGGGAAAAGATAGAGATTAATTGCACAATAAATTTTGACTTGAATTTCCAACACTCCCCCTTAATTATGAACTACTGTAGATCATTAGAAATATGAATCAAGTTTGTTCAAAAACTGTTGTAGCATTTCCGTAGCTAACTGACAGTTTTTAGAGCTGCTAACTTGTGCAAAGTCACAAACTCCTAAGCCACTTTGTAAATACTCAAATGTCTCTTTTGCCAGTGCTTTTGTAAATATGTCAACCAGCTGATCTTTAGACCTGCAAAATCGAGACAAATTTCTTTGTTGCTTACAAGCTCTCTGATAAAATGATACCTCATATCAATATGCTTAGTTCTCTTGTGAAACACATGATTTTTAGATAATGTTATGGCTGAACTATTATCACAGAATACTATAGTGGCTTCCTTTTGATCATGCATCAAATCTTTCAATATCCTTCGCATCCAAACAACTTGACACGCAACACTAGTGGCTACCACATACTCAGCTTTAGCTAAAGAAAGGGTCACAATGGGTTGTTTCTTTGATGCCCATGACACAACACCTATACCAAAGTGAAAAGTATACCCAGAAGTACTTTTCCTATCATCTATGCTGCCCCCACAATCACTATCAGTGTACCCAACAAGACTGAAATCATCTAAAGTGGAATACAATATACCAAAATCCTTTGTACCACTTACATACCTCAATATCCTCTTACCGGCCTGCCAATGTGAGTCTTTTGGAGACTCCATAAACCTTGAAATCAGACTTACACCGTACATAATATCCGGCCTTGTGGCTGTTAAGTACATAAGGCTTCCAACCAGCCTCTTGAACAATGTAGAATCCACACATGCTCCATCATCTTCCTTTCTTAACTTCATCCCTGTCATAACCGGTGTTGGGGATACCTTGCACCTTGCCATATTAAATCTCTTCAAAACTTCATTTGCATATTTAGATTGAGAGATAAATATACCATCATTGGATTGATGGACTTCAATCCCGAGAAATACCTCACAAGACCCAAATCAGTCATTTCAAATTCATTCTTCATTACTGATTTGAAAGAATCTATGTTTAGATCACCGGTAAAGATTAGATCATCCACATACAAGAAAACAATCAAAATGTTACCTTGCTTGTTGACCTTGATGTACAATGTTGGTTCACAACCACTTCTTTGGAAACCATTTTGAATGAGATAGGAGTCAATGCGGCTTGTACCAAGCTCTTGGAGCTTGCTTCAATCCATAGAGTGCCTTCTTCAACCTATACACCTTGTCTTCATGACCCGGTAGCTCATAGCCTTGTGGTTGTTCCACATACACTTCCTCCTCTAAATAGCCATTTAAAAATGTAGAATTTACATCCATTTGATATACAAGCCACTTGTTGTGGGCAATAATAGCTAAAACAGTCCTAATTGTATCCAACCGAGCAACTCGGAGCAAATGTCTCATTGAAGTCTATACCGGGTTGTTGTGTAAAGCCCCTTGCAACTAGCCTTGCTTTATGCTTTTGCACTTTCCCATCAGCATCTTGTTTAGTCTTATAAATCCATTTGACACTAATTACATCTTTTCCTTCCGAAAAATCAACCAAATCCCATGTTTGGTTCTTTTCAATGGATTCAATCTCCTCATCCATGGCTTCTACCCATATATCACTACTCACAGCCTCTTCAAATGTTAATGGATCATCAATATGAGAAAATAAAGCAAAAGCTGAAAATGAATTAGTTGTGTCAACATTATACAACTCACTCAAACTCCTTGTTTTTCGTGGCATCATGCTTGCTAGAGTTGGATCCAGAGATGAAAAACTACTTGGAGTGCTAGATGGTGTTGCTCCAAGGATACCAATTGATGTAGATGCTGGTGTAGATGCTTGTGAAGTTTGTTGTCCTGTTGGTGTGGACAGTAGCCTTGAAGATCTCCTTGGTGTGAATAAAAGTGTAACTTGAAATGCAACTTGTGGTACCATACCAGGATTGGAAGGAGCTACTATTTGAGTTATATTTGGTGTGGGAAACACTTCATCTGCCATATTATCATTAGGGATAACAGCTGTAATTTTGATAGTCCTCTCTATGCTTCCATCCCATGCTTCATCCTCCACGAACTGAACATCATGGCTGATTATAACTTTCCTATTGATAGGATCAAACAACTTATATGCTTTTGTTTCCTCTGAGTAACCAAAAATATACATTTTTGTCCTTTATTATCTAACTTCCTTCTCAACTCATCTGGAACATGCGCATATGCTATGCATCCAAATACCTTCATATGAGAAACACTATGTTTCCTTCTTGTCCAAGCCTCTTGAGGGACTTTGTTTCTTACGCTCTTTGTTGGGCACCTATTCATGATGTAAACAGCAGTTGCCACTGCCTCAGCCCAATATTCATTTGGTAGATGTTTGGTTGCCATCATGCTACTGAGCCATCTCCATAATTGTTCGGTTCTTCCTCTCGCCACACCATTTTGTTGAGGTGTATAGCGGGCTGTAAATTGCTTGTGTATGCCATGAGATCTGCAAAAATTTATAAATTCATTAGATATAAATTCACCACCTCTATCTGTCCTTAGAACCTTGATGTAGTGGCCGCTTTGCTTCTCCACAAGTGCCTTGAACTACTGGAAATAAGCAAATGCATCAGATTTGTGTTTCAAGAAATAAACCCAAGTTTTTCTTGTGAAATCATCAATAAAAGTAAGAAAATAAGTGCATCCTCCTATAGACGGTGTTTGCATTTGCCCACAAATATCTGAATGCACAATCTCAAGTGGATTTGTAGCTCTATTTGCCTTGCCAACCTGGAAATGACTCTCTATGTTGTTTGCCCATAATACATCCTTCACAAACTCTTTCCAGTTTCTCAATTAATGGCAAACCTTTTACCATATTCTTCATATGTAGTAATTTCAGCGCTCCAAAATATAAATGCCCAAATCTAAAATGCCATAGCCAAGAATCATCCTTTACCACTGATTGAAACGCTACTTGAGTTTCTACAGAAACATATTTTTCCTCTTTGGAGTTGTTCTAGCCATTTCCGTAGCTGTCTTGGACATTTCCGTAGCTGTCTTGAACATTTCCATAGCTGTCTTGAACCTTTTTGTGGCTTTTTTGAACATTTCCGTAGTTTTGTTGAACTTTTCCGTAGTTGTCTTTGGCTACTGCTGATTTTGTATCTTCTACCTTAAAAGTTGCTCTAGAATTTACAATATGTGTCTCATGAACAACTTGAGTTGTTTTTCCTTTCATAGCTGGCCTTATTTTTAATGGAAACATGCGGTTTGTAGTCATTTGTACCTTGGCAATAAGCATATTGCTTGGAAGCTTGTCCAAAATAACACACTCATTGTTTTCCATGTACACTCTATAGCCCTTTTGTATCAGTTGTCCAATGCTCATCAAGTTGTGTTTTAGACCAGCAACATAATATACATCAGGCATAAATTTCAGCTCCCCCTTTTTGGTTAGAATATTAACCATACCTTTACCCAAAACAATGACTTTGTTGTTGTTACCAAGTGTAACATCAGTTTGAACTAATTCTTCCAAGCTAGAAAACAAATCTTTATTACCTGTCATGTGATTACTGCAGCCCGAATCTAAATACCATATGTCACATGGGATTTCTTGAACAACATTGCACTCAACTAGAGAGTTTGTAGGGATTGCTTCAGCAATCTTCGTGCATGCAATGAACATGCTGCCTGACAGAGTGCTACTTGACTAATTTTGACCTTGTTTCTACTGATCATATTGTTTTTTCTTGCATTCATGAGCATAATGCCCAAACTTCTTACAATAGTGACATTGAATGTGTGATTTGTCAAATCTTTGGCCACTTGGGTCACTGAAATTCTGATTTTGACCTCTACCACCAACATTTGCATGACTGCTACTACGTCCACTTCTAAGAGAACTTCTCCCTCTATCTCTAGGACTGAAACTCCTCCTTCCTCTTCCACGATTTACAGAAATCTGAGATGAAAATACATTTTCAACTGAACTATTTGATCTATTCAGTCTATATTCATGATTGATAAGAGAGGCATGTAGTTCATCAACACTAAACTAGCTCAAATCTTTGGTTTCCTCTAGAGCCACAACTACGAGATTAAATTTAGTAGGGAGACTTCTAAGTACCTTCTCAACAACCTTCCTATACTCTATGACCTCTCTATGGGACTTGATTTGATTTTTCAGACCAACAACATGAGTAAAGAAAGACTCTATTGAATCTGAGTTTCTCATTGATAAATTTTCAAATTCTCTTCTAAGGAGCTATAATTTAGTAGTTTTAACCTTGTCCATACCTTGATATGCAATCTGGAGTGTGTCCCATGCTTCCTTGGCTTGCTTTGTTACTGCAACTCTTGGGAGTATGCTCTCATGCATTGCTTGATGGATATAAAACAATGTTTTCCCATCCTTCTTCCTCTGTTCCTTCAAGACATCCTTTTGAGCTTGTGTAAGAGCATTGTATGTTGCCTAGTCTGCTGGTTCCTGGTAACCGTTTTCAACCATTTCCCAAATGTCTTGAGACCGAAACAAAGCTTTCATGGTCAAAGACCAATACTCATAGTTCTTTCCTGTGAAAATTAGAGTTTGCACACTAACCAACGATGCACCAGACGTAGAAGCCATTAATGGCTGCCAAAACAAAAAACCTAGAAAAAGAATAGAAGCAGGGTTTAACATCGCTCCGATACGGATGAAGGGAATACGAGGATCTACCAAACCGCACGGTCTATGAATCTACAAAATCTCCAAACAACAATAGAAAATAAAATACAAGGGATTTAAAGGATGCAGAACAGAGAAAAAGAGGAGCTACAAAAATTTATAACAGTAAAATAAGATAAAACACTTGGCTGTAAATAACACAGATCTAGGCATCAAATTACTTCAGCAATACATATAAATATTCACCAATAATGAACAGCAGTTATAGTTGTACACAAAACATTCATTCATACAATAACAATTGAGAAATGAAGTTTTTCTATCAGCAAAAATAGTCCATACTTGAGCTGGAACTGCGCACTTTTCTCCTTCTTCCAAATCTGGTTTTTCTCCTTCTCCGTCTTCTTCTTCCGCTTCTTTCTCTTCTTACAATTTTTACAATAAAACATAATGCATTAATAATAAACACCTACACAAAAGACTTGCCTGCATAAGTCAACAAAAATCTTTGACAAGAGATAATCGGGGAGAATGTTTCAACAAAAAGTAAATGTGTAGTAGTCATAATTAATTACAAATCAGATATTTCGGTGAGATAATATCTAGGAAAATATAGAGATTAATTGCACAATAAATTTCGACTTGAATTTCCAACACAAATTAGTGCAAAGCTAATGCTGAAATTTATTAAGCCCAGTTAATGTTTTTGCAAAGTCGCGGCTATCAAAATGAGAGATGCATATACAAATATGATGTTCAATCTTGCATACTTCGGAATTAAGAGCCCTAAAAGGATGTGTGTTGAAGAATTTAATGATAAGATGATTGTTGAGATTTACAAGTTGTTAGGAATTCAAGTCCGGTTTTACCGAGTGAAACTTCTTCGAGATATATTTATAAAGAGCCGTTTGATTTGAAAGCTCTTGTGTTTTGAGTTTTGTATACAAATTATTTGTGGTTGCTCTTTCTCTATAATTTCACTTATAAACATATTGTTTGTATTATTGAGGTTATTGTTAGTGCGATCGCATAATTTTAGTTGTGCATAAGGATATCGTCCAAAGATTATGCTTGATTGTCACAATGAAAAGTTTTGAATATTCTAGTTATATAACATTTAACTCCCTAGAATGGACTAGTTTTATGTTCTTATAAGATAAATGAATTCGAGTTAAATTGTAATACAACTAGCAAGTACACCAGAGATGTGCGTATCGAGATGGTTGGACATTTGTGTTGGGGGAAACACAATTCGTTTTCTATCCGGTGAACTATAGGCAAAGCAGATAATCTATCCATAGTGACCCATACGCAGTTAAAAATTGAAATAAATTTTATTTGTTCCACCGCTTGCCAAAAATCAAGCTTCAATATTCTAGGTCACAAAAAAATCTATCGCGCATGATTTGAAAACTTCGGTTTGATTTAAGAGCCGGTTTGATTTGAAAACTCTTATGTTTTGATTTTTATGTTGACATTTGTATAGATCCTATGAGTTGTTATTCGAGCTGTTTGTTTTGTTTTCTTTGTATTATTGAAAGGATTTGATTAAATAGTTTTAATTCCATTGCTTAATTTGAGCTCTGAAGAATGTTATCGTCTAAAGAATTAAAGTAACAATATTCAAGATCGAAGTCTTAAAATTGAACTAGTTTTAAGTTATCATTATTAGCATTTAAAAGTTAGGAATGTTGCATAAAACAACAGTTCAAACATTTTCACATCTAAAAATTAAAAATATGACACAAACGGACACGTGAAGATAAGATAATTATTCAAGATTGGTTCATTTGAAGAGAAGATTTGTAAGAAAGAAATTAGTATTTTTTGTTTACCATATAGAAAAACAAAGGTACAAAATTATTAAGCTTTTACATAGCTCAACAACCCATGACCATTATAAGGGTAATAAACACGGCCCATAAGCTTTCCAAAATTATTTCCTATATAGCAAATACCTGGCCCTATTACAATCTGTGTTCTAGACAAAACATAGAGAGAAGATCCGGAAGAGAATACAGACGACTCAGAAATGGTCCTAGGGTCAAAGCATATAAGTGTGTCCCACTTTTTTGTAGTTTTTGTACTTTCAGCAAACTGTCTGACAACCAAAACATGACCAAACACATATAAAATGACCAAACATGCATTTTTAAGAGGCTATAAATACCAAGGTGCAGGGCATCTAGAATTTACCTGATTTTTTAAATTTTTATAGTATTTTTAAATATTTATTTACTAGTCAGATTTTAAAATATTTATAGGATAAAAGAAAAATTGATCTTTTACAAACTAAAGAGTAAAACAAATAGGAGGTATTATCGTCTACAAATAAGGACTGATGCACTTGGGTTAATCATCTTTGACAATTCCGCCTTCAAAGAACATCGGAAGTCGCATGATCGAGTCCCTTTTATTTGTTTTTGTTCTTCATTCATGGTTTAAAAGCCCTCCAATATTTCACTCCATTTGTCCTTTATAAAGGAGTAGTAATGCAAGCATGTAAGGTAAAAAGAGAAAGGAAATGCAGAAAATGTAAAATAAACTGTTCTTATTAAAATTTCACTAGAGCTTCACTGCTCAAATTTTCCTTACAAAATGCATACAAATGCCTCAAATATATAGAGGACTTTCAAAAGAGATAACTTCTTGAGCAAGTTAGAAAGAGCAGTAAACATTAAATGTGCATGGGTAGGAGATAAGATTTTACAATCAATTGGAAATATTCTCCAAGTTTTTATGTTGATGAAATCATCGGACTTAATTAGGTAGTTAAGATTACACAAATCCCAACACTCCTCCCTAATCTTAAATACCATGCAACTACAGAAGACATTATTTGAGATACATAAAAGTATATTTTGGTAAAGGCTTCATGAAAATGTCGCAAAATTGGTTTCAGATCTGCAAAAGTCTAGATATATCTCACCATTGTTGACAAGCTCCCTGATGAAAAGATATCTCGGTGTGTCGATGTGTTTTCTCCACTTGTGGAACACGTGATTCTTTGACAATGAAATTGCTGAATTGTTATCGCAGAAGATTTGTCTTTCTTCTTCTTGATAGTGTTCTAAATGTTTTAGAACTCTCCTCATCCATACCGCAAATGGTTGTTGTTGTGGATGCTACATACTTTGCTTCGCAAACAAGAGAGTGACAATGGGTTGCTTCTTGGATTCCCATGAGACTGCACCTTAACCAAAATGAAATACATAGTCGACGTGATTTTCCCGTCATCAATGCTACCCGAATAGTCACCGTATGTGTATCCCATTAATCTGAAATCGTATGATAGTGTAAACCAAATTCCATAATTTGTAGTACTAAACATATATTAGTATCCTCTTTCTTGCAGGCCAATGTGATTCTTTAGGTTTCTCCATGAACCTTGAAATCGAGGTCGACTCCATACATGATGTTTGGCTTTGTTGTGATCATGTACATCGGACTTCGAACAAGTATTTCATACAATGTTGGATCGACATTGGATCTCTTTTCTTCTTCGCTTAATTTGAGACCCATAAAGAATCGGCGTTGTTGTTAGATTGCTTTTCAGCATATTGAATCTCTTCAACACATCATTTGTATACTTGGACTGACATATGAATATGCCTTCTTCAAATTGAGTCACTTTTATGCCTAAAAAGTATGTCATCAACCCTAGATCTATCATTTCGAGTTCCTTCTTCATGCCTGAGTTAAACAAGTCAATAGACAGATTTCCAATGAATATGAGATCATCAACATACAAATAAATTATTAGAATCTGGCCTCTATTGTTCATCTTGATGTATAGGGTAGGCTCGTTGTTGCTTTTGTTGAACCCATTATATGGGTAAGTGCAGCAAGTTGGGGGACAATTAAGTGGACATCAAATCCTGAATTTTACATCAAAAACATCAAAACATCAAATTTAGTCTTCCGCGGACTTGAACCATGCCAAAAAGTCAAAAATATGTCATAAAAATGGTACCATCGCGTAGGGGAGACTATTAGATTTGTATAAATATTTATTTTAAAGTGAATAGAATAGGATAAATATCATTTTATATTTTTTTACTAATAGTAGGTCTTTAAGACACTTTTTCCCGTGAATGTTTATGTCTATGTTTAAGACTGAAAATTTTGTTTCACTTGTTAGAATGTGATAAAACTTATACCATCCCAACTGTGGTGAAATTATATACATGTTCAAAAAAAATTATTTGATTTTAATATTTTTTGATGAAGTTATGGCGGGCAAACGGAAAGTGCTTTGTTTTCTTTATGTTTTCAAACCACTTTCACGGAAAAAATCATAAAAAATAAAATATTGCTAAAAAAATACAAAATAAAATCTATCCCAAGATAGATAGTGACATATAACTTCTCACAAAAGGAAAAAAATATATATCAAATTTTGGTCATCCAAATTGCGGGCAAACGGACTGCAATATTATAGGCGTTTTTAAAAAAAAATACCAAGTCATTGAATTTTGAGTGTTTAATATAGCTAAACTTGTCCATTTAAAAAAAATTAGTAGTTTAGAAACTAGATTCTAGATGCTATGATTCATATTGATATAATTTTTTATAATTTTGAGTGTATGCATTGCTAATAATCCCTACAAGTGGATATTATGTTGTTATTTGCAATATGACGTCCACTTATGACCCCTTTTTTGTCCCCCAACTTGTCCATATATTTCATATCCAGGGTGGTTGTTTGAACACCATTCAAGAATCCATTTGATGACTTGAAAATATGAATTATCTTTGTTCATTGTAATCAATTCAGGTTGTTGTGAAAAAGCTCTCGGAGCTTGTTTTAAGCCGCTTTCCGGCATATTTACTAAGTCCTATGTTTTATTTTTCTCATCCACTTCATTTTTCGTGGTTCATTTTAAAGGCTCTTGTCCATATATTTCAATATCCCCCGGTGGTTGTTGAAAACAAATTTCTTCTTATCAGAACACCATTCAAGAAAGACGCTGACTTGACATCCATTTGATATACTTTCTAGTTATTTTGAAATGCTATGGGTAAGATAGTTCTAACTGTGTCAAGTCTAGCCATGCATGGTGCAAAGGTTTCATTTATTGTAATCAAATTCGGGTTGTTGTCAAAAACCTTCAACAAATCACTAAATCATTAAATTACTATCTGCATTGAATTTGGTGTTATAGCCCACTTAACACCAATAAAATCCTTGCCTTAGTGACGCGCGCGGCATATTTACTAAGTCCTATGTTTTATTTTTTCTCAATGGAATCCACTTCTTCATCCCTAGCTTCTATCCATTTTTCATTTTCTATAGCATCTTCCAAATAAATAAAATCATCTTGTGAAAATAATGTAATCAGCCAACAAATAAATGACAATCGCCGACAATACGAAATATCATGTCGTGGCGTCAGAAGTATAGCTCTTCGCCAACAAAATCTTTGTTTTGTTCATCTTGATCATATATCTTGTCGCAAACCCTCGCATGACATTAACTTGTCTTATAATATGGGAAGCATATTTTGAAAAATGAGATCTCGAGTTCCGGGATATTTTGGTTGGATGAATCACTATTACGTGGAATTTTAGTTCCTGGATGCCCTAAGGCTTCACCAAGTTGAAAGTTTGTTCTAGGTCTCCATATTGCTTGTGGAGTAGGTATATTGAAATTTCGAAATGAGATCTCTTGAGTTAGTTCTGGATTAAGGCTTCACCAAGTTGAAAGTTTGTTCTAGGTCTCCATATTGCTTGTGGAGTAGGTATATTGAAATTCTCTCTTGAGTTAGTTCTGTAAGCTTATCGGTGCATTATGGGAGTTACTATTGCACATTAACCAACTAGGCCATAGACTTGAGTTGTTCTTTGAGAGAGCCCTTGTGGAGTTGGTTGATTATCCTATGCACCATTTTCTTCAACTTCATACTCTTCATGAGATACCTCTATAGAGATACCTGGATCTTTATCAATACTTCCATCTTAGGCTTTATTCTCTATGAAATCAACATCTTAGCTAACAATAGTCTTCTTAATGATGCGATAATACAACTTATAGGCATTTGACTCGTTTTATTATAACCAACAAAAATGTATTTTTCACTTTTCTTTCTTTCTCAATTATTTAGGTACTAGTGCATATTTTAACGCCCGTAAAACAACCCACTTAAGACCCAAGAACAACCTAGGATTAGTTAGGAAAATTATGGAATAAGTTTTTTTTTCTTTAAAAGAGTCTACAACTGTGTTACAAGACAACAATTTTGTCGCAAGCAAGTTTTCAACCCAAATACTATTAATATCTTATATTTTTGTTAATACGACAATTATAAAAGATCACAAGGTCAAAACTTAGGGTTAGATTAATCAATTAGGTTAAGAGGGTAATTTCTCACTATACCACTCTCTAACAGGCTTAAAAGGTTCAACTTTAATTTTCTCAAAACAAACACACTCAAAACTTCCCAAAAAAATTCCATTAGATAGAAAATTTTCTCACCTAAGTTCCATTAATATAAATAAGTCCTCTTAACTCCTCGTATCTCTCAAGTTATGGGCGATTGCAGGACCTTGGGAGGAAAGTTTTCCGAGAGTGGGCTTCGGGCCTGGGAAGAAAATTTTTCCCAACTCGGGCCTACGGACTTCAAAGAGAAATTTCGCCCAAAGGAGGAATGCGGACCGACGGGGGAGGGAAGAAAATTTTTCCCATGCGTGGGCCGATGGAGCGGGGAATAACTTTAGAGCTTTTTCCCTTTTTGGGACAAAAGCATGATTTGCCTCCACCGTGCCAGGAGCTCCGAAAGGACACGTGTCTGCATTTCCAATCTCTAGCAGAAAGTTGGGCACGCCAGAGAAATTTAATACTTTTACCCCTTTTTTTCGAAAAGCACTAAGGGATCAAAACAATCGCTCCTCCACCAATGCCCAAAAAGGCCACGTGGAAACTCTTTATTGGTCATGGTCAACGGGTCGGCGTGGAAACATTTAGAAAATTTGACTTTTCAAAAGGAAAGTCAAAAAGGTTGAAAGGAACCCGTGCCTCTGTTGAAGCAAGAAGATGCCATGTGTCACCAACCGCTTGTCTGCGCAGTTGGTGGGCCAATGCGATAATGTGGAAATTTTGCCCAACATTTTTCTAAAGCGTTAAGGCTTAAAAAGATTTGCTCCTCCGCCGATGCCTCATGAAGCCACGTGGCAAAGACTCCGATTGATCTAGCGGGTTGACGGGGCTGCAAAGGAAACTTACAAATTTTTCCCAAATGTATTTTTGAAAGCGCTTAAGGTTAAAATCGATCTAAACCTCTACCGACACCCAACGAAGCCACGTGTCAATCAATGATTGGTTGTGGGGCGGCGGGGCTGTGGAGGAAAAATTGCCAAATTAACTTTTTGACTTAGATCATTTTTAGACAAAATGAAGGCTTGCAGATTAGTGGAGTAGTGGTAAACTTCATGACTTTGCACCTTTTGGGCAAAAAGCAAAAAATGAAAATTTTAGCCCGCGGGTCCACCCAAGAATATTTTATTCATTTAAATTTGACAGTTAGATTATTTTGAGCCCGAAATGAAGTAAAAACTTCATAAGGCCATAACTTTTGATAGGGAACTCAGTTTTTAGCAAAAAGGACTTTCTGGAAATCTCTCAATGTCCTCTTTGCACATAAACCTTAAGAATTTTATTTTGATAAATTTTAAAGGGTAAATTTTGAGAAAACGTCTTTCTGTCACTTAGAAGTGAACTGGTATTTTTAACTTATCAATTTTGTTCAAATTTTTCATTAATTATTTTTCATCTTGCCAAACAGGCATGAAGGATTTCACTTGGAAGGTTTTAGGATAGATTTCAAGTTTAAATTTTCTTGATTGATTTGCATTCAAAATTACCAATGTTCACATAGTAGAAGACCTGCAATTTCACCTTTACTTGATTTGAAGGGTTCTTTAAAAATTTCTTGAGTGTTTTAGTTTAGTTTGGGGATCATTTTGATCTCATTAAGTCCAATTGAATATTTCATTTGTCTCTTATAGATTTGCAGGGTTGTTTTGGACATTTGATAAAAAGGAATCTGCAAAGTATACGGTGAAGTAGAAATGAAGTTTGTACATTTCAAGAATAGAGATTAAACTATCTCTTTTGCCATGCAATGAAAACATTGAATTTATTCCATGCTAGTTTTAAATAGTTTTCTTTCCTTCAATCAAAAGATAAAGACAAGAATGTAACTTCTATTATTTTATTTTTTTAAATTAAACATTTCAAATGAGACAAAGTAGTGCAATATTTCTTCATACGTGCTTCCTTTTCACTTTTATAAACAAATATTTCCTACTGTATATTAAACACAAATTTCTAATGGAAATAATATCATATGAACAAGGCAAAACACTTCTATTATTTCAAAGGAATATCTTACAACTTCTTTCCCATTTATTTTCAAATTACAACATACCAAATGCATATCTTTCTTTTCTGTTCACAAGACTGAATACAAGATATATTCTTCCATAATCAATTACAACTTTCATGGCTAAAATAGAGTAGTCTTTCCAACACAATAATATACAAGATCATCCACTTCAAGGTGGGAAAGGTTACAAAAGAAGTTTCACAAGGGACTATCAAAACTCTGTCTTCTTCCTCAATTACAATGTATAGAATACAATTTCTTCCACATTTATGCAAAAATAGAAAACAGAGTATATCTCTTTCACATTTCAAATTACAACTTTCATAGCCAATACAAAACATCTTTCCATCACAAATAATGTACAAGGTCATCCACTTCAAAGTGGGAAAGGGTTCCAATAAGAATAATCTCAACAAGGACTGTCAAACTTGTTTTTTTGTTTTCTCTGCTCTAGAACAACAACATGAATATCCTCTATTTTCTTTACTTCAATTTGATCACAACATAATAGGGGGAAATCCAATGCTCTCCACCCAACCAGGACATCCAATAAAAAGGAGAAGCCACCCTTCTTCATTGGCCCCCGAGCCCCAACCATATTACAATAAGAGATGTTTTCCAACACATGGAAACAACAGGCTTCCACAACACAAAGACAAATTTCTCATTCAAAACACAGTCCAAAACAAAGTTGCATTTACAACTAGAAAATAAATACAATAAACAACACGCAGCTTCATCACACAAGCCAAAGGAGAAAGAAACTATGGGGGATGCTACTTATGCCTCCCAAAGGGGAAATGGGTATCACCACATGAGAACAAACCGCCAAAATACATATCATTTCAAATCTCTGACATACCCTTATGACTCCCCAAGTACCCCTTATTCCTCACATTTTCCTATGCCTCCCCAACCTCTTATGGCACCCCATAACAAGTAAAGAAATGCAATCTATTTCTTTTAAGGTTGAACCCAAATCCCAACTCCCTCCACACTTATACCTCCCCAAAACACTTATACCTCCCAAAGAAATGCCCCATAGTCTTCTCCTACACCATCCCTAGGCCATCTACCCAAACATCCCACACACATGCCAAAACATTCACAACAATAAAATTTTCACAAATAAAAGAAGAGCATTTCAAGAGCCAATATCTTACCTCTCCATAATGGATTTTGTTCCAAGTTCCAAACAACAAGTTTTCTAATGCAAAACAGCACAAGATCAATGAAACACAAGCCTATAAAAAGTCTGCAACTTTCTCCAAAATCAAGAGCTCCACACAACAAAATAATTCACCCAAAAATGAAGTATGCAAAGTGAAGCAACCCAAAAACAAGCTAAAGAATTCCAATTTATAAGAGGGAAGGGAAGAGGATGAGGTGGATCCATGTAGGATGCCACTTCCCACATCCTCAACCGCAACACCCAAAGTCAACTTCATTCTCCAAAGCATATTAAATAGGTGGGTGAATAATATGACAGTTTTACTTACACACTCAAATCAAGCCCACACCCCATAAGGACTGAAATTAAAACATGTAAGAAAAGTGCAATTAAAACCTACAATTTGTCTTCTCAAAATGCATAATGAAAGTCTAATTTTAACTCTCCAACCATAGGTATGGTTAGTAAATAAATTTAAGAGGTATGGGACAAGTTTGACTTGTCCCACAAGCCTCCAAAAATAGCCTCCAAGGACAAATTCGAATTTCCAAGAAGGTGGAGTGTTTCATACTCTAAAATCAACTTACACATCACTTACACATCTCTTACAACACTCAAACCAAGACCAAAAACTCTATTAATTACCTTCTCATGATATCTTTTAATTAATTAACTTAACAACATGATTACTCACAATATTTACACAACATTTAATAATTAATGAAAGGGGTAAATGCACCACAAAATAAACACATGCAAACATTAACAAAGGGACCAAATAAAAGAAATACATAAAACCCCTTGGTCACATTTAAAGGTGATCCCCATGGGAATCCCTAAGACAATCAAACACCAAAAATGTTACAAGTTACCATGGTGACCTTGTTGAATTCATTTATAATTCCAATGTGATTGGTCTCCAATCCCCAATGTTTGTTGTGATATTTTAACCTACAAAACACGAATAATGCCTTTGACCTCGTGGCCACATCGAACATCCAAAATAATATAAATGAAATTTTAAAATCATCTAGATATATGAATCACAATAACATCTAAACAACCAATAAGATCATTTGTAATTTTACTCAACAACAATATCATCATCAAATAATTTTCATTTCTAGGTCTACCCACAATATCCAAATATCACATGTTCGAACAACATCCATAATATAACCATGTCAAACAATATATCATCATCAACATATAAAATGTCTCTAATAATCATCATGCATCATAATTGAATCAAGATCAACAATAATCCATGATCTAACATCTAATATCATACTAAATCAAAACCATAATAATGTCCATAATATAATCAGCAGATTAATATCGTGATCAAAAAGGTGTCAAAGGGAAGTGGGCACTACACATACACAACATATCCAACCACTTTTAAATGTGAAACACTATGCTTCTTTCCATTCCATGCTTCTTGAGGAACCTTGTTGATGACACTTTTTGTTGGGAAACTGTTTTATAGGTAAGCTACACATGCAACCTACGCTACCCAAGAATCATTTGGCAAGTGTATTTTTTTAGTAGACTCTCGGCCATATCTCAGTAAGAGCCTTATTTTTCTTTCTACTACACCATTATTCGAGGTGAATACCTAGTTGTTAGTTTCTTGTGTATTCCATTTTCCTTGAGAAAATTTATAATTCATTTGATCCATACTCGACACCTCTATTTGATCTCAACACATGGATAAAATTACAACTTTTCTTGTCTACGAGGGTCGTGTATTCCTTAAAAGTCTCAGAAACATCTTATTTTTCCTTCAGGAAATATACCCATGTCTTCCTTCCAATTCATCGAATAAGGTCTGAAAATATGTGTTTCCACCTATTCGTAGTGTCTACTGGGTCCACATAGGTCTGTGTAGATGATTTCAAGAAGCTCTTGAGCTCTATATTCCTTTCCAACCAGAAACCTTTCCCTCTATAGCTTTACAAGAATGCAAATTTGGCATGGGCGATTAAGGAGGATCGATCAATGGTATTCCATTCCCCATGTTCTTCTTATGGAGTAGATTTATGCCATTAAAATGTAAGTTTCCAAGCCTTAAATGCCAATGCCAAGCCTGATTTTCTTGATTGAATTGGAGTGGATATGGAGTTGTCATGCTTGGGAATCATCTTTCATTGAGGTATTAACATTCCATAAATGATTTAGAGTTAGCACCCGCCATGCTTAAAAATCCTTCATGAAAATATTTTTCTTCACCCATATTTGAAAAATGCCTAGTGCCTGTTAGGCTTGAAAAACTCCATTGAGAATCATTTTTTGCATCATAACTTGAGGGAACCTTAGCGTCTATTACGGTTGAGGAACACCCTTGAGAATTTTTTTAAATTTCTTGTCTTCAAGGAACCTTAGCGCACACTAGGGTTGAGAAGCCTCCTTGAAATGTTTTTTTAATCTTCTTCCTTTGGAAGATGCCTAACACCTACTAGAGTTAAGGAACCTTCTTGAAAAAAAAATGATCTCTTTTTTTACTTGGAGAAACCGTAGTGCTCAATAGGGTGTAGGAACCTCCTTGGAATTTTTTTTAATTGCATATTTTTTTAGAGCAAGCAACCACTAGGCTCCAAGATACTCCCTCGGTGGGATCTCTCGTTAGGAAATAAGAGATAAAATATGCGGAATAATCCCTTACAGAATCGCAATAGTAGAAACTAATATGCATAAAACATTACAGATCTCAAATAAAAGTGTAGAATAAATAACACAACATAGAGAGACAAGATTTAACATGGTTCACCCAATTTGGGCTACGTCCACCAAGAATCACTTGCTCAGATTTTATTACAAGCCTCCACTCTCTCAATACAATACCCAGATCTGTTTGGAGCTATGCTCAATAAACTCTACAGAATTCACACCTGAATTCAAAAAACATATGCAATACATTTACTTGTCTATCTATCATATGCATAAGACCATATAAATAGACAACTGCTTAAATAGTTTTACAAAACCATGGGTATCAAACAATGGGCAAAAAAAAAAGCGTCCCATAAACCTATGGGTAGCCGAAGAGGTGGTTTTACAAAACAATGGGTACTGAAAAACCATGGGCCCATAAAAGTTACCCATTACCCATGGGTTAATAAACCACCCATGAAAATTTGCTTCGGGAACTTCGCCCCTGAACCCCTCTGACCCGCTCACCGACGAGCGGGACCACCGTAAAAATACCCAAGTGTAACACATAGAAGGTGTACCACACTCTAACATGAAAATAGGCTCCACAAACATAACAATCTTCCACTGAGACCTGCTTTCCATTGAGCAAACTTCTTAACCCTTCACCTGTCATCCGTGAAGGCCAGCCAAAGCTGAACAAAGCTTTATTTTATCCCTTGTGACCACCTTGGTCATCATGTCTGCAGGATTCTGACTGGTATGAATTTTCTCCAACTTGAACTTATCTTCCTCCAAAGTTCTCTTGATGAAGTGATATCTCAATTGTATATGCTTCATCCTGGAGTGGAAAGCAGAGTTCTTAGCTAGGTGTATATCACTTTGACTATCACTATGCAGCTTACATTCCTCCTACTTATGCCCCAAATCCTCAAGCAATTATCAGAACCAAATCATCTCTTTGCTTGCCTCTATGGCAGCAACATACTTAGCCTCCGTGGTTGACAAAGCCACTAGCTTCGTAGTCATGAAATCCAGCTTCACCGTTGTCCCACCTACAAAGATAAATATAACTGTCATGCTCCTCCTATTGTCTACATCTATAGCCATGTCCGAATCTACATAACCACGAAAAGTGGTGTCTCGATCCATCGTAGCACAAAACTATCCCCTTGGTCCTCTCAAATACCGAAGGATCCACTTTATCGCACAATGCTCTTTACTCGGATCACTCATAAATCTACTCATAGCTCCAATCGCATGGGAAATATCAAGCCTAGTGCACACCATAGCATACATCAAACTACCAATCCGCTGCGATGAGTAAGGTACCTTGACATCCGGTTTCTTTCCCATTTGCTCTGTTTTGGGACACTGCTCCTTTGATAACTTAAAATGGCCTACCAAAGGAGTCCCAACTGGTTTAGCATCCTGCATGTTAAACCTATCCAATACCTTCTTAATGTACTCTTCCTGAGATAAATTCAACTTCTGTTCCTTCCTATCCCGAGTTATCCTCATACCAAGGATTTGTTTGGCTGCCCCCAAATCCTTCATATCAAAGGATTCACTTAGTTGTTTCTTGAGTACTTTTATTTCCTACATGTAACCTCATGCTTCTAAGCATGTTCCATTATTGTTCTGTTCATCCTTTCGATACCCGTTCTGCTCACTGTGGAGTTCCCGGAACCGTCTTTTGCCTCATGGATTCCATTCTTAGAATAGTAATCATTAAATTCACTGTTGCAATACCCTCCATTATCCGACCGAGACATTTTAGTTTAAGACCCGTTTCATTCTCTACCAAGGTTTTCCATTTAACAAAAGTGTCAAATACATCAGATTTGTTTCTAATACAATAAACCCAAACTTTCCTTATTGCATCATCAATAAAAGTAACATAATAACTTGAACCCCCAAGAGATGATACCTGAGCTGCACCCCACACATCAGAATGTACCAACTCTAACTTAATCTCTTTCTTCGTAGGTCCAACCTTGAGAAACCTTACTCTCTTCTATTTCCCATATATGCAGCTTCTCACGTAAATCCAAACATGTTTCTATATATCTAGGAAAAATTTTCTTTATGATGTTCATGCCCTTATGGCTCATATGACCGAGCCTATAGTGTCATAATGTTGTATTTGCATTTGAAGCCACAAGATTACAATCATTAGTACTATCAGTGGTTAAATACAAGGTTCCAACCTTCTTACCTCTTGCCACCACAAGAGCACCCTTTAGTAACCTTCCAAGATTTAGTTTGTAAATATCACACGAGACAACCATCACTTCCCAATTGCCCCACCAATATCAAATTTCTCCTTAATGTAGGAACATGTCCGACATCCTTCAATAGCCATGTATTCCCACTCTGCATCTTAACTCAGGCAGTAACATTTTCCAACTATACTTCATGCAAGGCTCATCATCACAAAGAAAAATATGCCCAAAATCCCCTTGAACATAATCAACAAAATAATGCCTATGTGGAGTAGCATGAAAGAAGCCCTGAATCTAAAACCCAAGATTCAAGAATATTATTTAAAGAAAGAATCAAAGCATCCCGACATTTCTTACCCAATGCCACATTTGCCTCCTTATTTTCTTCTTGTTGTTTCTTCTTGTCCCAAAGCTCCCAACTTCTTTGCATGCCCAGAATTTCCATAGTTCCAACATACAATCTTGCTCTTGGATTTTGACCTTGCCCAATCTTTCGATTTTCCACGGTTTCCTCTATTCTTCTGTCTCCCTCTAGTTTCCATTGTCAAAGCATTCCCTGAAGTAGAAGATTCCTGGAGCTTTTTCTTCACATTTCCTCGCTTAGAATCACCCCTACAACATCCTCAAACTTCAACTTCGAGTTAGCTGGAACCGAGTTGCTTACCGCCATTACCAGGCTATTCCAACTTTCAGGTAAAGAGCACAGAATTAATAAAGCCCTAACTTCTTCATCAAATTCTATTATAACCGAAGCTAGCATATTCACAACCATATTGAAATCATTTAAATGATCTGCTACTGAACTATTCTCAGACATCTTCATATTAAACAACTTTTTCATTAAAAATATCTTGTTAGAGGCAGAGGGTTTTTCATACAACTTCCCTAATGCATCCATTAGATCTTTTGTAGTCTTTTCCTTTGAAACATTAAATAATACCGAAGATGCAAGACACAGCTGGATCATTCCAAGTGCCTTCCGATCTAACAAATCCCATTCCACATCTGTCATACTCGAGGGTTTGTTCACCTTCTCAGACAACGGAGTATAAAGATCCTTCTGATAAAGGTAATCTTCCATCTGCATCTTCCAAAGAATGAAATTCTACCCATTTAATTTATCAACCCTAGTTCTTCCATCATCTGCCATAGCTCCCACTCAAGATAAAACTTTCCCTGCGATTCAACACTTTAGCAAACCAAACCTCGCTCTGATACCAATTGTTAGGAAATAAGAGATAAAATATGCAGAATAATCCCTTAGAGAATCGCAACAGTAGAAACTAATATTCAGAAAACATTACAGATCTCAAATTAAAGTGTAGAATAAATAACACAACATAGAAAGACAATATTTAATGTGGTTCACCCAATTTGGGCTACGTCCACCAAGAATCACTTGCTCAAATTTTATTACAAGCCTCCACTCTCTCAATACAATACCCAAATCCGTTTGGAGCTATGCTCAACAAACTCTACAAAATTCACACCCAAATTCAAAACACATCTGCAATACATTTGCTTGTCTATCTATCATATGCATAAGACCATATAAATAGACAACTACTTAAGCAGTTTTACAAAACCATGGGTATCAAACAATGGGCAAAAACAAAACCGTCCCATAAACCTATGGGTAACCGAAGAGGTGGTTTTACAAAATAATGGGTACCGAAAAACCATGGGACCATAGCGGTTACCCATTACCCATGGGTTAATAAACCACCCATGAAAATTTTCTTCAAGGGCTTTGCCCCCAAACCCCCCTGACCCGCTCACCGGCGAGCAGGACCACCGTAAAAATACCCGAGTGTAACACATAGAAGGTGTACCATACTCTAACATGAAAATAGGTTCCACAAACATAACAATCTCCATGACCCATACAATAATAAGAACTAGCTACCACTATGCTCATCTCACTTTGTATTTTCAATGGGAACATTCTATTTCTTGTCATTTCCGGTTTAGTTATGAACATGTTGTTTGGATTTCGATCCAAAATAGTACATATTCCTTCCTCAAAATACACTTTATATCCTTTCTATATCAACTAACCTATGTTCATAACATTGTGTTTCAACCCAAGGACATAATAAACATCAAGAATGAACTTTTTTCTCCTTGTTTTGTCTTAATATTTATGGGTCCTTTTCTAATTAATGAAACTTTGTTGTCATTTCCGAATTTTACCTATATAATCTGGACATATTTTTCCATGCTAGAAAACAATTATTTTTAACATGTCATGTGGTTACTACAACCATATTCACAAAACCGTAGTTCTTTTGTGCTCTCTTGAGAACCATGATTTGAACTTCCAGAATTCCATTATTTTTAAAAAATTACATTTTGTTTTCTTAAATCATATTGTTTCTTTCGACATTCAAAGTAGCATAATGTTCATGCTTTTGCAATAATAACTTTGTATCTTCTAATATTTGTCATAGCTTTCTTCTTGTGACTAGTTGTCATAATGATTATGAGAGGAACTTCTACCTCTTCCTCTACTTGAAAACTCATTTGAGCTGGATCTGGAGCTATCTTGATCACTTGAATGTGGAGATCTACCTCCTCTTGCATGAAATTTTAATTTTCCTCTTTTGTTTACAAATCTTCCTCGCTCTACGATAACTGAATTTTTTTCGTTAAAGGTATGTTCTAAAGAGGAACTTATAGATATGTTAAGTATTTATTCATGGGATAAACAATATCGCATTAGCTCATCTACAATGAGTCGTGTCAAATCCATAAACTCTTCAATGACAACAACAATGGAGTTAAACTAGGACTTGGTTGGTTGACTCGTAAGGATATTATCTATGATCTTCTAGTCTTCTAAGGTCTCTCCATGTGACCTAATCTGATTTACTACACCCATCACATGCGTAAAAAATGAATCAACACTATCAGACTCTCTCATTTGAATATTCTCAAAATATCTCCTCAACATTTGTAGTTTGGCAAGTTTTACCTTATTGGTGCCTTGATATGTAGTTTCTAAAATATCCCATGCTTTCTTAGACATTGTGGGTGTGGATACTCTAGAGAATATAGATATGTCAATTCCTTGTTGTATAAAAACTAGAAATTTTACATTGCTTTTCTTGCTTTCCATAAGAATATCCTTGTCTTCTTGTGACAAAGCATTATATGTTGCTTGATATTGTTGTTCTGGGAAGCCATTTTGGACAAGCTCCCAAGTATCTTGACTGCAAAAAATTATTTTCATTATAATAGAATAGGAATTTGTGTCTAGAGTAGACTAATGCTAGTGTAATCCATGGCTAAAAATGAGAAACATAGATTTAAAAAAGAAAAAATCGTGTAGATTTAAAAGAGAAAAATTGTGACCTATGAAAAAATGTAAACAACACCTGGGTTTGTCTGAAATCCTGCGCCCAGAATGAGAATTTTCACTCACGATACTAGATGAAGTAGTAGTAGTATAAGCATGTAAGGTAAAAACAAAGGAACTGCAGAAAATGTGCAAAATAAATTGTTTCTATTAAAATTTTGCAAGAGATTCATCGTTAAAATTTTCCTTACAACATGCATACAAATGCCTCAAATATATAGAGGAATTTCAAAAGAGATAACTTCTTGAGAAAGATAGAAAGAGTAGTAAACATTGAATTTTCATGCATAGGAGAGAAGATTTTACAATCAATTGGAAATATTATCCAAGTCTTTTATGCTGAAATTTTTTTGTCACACTTTATTAAGTAGTTGAGATTACTCAAATCCCAACAATTTTGAGGGATCGATGGATATAAATTACCATGCTAGACGATTCATAGAGAAACATTATGAGGTTCCGTGATTTGTGGTAATCAATAAGTGATTCTAGATGCGTCAAGATCTAGAGGTCATGTCGGCATAGCCACAATGTTTACAATTACGGGAATGTCAATGTCCAACTATAGGATAATTAGGAACTAAGATCGGGAAGTGTGAGATCCTAATAATGACGTTTCTAAAGAGGAGTTAGAAGCTATGTATGGGTAGTGTAAGCTCCATATTGTTTGATTGTATAGTTTGATTTAAATTCTAAAAGCGCATTCAAAGGTTTGTTTTAAATAACTATGAAAAGTAATTCTAGCATAAATAAAGACAAATGTGTTTTAATCTTTTAATTAGCTAAATTCATTCCCGATTAATTATCCAAAATAAAATGAACAATCTAATCAATTTTTTCAAAAGGAAATGAACTAAAGAAATTCAAATGAAAAAAATCTAACATGTACCTTTCACTTATTTAATTAAAATAAAGCTAATCTACGTACATAGACAAAAGTGATTAAAATAAAACAATCTACTTAACACTAAAATAGATTAAACAAGGAATATTCGGATGTGGCTATTCCTATGTTGCATATTTTAAAATTTAATCAAACTTAAATAAAGATGTTTTCCAATTTGTAGTTATGGATTTTCCATTTTTTCTAGTTATCTTACCTCATGACACGTAAGATTTTTCAATCTTATTTCCTTGTAGATCCACAAGGATAAGCAGGACTATTTTTTTATTGGGAATTTTTTTGTGCACGTGAAATTTAATCAATTAAGAAAATGAAAGCTACATGTATTCTAAAATGAAGAAATAAAGAAATTATGTACAAAAGAACTTCCTCTAAATCCTTTCCCAAGAAAATCCACAGGGTAAGCTAAGTAGGAAATATCATAAGAAGCTACTTACATGAAATAAATAACTTGCAAATTCTACTTTTTTAAAACAAGCTATTAATTTAACAACAAATTTAATTCTACATTAAATTTTTTTAAAGGAAATTAAGTAACATCCCCAACGGTTATCATTGAATTGAGACCATTCTCAAGCATTTTTATGCTTCTCTTTATCCCCTCAACTAATTTTTCAGGATGAGTCCAATTGGTCTAGGGAGAAGTGTTGGTTGTAGAAGAAAATCAAGAAAACATGAAGAATGATGGAGTAAACTAGTTGTAGGTAGATTGGTAACAAATGAAACCAGAAGAGAGAAATTGAAAATACTAAGTTATTTGTGTAATTTCTCAAAATATTTTAGCATAGTAATAGTGCAATGAAAATAAATAATCTCCAACTAATTATTCAAGAAAAAGATTGGTTTTTATAGAAGACCAAAAGGGAAGAAGTCCATCACACTTGCAAATCAAGAAATGCCACATCATCCTAGGAAGGGGCAGTCAACATTATAACAATATTAAGGAAGAGGAATTTCATATGCATCTAACAAGCTTAGAATCGTGGGGAATGGTTGAGAAATGCAAGAAAGATATTGGGAATCTTGTAACATGCAAATAAAACTTGTAGTTAGAGTCTTAGATAAAATCACACGGAAACGTCACCACACGAGACCAACGGTTATATAACCTCGGTAGAGGTTGTGTAACCGCCATTCTATGCTTGACCGGTGGTTATGTAACTTAAGGGAAAAACATTAAGGAAAAGGTTTGAAAATAATTCGTGAAAGCAAGAAAAGCTAAGGAATTGAAAAGTAAAGAAGAATAAGCTACATATGCATGTTGTAAAAAAGAAATTAGACCTAGACCTCATCACTTGTTTTGGAAACAAAATTTATCATCATAGGGTATTTTTACCATTCCACCAATGTAGCACCGTGGAATTTTGGGTTTGTACATATTGCCCCCTTAGATAATATTTTATCCACGAATGGGCATAACACATAGTTTCTGATTATGGTGCTCCCGGATGGGAAAGATAGAAGTTATACCTTATTCGTCTATTTGTTAAAATCATGCCAATCCAAGTTTCCCACCATTTTCAAGAGAAAACGGGAATCAAGTGTAGATATAAAATGTAATTGAAAAAAAAAATTGAACTTAAAACGATAAAAGTACTTACCATATCAACGGAGATAAGAAATATACTTTAGCCAATGCTCCAGCCTACATACATACACACTCAAAATGACATTAGAAAACACTATATATAGAAATTTTTAACATTTATATAAATCATTTATGCTTACCCACTTAGTGATTGTTTGAGCTCTGGATTACCTATGACCATTTAGCATGAGAGTATAATCGATTCACGAGCACTTCAAGACGATGGCAAAGCAAGTAACCAACAACAATGACAAGAGGTTCACGACCAAGTTAGTTACTAGCATCTGTTCATTTTTTCCCTAAAATGTAGGAATTAATCACAACTAGCTATAGGGGTAATTTTTAATGATTTGATAGATAAAATCATCACAAGGTGGCGCGTTTTACTATATACAATTTATTTGAGTTAATTTAATGCATTTTTATAAAAAATTGAGTTTTTAACTTTTAGGTCATTATCCGAGATTTTTAGGAAATGTCGTCATGGTGGTTATGTAACCACCACTCTGCGTAGAGTGGCGGCTACGTAATCCACCGTGGAGGTTGCACAACCACCACTCTAGTATGAGTATAGAATCTTTTTGGTTTTTACCTACATTTATGTTGTTTTGGTAAGCTTTTTATATATCGATGAGGTTTTAACTTACTCATCTCTTATTGTTTAAGAACGTAGGCAAGTTATCTTACATGGAGTAAAGATCTCGAGTAGGATTCACCCTAGATTTTGGAGAGGTTGACCCAAGAAGAGAGGGACTTATTTGGGAATGCTAGTAGTTAGAGGATTTTACTTGACATGAATCATTGCACCTATGAGTCTCTTACTTTGTGACTTATTAAGATATTGGGATGTAAACAAGAACAATTTCTAACCACGTTGAGTCGAGGTGAGTGGAACATCACCTTGGAGGATGTCTAGTGGATTGTTGGAGTTCTTGTCACGGCAAGAAGCTAGCGCTAGAAAGTATTGGCTTGATAGCTAAGGCTCACAGTTTGGTTTCTTACCCGGGAGATGCACAAGAACCCGATATTAATGCCAAATAGGGTGTTAGATTTATTTTAGTTGACATCACACCTATCCCTACTCTATGTAATCCCATAATAGGTATCTTGGCCTCACGTTTGATCGGAGCAAGGGCGAAACATGTTCCTATATTGTTGGGCTCCCATTGTTCGCAGAGCATTGAGATGTATGGAAAATTTTATTCTTGGGGAGTGGAAATTATTGGTACTACCTATCATGAACTCTACTGGGGTTGTCGGACGAAGGGCTAATTCCTTCAACCATCCCACACTAGTTATGTTTTGGGTGTATGAGAGGATGATCCCCTACCAAATATGAATCAAGATAGTAGATCCTACAGTGATGAGAGTAGCCGGATGGGTGGATATGGATCCACTTAGGGCCCCTCCACAATTAGTTTCTACATTGAATTCAACAAATATCATATCCCAGCCATATCAAGATATAATAGGTCATTAGGGTGAGGAGGTGACTATGCTGATCGCTTACGCCATGAAAGTTCATTTTCTTGACCAAAGTAGTAGAGTAGAGACCAACCCAATACTCCAAGTGCCTCGATAGTTCGGGCACCCTTATTTTGATTCTCTTCCAGTCATTCCTACTGTATATATAGGTATACAAGAGTTGATATCTTACACGAAGATAAGACTACCGTGGACAATTGCTACACCTAGAGTCCCGATTGGCACATGCCATGGGATGCATCGGATCTAGTTATTGATTCAATAGTTATACAACAAAAGATACTATAGATTGGTATAGACCCCATGCGGAGCGAGGAGGAGGAGGTTGAGACAAGTTTAGACTTCGGGGGGAGAGAGACTCCAAGTGGTAAGCCACCGTGGAGGCCTTAATAGTTGTTAGAGATGATGGGGACGTGGAAGAGGATACGTATGAGGAATCATTACATCTAACATGTCAGGAGGAGGTTAGAGTTGAGGAGGATCATGTGCCAACTCGTATCTTTGGCACCACCATTCATCTAAGTGAGTGAAACACTCTTTTCCCTACATTTACTCCCTAGATTAGATGTTATCAAGTCATTTCTATTATTTTTTTAAAAAAATTCTAACTCATTGTTACTCACTTATACTTCTCAACCACATCTAATGGATCTTGAGACCTTATTCGATGCACGAACCTATATATGGTCACGATCCCTACGGGAAGACTCGAGATGCACTACTTACATCGACTCTTGACACACAAGACTAGTCAGCCATCACACTAACGTCTTTGCACCAACCTGGCATGTCACATAAGATTTGACTCGATTGAGGAGTGAGATTGTTGTACATGAGGACCGACATATGGTGACAAGGATAATCACGTAGCAGAGCTACTACTACTTGTCACTCACATAAGTAGTCACATGGTCATTCTCATAGATATATTCATGGAGGATCTCATGCTACAAAAAAATTGACCTCACCATAGTATTTGCAGTTGGAGCCCTTATTGTGCCCCTTCATAGGGATCCAGGAGGGAGTTATATGCATAGAGCCTCTATTTGTTTGAGGAATATTTTGACACATATATCTATTTTTTTTATTTTGGGCTCATCATTGAGCATTTTTTACCACACTTACTCGTAGTGTGAAAAATTTGTATACAATAAACTTGATATTATATTCACCTATGTACATTTTTTTGGTTCAACATTGCTTATAAGATTTGAACTTTTTGTATTTTGTTTCATATGTGTATTTTTTATATGGTTTGGAATTTTTGGTGTTTTTTATGTTTTAAAATGTATGCTATGGATGATTATGCAATGTGGTAAAAAATATGATTTTGTATGATAATTCATATGACAATGAACTATAACCTAGATACTTTTTTTCTCAATTAATATTTAAAATTTATATTTTATTGGAAAAATGTGATGAATGTGGCATAATAAAATATGATCTCACTTCATTCTTAACTCCACACAACTAGTAAGATGTGAGGGGTCATCACCAAGAGCCAAGAAGGATGTGAGTTATATGACTTGAAGAATGAAGATGATGACGAAGAGAAAATACTTTGACAAAGATTCATTTAGAAACCTATAACCCAACCCTAAACAAGGTAAACTAGCCATTTTAGAATGCAATTTGTTTCCATGTTTTATTAGAATTATATTCATGGATGGTCCATTGATTGATAAAATCTAGTTTTTAGGAGTGATTCTCTTCTAACATACACATCTAATTCATTTTCATGGGTACTTTTAGAAGAAATTTTTATTCACTTGTTCATTTTCAACTTGTGATTTATTTTGTGACCCCTACATCTTACTCCATGCTACTAGTAATAAGCATAGGCTCAGCACCAAGGATAATACATAGGTGAGTAATGGCACTCCCCTCCTTTTTCAAACTCATGTTACCAATAAGAAGCATGGGATCATCACCGAAGGTTGGTAGGGATGAGGAGTATAGTTATTTGTAATGAAATAATTTTGTGTATATTGTTTATTTATCTTTTTTAATTAGGTTTTGATTGTGCTTTTAGCAGGGAAGTTTTTCCCCTAGCCTCAACTCCGCATAACCAATAGGATGTGAGGGTTCACCACCAAAGGTTGAGATAGGTGAACAAATATTCTAGGTGAAATGTTTAGAATGTTTCTGTCATAGAGAGAACTATGTTTTAGGGGAAGATTTATCATCAAGAATCTTCTAGAGAAACTATGGGAAAGAAACACTTGAATTGGAAGAAACCATGAAGAGAACTAAGTACACAATCCCTTGTAGAATCATTGTCTAAGTTTTGTCTCAAGAACTGAAATGATGAAATACATTGGATAATTTGAGAACGCATGCAATGAAAATTGAAGAGGTATGATTAATGTATTTGCAAATGTTTGAAAATTTAAAATCATTTGAAAATTAAGTTTCCATTTTACAATTTCATAAGGTGATAATGTGAATGACAAAGCGGTATGAATGAAATAATGTACAATGTTGAAATACAAGTGGCTATATATAGAAATGTTTAAGATGAAGTTAGTTGAAAGATATCAAACTCCTCACCTCCCAAGGTACACAAATGATACTGAGGATTCTTGAATGTTTCCTTTTCTTGACAAGGGCCTGCTACCTTGGGTTTAAACTTACAACCCTTTCTTACTATTGTATTTAGTTGAGGATCCATTTTTGTGCATGCCTCTCCATTTGTACAAGGCCTTTATTAATCTCTTTACCATGTTCTTGACATATCATATTCATGTGATTGTGATGGAATTTTTAAATTTGTTCCCTACATAGGGAGTAATGATCGCATTTGACATTTATCGTACTATGGATTGTGCCATATACATACAATTTTATTTTTTTGGCATGTTTAGAACTAGACCAAAGTTTAGAATGGAAGAAATCCTAGAGATTGTTTTTGTGGACATCATTTCATTTCAAAATCCTCTTCGTATACTACTATTTCTATCATGTTTATGTCTAGACCAAGATCATCACCTGGAAGAGAGGTTAGACAAAGAGCATTCCTAATGCCCAATGAATTGAAGAGGAGAATTATTTTCTCGTCACTCTCTAAGAGCTTCAGAATATTTTTTGTGGTTTTAGTGCACAAAGTTTCCACAAATACCACTTTACCCCTATCAATTTTCACCACTTCAAATGTTTTTAGGTCATTGAATTTAACTTTCAGAACATTCTAGGTGTTCGTGACATTTTATTTTGATAGAATCGGGTTGTTTAATTGGTTCATAGGGATATCATACTATGAATGAACCCCTAGTTTATTTTTTAGATTCTCCAGATGTATATCAAATGGCTTATGATCCCCTTGAGCAATAAATACCTTTCCCAAATAGAGGAATCTAACCACTTGAAACAAAGTGGAATGAATAACCTTCATCTAGTTAGTCCATGGTCTACCAAGGATCATGTTATAATTTGTTTCCTTGTCAATGATGTAGAAATTAGTTAAAATAGATTTCATTCGAGGGAGATATGAAGAACTATGGTTCAAATTGATGTTTCCTTAAGATTTTCATACCGTAGCAATGGGTTTCTCATAGAAGAGAAATTAGTCTCTCCATATCTCGATTCGACAAGAAAGAGAAGGGAACCACATTCATAACAACCCCATCATCGATCATAGCTCTCTTGATGAAATTTTTAAAAACCTAGACTTAAATACAAATAAGGATCTCCTCTTTAGGATATTTCAGCATCAGATGACATCTTTCTTATATCAAAGACAAACCCAAAGCATCCTTGTCACTCTATCCCAGAGGATGTATGTCGAATTCGATATGATTAATATTGTGAGTATAGGAGAATAATCATGTAAGATAGAATGGGTTAGAAGATGTTCTCAAACATACTCCTTTGTCTCGAGTTGTTGCGTTGATTTCTAGTTCAATCTCTAACTTGACTAATCCCAAAATATTTGTATTATGTTTTGAGCCAAGGTTAGAGCAACTTGAGATTTATCATAAGTTGAGGCCTCATGATCATTTTTCACAACAAGAGTACCCTTGTTTATGTTTTTTGAATATACTTTAACATCTTTAGGATGTTTAGGGAATAGGTTGTGATACATACCTAGATTTTCATTTTGAGGTGCAACGGGTCTTGTATAACCTAGTTATGAGGTTCCTTCAAGATTGTCTAAGAACATGTCCATAAGGAATTTCCTTTGATTCTCAAGGATTCTTTGTATGAACTTGTTTCAATCCCTAAAATTAATAACTTCATGACCAATAATGCGATGAAAACAACAAAAAAAATGGGGTCATTTTGGCGAGAAAATTTGTCGGGTGGACAAACTTTTGGATTTCTTTCTAACTCTCTTGGAATCTAAGGCCCTCCACTTAAGAGACAGGTTGTCATAAATGCATGTGTGAGTAAAGGTGGATTTTCCTAGTGGCCTTGTGGTCGGGGATCTAGCAGGGGCACTCCACCGACTCTGGGAAAGATAGTATTTTATCGCTAGAGATGAATTTGTTTGTAAACTGGGAAAGGGAGATAGAAATGAGATAGGAGAACTAATGTTGCGGGTAGAAAATCAGATTCCTGCACACACTAGTTAGAAATTTCAACACATACATTTATGAGAAGAAACAACTCTATAAATAGCAATAAGACTGATTAGAATTTATGAGCACAAAGTATCAATAAATACCTCAGTCAAAAAGGATAGAAAATCCTTCTTCTTGTATTGATTGCTTAAACAAAAGTTGTACATAATGTGGGAATGGAGGAAAACTTGTGGGGGATGGAAGAAAATGGCTATCTCCTTTGTTCTCTCAAAGTACAATACACTCTTGAGTTTACAAAATAAATCACCAACCCTTTGAAATGGGAATGGATTTACAATTTATAGAATGAGATATGATTCTTCATCTACCCCCCAATGCCTTTTCATATGTCCTCGCATAACATAAAACTTTTCAACTTCCTAGGAAACTTTTAAGTCCCTTTTTATAACATAAAGGTGACTTATTACATTAGGAACATTAATACATATGAAAAAGTGTAACCCCAATGAAAAATTAGATCACTGAGAAGAGAGAGAAATTTGGGGGAAGAGGAGAGAGAAAGAGTGAGAGAAGAAGAAGATATGTTATTCCCGATGAAGTCCATTGATCCTCATTGATGGAAATCTCAATGCGATGAAACTTTGAATCTTCAAACTTTGTGTAAAACTCCTTCCAATTGGCTCACAGATGCTTTGGAATGAGTGTTTAAAAACACTTTTGAATGGTTCTGTCAATGAACGTAACTTCCACCCTGCACAACGTACTCTTGCAACATGAGCCATAAAGTGAATGATGGGAGATACAATTGAACTTTTGATGAATCTTGAATTCCCTATGAGTAATTCCCATGGATGATCCCAAATGATGGTATTGACCTGAATGACCATCCCTCTATGTCCCATTATTCCAAAATTGCCCCTTGAGTATGAATTACCATTGATAGCGAGTACCCACATGGGAGACTTACTATTTATAGTAAAAGGTGATTCTTGCTTCTTTGACCATCTTGATGTGATGAAGTTATTCATTCAATCCTATGCACACTACCTTCACCTCGGCCACTTCTTGGGTTGACTTACTATTTTTAGTAAGCACCCATATAGAGAGCTTACTATTTTTAGTAAGTGGTCATTTTCACTATTTTATGCTTCAGACAATCATTTTGGCTTCCCGGTGATCTTCAGTGCACACTGCCTTTGCCATAGCCACTTTTGATGACGACTTTCCAAACATAGCAAGTTTGTATAGGAAAACTTACTATTTTTAGAAAATGGACTTCCATTGCTTGGTTTACAATGAGAACCTATTTTTCCAGACTCGACTCGTCATCGCAGTCATGTCCTCCGAATTTCACTTGATTTCGACTATTAGAATGCTTGGAAATAAAATTAAAAAAATTCACCTGGCAGTGCCTTCGAGCACGGAGCTGAGATGGCGGCCATTAATGGAGCTCAAAAATTTTAGGTCTAGTTTTTGTCTCCATTTGCAACGAAGACAACTCCATTTTGATAGGTTTTCCATTTGGAGTTCATGTGCAAGTTTTTATCTTGTTTCCATTACCGGATTGATGGGAAATTCGAAAAATGTGAGCCGGTGCATGAAATGGGGATTTTTGGATCAAAAATTTTAGGGAACCATTCGACCTCCCATTTGTTGTATCTTGATTGTCTTGAAAAATGTGGAAGTCTGCAAAAGATGGCACCTCAATCTGATTTTTATTTTGCAAGATATGAGAATTTTTCAATTAGATGATTATGTGGTTATTTAGCGATTTTTATTTTATTTTTCTTCATTTCTCTGTAATTTCTCATTTTTGACCCATTTTTTCTGATACCTATGAATTTTCATGGAGTGGATGGTTTTTTTGGCCATGGCGGAGCTTGTTCGGGGCAACAATGGTGGACCAGGTGTCTTGACAATCATGAGCAAATCCATGACAAGGTATGAAGCTGTGAAGAAGAAATTGGTGGGAAAATGGCTAAGTGCCATAATTAAATTATTCAAAAAGAATGTGTAGCAACATTAAGCGAGCAAGGTGATGACATGTGGTGGAGATTTGATGGTTGAGAATGGAGGCCCAACAAGTACCCGAGGGCTAGAAATTGTCTCTTAAATGGGTGACATGAGTGAAAAGGAGTCTCCTTAGAATATGGGCACATTTTTCCATGTTTTATGTCCCTCACCTCAATGAGGCATGAGGGACATCAAATTCCAAAGTGCTCCAGGTGATGACACGTGGAAATGATCCAATGGTTAAGGCTTTGAGCTCCAACAAGCACCTGGGGGCTGAACTGGTGATCATGGAGGTCATATGTGGGTCCAGAGGGATTCATGGGGGCTAGGAAAATTTTCCCAACCTTGATGTCCCTAACCTTGAGGGACACAAAATTTAGCCAAGCTCTTGGAGTTGAACCTTGAGGACAACATGTGACGATAATATCTTAAGCTCCCAATGGACTTTGTTGATGAAATGTTATATCATCTTTACTAGAAATGGCCTTCTAAACCAAATGGTGGGGATTTCAGGTCTTGATTTATCCATTTTATCCATGAAAAAGTATATTTTTTATCTGATACTCCACCTATACATGAGAAAACCTACATTCAAAATGATTACGCCAAAGTGTTGTGAAAAAAATAATTTCACTATCTTGTAGGACTTCGAATTCCCTTTCCGACTATGTTTTTCTTTTCTCTTAACTCTATCTATAGATCTCATAATCACCTTCGGAAGTTTAGCGATTGTTTTGACATGTGCCTTTGCCTAGGCATGTGAACCCTAATTTTGGTGAAACTACCCAAACATTTCCAAGTCCTACCATAATCTTCCTAAATCACTTATGTGATGTCCCAAAGAATTTGAATTTCCTCCACCTCTATTTTGGATTTTTTTTTTTCTCCATGGGGTTGCTCTAGTCCTAGGAAGGTCGGTTATAGCCATTCTAACAATGGCCTGAAGCTTGCAATTTTTAATGAACTCCTAAAATCACCTAGGGGGGTTGATTTGACTTTCCTAAATCACCTAGGGGAATGATTTAACACCAATTAGAAGGTGTTGATGCGTAATCATAGCACCCCTGAATGTATGCAACTTGATGGGTTGAAATTATTAGTGTGATTGCATAACATGGAGCTTTTCCCAAAGTGTGGGACTTTTCAATTGGGAAAGGTCTCCGGATGAAGGTCGATTCATATTTCTTTGTTCTAATGAATACATTCAAATTGTAGAGGATCTGCTCTATAACCTACTCTAACTTGCTAAGGAGACATGGTTAAGAATATGCAAGAAAATAAACCTAAACTAACAGAGGTGATACACCAAAAGGAATGGTGAACACCTACTTTTCCATTAAACAAACACCATTAAAATGTAATACAACCACCATCCATAGATAAGTAGGATTGTAATGAGATATCAAGAAGATACAATGAACATAAGAAAGGGTTGAAAATCAGCTGCAAACCTTTATTATTGCCCCAAAGATTTGATACAGTGCATTATAATGGCCAAGAGGCAAGATTGCATTTTCAGTTTCTATGGGAGGTTTGAACTCCACAAGATCAATTATAGACAAGAGAAGAAGGGAGGGTGCAAATCTAAAAATGTCCAACCCTTGAAAAATGCCCCTCCTTATAATATATAGGAAGAATGAGAGAAAAAAGAGAGAATAATTTGAATTCTTGCTCCAACCACCCTAAAATGCATTGAATTTTCCTACAACAATGATGGGTTCTACTATAAAACCCATGCCTCCATTTACTCTTCCTTGTTGGGAAAGAAAGGAAACCCATACCTTCATTATTGTGGTAGGTGAGAAACTTGGGACACTCTCAAAAATGGTGGCCTATATTTCTTTATTTTGAATAACTCAATCCCACTAATTTAAAGATAACCAATCATAGTTACGTAGAGGAGACTATAAGCTTTCCAAAAAGTCCTTTCTTGGGAAAATCCAAACTACCAGTTAGAATTTATGGCCATCTAAAGGTCATGGTGTCATTCTGTAAAAATGTGATTTTCATCTTCCTTTTTGGAGTATAAAATGCATGTAATCAGTTGAAAGTCTGAAATTCAAAATTTCTGACATTTTGGTTTCGAAAGTTGGAGTTACTTGTTCATCAAAAATTGGCCCGAGAGTTCGAAACTCAAACACGAAATTCTAAAACTCTGAAACCCAAAAGTTTGAAATTTTTACAGCGTTGATCCCAAAACCAAGTTGACTTCAGAAAACCGAGCCCTTTTGAAATTTCGGACTTTTGGGATTTCAGACATTTTTACTCACTTCTCCGGTTTGTTTCAAGACTCAGAATCTCTGGATTCCACATCTCTGAAACTTGAAAATCTGAAATTTCAGACTTTTGGGATTTTAGACATTTTGGTTTTGAAAAATTTTCACTTTTCATCCCTTCGCACCCACCAAAATCTATGAAACCCGAAAGTCTAAAATTTTGAACTTTAATTTTGAATTTGTGCTTTTTGATCACTTTTTTCTAACTGGCCATTCTCTTTCTTTGAAACCCTGAAACGAAAGTCTAAAATTTTAGACTTTCGGAATTTCATATTTTGATTTTTCCTCTTTTGGACATTTTTCAAAAATTTCCTTCCTTGTCTCTGAAATTCTGAAAATGCAATGTTTGAAAAATTTGATCCTTTCTCCATTCTTCCACTTGAGCTCTGATCTCCTTCGATGTTCCCTTGGCCATTCATTTTTCGACCTTGCATTTCCATTGTCGAGCCTGCCTACAACCTGATTTTAAAATTGAAATGTGAGCTCACATGACTGAACCAACCTCTCCATTTCCTCTGTGTAAGGTCATGTTTGATAAAAAATTTCTCGAGGGGAAAAATTGGATAACCGATCTTTCATTAGTAAAAAACGTCGACAAAGACGTGTAGGTGCACTATTACGTGGTGAAGATTGTAATTTTATATAAATTTTCATTTTCTCATCTAATGATGATACTTCGCTCATATCTTTTTTCAAAGATTGACGAAGGAAATTATATTTCCTTTCCAATCTTTGTTTCTTTTTCTCTCTTTCAATGAGACTTTTTCTTGCCATAATTATTCAGTCAATTTTTATCGAGGAATCAAAATAAAATAAAATATAGATCAAATTTTAGATGGATAAGTATTACGTGTATTATTCCTTATTTTAAATACAGAGAGATTAGATTTATAATCTATATATCTCCTCAAATTTAAAAGAATTAACCAAATTTGCCTGATGTAGAGGCAATTAAGAAAGCTGCATAGGTAAATATATAACCTACGGAAAAGTGAGCTAATCCAACTAATCGTGCTTGAACGATGGCTACTCCCCTTAACTTAAATAGTACGCAATTTGTTATGAATCGTCGATCCAAATGGCTCTAGATACAACCCATAACATCGTCTAGAAAGAGAAGAATTTTTTTCTCTTGTATCCTTTCTTTTGGTTCACTAGGATTTTTATTGGTCGGAATTTCAAGTTCCTACACTTTCCTTTAATTATGAAAGTATCTACTTGTTCCTATTCTTTCTATATTGGGTATTCAATAAAAAATTATATTTTATTGATTAGATGGGTCGTGTATACAAGAAACCTATCAATAAATAGGAACATATTCCCCGTGTGATGGAAGAAGGCTCACGAGGCGTAAACTTCTTTTCTCATAGAATAAGGAAACTACCAAGTGGAGTGTTATAGGGTTATTTCTATCTAGAAATGGAGATGAATTCTCCCAAAAAAATATAGATGAGGGGCGATGTAAACAAGTCTCTATAGAGTGTTGGATAGAATCGGAAAAATAAAACTTGGTTACATAGAGATATCCGAGTTGGTAGAGGTGTTCCATATCCTCATTGTCAAGACATATCTAGTGGGTCGGGAGACACCAAGACATAAGTTCGATCCAATCGTAGTTTGCGGTCGTAGAGGTACCGAGGGTTGTGGATTCTCCATTTCCAATGAACTTTATTTTCTAGTGCAGATTTTCTAAGTCTTGGGATGCCCCCGCATCAAACATCCAGGTATTTAAAACCTAATTTTAAATCTAGTATCAACATTGTTATTTTCTTTCTTTATTTTAATTTTGAGTATTATGAAATTTGGAATGATTGAATACTTTTGTCCTCATTCATTTTAAAACAAAACACTTGTTCATTTGATATTAATAATAAAAAATCAAATTTTGTTGAAATTGTTCTCGCAAGTATCCAAGCAATGAAAATTTATCTTATTTTTGTGAAGTTGACTATAGTTTCTTCATTTCAAAAACTATGAACTATTATATTTTTCTACACATCACTAGAGAGGATTTTTTCATATTTTGGCCTATTGTTGCAAGCCAATAACTATTGCAGCGACCTTAAATTCCATATCCAAGCAATGAGATACCCAAATATTTTGCATTGTATGTATTACGTACCTTTCACCAATTTAGGCTAAGTTTTAAATGCACCTAACGTTCAACATTTTCCTCTACTTCATAGATGTTAATTCATTATCCCTAAATACCTTCCATTTTTCTAAATCCTTCGTGATATATATTTTTTTATTCCCTTTCGATTCTTTGTTTTGCATTTATTTTTAACTTTTGTAGATGTCAAGTAAAGTCAAATTATAAATAACACTTGACAAACTTTGACTTTAATTGACATCTACAAAGTTAAAAATATCGCAAGTACCACCCCGTCCCGGACCATCGCAAGGAAAACTATAACCAAAATCTTTCTTATCAGGCATTAACTTGGAGCCACACACATCGATATATGGAAAATCAATGGATTCACCCCACTAAATCCCATATAGAGAAAGGGCCAATGAAACTAATTTAGATTCGTGGTTGGGAAAATCCATATATATACAATAGAAGGGGTGTCGAGGCCATGTATAGATATGGCACCCCACTCTATATATATTATAATTCTCGAAAGGACTTTTCTATCATCACAATAACCTTAAAGAACGAATCTTTTTTTCCTCCTACCAACTCGATTTTGTTACCCCAGCCAACAAACATGCGTGAGCCATCTCACGGATTATATATCCGGACAACTCAAAATCTCGATAGTTAGCTCTAGGGCTTCCAGTCGTCAAACAACGTCGACGAAGACGTGTAGGTGCACTATTACGTGGTGAAGATTGTAATTTTATATAAATTTTCATTTTCTCATCTAATGATGATACTTCGCTCATATCTTTTTTCAAAGATTGACGAAGGAAATTATATTTCCTTTCCAATCTTTGTTTCTTTTTCTCTCTTTCAATGAGACTTTTTCTTGCCATAATTATTCAGTCAATTTTTATCGAGGAATCAAAATAAAATAAAATATAGATCAAATTTTAGATGGATAAGTATTACGTGTATTATTCCTTATTTTAAATACAGAGAGATTAGATTTATAATCTATATATCTCCTCAAATTTAAAAGAATTAACCAAGTTTTCCGATGTATCTAGGCAATTAAGAAATTTACATAGCTAAATATATAACATATGGAAAAGTGAGCTAATCCAACTAGTTGTGTTTGAAAGAAGGATACTCCCTCAAATTAAATAGTACGCAATTTGTTATGAATCGTCGATCCAAATGGCTCTGGATAGAACCCATAACAGGGTCTAGAAAGATCATCAATTTTTTTTTTGCTTGTATCCTTTTTTTTGGTTCACTAGGATTTTTATTGGTCGGAATTTCAAGTTCCTACATTTTCCTTTAATTATGAAAGTATCTATTTGTTCCTATCCTTTCTATATTCAAAGTATTCAATAAAAATTTACATTTTATTGATTAGATGGGTCATGTAAACTTAAACTTATCAATAAATAGGAACATATTCCCAAAGATGAAGGAAGAAGGCTCACGAGGCGTAACTTCTTTTCTCGAGATAATAAGGAAACTACCAAGTTGGAGTGCGGTAGGGGTTATATCTATTTGGCAATGGAGATGAATAGTCCCACCAAGATATAGATGAGGGGCGACACAAAAATGACTCTATAGAGTGTCAAGTAGAATGGGAAAAATATAACGTGGTTAGATAGAGATATCTCGAGTTAGTAGAGGTGGTCCATATCATCATCGTCAAGACATATCTAGTGGGTCGGGAGACACCAATACACAAGTTCAATGCAATCGTGGTTCTGATCACGGTGGTATGTGAGGTTGTGCATTCTCCAGTTCTCGCGCACCGACTCTTCTAGTGCAAGATTGTCTAAGTCTCAGGATGCCCCCGCATCAAACATCCAGTGGTATTTTAAACCTAATTTTAATTCTAGTATCAACATTTTTATCGTCTTCCTTTATATTAATTTTGAGTATTATGAATTTTTGGATGATGAATACTTTCCTCCTCCTCATTCATTTCAAAACAAAACACTTATTCATTTGATATTAATCAAAATTTTCCAGTTAAAATTGTTCTCTAAAGTATCCGAGCATTGAAAATTTATCTTATTTTGTGAAATTGATTGTAGTTTCTTCATTCCACAAACTATGAACTATTACACTTTTCTACACATCACTTATGCATCGTTGAGAGGCTTTTCTTCATATTGTGGCTTACTGTTGCAAGCCAAGAACTATTACACCAAGCTTAAATTCCTTATCCAAGCGATGAGATACCCAAATATTCTGCATTGTATGTATTACGTACCTTCCGACCAATTTTGGCTAAGTTTTAAATGCACCTATCCTAGAACGTTTTCCTCTACTTCATAGATGTTAATTCATTATCCCTAAATACCTTCCATTTTTATAAATCCTTCGTGATATTTTTGTCTTTTATTCCCTTTCCATTCTTCGTTTTGTATTTATTTTAAACTCGTAGATGTTGTAAAGTCAAGTCAAAGTTGTCAAGTGTTATTTATAATTTGAATTTTTTTGGACTTCGCATTCTACACTTTCATGTATTTTGTATTGAACAATTCACACTTTACATCCTTTATGTTGTGAATTGCACACTTTCCAAACACTTTAAATTATGTTTTTTTAGTATTGTTTCACGTCGGGGTATACTATTATTTTTGTGAAATCCTTCCAAAGGTATTTATAACTTTCTAAGGCCAATATTACAGTGTAGGCATTTATAACCAGTTTATGGATCCCAGTACAATATTACAGTGTAGGCATTTTCTAGTGCAGACAACAGTAGTGTTACATCCACCCACAAATCATTGTTTTTATGAGAAGTAGTTATTGTAAGCTACACCATTTTGTTTACACCCACGTTGTTCTTCTCATGCTGCAATACCTATATTGTGTTTTTAATGAAACTGTTCTTTTTACTTTCTAATATTTTAGTGAGTCACGTGTGACCATTTTGGTTGCATTCTAGTGCAAAATTTCCTTCAATACATTATTTTACTTGTTTTTAATATACCTACAAATCTTATCTCTATTTCATTGCATCTTCCATGCCTCCATGTATTCAAACATTTTTCCTCTTTCGAACATTTTTTGGTAACTAACAGTTAACTTATACCTTTATTCACTCCCACAACATAGAAACTTTTTGATATTCTTCTTAATTTTTCTCGTAACTCCAATGGTTTCAAAAAATAGTTTCTCCCCAATTCCTTGCCAGTGGATAGTATCATGGACACTCACCACCATAGGATCCATATATAACTCAAAGTAAGAATTTAATTCTTGATCTAGGATCTCACGTTTTCAATGTCAAGGAATAATCTTTCACTTTTTCCTCAAACACATCTTGAATTAATTGTCTATTATTATTAGAGAATGGAAACCAATCTAGGAACCTTTGAATATTTTTGGACCCGTACTACTATACGTTCAATCATTTCTCCTTCTCTCTATTCTATTAACATATAAACTTGCAATTGTAATTTGTAACTTAATATCGTTATTCTGATTTGTTATTTACTATATATGCCCCGCTCTTTTTTAGTTCACTTTCCTACTGTTTTATATTTAATAAATATGTGTGTGGACTATAGTTTCATTTGTTCAATATAATATATTATTTCAAAATATGGAAGGAAGAAGATATTTGTTTCTCTCATGGTGCATCTCCTTTCCCTTTATACTTTTTCTCATTCTCCCTTTTCCCATGTAGTGTTAGAGTGGGTAGATTAGTGATAACATTGGCAGTAAAAATAGATGAGAAAGCACTCTTTTGAAGTTTTGCATCACTAAAAATGTCCAACACTTGTGAAAAATACCATTTTGTGTTGATAGTAAAATTGGTTGACACATTAGACACATTCATCCTCAAACTATTTCTTTAGTTCATATTTTGATCATTGATTTAATATAATTTGTATAAAACATTATTTCAAAGAAACTATTGTAAAAATGGATATTCAAGTAATAAAACACAATAATGTCCAAGCAATAAACCTTCAAAGATGTAAATCCCTAAGCAAATGAGTGACGAAAATGACTTACCCGATCTCGAAGTGATTGAGACCTGCCCGAGTATTGATCCGCTAGAAACAATGTAAAAAAGGCTCGTTGAGGGTTTGAGAACTCAAGAATATGCAAGAGAAAAGAATCCGGGGACGACATGATTGCCTCAGGATTAGTGATTGGTTTGGCTTCATATGTCTGCTTAGATGCTCAATTATTGACTTTTTCTAGGTGGGAAGGTCTTCGCTCCAATATTTTATTTGTCACTCGAGCTTCGTACTAGGTTTTGATCACACTCGTAACTCCGAAAAACAAATTTCTACCTACACATGTCCATAAACCACATCAAATCTAATAAAAAGATGTAGAATTTGAAGTCAGACTAACCCTAGTGGTCACCCAAAGAGTGAACTTACGACCGAGTGTTTCACTACATATTAGACTACATATAGTTATGTGTGTGTATCCATGCCCTAGGTTGCCCTTGTGAAATTTTCTTGATGATAGCGATCTAGATATAGATTGTAACCGAGTATGTAGGATGTGTGTGATAAAATCGAATGATTTCCCCTCCTATTTTGTGTGTGCAGACCAATGCAGCCCTTGTCCCTTGTATGGACATGCTAGATGTATTCCTTACATAGTGGTTTTTGGCTTTGTGCAAGCTTAGGTGATGATAAATAATTCTTATAGTGTTTGCCCCTTTATTTGAGAGGAGAAACTAAGTGTATATATGATTGATGTGGTAAAATTAGCAAAGAACTTGACAAGATCATAACTTGTACTCCGGGTGTCCGATTCGGTCCGTTTTATTTTTTAAACCACTTGTTTCGATGAGACGAATGCACCGGTCATCCTACCTTGTTGTTTGGAGCATGTTTTAGCACATTTTCAGGCTTGAATTCCACCATCTGAGGGCCAAAAATTAGGATTAATTTTTTAATTCAATTTTATCCTATTTTAGGGCATTAGTTAATGTTATTCTCTTAGATGCATTGTGAGTTGGAAAGTTGGAAATTCCTATAATTTAGGCATGTAGAAGATGCATGGAAATTTTTGTGCTTGTACGAATAAGCATGTGAACTTACTAAGAATAACAAGTTCTAGTAAATTGCTAAAAATAGTAATTTCCACCACATAGAGTAGATGTAGTCAAAGTTAGTTAGAGTTTTCTTGGAAACTCAAGTTGGGAGTTGTTTTCCTATTTAGGAAATATTATAATTCATGATTCAATAATGAATAAGGAGATCTATTTTCTTTTGGAGTTCAAATTATTTGTAGTATATTGAGTGTGTTCATATTTTGGCTACATTATCTGGTATCAGAGCAAGTTTGAATCTTGGAAAAAAATGGCAAGAAGAGGAAGAGGAAGAGGAGGCGGTATTACCTAGATGAATAGAAACATGCAGGATCGAAGAGAAAGTTGTTTTGCTTGCTACAATGATAACCCAAAGAGGAAATCAAGGTGGAGATGACACTTATAAAGAAGAATTTTGTGAAGAGGAGGAGACGCGAGCGTTACCCTTAGCTTTTGAATAAATAATGCTTCGAGCATTAGAAGGAGAGAATGATGGGATAAGAGTTGATTTTTAGAGTATTGACGTAGTCTAAAACTAGAGGAGGTAATAGACTTGTTGACTAACATGGGAAAAAAATTTCTAGTACAATGCTATGTAAAAGGAAAAGAAGGTAAAATTTGCATGCACAAAATGAAAATTTCATGCTATGTTATGGTGGGATCACCTACAAAAAGAGTGATCAAGAAATGGGAATGAAAGAATTAGGACCTGGAGTAAGATGGAGAAGAAGCTAAAAGACAAATTTCTCCCTTTGGATTATACACAAACCATTTTCAGGATGTTTCAAAATCTTAAACAGAAGTTACAATCCATGCAAGAATACATAGATGAGTTCTACATGTTGTCCATTCATGTAGAACATGAAGAAACTGAGGAACAAATGGTTGTAAGGTATGTAAATGGATTAAAATTTTCTATTCAAGATGAAATAAACATGCACAGGATTAAGAGCATGGAGGATGCCTATCATCTAGCCTTAAAGGCTGAAGAAAAACAATATCTTCAAAGTTTTAGGAGATCACCTAGGATGAATAGGGGAGCCTCATCCTCCTTTCGAGGATGAGATGGTTTCAGTCAAGGTAGGGGAAAACTACCTCATGGAGTGGAAAAGTAAGAATATACAAGACAAGATTCCCCAAATCAGCAAAGAGGTAGAGGATTTCCTAGGGGCAGAGGATATGCTGGTGGTAGAGGATGGGAGGCTCCACAAAGACCATTTGTTTGTTACAGATATGGTGAAGAGGGGCATAGGGATTTTGAATGCATGTATTAGTAAAAAAATAACAATAGACAAGTAGACTCTCCAAGGGTAAATCTTGTTGACGCTGAACAAGAAGAAGATGAATAACACCTACAAATTCCACCAGATGTGGAGAAACCTTATGATCAAAAGGATGATGATTTCTCGAAGAAATAATATCAAAGGGGATGCATGGTTGCATACAAATATCTTCAAAACAAGATACACTTTAGGAGGAAAGGTATGGAATGTTATTATTCAAGGTGGTAGTTGTGAGAACATGGTTTCAAATTAGATGGTTGAGAAACTAGGTCTATATTCTAAGAAGAATCCTAACCCTTACTTGTATTGCATGGTTTAAGAAGGGTAATAAAGTTACTATTAATAAGAGATGTTTAATAATTTTTTCTATTGGGAAAGTTATAAGCATGAGATTTCGTGTGATTTTATTCCTATAAATGCATGTCATATCTTTGTTAGGAAGACCATGGTAATTTGATAGGAAATTTATTCATGGCGAGGGAAAGAAAAATTATACTTTCTGCAAGGATGGCACAAAAAACAAAATTATACCTCTTAAGGAAGAGGGGAAGGCTGAAAATATTCTTTCTGCGAAAGAATTTGTGAAGGAGGCAAAGGCAACCAAGTTTCTTTATGCACTTTGGTCACAAATAAGGATGAACCGGAAGTGGACAAATACTAGTAGAAACAACATAATTAATAGAAGAAAATTTTCATGTTATTCCTAATGAGATACTAAATGGATTACCACCCAAAATAGATATTCAAGACCATATTGATTTGATCCTAGGATCTTCACTCCAAAATCAAAAACTTATAGGATCATCTTGACATTGCATGCAAAATTAAATAAGAAAGTGGCGAGCTCATGAGAAATGGGGTTGTAAGGGAGAGCATGAGTCCGTGTGCAACCCCGGCTTTATTAACTCCAAAGAAGTATGGAAGATGGATAATTTTCACAAATAGCAGAGAAATCGATAAAATTACAATCAAGTATAGGTTTCAATACCTCACCTTGATGATATGATGGATGTTCTTACTTTGGATCTAGGTATTTCACAAATATTGATCTTGAAGTGCTTACCATCAGATTCAAATCAGAGAAGGAGATGATTGGAAAAAAATTCAATACAGGGGAATGAATTATATGAGTGGATGGTTATTCCATTCGAGTTATCTAATGCACCTAGCAATTTTATGAGGTTGATGAACACTGTGCATGGGAGTACGATTGTAAGTTTTTGTGGTTTATTTTGATGATATGTTGATTTTTCAAGTAAAACTAAAGAAGAGCATTTGAGGCATCCGAGGGTGATCTTTGAATTGTTAAGTAAAGAGAAGCTCTATGAAAATATGAAGTAGTGCACGTTTATGCAAGAGAGTTTGGTATTTTTGGTTTTATTATTTAAGAAAATGGAGTACCAATGGACTTCAAGAAGATAAAAGCAATTATTGAATTGCCTACTCGTGAAGTATAACATAGGTAAGAAGCTTTCATGGTTTAGCAAAATTTTATAGAAAGTTTATTAAGAATTTCAGCAAAGATTGTATCACCTATAACATATTGCACAAAAGGAAGGGAGTTTTTGTGGACAAAGGCAGCTGAGAATAGCTTTTAGTTCTTGAAGAAGAAGGTGACAGAGGCACCTATTTCTTTACTCCAAGATTTTGATAAAGTGTTTGAGGTTGATTTTAATGCCTCACATGTGGGTATTGGTATTTTCATATGTCAAGGCGTAAAGCCAAGTAGCTTTATTTAGTGAGAAACTGAATGAGGTAAGAAAGAAATAATCTACTTATGATGTGGAATTTTATGCAAGTGTACAAGCATTGAGACATTGGAGACATTACTTACTTCCTAAGGAGTTTGTGTTATTTATAGACCACATAGACCTGAAATATGTGAATACACAAAGAATTTGAATAGTAGGCATGCAAAGTGGGTATCATTTTTGTAGGGTTATACTTTTTATCTAAAGCATAAATTAAGAAAACAAAATCAAGTTGCGGATGCATTGAGTAGGTGTGTGACTCTATTTAAAACTATGGAAAATGAGGTGGTTGGTTTTGAAGAAATAAAGGATTTGTATTATTTAGATTTCCTCTCAAAAGACAGGTTTGAAGCCATTGAAGACCTATAAAAATCACCTTATATATGTTAAGCTTTAATCATTTATCAATAGTTCTTCAAATAATTAAGAAGGTGAAATAATATCACTTGTGTTGAAAAGCATACTCAATCCTAGTTTTCCACCATCGTATTATTTCTTGGTTAAGAATCTCTTAATCGAGATTTATTTATTAAAAAGAGATTATAATTCAATTTACGACCATGCTTCGTTTTCAATTTTAAGGTATTTACTTTTAAAAACTAGGGTTCAAATGTTTTAGTTTTATATTAAAATCAAACCTCCCTTTCCTTTGGCCTACCTCTCTAACCTACCCCCAATACCTGATTCAAAACATTAATAAATTAAACCCTTTCACCCCTTCATGTCTACCGGTATATTGAATTTAATTTTATTAATTTTAATTAGCTCAATATGAACACATGTGCTAGGATATTGCCCCACTAATGAACCCCCTTGGAGGTAATGACTTAATTTTTTTGTCGTTGTTGATAGGTTTTCTAAGATGGTTCATTTTATTTCTAATAAAACTAGTGATGCAAAAAGAGTATTAGATTTTTTTCAAATAATTTGTTCATTTGCATGGTGTTCTAAAAACCATTACTTCAAATACGGACACAAAGTTCTTAAGTCACTTATAGAGGAATTAATGGAAGAAGTTGGGAACTAAACTACAATTCAATAGTTCCTATCATCCTCGGATGGATGGGAAAATAGAGATGGTAAATAGGAGTTTGAGAAACTTGTTAAGGTGCATAGTTGGGGAAAAGCCAAAAAAATGGGACTTAACATTACCACAAGATGAGATTTCTTATAAAAGCTTTCGTAAATAGATCCACACGAAATTCTACATTTTATATTATATATGGGCGTAATCCAAATAGGGCGTTAGATTTGGTACAACTCCTAGTTGATGGTAGAGTCAGTGATGATGTAGAATCATTTTCCGAACATATACAATAGTTGTAGGAAGAAGTCGCGAAGCGATAATGAGAAATATATGGAAATAGAAAATGTGCACAGATAAAGAAAGGCATTTACAACATGGGTTATTTGGTTATGGTATACTGTGGAAGGAAAGGTTTCCAAAAGGAACTGAAACAAGATGAATTACAAGAAGATTGGTCCTTGTAAAATTGTGACATAAGTAAATGATAATGCTTATCAAGTAGAATTGCCAGGAATTTTGATATTTCTCCAGTGTTTAATGTTTTAGACTTATATTATTTTCATGGGGATGGTGCAAAAGGGGATGTTATTGACGAAGTAGTAGATTGGAGGTAGAAGGTTCTAGTGAAGAAGTGGATCAGATTCTAGACAAGAAAACAATGCACACGCGACATGGGAAATACAACAAATATTTGGTACATTGGAAAGGATTGGAACAAGAGGAAAATACATGGGTCACAGAGTGGGAGATTAAGAAGATGGATGTAGATAAATGGAAGAAATTTGAAGAAGAAAACTTGCAGGAGTTGCATTTTTTTCAAGAAAGGGAGAATGATGCGCTAAAATTAGTAGGAAATTGACAAGGTCATAACTTATGCTCCGGGTGCCCGATTGGGTCCTTTTTTCTTTTAAACGACCCATTTCAACAAGAAAAATGCACCTCTCAACGTGCCCTACTAGTTGGAGCATTTTTTAGCACATGTTTGCACCGAATTCCACCATATGAGGGCCAAAAGTTAGGATTTAGTTTGTAATTCATTTTTCCCTATTTTAGGGCATTAGTTAATGTTAGTCTCTTAGATGCATGTGGGTTGGAAATTTTACAATTACTATAATTTAGGCATGTAAAAGATGTGTGGAATTTTTTTTCCCGTATAAATAAGCATTTGAACTTACTAAGAATATCATGTTCTAGTAAACTACTATAAATAGTAATTTCGCCAACTAGAGTAGATTTAGTAAAATTTAGTTAGATTTTTCTTGGAAAATCAAGTTGGGAGTCATTTTCCTAGTTAGGAAACATTTTAATTCATGATTTAATAACAAAGACGAAGATCTATTTTCTTTTGGAGTTCAAATTATTTGTAGTATATTGAGTGTCTTTAGATTTTGGCTATATTAATTATTCCCTTGTTTGAATTTCGTAATTGACAACAAAAAGGCCTACCAAAAGTGTTAAAAGGTAACCAAGAAGTGAAAAATACCTAAAAAATTAACCATAATAAAGATAAGGACGGGGGTTCCCTAAAGGGACAGGAGCGCCCGGGATCTTTTGTCCACCTAGTAACTAGTGTCTACGGCCATAATAGATAAATCATTCAAGTGCTAGCAGAGTTGTGAGATGTGTAATACTAGTAGAATGTAAGAGATAAATTAATTAATATTCCAAAGGGTTATTCAACCACTAATTTTATTGCTTAGGAATCATATATAAATTAGTATGTTTTAAGACCTAGATGTACCCAAGTGCATAGATTGTGTGTTTACATTTTCCCCCACTTTATGTTGTTGAGTGAATATTGGATAGCATAAAGTAAATAGAAGATGTGTAACTTGTAAACTGAAGAGAAGTGTAGCTTATAGTGTGTCAAGTGGACAAGTATCCATATGAAGTGATAAGTGATTGTAATGTGTTTTGTGGAAACAAGGAAAGGGAAGTAAACCCTATGGGTGAAGTGTATGCATAGTATGTTGCTGGATTTTGTCCTTGTAGATGTAAGATGATACTTATTTCTTATAAAGATGGACCTGTAAAATAAGAGAAAATGAGTATTTGAAGTCTCTTATGTGAAAAATTAGAGTAACGTATGTATAAGTATGAAAAAGTAGTAGTTAAGGAAATATTTCACCTGATGTATGAGAGAGTATAAGATAGAAATTTGTCCTATTTGCCTTGGAGATGTTGTTGGTTAGGGTTGGGAGTGATCAATTCCTAACCAAGTTTTTGGGAAATATCACACCAAGGATGAGTTTTTTGGGCGATCTCACGCCAAGAATGATGAGTTTAAGAGGCGATCTCACACCAAGAGGAGATTGTTTGGGAGAAAGGTATGATTTTCTCTCCTTCCATGATGCTTCTCAAATGATAAGTGCCACTATAGATTGGCACATCCCGATTTATAATCGATGTAGCCAATTGTAACCAAATTGTAGCTAGTTGAATGAATTTTGTAATTAAATACATGTTCCTTATAATACGTCATCTGTGTCATAACCTGTTATAAAACTTGTTGAACGATAAACTACATGTTTTTCCCCTACGAAACAAGCACCCAAGTGGGACACAAGCACCCACCGTTTTTGTCTAATATTGGGTGCTAGTTTTTGCTCCATGTTTGTGATCCAAGTTTTATTATGAACCACTGTGACTGTGTACTTTTTCCATTTCTTTGTTGCGTTGCTTTATTATGGAGATCTAAGTTTCTAGAAGGGTTATATTTCCACCCAATAATTCCCCCTCGTTTCGGGTAAATGTGAGAAATGTAGGAGGATGCGCAGCCTAAATGAAAGGACCTAGAACTAATACGCATATCTTGGATTGGATATCTCTTTGGGGTAGGGAATATACATGGTAGAAACCAAAGCACATGAAAACAATATAAGCTAGAAACAAGTATTAGTGTAAAAGATATAGCATGCAATATAATACATTGGAGTAAGAAAGTATGAAGACAAGAGGTGTTGTGAAAAGCAAGTTACATACATGGGACATATCTCACAATTTCACAAGACAATCAAAATTTGAAGCATCCATAAACAAATAATGATTAAGTTAATACATATGACATAGCTCATAAATAGTGGAAAACAAGAAGTAAGATAACCATGGTTATATAGAATCTTGTAAGATAAGTGCTATACATGAAGTACTCGTAATCATGTTAGAAAGATAAGTAGTATGTCAAAGCATGTTTATATCGGTGAAAAGTAAATTAATAGTAATGATAAGTAGTAAACAATGTAGCAACCGGAGTTGTGATGTGTACAAAGATGAGAGTAATAAAGGAGATATGCCTTTAGGATCCTCGGTGGGACTTGTAAAGAGTAGTGGAGAGCATCATGCATCATGTCGACTATAGAGAATTCTTGCATTCACCTGAAAATATCATATGAATGTGCATATTTGTATAGAAACAGAGATAGTGACATACAAAGTATCTGGATAGCATAGGAAACAAAGTGATAGATAAATAGTATGTTTCGACAAGAGTAAATACAACAAAGATGTGGAGATGTCGTTAGAAAGTGATGGTGTGTTGTGATGTGTAATATTTATAGATGACGGAAAGAATATTCCCCCCAGAATATGTGTTTGATGTGAGGTTCATTTAGGAAAATTTCTCTCAACAATCGGGTATGAACCGTAGAAAATATTTTTCATCTAATCATTAAAGTATTGTATGTGATTTAAACTAAATGTTAGGAAATATTTATCATGAAGAACATAGCGTGAAGTGTAGTAGATAAGATATGAGTAGAAGATAGAGACAACAAATATTGATGGATGTGGGAGAAAGTTTAATTTCCCCAAGTGCATGACTAAGATTCATTGAATTCCCTCAACAGTCATGTATGAACCTTGAGAACATGAGTGCGGCATTGGGTAATGAAGGTACGGTTTATGTACCAAATATGTCACAATACTCGAAAAGGTAGAAATGAAGCAAAAATTCTGAGAGATAGAGACAAAGTGACCAGGATGTGACTAGTGATGGTGGAGTCCTAGTGCCCCGTGATTGTGCATGGGGTGGGGAGTAATGTGAAATCATGAAGGAGGTCATCGTAGTCGTGGTCATAACCAATTAGGGTTTGGATTGAAGACCTAATATGTGATTGTGTGAGGTTGATCATAGAAATAGCCTATCATGTGTAAATTATAAATTCCCATAGCATTTTATTCATTAGTAAAAGGGGGTTGTGGATAACCATCTGCATACTAGCAAGTTAGGTTTTGGGCATAGAAAAGAAAGGAATAATTACAAATTGAGATGTGGCCAAAAGGCATAGGAATGGTAATAATAGTGTGGTTTGGGTCGAGGGTGACACCAATATAATCAAGCCAGGATTTTCCTAGGGTGAGTGGAGAAGAACAGTGTGTCTGTGCAAACAATTCCAATAGATGGAAAACACAGAGGCCATATGCAACAGTAATGATTACATATCCATGATATAGGTGGGGATAATGAGAGAGGTTGGAGGAGATCAAAAAGTGTGAATCCTAATTGTGTTAAGCCTTCATGTGTGTAAAAAGTGTCATGGAAAGTGGGATTGAATGGAATATGAGGCCAATAAGAGTCATGTATGAGTAAGGTGCATGTGAATGGATCGAGTTACGGACCGCAGAGGAAACCTAGGGAGATGTAGGATGTCCAATGAGGTCTAGTGTATGTGCAATTTTCCGTAAATAAATAATGGTTGTAGTAGGGAGGAGGTTGCTTAAATTGATATTCACCACCAATAGAAATGAAGGTGTCTTGGAAATAGGATTTTTCTATCTCAAGAGGATTAAAATTAAGGTTACATAACTTTTCATCGGTAAGTTCTACGACATCGACCTCATCATCAAAATCATCATTATGAAAATTATCATCTTGGGTAGATTATGAAGTATTTTTAGAGGATGGGTGGTGGATGGAGAACTAGCAGGAGAAATAAAAGGTGGAATAGTGGTAGTGATAGAGGGAGATATGGTAGGGGAAATAAGATTAGTGGTATGTGTAGGGATGGAAGGGGTGAATGTGGAGGAAGAAGAAGTAATGGGAGCATTGGATTCACCAACATCATATGTATCAATATTATGGTATGGAATTGGATTAAGTGGGGGTATAGGCATGAAATTGACTTGATCTATCCACTAGAACTTGAATGGGTTGAGGTTGGTAGAAATAGTATGCTCATATCCATTATGTAAGAATTTAACGCACCGATGAACCATAGAAGGAAGCGACACTAAAATTTTCCTCCGTAATTTCTATTTCATTAATGTATGATGTTGTTAAGTATAATTAGTAGTAGCGTCTGATAGAAGATAACGGCGCCGCAAAGACGGTGCCACCAATAATGTGGTACTGTATGAATACCAAAGTACAATAGGAATGTTGTAAAAAGTAAATATTTGTCGTAAGTGGTCCGGTAATGTTAAAATGTCAAAGTTTGGGTAATTAGAGAAGTAGGGTCTACGTGATTAGGAATTAGAAATATTATATTGGTAATAAGGACAAGGAGTGAGGTCATAAATATTTTGTGTATTTTATTTGTAAAAAGTCTAAAAATGTGGAACCCATGTAAAATGATAAGGTTTATCTTATCTTAGAAGATAAGCTTACATGTATGAGATAAGAGTTAAGGTATGGAATATGATTCGTCAGAGTGGATTTCTTATCCTATCTTAGAGATAAGATGGATAAGCTTGGAAGTTCTATAAATAGAGAGGCTAACCCCTCATTTAACATAGAAAGAAGTAGTGAGAAATATTGTAGGAAGTGTGCGAAGGAAGCCATCGATTAAAGGTGTGTGTGTCAAGAAGCCATCAAGAGGCGTAATTGTAAAGTTTCTCCCATAGTCTTGTTGAAGTACCTCATGGGTGAGATCAGAACAATTTCATGTTAATATTATTATTTCCTTTCATATTTCTGATTTGTCATCATTCCGTCTTATCATAGTCAATGGTATTCTTGTGTTATGTTGTTGTTTCGCTTCCAAATTACATCCACCAAACTAAAGGTCGTGTGCATTAGTAAATAATCATAAGACGAGGAGTTCGGTGAAGAATTATCATAGTGCCGGATTGGTGATGACATTTTGGTTCCGTTGCAGGACCATTCCTCGTTGGTGGATTTTCGGAGAGATATTCCCACCGAGTCAAAAATCAATTAAAGGGTAACCTTGTTTTTACTGTGCATAGTAAGTAGTTACCATGGTAAAGTCATTTTTACCGTGAATAGTAGTTACCATGTTAAAGTAATTTTTTCCATGAATAGTAGTTACCCTGGTAAAGTCCTTTGCTTTGGGAATAGTAATTACCGCAGTAAAGTCACTTTTTACCGTGAATAGTGTTTACCACAGTAAAGTCAGTTTTTACCGCAGTAAGTCAGATTTTACCATAGTTTACCGTGGTCATTTCTATAGTGATTCCAATTATTTGTGCACATAAGTCTTGTTGATTGTACTTGTGGGTTGGTATTTCACGGTGGTTACTTTTGAAAATGGGAAAGATTCCTGTTTTTTCAGCTCAATCTAATGAAGATGCTTCTTCTTTCATTCAAGAGTTTAAGCGATCTTGTATTTGTAATGGCCTTATAAGAAGGGAACAATGGACTGAATTTTTTCCTACCTTTTTGGATGGTTCAACACTTAGGTGGTTTGAAACACTAGGTGATAATGTGAAAAATTCATGGGATTTATTAACTGAAAGTTTTCTTGAAGAATTTGGTGAACAACAGAAATATGCAGATCTCATGATTGAGATCACAAAGCTATCCCAAGGAGAGAAGGAGAAGATAAGGGATTATCATGCTCGTGTTCTAGAGCTAAGGAGGAAGCTCGATGCCTAGATCCGGAAGGAAGGACTAGCGGATGGGTTGATGAATGGCGTGGATAATCTCCTCTGTAAGCACTTCATTCTTGGGATGAAGCCAGAGATCAGACAACGAGTGAAGTATGACCGTGAAGCAACCATTGAACAAGCAAAGGAGATTGCAAGAAGGCAAGAAGAAAGCATGGAAGAGGAGCCCAAAGAAATTGTTGCTAAAGTAGAGCCTACACTAAAGCACCTTTGGTCCGAATCCACAACCACTCCCACCGAGCACAAATATTTCTCCTAGTACATCTAATGAGTATGAAGATCTCGCTCAAAAGATGGGTCGGCTTAACTATTAATCTTCTTCAAGGAAAGGAATTTAGTTCTCGGGGAGGAGATAGAGGTCCAAAAAGAAATATTTTGAAGTTGTTTGTTATGGTTTTCATAAAAAGGGTCATTATAAGTATAATTGTCGGATAGAGCTTCTACATCCGGTAAAGGAGATAATGATAAAGGAAAAGCATCTCGTGAATTCTTTTGATGTAGTAGATAAGAGCAGAAATAATGAAGTAGATGTGTTTGTAACAAAAAGAAAGAAAGAAAAAGATAATCAAGATGGAAATGATCCTAAGAAGATGAAAGAAGAAACTAGTAAGAAACATAGGAGAAGAAAGTTGGGTGTGCAGGATTTTCTGATTTCACAGGGGCAAGGACCATACTCCATCTTGGAAGATCTGTCTAAAAGGCCTGCAAATATTACATATGGTCAACTCTTGGCTATGTCTTTTGAGAAGAGGCGGGAGTTGCGAGGTGGACTCAATGCTCAAAGAAGGAAGGAGGTTGAGGTCCCTGTTTTGGAGGCAGAGGCAGATCCCTATGCTCCACAAGCTGAGGTATTATGTAATGGTATTTCAATTCATGATGTCTTAGTTGATGGAGGTGCTGCAATTAATGTAATGACCGAGTCTGTAATGAATATGTTGGGTTTAAAAATTGATCGCCCTTCAACACTTATGTTAAGGTCATTAAATAAAGGAAAAACTAAACCAGAAGGTGTAGTTTCAAATGTGGCAATATCTGTTATGGGTGTGGTATGTGTGGTAGACTTTCAGGTGATGAAAAATGGTACTGTTGCGTACCCAATGCTGCTAGGAAGACCATGGCTAAGGAGAGTTCATGCAAGAAACTACTGGAATGAAGGTTTCATGACACTTGGACGTGGTAGAGAGAGGGTGAAGATAAATGTGATCCCTCGACATCATAAGGCAGAACCTGTGGATTCAAGTGATGAAACTGATGATTGGACATCCTTTGATTACTCTAGTACCAGTGAAGTGGACACTGAAGATGAAGAAAGTGAGGTTGATGTTTCAGTCATGGATATCCTTCCAGTCACACCAACTCATGACCCCATAAAATTATCTGAAGAAGAAGTTGATGATCATCTCCAACAAATAAAGATTGGTGATCTTTGTAATGGAGAGTGAGAAGGAATCCTACCTCCGGCTCTTTCAAGGTACATACACCTATTCACTTTTGATTACAAGGAACTCCGTCAAGTAAGTTGGGTAGAACATTCTATTGAGCTGGTAGATGGTGCTAAGCCCATAAAGCAAATACCATATAGAATGAATCCTAATTTTTCCAAGACCTGTAAAAGAAGAAATAGATAAGTTGCTTGATACAGATTCATATTTGTGTGGAGAATTCGTAATGGGTTTCTCCCATTGTGATATCAATAAAAAAGAATGGGAAGCTACGCATTTGTGTTGATTACAGGGGAAGCTCAATAAGGCAACAAAGAAGGATCATTACCCTCTTCCATTTTCGAGATCGATCTTGGACGGAAGAAGTAGGCAGAGTGCTATAGTTTCTTTGATGGATATAGCGGCTACAACCAAGTTCGTATAGCAGAGAAAGATCAGCTGAAGACCACGTTCACCACTCCTTGGGGAATGTTTGCTTATAGAGTTATGCCTTTTGGGTTATGTAATGCTCCAACAACATTCCAGCGTTTGATGAATAGGGTGTTCGAACCCTACATTGGGACCTTCATCAGAGTATTTCTGGATGATTTTTGCATCTATGGGAGCAAGTTGGACCACCTACACCAAATGGAGACATCATTTCAAAGGTTAGATGAAGCACAAGCCTCACTAAACCCTACAAAGTGTGTCTTTGGATGTTCTAAAGGCGTTTTGTTAGGGCATGTTGTCAGATCCAGAGATGGTATTGGTAATTTGATCCCGATAAAGTTTCAAAATCAAAGATTTACCATTTCCTCTTAATAGAAGTAAGTTGAGATCATTTTTAGGCCATGTGGGTTACTATAGAAGGTTCATCAAGAATTTCTCAAAGATTGCATGCCCACTAACCTTGATTCTTGAAGAAGGATGTTACTTATGAACCAGGAAATAAGGCGCATGAAGCTTTTGGACAACTGAAGGAAGCCCTGGTGTCTTCACCTGTTTTAAAGAATCCAGATTGGAGCAAGCCATTCATTGTGTACATTGATGCCTCGATACAACACTAGGAAGTAATTTGAGCCAAAAGGATTAAAATGGGAATGAACATCCAATTTACTTTGGGAGGCAGACAAATGAGCAAATCTTGAGGTAAATTATATCAGAATCGAAAAGGAGGCTCGCTATCATTTTTGTTGTAAAGAAGTTTAGAAATTACTTGCTAGGGAAAAAATTTCTAGTTGTAACAAATCATCAGGCTCTAAAATATATTGTAAATAAGCCTAACCCATCAGGGAGGATAGCAAGATGGATAATTTTGCTACAAGAATTTGAATTTGATATTATAGATAGGCCAGGAAAGAAGCATGTCAATGCAGATGCACTCTCTCGAGCCTATGATGGTTTAGGATCATCTTGTGATGATGATGATTTCCCCGATGTAGCCTTGTTATCCCTTGACACAATCCCTAGTGAATACATAGATATTTGGAATTATCTGAATGAATTCAAGTTTCCTGATGGTGCCAATGCAAAGACTAAGAGAAAGATTACTCAAGCCAGTCGTCCATATTCTATTCTGCATGGAGTATTATTTCGAATAGGACCTGATGGACAGTACAAGAGGGCAGTTGGACGTGATCAAGGGAAGGAACTGCTAGAAGAATTCCACAATGGTACATGTGGAGGGCACTTCTCTGGACAACTTACAAAGCAAGAAGGATCTTGGATGCAGGTTATCACTGGCCCACTCTTTTTAAAGATTGTTATAATTATTGTAAGACATGTGATATTTGTCAAACACATGGTAACCGTAAGACTTCATCAGCTCCATTATGTCCTATTCTTCCCCTTGGTCCCTTTGAAAAGTGGGGAATAGACATTGTAGGTCCACTTCCAACTACATCACGCCAAAATAAGTATATTGTAGTTGCCACAGATTATTTAACCAAGTGGGTTGAAGCTAGGCCATTGAAAACAACTTCCATGGATGAAGTGGCAAGGTTCATGTATGAACGCATTGTCACCGATTTGGTTCCATTAGAAATTGTAATGATCAAGGAAGCCACTTCATTAATGAGGTGGTAGAAGCCCTAGTCAATAAGTTTTCTATTAAGCACGTGAAGGAAAAACAACATACAAGCCAAGCACAAATGGACGGGTGGAGCGAAAAATTTTTGTGTTGTGTCAAATTCTAGCAAAAGATGCATCCTTCGCAGTACATAAATGGGATAAAAGGATTCATGCAACATTGTGGGCATATAGGGCAACATAAAAGTCAAAGCAACAGGATACTCCCCATTTTAGTTGGCCTATGGCATTGATCCAGTTCTTCCTATTGAGTTTGATATTCCCACTGTGAGAGTTATGAAAAATGAAAGGATGGATGAAAGTGATTCAGTAAAAGAAAGGTTAGTACATCTTCATTTGCTAGAGGAAATAAGAGAAATAGCAAAGGATACAAGCCATAAGAAGAAAATGAAGCAGAAGGAATACTTTGATCAAAAGATCCGGTGGTCTCCATTTCATGTGAATGACTTGGTTCTAGTATATGATTCCAGATACAAAAAAAGAAGACAGAGAAAATTTCTTCCAAAATGGATGGGGCCCTACAAAATAACAGTTGTGCATGAAAATGGTACGTACTGACTGGAGGAATTGGATGGCACTCCCATTACGAAATGGGTCAACCACGACAAGTTGAAGATTTTCCAAGCACTGATCTACTCGAGGACGGAGTAGAAGCTAGGAAGGGGGAAGATGTCAACACTAAAATTTTCCTCCGTAATTTCTATTTCATTAATGTATGATGTTGTTAAGTATAATTAGTAGTAGTGTATGATAGAAGATAACGGCGCCGCCAAGACGGTGCCGCCAATAATGTGGAGTATGGTAACAATCAAAGTACAATAGGAATGTTGTAAAAAGTAAATATTTGTCGTAAGTGGTCCGGTAATGTTAAAATGTCAAAGTTTAGGTAATTAGAGAAGTAGGGTCTACGTGATTAGGAATTAGAAATATTATATTGGTAATAAGGACAAGGAGTGAGGTCATAAATATTTTGTGTATTTTATTTGTAAAAAGTCTAAAAATGTGGAACCCATGTAAAATGATAAGGTTTATCTTATCTTAGAAGATAAGCTTACATGTACAGATAAGAGTTAAGGTATGGAATACGATTCGTCAGAGTGGATTTCTTATCCTATCTTAGAGATAAGATGGATAAGCCTGGAAGTTCTATAAATAGAGAGGCTAACCCCTCATTTAGCATAGAAAGAATTAGTGAGAAATATTTTAGGAAGTGTGCGAAGGAAGCCATCGAGTTAAAGGTGTGTTGAAGAATCCATCAAGAGGCGTAATGGTAAAGTTTCTCCCATAGTCTTGTTGAAGTACCTCATGGGTGAGATTGTAATAATTTCATGTTAATATTATTATTTCCTTTGATATTTCTGATTTGTCATCATTCGTCTTATCATAGTCGATGGTATTCTTGTGTTATGTTGTTGTTCTCGCTTCCATATTACATCCACCAAACTAAAGGTTGTGCATTAGTAAATAATCATAGCACGAGGAGTTCCCGGTGAAGAATTATCATAGTGTCGGATTGGTGATGACAGAACAACATGCATACTGTGAATCCATGGTCTACCAAGTAAACAATTGAACTGAAATTATGTATCAATGATATAGAACAAAGTGGGAAGGGTTTTGGGCCCAACCTATAAAGGTAAGGTGATGGTATTGAAGCATGTTTAAGTAAAATAATCTTAGCCATGAAAAAGGGTAGAGGATTTTGTTATCTGACTATGAGGAATTTGCAGCTGTGTGAGTAATGAGAGAGAACATAGATTTACAATGGATCCATTTTCAATTAGTATGTGCTTGATATAATGGAAACCAATAATATCTGTAATAAGAAAAGGTGATGAATGATCACTAACAAAAGTAGGAGGGATATCCTCATTACTAAATGATATGGCATGTGGTAGGTTTTTAAGGGATTGAATAAGACGGGCTAAGGAAACCGGGAATTGGCACTTCCAATTTTAATGAAATGTAGGAAGCCTCTAATGTATGAAAAACATTTGGTGCATTTCATAAAATATCATAAAGAGATATTTTGGTCGGTGTATTATTTCATTTCTCAATGATATCATAATTTTTGGTGGTTTCAGTAGAGGGAAGTGTAGATGTGATGTGTGGTGGAATAGAGACAAGTGTATCCATGGGTTTCCTATTAAGTCAGACGTTGACCAAACTGTTAGGAATTAGAGAAAAATATGTAGAAACAATTCCTCAAACCACAACAGTAGGAAACTATATAGCAGAATTATACTTGCAGAAATATAACAACATAAATGAATAATGCACAAAAGAAGACAAGACAAGATTTAACGTGGTTCACCCAATGTGGGCTACGTCCACCAAGAACTTTCTCAGATTTTATTATCAATAAGAGTAAAACAAATATCACAGTCTTCTCTCAATTATGAACTCACAACAGAATTCCAAAGATGTTAAACTACATTTAAACCACAATTAACACCCAATTGCTTAACCTTGATCACTCTTAATCACCTCTTGATCATTAAGACTCAATACCTCTTGAACACTCAAGATATCTTCAAGATACCCTAACACCTCTATTTATAGGATTAAAATCCTCTTAAGAAGTCCTAAAGCTGACCCTAGAAGTTTGAAAGTCGTGATCTTTCAACTTCCCACGGCTGGAAAACTGTCCCAATGTTAACAACCAATTAACAACATGTTAACAAAGCAACATCGCAGCAACGGCACAATGACTGCACAACAACATCATAGCAAACAACTACAGAATGCTCTTGAAGTCTCCAAACTTAACCGTTTGAGCTCCAACACTTCAACACTGATTCAAGAAGACCAAAAATAGGCTCCACACCCCAACAATCTCCCACTTGGAGACTATTTCCACTAAGCAAATTTCTTAACCCTTCATTATCAACCATGAAGGCCAATCAAAGTTGAACACAACTTCAAATTCTCCCTTGTGACCACCTTGGTCATCATATCCACTGATTCTGACTAGTATGAATATTTTCCAGCTTCAACTTATCTTCTTCCAAAGCTGCCCTAATGAAATGATATCTCAGTTGAATGTGCTTCATCCTAGAGTGGAAAGTAGAGTTCTTCACCAAATGAATAACGCTCTAACTATCATTGTGTAGTCTCCCAACTTCCTGCTTATGACCCAACTCATCAAGAAACTGTTGTAGCCAAATCATCTCCTTTCTTGCCTCTATGGCAGCAACATACTCAGCCTCTGTGGTTGATAAAGCCACAACCTTTTGTAACCATGAAATCCAACTCACCGTTGTATCACCAACTATAAATACATAACCTGTCATGGTCTTCCCCGCTGTCCAAATCTCCGCCATGTATGAATCTACATAGCCACATAATGTAGTGTCTGATCCACTAAAACACAATGTTGCTCCCATGGTCCCTCTCAAATACCGAAGGATCCACTTTACTGCCTCGCCAAGTGCTCTTTACCTCGGATCACTCACAAACCTCGTTCACTACTCCCTTTGCATGGGAAATGTCACACGTAGTGCATACCATAGCATATATCAAGCTACAAATTTCTAATGAGTACGGTACCTGGACATCCGTATTCTATCCTCCTCGGCCTTGGGACTCGCTCCTTTGATAATTTAAAGCGACACGCCAAAGGAGTACCAACCGATTTAGCATCCTACATACTAAACCTTTCCAATACCTTCTTTATGTACTCTTATTTCTAGATAATACCTTCTTCCTTCCTTCTCTCAAGGATTTGTTTTTCCTGCTCCGAAGTTATTCTCATACCAAGGATTTGTTTTGCTGCCCCCAAATCCTTCATAAGAAAGGAGTCACCTAGCTACTTGAGTACCTTTATTTCCTACATGTTCTTCCCCCGCAACAAGTATATCATCTACATACAGGGCACATAATAATATAACTACCATCAAGAACCTTCTTGATGTACGCGCAATGGAAGGAGTGACACCTGGAGTAACCCCGATCCCGCATAACACTGCCAAAATTCATGTACCACTATCATTGAGCTTGTTCCGTGCCATACAAGCTCTTCTTCAATTTGCACACTAGCCTCTTCTTCCCTTTGACCTCATACCCCCGTGGGCTGCTACATGTACAATTCCTCCTCCAACTCACCATGAAGGAATGAAGTCTTCACATCCAACTGTTCTAAGTACAGGTCTTCTATTGCAACTAAACCAAGAACAATCCTAATAGAAGTCATTTTAACAACTGGAGAAAAAAATTCATCAAATTTTATACCTTTCTTCTGTGTAAATCCTTTGACCACCAACCGGGCCTTGTATCATTTCCTACCTCCATATTCCTCTTTGATTCTATACACCCACTTGTTCTGCAATGCTCTCTTGCCCTCGGGTAGCTCCACCAAATCCCAAGTCTGGTTTTCCATAAGAGATCTATGCTCTTCATCCATGGCCTACTCCCACTTCTTCCTGGCATCCACTTGCATTGCTTCCTCAAAGAACTCTAGCTCTCCACTGTCAATGAGCAATAAATAATTCAAAGATGGAGTAAATCATTCAGGTTCCCTTCTTACCCTAGAAGACCTTCTCACCTCAGGAGTTTGGGGTTCCTGATGAGTAGGTACCTAAACTGACTATGCTGGAACATGTTGTACCTAAACTAGCCCCTTCAACACCTTGATGTCCACAATGTCCTCTAACACTGTGTATTCTTTCTTTGATTCCTCTTTCTGTTCCTGCAATTGATCTCTATACATGACTTTTTCATTAAAGATAATATCTCTAGATTGAAATATTTTCTCGTCTTTAAGACTCTAAACATGGAAACCAAAATCATCTTCACCATATCCAACAAATTTACATTTCTCAGACTTAGCCTCTAACTTGGTCCTATCATCTCTATCAATGTGAACAAATACCTCACATCCAAATACTCTAAGAAATGAGTAATCAATTTTCTTACTGCATCAAGCCTCCTTAGGGATACCTCCATCGAGGCCATAAAGGGTCCTCTGTTAATCGATAAATAAATTGTGCTTACAATTCCACCCAAAACATGAGTGGCAGCCCCGCATGTAACCTCATGCACCTAGCACGCTCCATGATTGTCTTGTTCATTCTCTCTGACACTCCATTTTCCTATGGAGTATTTGGAACCGTTCTTTACCTGCTGATCCCATTTACCAAACAATAATCCAAGAATTCATTGCTGCAATATTCCCCTCCATTATCCAACCCGAGACATTTCAACTTGAGACTTGTTTCATTCTCAACCAAGGATTTCCATCTTTTGAAAGTTTCAAACACATCAGATTTCTTTCTAATGAAATATACCCAAACTTTTCTAGTTGCATCATCAATGAAAGTGACGTAATAACATGAACCACCAATATATTTTACCTTAGCTAGCCCCCATACATATGTATGCACTAACTCCAACTTACCCTCCTTCCTGGTAGGTCCAACCTTGAGGAATCTCACCCGCTTCTGTTTCCCATAAACACAGTCCTCACAAAAGTCCAAATCTAACTCCTTTAATCTGGGCAACTGTCCTTTATAATCTGCATGCCCTTATGACTCATATGACCGAGTCTCTGGTGCCACAAAGTTGCATCTCCATTTGCAGCAACTAAATTGCAATAATTAGCACCATTGGTTAAATACAAAGTACTAGTTTTCTTACCTCTTGCAACCACAAGATCTCCCTTGGTAACCTTCCAAGAATCCACTATAAAACTAACCGTACAACCATCACTACCCAGCTGTCCCACTGATATCAAGTTCTACCTCAACTTAGGCACATGCTTGATGTCCTTAAGTAGCCATGTGTTCCCATTCTGCATTTTCACCTAAACACAACCTTTCCCTACTATGCTGCATGGTTCATCATCACCAAGATATACATGTCCAAAATCACCTTGAACAAAATCAGTAAAGTAATGTCTATGTGGGGTGGCATGGAAAGAAGCCCCTGAATCTAACACCCAAGATTCAACAATATTATCTAAAGAAAGAATTAAGGCATCTTGACAAACATCACTCACGCAAATTTACCTCTTTAGTTTCCTCCTTTTTCTTCTTATCCCAAAGATCCCAACAATATTTCTTAGCATGACCAACCTTCCCACAAAGTGCCAACATTCTAACTTACTCTTGGAATTTTACCTTTCATGATCATTCGACTTCCCATGGTTACCTTTCCCTCTATTCTTTTGTCTCCCTCTTCTCTCCACCGTCAAAGCGTTTCTAGAAGTAGAAGAATCTCCGGTGCTCTTCCTTCACATTTCCTTGCTTAGGATCACACCTATTACATCCTCAAACTTCATCTTTGAGTTATTAGAGACTGAATTACTTACAACCATAACCAAGTTGTCCCAACTATCTGGCAAGGAGCAAAAATCAACAAAGCCCTGACCTCATCATCAAAGTCAATTTTTACCGAGTTTAACATACTCACAACCGTATTAAATTCATTCAAATGATCAAAGCAACATAACCATTCTCAAACATCTTCATATTAAATAACTTTTTCATCAAAAATATTTTATTAGAGGTAGAGGGTTTTTCATATAACTTCCCCAACGCACTCATGAGACCTTCTATGGTCTTCTCCTGTGATATGTTGAAAGCAACCAAAATGCAAGGCATAAACGAATTTCCCGAGTGCCTTTCTATCTAGCAACTCCCAATCCTCATCCGACATGGCTGTAGGTTTATTTACTTTTCCATCCAAAGGAACATAGAGCTCCTTTTGATATAAGTAATCCTCCATTTTCATCTTCCACAAACTAAAGTTACGCCCATTGAACTTCTCAACCCTTGATCTTCCCTCATCCTGTCATAGCTCCCACCAAGCTAAACTTTCCGGTGATTTACAACTTCAGCAAAAAACCACCAAAGCTCGATACCAATTGTTATGAATTAGAGAAAAATATGCGTAAAAGTTCCTCAAACCATAGCAAAGTAGGAAACTATGTAGCAGAAGAGTTATACTTGCAAAAATATAACAAAGATAAATGAATATTACACAAAAGAAGACAAGACAAGATTTAACATGGTTCACCCAATGTGGGCTACATCCACCAAGAACTTTCTTATATTTTACTATCAACAAGAGTAAAACAACTCTCATGATCTTCTCCCAAGATGAACTCACAATAGAATTCCAAAGATGTTAAACCACATCTAAACCACAATTGACACCCAATTGCTTAACCTTGATCACTCTTGATCACCTCTTGATCATTAAGACTCAAGACCTCTTGAACACTAAAGATATCTTCAAGATACCCTAACACCTCTATTTATAGGATTAAAATCCTCTTAAGAAGTCCTAAAGCTGACTCTAGAAGTTTGAAAGTTGTGATCTTTCAACTTCCCACAACTGGAAAAAACTGTCTCGATGTTAACAACCAATTAACAGCATGTTAACAGCAATATCGCAGCAACAACACAATGAGTGCACAGCAATTTCATAGCAAACAACTGAAAAATGCTCCTGAAGTCTCCAAACGTAACCATTTGAGCTCCAAAGACTTCAACACCGATTCAAGAAGACCAAAAATAGGCTCCACACCCCAACACACACTAATAGTTGGGTCGACAATTTGAGGTTTGAAGCAAGGATGGTGTTTGGTAAGGGCCTACATAAAATCGATAGTGATGGATGTCATTCTATAAACCTTGGTGGGTGCATAAGATGGGTAATAATATTGGTCCATAAATTTATAAGAAAGAGAGAGGATCCAATGCATGTTTAGAATCAAAGTTCACGAAATGATTTAATATAATTTTTATTAAACCTTATTTCGAGTAACTATTTTAATAAAATCTATTTAGGCAATAAACTATGGTACTTTCCAAGCAATAAGCATTCAAATATGTAAAACCATAAGGAAATGAGTGAGGAATACAACTTAGCTGATCTCGATCGATCTAGAAGTGATCGAACTATCTCGAGTATTAGTTTAGGCTAGAAACAATGTAGAAAAGGCTCACTAAGGATTTTATAACTTAGTAATCTTCCATACAAAAGCACCCACAGGAGGATAGGATTGCCCTAGATGCTAATGATTGATATGGGCACTTGTGTCTACTTAGATGCTTAGGTTCGACATAATATGGGTCGGAAGGAATTCACTCCAATATTCAATTTGTCGCTTTGTCTTCACTACGAGGATTCTAATCACACCTTTAACTCAGAAACAAATGTATACCTACACATGTCATAAAACCACATCACATATAAAAAAAAAAAGTTACATAATTTTTTGTCGATGAAACTAGTAGTCATGGAAAGAGTGAACTTAGGACTAAGTGTTGCACTATATCTCGAGACTCCATGTAGTTCTTATGTGTGTGTGTGTAGTCATGCCCTAGGTTTCCCTTGTGTAAGTTACATGATGATAGTGAGATAGATATAGATTGTCCAGAGTATATAGAATATATGTGATGGAATAAAATGAAGTCCCCTCCTACGTTGTGTATGCAGCATCAATGCAACCCTTGTCCTCAGATGCATGTGTTAGATGTATTCCTTGTAGTACTCTTGTTCCGTTTTGCTAGCTTAGGTGATTATATATATAATGCTTTTCCCTTTATTTTAGAGAAGTAACTAAGTATATCTATTATTCCCTTGTTTGAATTTCATAATCAACAATTGAAAGGTCGACTAAGAGTGTTAAAAGGTGGCAAAGAAGTGGAAAGGATCCAAAAGAGTATATTGATTCATAATCACAACACCCCTAAATGTCTATAAATCAATGGGTTGAGACTCTCAGTGTGATTGCATAACATGGAGCTTCTCCTAAAGTGTGGGAATTTGCGAATCGGGAGATCTATCCGGATGAATGTCGGTTCCTATTCCTCTGTTCATCTGTACACTTTCATATTGCAGAGGATCTACTCTAAAAACTACTCTAACTTTCCAAGGAGACATGGTTAAGGAGATGCAAGAAATAAAACCTAAACTAACAAGGGTGATGCACTAAAGGAATTTTGAACACCTACTTTTCCATTAAACACAAACCATAAAAATATAATACAACCATCATGCACAAATAACCAAGACTACAATGAGAGATCAGGAAGATAAAATGAACATAAGAGAGGGTTAAAATCATCCATAGACTTATACTATTGCTCCAAATATTTGATACAGTCCATTACAATGGCCAAGAGGAAAGATTGCATTTACAGTTTGAATGGGAGGTTCGAGCTCCACAAATCCACTTTTAGAAAGAGAAGAAGGGAGGGTGTAAAAAAATGTCCAACCTCTAGAAAAATGCCCCTCCTTACAATATATAGGAAGAATGAGAGAGAAAGGAGGGAAGAATTTGAATCATGCTTCAACCACCCCAAAAGATCATTGAATTCACCTACAATAATGATGGGTTTTACTACAAAACCCATGCCTGCATTAATTCTCCTTATTGAGCAAGAGATACCTCATTATGATGGTAGATGAGAAGCCTGATAGCCTCAAAAATAGTAGACTGTATTTATTAATTTCAAACAACTTAGTATCACTAATTTAATGATATCCAATCGTAGTTACATAGACGAGACTGTAAGTTTTCCAAAAATTATTTTCTTGTGCAAATCCAAGCTCCTAGCCAAAATTTATGGCCATTTGAAGGTCAAGGTTGGGTGTTCAATATGGGATCTCACAATCTTTTAAAAGATCTGAGCATTTAAAATTCTTGGTGGGCTTCATGATTCATCCTACATTGAATTGACCTACCGCCAATCTTTTCCAAATTGCTTTGGGTTTGGAGTCTATCCATGCAAGATCCATGTGGAAGCCCCGCACATTCTTAAGATTTTACCCCCTCCTTTCACTATTGAAGTTGTGTTGATTAAACACTTGGCATCGTCCATGAGCATGCTCTTCTCTCTTTTTGTTCTACCTTTTTTTCCTATTTAGGAGAAACTATGTTGGACCCTAGACACGTGGAGGGCCTGCACTCGTTTGGGGACCGCCTTTAGATTTTACCTTTGAAGTTGACCGAAGAGACACATAGAGGCTTCCGCTAGCTCTGTTGCTTTGCTTTAAATTTTCAACAGTCATTTCTACCTTTCTCGGACTCTGACAACATGGAGGGCCTATGCTCATTTGGGGACCCCACTTTTGTCATACCTTTTGAAGTTTGCTAAGATGACATGTGGAAACTTCCGCTGGCTCTTAGACTTTTCAATGGCTGATGCAAATTTCTCGGGCCCTAGACATGTGGAGAGCCTGCTCTTGTTTGGGGACCGCCTTTGGATTTTACCTTTGAATTTACACCAAAGAGACACATGGAGGCTTTCATTGGCTCTATTTTTATGCTTTGACTTTTCAATGGCCGGTTCTACCTTTCTTAGAATCGACCACGTGACAAGCCTGTGCTCATTTGGGGACCCCATTTTTTTCATACCTTCGAAGTTGCATTGAGATGACACGTGGAGGTTTCCACTGCTATTAGACTTTTCAATGGCCAATCCAACTTTCTCATTCCCTAGACACGTGGAGAGTCTCGTGCTTGTTTGGGACTACCTTTGGATTTCACCTTTGAAATTGCACCGAAGAGACACATTGAGGCCTCCGCCGGCCTTCCCCGCTTAGAATTTTCAATGTTTGCTTCTACCTTTATCGAGGATCGACCACGTGGTGAGCTTGCACTCGCTTGGGGTCTCCACTTTTTTTTCACCTTTTGAAGTTGTGCTGAAGTGACATGTGGAGGCTTCCACTGGACTTTTTATACTTAGCCAATTCGGGCCTCAAGTGAACACTACCTTTTCTATTTTTCTTCCTCTTGAGCTCGATTTATTTTTAGATTGTCTCGCCACTCATTTTCCAACCTTGCTTCTCCATTGTCTAAACTTCCGTAACTCCGATTGTTAGATTTGAAATGTGGGTTCACTGACTGAACCAATCCCTTCAATTTTCTCCTGTGCAAGGTCATGTTTGATCAATTTTTCCTAAGGGGCAAAATTGGATAATAATTTGGCGACTCACGGGATCACCTTCCTACTAGGTGAAAAGATTAGTTGCCTTGAAGTATCCATTGGGCATGGAGTCATGAATGATAACGGTATTGATCCTGCTCCTAAGACCTCGCCTTGACCGCTTGTAACTTGTTGGCCCTTAACCTGCTCCATTACTTGCACTCTCAATTTTCATAAGAAAATCTTGAAGGTGATATTTCGAGAGTAGAAAATTGTCTTGACCTGGAGCATTCACCTACTTCTGGAAATGGACTATAGGAACACATTCACTTGGAGGCACACTGAATGCACAATGATACAACCTTGGAGCAACAAAACTTATGTTGAAGCACTTAGGGAAATTGAAACCTACACTACAAAGCAAGACAATGTGCATACACACTTAGAGGAATTAAAATCCTAGGCTAATATTTACAAGGGTGAAACTTTCCTTTCAGTAACAATGTTTGAGATAGATTTCGTTAACCGGAATTGGAAGCTCCTCTCCATCCAATGTAGAAAATTAGAAGGCATTGCTACTTTTACATCCTGTGACCATGTAGGGGCCACTCCAAATAACATCAAATTTAGAATGCCTTCATGGATTTTCCCGATTTGCATCCCACTTCAGAACCAGGTCTACTTCCTGAAAGGTCCTTGTTCTTGCTTTCTTACCAAACTATCTTTTGAATAAGGATTGATTTTTCTCTATCATTTGAACTGAATGTTCTATGATTTCTTCCAATTCCATCATCTCTACACACCTAGCCTCCATTGGTTCAAACTCACATAATTACAACTGGTTCATGAGTTCCAATGTGGGTAGCTCTAATGATATAGGTAACACTACTTCTTTCCCATATACTAACTTATAGGGATAATTACCTATTGACCTATCTGGTGTGATCTTGTCAGCCCATAATTCTGATTTTTGTTTTATATTCCATGTCCTTTGATTTTCATCTAGAGTCCTTCGATAATTCTTAGAAAATTCTTGTTCGTGGACTCCACCTACCCATTACCCTGCGGGTAATAGTTTCTAGAGGTGCTCAAGTAGATTCCATTCTTGACAGCCCATTCTGTGATCTTGGAACCTATGAACACCAAAGCACTATCTCGATATGATAGTGTCCTGCACAACAGCAAACCTAATCACTATCCCTTCATAAAAGTCTAGTATGCTAGACTCATTTACTTCTTTGAGTGCTACCGCCTCGGTCCACTTGGTGAAATAGTTTGTTGCTGTGAGAATCCACTTATGGCCTTGGCTTGAGTTTGGATTGATGACCCCAATGAATTCCAATCCCCATTGTATGAATGGCCGGTCAATTGAAATTGGGTTCAATGGAAGTCCTACTAACTTTTCTTTTCATGTGAAGAATGCACATTTTTACACCTTTTGATCCATGTGTAGTAGTCACTGAAAACTATGGGCCAATAATATCCCACCTTCATTATCTTGAGAGTTGTTACCCATGGAGAAAAATGACCTCCGACTTCTCCATCATGAAACTCTTGTAACACCTTCTCGATTTGACCTGTTTTGATGCATCTCAATAGAACACCATTGATGTCTTTTTGAAAAAAACACCATGAACCCGCACATATGGGATGGCTTGTAATATGAAGTATCTTGTCTTTGATTTTCTCATTTCTAGGGGGCATAGGCCTATTTTTAGGAAATGTATCATGTTTTGAGTCCAACAAGGATAGGCACATTATCATTTGCTTGTTCTTGACCATCTTGTAGTACCAAAACAACCCCATTTTCATTACTTGCATCAACCTATTGACTCAAGGCTAGATGTTCATGTAGTACCTTTCCATGGACCAGCTTAGTGACCTTAATTTAAATGTCATATTCCATGACATGAGTGATCCATCCTACACGTTTCTCATTCAGATATTTTTTCAAAAGGAATTCCTTGACTCCTACATGGGAAACTAGAAATTGAATCTTATTATTTGAAACTAGGTGTTTGAACTTCTTCAAACTCCTGATCACTACAAGGACATGATTTTCAATGAAGGATTATCTCACTTCATAGTCCTCCAAAATTTGGTGAAGAAGGCAACTGGTTGTTCAGATCCCTCTTTGTTTTGTTGCACTAGGATTGCAAAAATTGTGTCCCCACCACCAAAGGCATAAAGTATGAAGTCCTTGGAGAAGTCCTGGATTGACGAGATTTGGTGCTTGGGATATGGCTTCTTTAATGGATTAAAAACTTTATTTTCCATCATGGGTCCACCTAAATGCCATGCTTTTCTTCAACATCGTGTTATTGGCTTCACAAGAGTAGAAACGTTTGGCGAAACCTCGCGAGAAATGGGTGAAGTATACCTAAGCTAAAGAAGTTATGATGTTATTAGTTCCGCTGAATTAATTAATGATTAAGTGAAATTTGTAGCTATGTGTGTTGTTACAAAACAGATCACATATTCTGCAATTTCATGATACCTTCAGCAAAAGAACACAAGGGCCCGAAGGAAAGCTATGTTGTCTTGATGAAGACACAGAATTATAGAGTAGGTGAAGTGTTGAGTTTTGGGACAACAAACATAAGTGCAAATATCAAAAATCAGAGTTCATTACTGAATGTTACAGTGTTCATTGATGTTCTTTCCTTCATGATTAAGACATTCAATTAAATGATTGAGTTGTTTAGTTCATCATACAATCCATAGAAATCTGAAATGCAAGAAGAAATATACAACTCATTTCAGAATTCAATGTTTTATTCACAAGGAAGGTCAAATGTTTCCCACACAAGCCGTGGGATGTGACTGAAAAGTAAAGTACATCTACTGAAGTAAGAGGTACACATGCATGAAATAGAAAGTAAAGGAGTATGAGTGAACCCATCATTTCCTTTTGGGATATTATTCATTGTGTAGAGCATCTCCTCCCCAGCTTGTTTCATCTTTCATCTCCATAATCCAAAGCATGGTACCTGAAAAGTAAAAAGAAAGAATCATCAATAAAGAGCTCAAGGTTAATCCATATTCCTACACTATTCTAATTCGTGCATATGGATCTCTAAGCAATAGGAGATATAGATTTCTCAAAGATCAAATTACATAGCTCACTCAAAAGAAGAAATAGAAAAGAGAATAAGAAACATGGACACAAGAGAGGCAAAAAGCCTAAGTATTTTCTAACTATTTTCTTAAGTGTGTAGGTACATAGGTTGCAACCAAGAAGAAAGAAGCATATACATGCTGAAAAAGAAGACCAATGTAACTGAAACTTAGATATTTCCTACAAATGGAAGAGGATCACAATACTACAAAACAAAGAATATGCTTGCAGACAAGGTACATTTTCCATATTTTAGTCAAACAAAAGGAATTCTAGGAAAATTTTGACAGGCTTCACCATGTAAAATGGATATTTACAACTTTTCCAATATCTATATCAAGCTGAAATCAAAGAAATGTAGTAAAAGTAACAAAACAAAGTATCTGAATCAAGGCTTATGCCTGATAATGGCATCAAAACAGATCAAGAATTGCTTAAAATTACTGCAGGTATCAAAGAGTATAAGTGCAACTACAGGTTACAAATAGGCATTTCAAAAGTGAACTAAAGGAAGAGATGTACAAGCAACCACTTCATTTATAGATTTTATCAACATCATTCAAACCTTGCAAACTCACATGAGGTCAATAAGCAGATTTGAGTAGGACAAAGTAGATTATTGAGAATTCAGTTATGAATCAAGCTTGAGATGTCAACCCTAGATTTGAAAACTTCACCAAATATTATCAAAATGTGGAAATCCTCAAAAGTGATTGAACGAGACATATAACTTAGTACCATTGAAGAAAAGAGATATTCATGTATTTTTCTTATTCCCATGGGCTAGTTCCAGTCAGAAAAATCAAAAGTGGATAGAGGGGAACTCTATGGTGAAGAATAACAATACTGGAATGTCAAATACAAAGGATTTTACATATATCATAACTCAGTTTTGAAAGAAAGTGTAAATGGAAGCAATACCTATCCAGAAGGATCTGAGGTTCAAACTCTTTTAAAAAGTAATGTTTTGGAAAGTTATATAGCATAGATCACAGAAAAATGATACTCAGAACACAAGATACACAGATCTACAAGTCATGACTACAGGTTGAAGCCCCAAAATGAGCCGAAGGTTTCAGTATAGAAGAACAATGATCCATTTCTTAAGAAAACCAAATACCCATGAGGGGAAATGAACTTACTAGTCATAAAATTTAGGTTAAATCGATCTCCAAGTCAAAGCATGAACGAAGGATCAGAGATACAAAGAGCTTCATATTCACTTTCCATGGCAGACCCAACCTAGCTCAGAGAATCATTTATGCAAGGGGTCGGGTTCAAAAGTAAACACAATGGTGAAGCACAGTGATGCTCATCACACAGAGACCATTTTAAAACAGAGCCGAGCTCTAAAAATCCAATGGCGGCCAAGGAGAAAAGGTAAAGATCTTAAGAACCAAGAGCTCATTTACTTAGAAAGAAGCAGAGAAATATCTTGCTCAAAACAATGAATTGAGCCATGGCAACCATCAGAGTAACAAACAAAGCCGAGCTATAAGATTACCAATGGCGGAAAAATATTAACAAAGATCCCAAAAATGGTTTGCACACAAAGCCCAAAACAACCAAATCTCATGAAGGACGAGCTAACAGAGCTTTGAAAACTCCAACAATGGAAGAACCTATCAAAATATTGCTCAGAAAGCTCTAAGAGAAGATGCAGATGCTTAAGGGCCATTGAAACGGTTTAAATCAAGTTTTAGAATGCTCAAAATAATGGTGTTGAAGAAAATTTTTTCCATGTAGGCTTCACCCAAAAACTAAATCCAAATGAAATGATGTTTAGGGTTGAATTGATCTTACAATGCAAACTCAAGAGATGAATTAGCAGAATTCAACCATAGTTAAAAGATCAACGATGAAAATGACAAGTACACAGATCAAAGGCCAAAGATCAAGCTCCATCGATCAATGCAAACCATGGTTAAAATGCATTTATGACATGGCAAAAACCCTAAAATTATCCCTTGGAGATCAATGGTTGAAAATCAACAAGTACAGAGATCGACGATCACAAATGGATCACCAAAATCGATGCAAAAGTCATCCAAGAGGTATGGTGGTCGACTTAGTCAATTTTCAAATTTTATAAATTGTCAAAATTTCATCCGCAGCCCAAAGTCAGAAAGAGTACACGTGGCACCATCATGGTAGAAGTGGAAAAATGGAGGTTAGGACCTCTTTAAGTTTTCAAAACTTTTAAAATGCAAAAGTCAAAAGTTCCAAACATTTCCCAACAAGCCCAAGCCTCCACAAGGATAAAGAAATATCAAAGCCATGTGGGGAAAGTCAAAATTGATTATATAGTATCGGCAGAGTGGTGGGTTTTCTCAAAGTTTTGAGACTTTATGCAAATGTGGTTAAAATTTCAAGTTACCCGTAGGCCCGCAATCCCTTGAGGGAGATCGGAGTAAATGTTTCCTTTAAGGCCCAAAGCGGAAGAGTTTAAAATGCCAAATTTTGCCCGTAGGTCCGCAAAGGGCTTAAAAACTTCAAAAAGGTCCGAAAGTCCACCAAAGGAGTCAAAGATCAATGGTGTAGGTCCATCAAAGGAAGAGATCAATGGTGTCGATAAGAGACCAAACCCGACTAGAGTTAAAAATGCATATACGTGGTGAGTGGATAGGAAACCCTAGTTTGGGTTGAGTTAAAATGCCACCGAAAAATAGCCAAGGGTTGACTCATCATGCAGAAGGGGCCAACCCCATGTGTCCATCAAATAATCATTGTAATATTGACTTAAGTCCGAAACTATAGTATATGCTCCAAATAATACAAGTGCCGACCAAATCATTCCCACAATGATCACCGAAAAGGTGAAATATTTTAATCATATACTATTCAAACATCAAAGCCGACAAGTATTATATGGTCATGCATAATCAAAAGGTGGTCGAGCATGGTGTGGTGACTTTTACAAAGTGCCCCTTATGTATCTAAACCATGGTAATGTGTTAGGTCCACAAAGGTGGCCAAACTCTCAAGACAAATCCATATATCAAAGGGTGGTCCCCACATGAAGCTATCACATGCACAGGAGTATTTTTGCATGCTTTCACAACAGGACATAATAGAGAAGAAGACAAAGTTGCATGTTCATGGAGAGAAACTTTCCTAGCAAGCAATCTTATTTTTAGCAAGTTATTCATCCTTCTCTTCTTAAAAATAGAATAGTCAACTTTAGTTTGACTGTATTGTAATTAAGGCTAATAATGCCTATTTGTAATTGCATGCTCTATTTTTATTCCTTTATCTATTATTAAATAAAGGATAAAAATAGAATGCATGGGAAAGTACAAGCCTTAGGCTATTTTTAGGAAGAGGGTGAATTTTATTTTTGCTATATATTGTGTGCCTTTGCAAAGCACAAAAAGAACTACTGGAGGACTTTTTGGATATAGGAGTACTGAAGCAATTTTTCCAGTTTTTCCTTTCTGAGTGTGAAGAATTTCTGCCTTACCAATTATTTGCAGTCTTGTGTATGTTTCTATTAGTCTTGTGAATGTAAATTCCCTGATTAATCATCTTACCCTGTTGTAAAATTCAGTATTTTCTGCATGATATTAATGTGCATGTTTAGCTTAGTAGTATTGTTGTGATAATCTCCCTCAATACCTCCAAGTGTTTTTCCCTTAATATTCTATAGAAGAACTGTTGGTTCGTGCACCCAAAATCCTTCACATATCAATTGTGCATATACTCAGTCAAAGCCCTCATACAAATTTGGTGTATCACCTTAGTTTAATTATTTTACAGTCATCTTTTACCCCTAAACCCCATAATCAATTTAGGATACATCAACAAGGAACCGGCCTTGATACCAGAGACTCACCTCAAAATAGGTATACCCACAGACCTGAGGTGTTTCCATTGTATCTACGAAAGAGAGAGATCAAATTTTGCAAGCTTAGAAAACCTGCATACCATCTCTCTACAGGGTGCACTTTCGAGAGATAATAGTTTTTGGCATGCCTAGTGGGACACTCACACAACTAAAAGTTTCACTTTCAGAGGTGTTTCATCATTCAAGCAGATCAGACACCATGCATAGTAGTTTTGGAAAGAACTACTATTGATGCATTCTGAAGATTCAAGATCTGAAGCAGAACTCATCTGGCGACTCCGTAAATCTGATTCTAGATCAGTACAACACTTTTCAACAAGTATTAAATTTTTCAGCTAAGGTCTTCAGGTATTTTTCAAGAAAATCAGATATGTTATTTTGTTGTTATTAGTTGTTTTGTGAATAGTAGACCTATTTTCATAGTTTAGTATTTTATGAGGTCTGTAACCATGAATCCTCACTTTCAACAATATTATCAGCCAAACCAGTAGTCCTTTTATCCACCTTCTCCTTCAGATCAGTTTTATAACCCTTATCAGAATGAATACCCTTATAACCCAAACCTTGTATATCAAAATGATTACCAATATGAGGGTTATGTTGTTCAAGGTCAAAGTTATGCAGAGGGTTATGCTGAGTATGAAAGGTGAAGAGATCTTATAATTGAGTTTAATAGTTTGAAGCAGTAATATTTAGCTATCAAGGAACAAATTGAGAAATCAACAACAATGAAGAATGATAAGTGTTAGGATAGGGAACCCTATCAATGGGATGTTCTGCTTACCTTCCCTATCAAAATTCAGTGCCTATAAATTCTCCTTGCCAGCCAATGCAACCTATTCCTCAATTTCCTAACTATCAAGCTGCTGCAATTCCTACTTTTTCTACCCCACAATCACATACTGAAGTCAAAATTAAGTGTCCAAGTTGGCATTTAGAAGTTGTTCTAAATACAGATCTTATTCCCCAACCTCTTGTCCAAAATTTTCTAGTTGAATCTGAAACTAAGCCCACTCCTTCTTTACCCATACTTCCAGTTCAGGAAATAGAGAATCAAAAGATCAAGCAGGAGGGGAAGCTATCAGAAGACAAAGATAGGATGGAATTTCTTGTAGAACTTGCATGGATGGACATCAAAGTTTCAGTTTGATTTTATTCTAGAATTGGAAAAAGAAACCATACAAGAGGTGCAACCTATTTTTCCAACAGATCAAGAGTGTTTGGGAGATGATCTACAATCTGCATATTCTGAGTGTAGTGTGCATGAAGGCACCATACTCATAGCAACTTACAACCATATCAGAAGAGGATAGATCAATTTTAAATGAAAAAGGAGGTTGAAATTCAAGGAAATTGTGTTTCAAGATTTATAGCTTGAGGTTGATGATTTCTTGTCAGATTTGGAAAACTACATAGGTGAAGAGCAACCTATAGAACTAACTGATTTTGTAGTTTCAGCATTCAAAGAACCTCTGGTGGATAAGGTCCCTCTTGTACTTGAAAAGGAGGAAGAGATGCTATTAAATACAAATCTTTATTTTCCCCTCCTGGAAGAACCATTTTGGGAGAAGAATGTCTCAGAACAACATGCTGCTCAAATCAGATCTTGTGCAGAAAAACCAGACAATTTTGATCTTATGGATTATGTGTCAAACTAGAATGATCAAGATGAAAGATCAGTTTTGGTAAAATAGTTTGAAGGAGTTGAAGTATGTTCAGATCAGTTTTAGAATGTCCAAAAGGCTGATTCAAGAACAACAACTTCATATAAGTACCTATGAAAATGAAGAAGACGATCTTCATTTTTTTTGTACCATGTATCTGGATAGTGCATGTGAAGAAGAAGAGGAGGAACTTGAGTTTTTAGACTACATGGATGATCTGAAAAATGCAGAATCATTTGACAAAAGAGTTGAAAGGTCACTTACAATAGTCATTGAACAACAACTTACAGAATAGAAGCAGGTCTCAAGATAGTTTCAAGATGAGTTACAATAGTTGGAAAACACAAAACAACCTCTAGGACAGCTTCAGAAAGAACTCATTGTTGTTGTCAACAATTTTGCTACAAAGAGGCCTTGTCCTATCTAGTATTTGTCTGATTCTCACCCAGCTACGGTATTGCTAGATTTCATGCTTGCCTTGGAGCACGAAAGTGAGTCATCTGTTCTCAATATAAAGCCTCAAATCATGTCAGAACAGATTACAGATCAGATAGAGGTGCTTCCCACTTCATGGACTGATCTGATGAGTGAAATAAAGGTACATGTCTCATTCCTAGCTATGTCACTTTGTTGGTTTCTAGAGATGAATTCATGGCCTTGGTTTTGGAGAAAAGGAAGCTACTTTTCACTTGCCTATTTAGGTTTTGTTTAGCCTCAGTTGGTGCTAGTTAGAGTAGGTTAGATTAGGATTTCCTTTCAATAAGTGCAGTTCCTACACATTGCATTTTTTTCAATTCAATAAGTGCATTTCGTGCACGTGATCTGATTTACTAGATCCTTTCCCAGTTTTAGTTTTTTTCAAAAGGGTTGGACCTTTCAAAAGGTAGATTTTGGTTATATGCTTTGGACTCCATGCCCAATGGACAAGAGCAAGGCACTAGTCTTTAAGCTAGCAGGCAGCTTTCCCCATAGGATCGCTAGAAATGTTGACAATTTTTACACTTGTGCAAAAATGGGCAACTCGAAACTTCATCATTATGATGAAAGTCATGGGTGAAGTATACCTAAGCTAAAGAAGTTCTGATGTTATTAGTTACTGTTGAATTAATTAATGATTAAGTGAAATCTATAGCTATGTGTGTTGTTACAAAATGTAATAGATCACATATTCTGTAATTTCATGATACCTTCAACAAAAGAACACAAGGGCCCCGAAGGACAAGCTATGTTGTCTTGATGAAGACACCGAATTACAGAGTAGGTGAAGTGTTGAGTTTTGGGACAACAAACATAAGTGTAGATATCAAAAATTAGAGTTCATTACTGAATGTTATAGGTTCTCATTGATGTTCTTTCCTTCATGATTAAGACATTCAATTAAATGACTGAGTTGTTTAGTTTGTCATACAATCCATACAGAAAGTTGAAATGTAGGAAGAAATATACAACTCATTTTAGAATTCAATGTTTTATTCACAAGGAAGGTCAAATGTTTCCCACACAAGCCATGGGATGTGACTGAAAAGTAAAGTACATCTACTGAAGTAAGAGGTACACATGCATGAAATAGAAAGCAAAGGAGTATGAGTGAACCCATCATTGCCTTTGTATATTCTTTGTTGTGTAGAGCATCTCCTCCCTCAGCTTGTTTCATCTTCATCTCCATAATCCAAAGCATGGTACTTGAAAAGTGAAAAGATAAGAATCATCAATAAAGAGCTCAAGGTTAATCCATATTCCCACACTGTTCTAATTCATGCATATGGATCTCTAAGTAATAGGAGATATATCTTTCTCAAAGATCAGATTGCATAGCTCACTCAGAAAGAAGAAATAGAAAAGAGAATAAGAAACATGGACACAAGAGAGAGGCAAAAAAGCCTAAGTATTTTCTAACTATTTTCTTAAGTGTGCAGAGTACAAGTTGTAGTCAAGAAGAAAGAAGCATATACATGTTGAAAAAGAAGACCAATGTAACTGAAACTCAGATATTTCCTACAAATGGAAGAGGATCACAATACTATAAAACAAAGAATATGCTTGCAGACAAGGTACATTTTCCAAATTTCAGTCAAAGAAAAGGAATTCTGGGAAAATTTTGACAGGGCTTTGCCATGTAAAATGGATATTTACAACTTTTCCAATATCTATATCAAGCTGAAATCAAAGAAATGCAGTAAAAGTAACAGAACAAAGTATCTGAATCAAGGCTTATGCCTGATAATGGCATCAAAATAGATCAAGAATTGCTTAAAATTACTACAGGTATCAAAGAGTATAAGTGCAACTACAGGTTACAAATAGGCATTTCAAAAGTGAACTGAAGGAAGAGATGTACAAGAAACCACTTCATTTACATATTTTATCAACATCATTCAAACCTTGCAAACTCACATGAGGTCAATAAGCAGATCTGAGCAAGACAAAGTAGATTATTGAGAATTCAGTTATGAATCAAGCTTGAGATGTCAACCCCAGATTTGAAAACTTCACCAAATATTATCAGAATGCAATGTGGAAATCCTCAAAAGTGATTGAACGAGACATATAACTTAGTATCATTGAAGAAAAGAGATATTCATGTATTTTTCTTATTCCCATGGGCTAGTTCCAGTCAAAAAAAAAAAGTGGATAGAGGGGAACTCTATGGTGAAGAATAAAACTTTAATGAATGTCAAATACAAAGGATTTTACATATATTAGAACTTAATTTTGAAAGAAAGTGTAAATGGAAGCAATACATATCTAGAAGAATCTGAGGTTCAAACTCTTTTAAAAAGTAATGTTTTAGAAAGTTATATAGCACAGATCACATAAGCAAATGATACTCAGAACATGAGATACATAGATCTACAAGTCATGACTGTAGGTTGAAGCCCCAAAATGAGCTTGAAGGTTTCAGTATAGAAGAACAATGATCCATTTCTTAAGAAAACCAAATACCCATGAGGGGAAATGAACTTACCAGTCATAAAAGTCAGGTTAAATCGATCTCCAAGTCCAAAGCATGAACAAAGGATCAGAGATACAAAGAGCTCCATATTCACTTTCCATGGTAGACCCAACCCAGCTCAAAGAATCATTTATGCAAGGGGTCGGGTTCAAAAGTAAACACAATGGTGAAGCACAAGTGATGCTCATCACATAGAGACCATTTTAAAGATAGAGTCGAGCTCTAAAAACTCCAATGGCAGCCAAGGAGAAAAGGTAAAGATCTTAAGAACCAAGAGCTCATTTACTTAGAAAGAAGTAGAGAAATATCTTGCTCAAAACAATGAATCAAGCCATGGCAGCCATCGAGTAACAGAATGAAGCCGAGCTATAAGATTACCAATGGCGGAAAAATATTAACAAAGATCCCAAAAAATGGTTTGCACACAAAGCCCAAAACAACCAGATCTCATGAAGGATAAGCTAACAGAGCTCTGAAAACTCCAACAATGGTAGAACCTATCAAAATATTGCTCATAAAGCTCTAAGAGAAGATGCAGATGCTTAAGGGCCATTGAAATGGTTTAAATCGAGCTCGAATGCTCAAAATAATGTCGAAGAAATTTTTTCCGGGCTTCACCCAAGAGTGAAAGTCCAAATGAAATGATGTTTAGGGTTGAATTGATCTTACAATGCAAACTCGAGAGATGAATTAGCAAAATTCAACCATAGTTAAAAGATCAACGATCAAAAATGACAAGTACATAGATCAAAGGCCAAAGATCAAGCTCCGCGATCAATGCAAACCATGGTTAAAATGCATTTATGACATGGTAGAAACCCTAAAATTATCCCTTGGAGATCAATGGTTGAAAATCAATAAGTACATAGATCGACGATCACAAATGGATCATCAAAATTGATGCAAAAAGTCATCCAAGAGGTATGGGAAGTCAACTTAGTCAATTTTCAAATTTTATAAATTGTCAAAATTTCATCCGCAGCCCAAAAGTCTACAGAGTACATGTGGCACCATCATGGAAGAAGTGGAGAAATGGAGGTCGAGACCCTCTTTAAGTTTTCAAAACTTTTAAAATGCAAAAGTCAAAATTTCCAAACATTTCCCACAAGCCCGAGCCTCCGTGAAGGACAAAGTCAATATCAGGAGAAAAGTCAAAAATTGATTCCACATAGTATCGGTGAGAGTGGTGGTTTTCTCAAAGTTTTGAGACTTTATGCAAATGTGGTTAAAATTTCAAGTTACCCCGTAGGCCCAATTCCCTAAGCGGGAGATCAGAGTAAATGTTCCTTTAAGGCCCAAAGCGGAAGAGTTTAAAACACCGAATTTTTCCCATAGGTTCGCAAAGGGCTTAAAACTTCAAAAGGTTTGAAATTCCACCAAAGGAGTCAAAGATCAATGGTGCAGGTCCATCAAGGATAGAGATCGACGGTGTCAATAAGAGACCAAACCCGACCAAGAGTTTAAAAATGCATATACATGGTGAGTGGATAGGAAACCCTAGTTTGGGTTGAGTTAAAATGCCACCGACAAATAGCCAAGGGTTGACTCATCATGTAGAAGGGGCCAGCCCACGTGTCCATCAAATAATCATTGCAATATTGACTTAAGTCCAAACTATAGTATATGCTCCAAATAATACAAGTGCCGACCAAATCATTCCCACAATGATCACCGAAAAGGTGAAATATTTTAATCATATACTATTCAAACATCAAAGCCGACAAGTATTATATGGTCGTGCATAATCAAAAGGTGGTCAAGCATGGTGTGGTGACTTTTACAAAGTGCCCCTTATGTATCTAAACCATGGTAATGTGTTAGGTCCACAGGTGGCCAAAGAAATCCATATATCAAAGGGTGGTGACATGAAGCTATCACATGCACAGAGTATTTTTGCATCCTTTCAAAAAGACATAATAGAGAAGAAGAGTTGCATGTTCATGGAGAGAAACTTGCCTAGCAAGCAATCTTATTTTTAGCAAGTTATTCATCCTTCTCTTCTTAAAAATAGAACAGTCAACTTTAGTTTGACTATATTGTAATTAAGGCTAATAATGCCTATTTGTAATTACATGCTCTATTTTTATTCCTTTATCTATTATTAAATAAAGGATAAAAATAGAATGCATGGGTGAGTACAAGCCTTAGGCTATTTTTAGGAAGAGGGTGAATTTTATTTTTGCTATATATTGTGTGCCTTTGCAAAGCACAAAAGAATACTTGGAGGAATTTTTGGATATAGGAGTATTGAAGAAATTTTTGCCATTTTTGCCTTCTGAGTGTGAAGTAATTTCTGCCTTACCAATTATTTGTAGTCTTGTGTATGTTTCTATTAGTCTTGTGAATGTAAATTCCCTGATTAATCATCTTACCCTGTTGCAAAATTTAGTAGTTTTTGCATGATATTAATGTGCATGTTTAGCTTAGCAATATTGTTGTGATAATCTCCCTCAATACCTCCAAGTGTTTTTCCCTTAATATTTTGTAAAAACTGTTGGTTCATGCACACAAAATCCTTCACATATCAATTGTGCATATACTCAGTCAAAGCCCTCATACAAATTTGGTGTATCACCTTAGTTTAATTATTTTATAGTCATCTTTTACCCCTAAACCCCAGAATCAATTTAGGATACATCAACAAGGAACCAGCCTTGATACCAGAGACTCACCTCAAAATAGGTATACCCATAGACCTAAGGTGTTTCCATTGTATCTATGAAAGAGAGAGATCAAATTTTGCAAGCTTAGAGCCATCTCTCGCTCTTTCTTCATTAGAGGCTCAATGTGTGGGTTGAATGGTCTTTGCTTCTACCTGATGGGCTCAACATCTGGATCCAACTCTATTGTTTGTTGTGCCAATTTCAGATTGAACCCTCGCAAGTCCTCATAACTCCAAGCGAAGACATATGGAAACTCTTGGTAAAGTCTTATGAACTCATATCTCTCTTGCTCAGTGGCCAACTTACCAATTTGGAATGTTTTTCCTTCCCCAACTTAAATTTGTTCTAAATTTTCTCCCTTGACCTGTAGGTTGGCTTTCTCTTTACGGAATTGGTCATTTGGGTTGAAGGCAGATTCCAATGTTACAAAACCCTTTGGAAGCTTGTTTTTCCACAGTTGCACTACTTGGTCCCTGTACTATTTTTCTAATTTTTCTTGGTTCCTAGCTGATAATTCAATCTCTTCTTGCAAGAAATTGATGATATGTTGATCGTTTTCAAACACCTGCCAGCTTGTGTTATTGTTCAGAACTATTGGCCTTACAACCACTTTGACATGAGGCTAGGGCTTCTCATTTTTGATACTTTCCACAACATAAAATGCAGCTCCAATCTTTGCCATTATGTCTTCTCATGCATTCTTCTTTCTTGGGATGGAATTGATGCCAAAAGCTTTGAAATCTTCAATTAGATCCCATACCCGATTCTTTTAGTTCTTCAACAAATCATTCTTGGCAGCATTTTGTCCTCTAACTTGGTTTACAATCAGCTCACTATCACCAAATACTTGCAAAAAATTTATACTTCTCTTTCTTTCCCAATGCAATCCGTGAATCAAGGCTTCATACTTGGTCGTGTTGTTTGAACAAGCAAACTGGAAATGAAAAGTTGAGTAATATTTTATACCTTGAGGTAAAACAAGCATAGTTCCTCCTCCTACACCTAGTCTACTTCTAAAGGCATCCAAGAATAACTTCCATACTACATTATCATCCTTGCGATTTGGCTTGGTGATGCTAGGGAGAGGGTGATTCTCTTCATGCAAACAATAAACTCCTAACTCAACTTCTTCTATCTCCTTGTATGGATCAAATGCATGCCTTTTGTTCACCCATTCGTCAAGAGTCAAGTCTGGAATACATCCGAATTTGGTATCTACTTCTAAACTTGTTGAAAAATCCTCATGATTGAAGGCTGAGAAATTTGTGTTTATAGGACTTGGCACATGAGGCTTAATGTGAAAGTTTATAATTGGTTTTGACTTGATGGTTTCCTTAGCTCCATACCTTGTTCTGAATAACATGTGTGACCAATCTACTAATAGATATCCACCAATTTTGGCAGTGAAGTCTCTTGAAAAACACAATGCAAAGAGTGGTGGGAGGTCAATTACAGACACATCTTGCAAGACTATGACATTTAGACAGGCATGTAGTGTTAGGCTTAAACCTTTGATGACCCCAACCATTCCTACTATCTGTCCCATCTAGTTGCACTACTCCTTTCAGCATTGGCTCATACTTTAGACCCAATTGATATATTATTTGTTTCGCATCACTAAGCTACTTGCACCTAAATCAATCATGCAAGTTATGTACCAAGTGGTTCCCAAAATCAATGACACATAGAATAGTGGAGGCTTCAAATTTTTTCTTGGTTGACCACCACCCTATTGCACTACATTAGTGAGAACTTTCTCCTGACCTTGGTTTGATCCATTTGAGGTAGACCAATTGGCCATTGCAGCTTGCAACAAATCTCATTGTCCTGGGATTGCCAGTGACTCCCACATGGAAATTTTCACATGTGTTTTCTTCATCTAATCAATAATGTTGAAGGGGATGAATTATCCTTTTGTTGCCCCTTACTTGGTGTGACCTTTTCTGGTGCTTGAATAGGCACATGTGTTGCTGCAATGGGTGCCTTAGGATGATTTTACACATTGGGGGCTGTATTTGGTCTACTAACTCCTTGTTGTGTAGGAGTGGGATGAGAAACAACTAGATTAGACAATTGTCCCTCCTCTATGTTCCTCTTCTTTGACCATGTGTTAGCAACTACACCTTGAAAAGGAGGTTGATTAACTCCACATAAGTCTTCAGGTGCCAATTGACCAACGTGGTTTCCGTTGGAGGTGCCTCTTGCGGAGTTTCATGCTATCAATTTCCTTCTTGAATTGGTTCTTGGGACACACCAATGGTCTGTACCATCAAGGCCGATTTAGTGCACCATTGAAACACGTTGATTGATTGTGAGGTAGATTGCAAGGGTAAGACTAGTCGTACTCCTGTGCCATGTTGTTCTATGTTGGGACCAAGGATCTTGACGTTGAAGCTGCATTTGGATCATATGGTCAAAATGGTCAAGCACCTGAGGTTGTCCCCGATTTTGGTTTTGATTTCCGACTTGATTTGGTGGTCTATTTTGCTGATATGGGGGCCTAGCTTGATATTGATTTGGAGGTTGATATGGTCTAGAACTCAAGTTGTTGTCTCTTGATAGTCACTAGCTCATTTCCTAGGTTTTGCAGTTGTTTCATAACCTCTTGTAGCTCTTGTGCTTGAAGAAGTTGATGCCTCACTATTGCTTTGATTTCTAGGGACGGAATGGGATTCAATTATGGAATTTGACTAGTTATAAGAGCTCCTATTTTTGGATATAGAGGCATAGGTGGCCTAGGTGCGAGTTTACCAACTTGGATCAAGCAATTTTCAGCTCTAATAGCAATGTTATAGGATGCGGGTAAAGTTATACCTCTCATGGATTGAATCATCATAGCAATATCAAAATTTAAAGCTTTAAGTATAGAAAAAAAAATTAGCTATTGGTCTCATGGCCAATGGAATCCTATCCCATGTCCGCTGGAATCTGAAGTTAAAGTCGGTTAACTATTCATTAGGATCCCTCTTGATTGTTGTCAGTTGTTCCAATAAAGACAGGTTATCTCCCTTTTCTCCAAATTGATTGTGAAGAGTTGTGCACAAGTGGTCCCAATTCTGGATAGATCTGTTGTTAGCCTTATGAACCATTGCAATGATTTTCCCTTGAATGAATATGCCAATAATTTAACAATAATGTCCATATCATTAATTTCATGGATTGCACTGACATTTTCAATGTCTTGGATGTGGTAAATCGGAGTTGTTTGGTTCTCCCCAGTGAAATATGGGATGTTCTTCAATGTCGCAATTGGAACTGGATTTTGAGAATTTAGGGAAAGTGGGCTACTTCCCATGAATTCGACATAGGGATTGGGTTACACCATTTTGATTGGTTGGAGAACCCTCATTGATTTCGAGAGACGGTGATCTTTGCGGTCTTTTTCCTCTCCTTCCTATTCCGGTGATGATTGCAAGTAGAAAAATAATTCCTCTTCTCGAGTATCAGACCTAGTTTGAATTATTCTCATGTACTTGGGAAACTTGTGTCTACACTATTGAATTCTATCCCTTGAGTCACCATATGTGTTGGGAAAAGAGCCTCTAAAGGCTATATTTTGACAAGTTACACACCAAACTTGACAGAATAAAAATGAAAACCTTGAAGGACCTATGTATTTGATATTCTGGAGGTTGAAAATTGATTTGGAATGACAATCCTGAAAACCCAAAAATGCAAGACTTCCAAAATTTCCGAAAATCCAAAACCCAAAATCCCAAACCTAAAATTCAAAAAACTCCAAAATTTTGAAAATTAAAATTTCAAAAACTAAACATACCCTTTTGAAGATTAGCCCCAGATCTATCAACTGGTGAAATTTGGACTTATTTTGAGCAAGTTAAGCCCTTGAAAATCGATTCCAGAGTTCAACCTGAGAGGTGAAAAGTCCAAAATTGGAGAACTTGCAATTTCTAAGTCTAAACTTCTTGAAAATGCCTTCAAAGCTTTTAGAATCACATATGGTCCCATCGGGCACGCCAAAACTAATGATGCATAATCACAACACCCTTGAATGTCTGCAACTCAATGGGTTGAGACTCTCAGTGTGATTGCATAACATGGAGCTTCTCCCAAAGTGTGGGACTTTGTGAATCGGGAGAGCTCTCCGGATGAAGGTTGGTTCCTATTCCTCTATTCATCTGCACACATTCATATTGGAGAGGATCTACTCTAAAACTTACTTTAAGTTTCCAAGGAGACAGTTTAAGGAGATACAATAATAAAACCTAAACTAATAAGGGTGATGCACCAAAGGAATGTTAAACACCTACTTTGCCATTAAACACAAACCATCAAAAAATTAATACGACCATCATGCACAAATAACCAAGACTACAATGAGAAACCAGGAAGATACAATGAACATAAGAGAGGGTTGAAATCATCCACAGACTTATACTATTGGTCCAAAGATTTGATACAGTCCAAATTGTTACAATGGCTAAGAGGAAAGATTTCATTTATAGTTTGAATGGGAGGTTCGAGCTCCACAAATCAACTTCACAAAGAGAAGAAGGGAGGGTACAAAACAAAAATGTCCAAACTCTAGAAAAATTCCCCTCCTTACAATATATAGGAAGAATGAGAGAGAAAGGAGGGAAGAATTCAAATCATGCTTCAACCACCCCAAAAGAGCATTGAATTCACCTGCAACAATGATGGGTTTTACTGCAAAACCCATGCCTCCATTAATGTTCCTTGTTGGGCAAGAGATACCGATTATGATGGTAGATGAGAAGTCCGAGAGCCTAAAAATGGTGGACTGTATTTATTAATTTCAACCAACTTTGTCTCACTAATTTAAATATATCTAGTCGTAGTTACGTAGAGGAGACTCTAAGTTTTCCAATAAATGTTTTCTTTCGCAAATCCGAGCTCCCACCAAAATTAATGGCCATTTGAAGGTCGGGGTTGGGAATTAAATATGGGATCTCTCAATTTTTAAAATATCTGAGCATTTAAAATTATCGGTGGGCTTCATGATTCATCCTACATTGAATTGACCTACCGCCAATCTTTTCTAAACTATTTTGGGTTTGGAGTCTATCCATGCAAGATCCACGTGGAAGCCCTGGCACATTCTTAATATTTTACCCCCTCCTTTCACTCCTAAATTTGCATTGATTGGACACTTGGCATCATCCGTGAGCCTGCTCTACTATGTTTTTGTTCTCCCTTCTCCACCTATTTAGGAGCAACTATGTTGGACCCTAGACACGTGGAGGGCCTCGCGCTTTGGGGACCGCCTTTGGATTTTACCTTTGAGTTGCACTAAAGAGACATGTGGAGGCTTATGTTGGCTCTGTTGCTTTTCTTTGACTTTTCAATGGCTGGTTCTACCTTTCTCATACTCTAACCACGTGGAGGGCCTACGCTCATTTTGGGACCCCACTTTTGTCGTACCTTTTGAATTTTAGTTAAGTTTCGACACGTGGAGGCTTCCACTAGATCTTAGACTTTACAATGGCCGTGAAAATTTCTTGGGTGCTAGACACGTGGAGAGCGTGTGCTCGTTTGGGGACTGCCTTTGGATTTTACCTTTGAATTTGTGCTCAAGAGACATGTGGAGGCTTCGTTGGATCTATTGTTATGCTTCAACTTTTCAATGGTTGGTTCTACTTTTCTTAAACTCGACCACGTGGTAATCCTACAATCATTTGGAAACCCCTCTTTTTCGTACCTTCTAAATTTGTGCTTAGCTGACATGTGGAGGCTTCCACTAGCTCTTAGTATTTTCAACAACCTGGTGTAACTTTGTCGAGCCTTAGACACGTGGAGAACCTGCGCTCGTTTGGTAACTACCTTTGGATTTTACCTTTGAAGTTACACTAAAGAGAAGTGTGGAGGCTTCCACTGGCCTTCCCTTGCTTAGACTTTTCAACAATCGGGCCGCTTTATCAAGATCTAACCACGTGGAAAGCTTTCGCTCGTTTGCGGTCTCCACTTTTGTTGCACCTTTTGAATTTTTTTCCGAAGAGACATGTGGAGGCTTACACTAACCTTTCTATACTTAGTTTATTCGGGCCTCGAATGAACATTTCTTTCTTGATTTTTCTTCCTCTTGAGCTATGATCTCTTTTAACATTGTTTAGCAACTCATTTGCTGACCTTGCTTCTCCATTTCCAAACCTTCCCGTAGCTTTGATTGTTATATTAGAAATGTGGGTTCGCATGACATAACTAGCCCCTTCAATTTTCTCCTGTGCAAGGTCGTGTTTGATCAATTTTTTCTGAGGGGAAAAATTAGATAACAAAGTAATAATAAGAAAGAGAAATACAAGATCACCTACAAAGAATGGGAGCTTTTGGGTGCTTCTTTCCTACCTAGGTGCTAGTGTCTCGAGGCCACAAAAGATAAATCATCCAAGTGATGGCAGAGATGTAAGAGGTGTAAGACTAGCAAATTGTAAGAGACAAAGTAATAATAATGCCAAAGGGGGTTATCAACCATTATTTTTATTTCTTAGGAATCATGTATACATTACTATGATTTAGGACCTATAAGTGTACCCAAGTGCATATATTTTGTTTCTACAATCATATAAATTACACCTTATCCGATCATGACATATTTTTTCCTATTCATTATTACCTCTCCCATGAATTTTCTCGAGATGAGAATGTAATGTTTTTCATATGAAAGAAGGAAATAAGTTATACTTGTTGAGTATTTTCGATCCTATCACAAATAAAAAAGTGACAAGAAGAACAAATGTATGAATAAAAGAAGTAATGATAATCCCATCCCCCATCTTCTCGAAAATAATATTATTTAATACATGGACTCATCTCCCATTTTTCCCATATGTCAAGTAATATAATAGAAACGTCAACCCTACTTTCCTTTCCCCCCACCTTGTAATAAGGATTTGGTTTCCCCTATATCTTATATTCTAGTTCCTAATCATGTGAACTGCATACCTTTATCTACACATTCTAGGAATAAAGAGGAACATCTTATTAAATTTCTCATTCAAGGAAAAACATCCCCTATTCCACACCCTTTTCTCTTTTGGATGACATTCTTGATAAAGTTGTATATATAATCTCTATGAGTGTGGAAGATATTATAGTAGTAACACCTAATGAAATACACTAGAAAATAAGAAATTTCATAAAATAATTTTAGGACATTATGATATGTTAACTTCGTGTAACATTTAGATATAGGTCTATAATGACATACATGATGTTTATAGTTTCAATACTTACCCTCTATGAGTTAAATATATACTTATACTATTATTATATTATGGCATCATATTACTATATAAAAAACACTTTTAGATAAATGGTGTATGATATTTTACACCAATATTTTTTTATCACATCCCATGCTCCATCATTAATAAATAAAACCTTTTTCAAAATTCATACACAATTTATCCAAAACAAACCGAATTCATAGAATATGAAAACAATAACTCCTGGATTGTATTACTATATTTTAGTACTTTACTTTATTGTATCCCTCTTGGTCTTATGTATCCATTTACCTCTTTTTCGAGGATTTTGGTAATATACTATATTTTAAGATCCATCTGTCTTAGATTCATGGATATCTTAACCAATTTTTTGGCATTTGGTAATTTAATACTTTTTACATCTTTTTCCTATTATGCTTATAAGGAAATTGACCTCATTATTGATAATTATGATAACTTACTATCTTGTACAAATTTTATCTATATTGGATTTATATAACCATTTCCATATTTTTTGAGAAATTTAGTAATTCACTATCTCGTATAACCGTTCTCTGTCATAGATTTTTCCATCCATCAAATTATTTTTAATAAATATTGTAATTTAATATCTTTTACAATCTTTTCTTCGGGTTTATCCAACCATTTCCCTCTTCAAAAAAACTTTCGTAATTTATTATTATTAATTTTAATATATGATAATTTATTATTTTTAAAAGATTCCCTCTTAGGTTTATACAACCATTTCCCATTCACTATCTCTTACAACATTTATCCTTTTGGTATTTTTACTATCTTTTACAACCTTCACTTACTAGGTTTATCCAACCATTTTCCTCTATAAGAAACTTAATAAATTTTTTTATTTTTAACAAATTTCCCTCTTAGGATTTTTGGTATGATTTTATTGCGTTTATGGAACTCTTTCTCTACTTTTTTGACTACTCTATGATTTTCTAGACCTATTATAATTTTACAATCCTATCATATATATAGTTTTTTTACACTAATTATGTAATATATTACCATTTTCATTTATAATGAATCTAGATACTATTTTTGGATAGATGATCTTTCCTTCACCATGTCACTATTTTTTACATTTTATCCACTCCCTCTCTCACTTGAGTAACAATTAGGTTAGAGATGAGATAAAACTCTTAAAAGGAATGATAACCATATCATACCAAGCCACGAAGAATTCGGATGTTAATTAAACACCACGCTCAATAAGATAAAAGTAATTTGCCATAATAAGTCTACATGAACCTTTACAAATAAATGAGCAGCAATATCATTTATTATTATGGAACTAAATGAAATACAATGAGAATGGGCCTTAATTATATAGGCAAGGAATATCAATCTAAGAACCAGTCAAGGTCATAGATCGAGCCATAAATCAAGGAAAGAACTAGTCAACAAAAGAACTAGTAAATACCATAGATTTAGGAAAGAACTAGTGATCAAAGATCTATTCAATACTATATATCAAGGAAATAACTATACTTAACAACTAGATAATATCTCTCTAATATATAAATAAAATAAAATAAATATCCACACACATAAGTGGGTAAGGATAAATACAATAAAGGTAAATAAAGTACCTAGGTGAACATGAGCTAAGGTAAATAACTACTCTTACACCCCGTCAAGTGTATCTAGGGGCCTAAAATAAAATTTGAATATCCACAGTGTATGAGTACTTAAAAATGGGCCTGATTAGGTACTCATGTACAATATATTCGTAATGAAATATCGAACCAAAACTAGGAAAAATATTGCTATAAGGAAAAAGAAAGAAGTAGAAGAAGAAGGAAGATGTTCTCATAAACACCCCCAAGAACAACTTCACGAAACCCCGAGCATGCCACACAACTTGTTGCTGAGTCAAAATGTACTCCAAGAAAATAATTACATCCTTAATGTGCTGTGAATGAAGTGTATGTGTATCTCAATATGTTTGGTCCGTTGTTTCTCAACAGGTTACGAGAAATGTGAGTTATACTTTGGTGGTCACACTAAAGTACAATGCGATCGATGAATCCTATGGGAATCCAACTGTGTCAATAATTTTTAAAGCCAAAGAATATACTAACTCATCAGAATCGTTGCCCCCGCACTCGCTCTCGAAGATGAAAGTGTAATAGCTTGTTTCTTTTTACACATCCAAGCAACTGGAGAATAACCAAGACAAAAATATAGCTAGAAGTGGAACACATGTCATCAATAAACCCTATCCAATCTGAATATGTATATCTAACCAAATCAGTATAACCCCTAGTGTAGTGTAGGCCAAAGTGGGAAGTGACCTACAAATAGTGCAAAATACTTTTAACAACTTGTCAGTGACTACTATGAGGAGAATGTGAAAACCAAGATATAAGCGCTAATGCAAATGAAATATCAGGGTGATTATGGGTTAAGCACATAAAACTTCCAAATAACTTCTTATACAATATAGTTTCACAAATTGGTGTGGTACATATGGAAGTAAGAGTAACCCTAGATCGAAAAGGAGATGGACTTGGCTTGCAATCATCCATATCAAAGCGTTGAAGAAGATCATGGGTGTACTTTTTATGACTCAAATGAATCCCTTGATCTATTTGAGAAGTCTAAAATCTAAGGAAATAATGCAAAGAACCCAAGATTTGTCATGTCAAATTGTGTAGAAAGATACAAATGAATACTCTAAATGTGGGAAGAAGAGATGTGGATAAGTAAAAATCATCAACATATCGACAAGTATCATAATATCCTCACCGACATGTTGGAGATATATTGTATGATCGTAGTGGTAAAAAATAAAACCAAAGTAGATAGAAGAAAAGAATCCATCTTCTCATACCAAGTCAGAGGGGCCTATTTGAGACCGTAGAGAGACCTTATAAGTCTACAAATAAGAGAAGAATCCTGAACTAATCTAAGAGGTTGCTCCATGTATATTTCCTCTTATAAATCTACATGTAAGAAATCACTCTTCACATCCATCTAGTGTATTGGACACCCCGTGATGTAGCAATAAAGAAGTATAAGGTTTACAAAATCTATCTTGGCAATGGGTGAAAAATTCTCAGAGTAATCAATACCTTCAACTTGTGAAAAAATCTTTGCAACAAGATGATCTTTATACTTGTTAATGGACCTATCAACTATCTATTTTGTTCAAGATACCCACTTATACCTAACCATTTTTCTTCCTTTAGGAAGAGATACAAAATCCCAATTATGATTCTTCATCAAATAATAAATACTTAGCAGTCATTCCATCATCCCACTCCTATATCCCATGAGCCTTTGAAAAAGATGGTTTATCCTCATAAATTGTCTAACACAAAAGTCCTCAATCAGTAAAACATGCATGATAATTCCTAGTGGTTGGAAAATCCCGAATGAAATGTGTTGCCTTAGAAAGCGTAGTACGAGACCACTTAGGCATAGTGACAACATAATTAGGAATAGGATCCTCATTGACATCTATAACCTCCTCATAAACCTCTTCAAAGAAAGGATCCTCAAGATGAGGTAAAGAAGAAGAAGTAGGCATGGAAGAAGACGAAGAATCATGAGGTGTGAAGCGCTCATCAAATCTAACATGTGTTCAAAACTTAACCTCATGATTATCGGGATCTAAAATTCCATAAGCTCGATGTCCTCATAATACCCTACCAAGATCAAGGGTTTCTCTTCTTATCCAAGGCTTTCATTTTCTTCTTTGGCACAAAGGCCCAAGAATGGCTCGAAAGACTTGAAAAATGAGACATCTAGCTTAGTGTTGGATAGGGCTTCATCTGGATTCAAATTCTCAATTGATTTGTGTGGTGTGTGATTTTAAATTTAGTTATCACAAGTGACTGCTTTTACCAGTAGATAGGAGTCAAATCTCTAGAATGCATCATGCAGTTAGCCATTTTCTTTAAAGTTAGATTCTTCCATCCTACTAAGCCATTCTATTTTGGAGTATGAGGAACATAATGCTAGTGAATAATTTCATGATTTGCTAAAAAATTAGAAAACAAATTGTTGAATTACTCCCCCATTATTAGTGTGAATGTTCTTTAAGCAACTAGATGATTGTCTCTCAACCAAAGCCTTGAATACTTTGAGGTGTTAAAAACATCCTTTTTTAAATTGAGAAAATAAACCCAAGTGTGCCTCGAGAAATTATCAATAAAGGTAAGTGCATACTTAGCTCCATTGAAAGAGGGGGTAGGAAAAACCATCAAGTCACTATGCACAAGATCAAGTGGTGAAAAATATCTCTTACAAAAATTCTTAGGAAATGAATCTTAGTGTTGTTTACTTAATGCACAAGCATGAAAAACTCCCTCAAGACAAGAAAATATAGGAAGACCATCAACCATACCATGAGTGTTCAACTCCTTCAAATATCTATAATTGAGATGTCCAAATATCTCATACAAAAGCTTACTCTCTGTATCTACATGAGAAACCAATCTTGTCCCTATAGAGGAACTATCATTAAAACCATAAAAGTGATATAGTCTAGAACTATGATCAACAATTCCTTGAGAAAAAGTGAATAAGGCTCCAAAAAAGTTCATACTTCGCCCCATTTGGTGTAAAATTCACTATTTTTCCTTGACCAAAATGACAAATTTTATATACACAAAGAAAATTTGTAGTGATGTTAGGAACATACATGGCATCTTAGATAATTCCACCATCAAGTTGTATATCACATTTTCCTTTAATGAAAGAAAGGAATAATCTCTAATTGTTATCAAAATTTCACCCCCACGGGTAAATTTCGATAACATGCATCGATTCTCAAGTCCGGGAAAATTGATTGATTCGGGGCCAAAATCAGGTTTTTAAGGTCCCTTCAGAATCTTTCTAAACTCCCTGTGCCGAAAAGGAAGGAGCAAGCTTTGAGAAAGTGCGGAGAAGGTTGCAGAAGGCAAGTAGTTTGGCCCAGAGAAATTGTGAAAATCGGCTAAGTCCTCGGTCCAAGCGGGTGGGACAAATGGGACAAAGGTATGCGAACCGCCCGAACCGGCCGAAATGAGTCCAGCAGCCCACTAAGCATTTGGGAAAAGTGGGACGAAAATACAGCAAGGGCGCGAAATGCCGGTTCGGCGAGAGTGAAAATCGACTAATCTTTGACGAGAGAAGCATTCGGGACAAGTGGGACAAATGGACGCGAAATGCCCGAACCGCCCGCCGAAATGAGTCCAGGCGGCCCACTAAGCAATTGGGACGCGCGGGACAAAAGGACCCGAACCGGCCGAACCGGCTGAAAAGAGTCAAGTCAGTCCGGAACAATGTGGGACAAGCGGGCCAGATATGCCCGAACCGCCCGAATCGGCTGAAATTGTCCCAAAAAGGTCCAAAGTCAAATGGGACATCTGGAACAAATGGACGCGAAATGCCCGAACCGGCCGAAATGAGCACAAAGAGCCCGAAGTCAAATGGGACATCCGGGACAAATAGAGGCGAAGGGCGCGAAAGAGCTGGCAGGCCCGCGGACTAATCAAAAGCTGCCACGTGTCCTCATAGGAGTAAAGGTCAGAAAAGTCAAAGGGCAAATTTTCGAGCACCGAGCCGAACAAATAGGATCGTGCCACATGTCCCATTTAAGGGCCCACGAGGAAAATTCAAAGGGAAGCCCGCCAAAAGGCAGAGGAGAGAGAATTATTCAGCGAATCAGAGCATGCCACGTGGCATCCAAGTGGCAGTGCGCGGGAAAATTTTTTAAAATCCGTTTTTTGCCTGTTCCGTGTCCTAAATCTTCAGATCAACATATCTTTCGATCCAGAGCTCGGATTTGCACGTTCTTGATATCAACGGAAAGCTGTTGAAATTCTCTACATGATTCTAGGGTCAATCTTGCATTTTGATGTAGTCTGGAGGGAGAAAATTGAGAAACGCCTCTGGCGCGAAATAACAAGCAGAGGTAATGCTTCAACAACCACTTTAATGCAGCAGACAACCCGCCGCTTCTGTTAGGCAAACCGCCGCTTCGCCAGAACCCGCCGCTTCTGCCATGATGGACGAATTAAATGCAACCTAGAGGTGGTTGGGGCAGATTTCGATTTCCTCTCTCTTTTCTCTCCCATTCTTCCTATAAATTGTAAGGAGGGGTTTCTTTCTGTTGTTGGACATTTTCTGCTTTGCACCCTCCCTTCTCTCCTGTTCATAAGAAGATTTGTGGAGTTTTCAAACCTCCCATATAGACTGTAACACCGTTTTTTGCCTTTTGGCCATTGCAATGTATTGAATCCATCCTTGAGCAATATATATGTGTCTGTGGTTGCTTCTAAACCCTCTTACATATTTATTACTGTCATTCTTGATCTTTCATTGCATTTTTGCTATCTGTGCATGGTGTTGTGTTACATCTACATGATCTGTGTTAAATTTGGCAAAGCATATGTTCTTCATTCCTTGGTGCATCACCTCTATTAGCTTAGATTTATTTTATGCATCTTCTTACCTTGTCTCCTTGGCAAATTAGATTAGATTTTGAGGAAATCCTCTGCATATTTCGTATGCACCTGAACAGAGGAATAGGAACCAGCCTTTCTCTGGAGATTCCTTTCTCACTCTTCAAGTCCCACACTTGGAGAAAGGATTCAATGTTATGCAATCACACTGGATATTAATATGATCAACCTAGAAATCGATCAACATCCGGGGTGTCTTTGTGATTTTGCACTAACAGTTTTGGCACGCCGGGTGGGACCAGAGGTCTCATTTTTTATTGCAACAAGGTTGATGTGCATCTGCTGCAATTTTCTTGCTTGAAAAGAGCTATTATTTGCATATCTGGCGACTCCAAGGGGAAGAATCAACTGGTTCCAGAAGCGAGGCCTAAAAGCTTATGAGAAGAATCACAAGGTCAAGAGCTGGAGAAGAGGAAGTGCTGTTTGAATACCTGCAACTATCTCCAAGAAGAAGGCAAAGAGGAAGAAGGATTCAAAGGTCTCCATCTCCACCAAACAGAACTCTCTCAACTCCTCCACCTGAGCGGCCTTTCTTTCAATATACAAGGATTTTAAGACCAATCAGAATGGCGCAACCAGTGAACCCCTATGTCAACTTCACAGGCAGCAGCCCACTTGCTCTCAATGCACAAAATCCAATCCCAGTAGCAGCACTGAAGAACATTCCATACTTTACTGGAGAAAATCAGACCACTCCTGGCGATCATGTCAAGGACATTGCTAACATTTGTGCAATCCATGAGATTAATGAGATGCAAGTAGCTGTCAAATTGCTGGCATCTTCATTCAAGGGGAAAGCATTGCAATGGTTTAGGAGCCTTGAAGTTGCTTCTATCACGAACTGGAATCAGCTGTGTATTGCACTTCATAATCAATTCGGAGAGAAGGGAGACAACTTGTCTCTTTTGGAGCAGCTGACAACCATCAAGAGAGCTTCCAATGAGCAGCTAACTGACTTCAACTTCAGATTTCAAAGATCTTGGGATAGAATTCCAGTAGCAGTCAGACCAACAGCAGAAGGTGCTTTTCTATACTACCTTAAAGCTTTAAATTCTGATATTTCTATATTGATTCAATCCATGGGAGGCACAACTATCCCTGCTGCTTATAATATTGCCATTAGAGCTGAAAATTGTCTGATTCAAGCTGGCAAGCTATCTCCTAGGCCTCCAATGCCATTATATCCAAGTTTAGAAAGCCCAAGTACTAGTCAAGCACCTGTCTTAGCTCCTATTCCCACTCCTAGGAATCAAAGTTCAAATGAAGCTTCCACTTCATCTCCAAGTGCCCCAAATGAGCTTCAAGAAGTCATGAAGCAACTGCAAAATTTAGGTAATGAGCTGGTCACACTCAAGAGGCAGCAAGCTCAAGGTTTTAGACCTTCGTATCAGCCTCAAGCTCAACCGAATAGGCAGCCATATCAGCCTCAAAGACCACCTAATCCAGCCACAAATATGAATCAAACAAGGCCTCCTGCCAATAGACCATTCCAGCCCTATAATCCAAATGCCATATCTGCCTCTAAGGCATTAGTACCAGCACAAAACAACATTGCCCAGGAGTATGATTGGTGTTTTCCATGTAATGAACCCCATAATCAATCCATGTGCTATAATGGTGCTCTAACCCAAGCTTTAATGGTAACAAGTGCTGGTGTGGAGGGTGAGAGTAGTCAAGAAAACAGCCAACAACAAGAAACATTCCAACAGCAATCAGCCCCAAATGATACCACGTTGGTAAATTGGCAAGCAGAGGATTTCTGTGGCATGAATCAGGTAGTTTCTCAGGGTGTTGCTGCCAACACAAGGTCAAAAAGGCGAAATTTGGGTGAAGAACAGCCATTAGTCCCAGCCAATCCTCAACCTTCCATGACTCCACAAATGATTGGCAAGCAAAACCCTGGATTTCAAATGCACAAGGGCGTCAAGAATAGCCCCTAGGCCAACTCAAATGCCACTGTTGCTGCCCACATACAAGGAGCGATGTGCAAACCAAGGGACAAGCAGAGAGATCCTTCATCACCATTCAGTATCATTGATCAGATGAAGAAGACAAACGTCAATATATCTATGTGGGAATCCCTATCCATCCCAGGCAAAGAAATCTGCTGCAAGCTGCCATAAAGGATTGGCCAACTTCGAATCAGCAGGGTTCAGAGGCAAGACAAAGTGCTTACAAATGCTGCCCAGCCTGAAGGAAATCATGGAACACAACAAGGTAAAATGTTGAAGCCCCCCCCTTTTTATGTTTCGTTAATCATTGGAAATCAGCTAGTGCATAATTGCATGATAGATTCCGGGGCAAGTAGCTCAGTAATGCCTAAACAGATAGCTGATCAGTTAGGGCTCCAATATGAGATAACATCTAAGGGAGTAGTGCACTGGATGGGACAGCAAAGAACACTTGGAGTGATTAGAAATTTGAGTCTTACCTTACATGCATGTCCAAATGTTGTTGTCTTACAAGATATATCGGTCATAGACCTTCCACCACTCTTTGCCCTCTCTGTTTGTCAAGGGATTTTACCGCCAAGATTGGGGGATATTTGTCCGTGATTGGTCACACATGCTGTTGAGCGAGGTATGGAACTAAAGCTACAATCAGGTCGAACCTATTGCAGATTTCCACATTGAGCCCTATACTCCAAGTCATATTAATACCAATTGCTCAAAGATTTGATCGGGAAGATCACCTTGGCACCGATGAAGCCGACACTAAGGTTGGAAGTATCCTGCATTTGACTCTTGATGAATGGGCAAGCAAGGTGCATGCTTTTGATCCTTATCAAGAAGTAGAAGAATCTGAGCTAGGGGTCTATTGTATACACGAAGAAAGTCAACCTATTCCTAACATCACCAAGCCAAGCCACAAGGATGACAATGAGGTATGGCAATTGTTTTTGATGGATCAAGGAGTAGACAAGGCGCAGGAGGTGGAGCCATGCTTATTTCACCTCAAGGAGTAAAGTATTATTCAGCTTTTAGATTTCAATTTGCATGCTCCAATAACACTGCTGAATATGAAGCCTTGGTGCAAGGGATGCATTGGGCAATAAAGAGAAAAATAAATAACTTGCAAGTGTTTGGGGACGGTGAGCTGATTGTAAATCAGAGTCAAGGGACAAACATCTTTGCCAAAAATGATCTACTCGGATGCTACAAGAACAGGTGTGGGACCTCATGGAAGATTTTGAGGGTTTCGGCATCAAGGCCATTCCTTAAAAGAGAATCAAAAGTTGTGACGGGCTTGCAGCAAAGAGTAGGGGCAGCCTTTGACATTGTAGAAAACATTCAACAAGACAAGGTACAGCCAAACATCCACGTGATTGTGAGGCCTTCAGTGCCGGATAACGATGTCAATTGGCAAGTATTTGAGAATGACCAGCAAATCATCCACTTCTTTCAGAAGAAGAAGCTGAGTTCTCAGCTAAGAATCAAGAGAAGTTGAAACAGCAATATGGTGACCAGGTGATACAGCTGAGAAATGACAAGCTTCCCAAGGGACTTGTCACCTTGGAGTCCATTTTTAACCCCAATGATCAGTTTAGAAAGGAGAAAGCAAATATTCAGGTCAAGAGGGAAGATTCGGTATCCATCTTGGTAAAAGAGAACAAGCCATTGCAAATTGGAAAAATGACAATTGAGCAAGAGAGATATGAGTTCATACAGCTTTGTCAAGAATTCCCTGACGTGTTTGCTTGGAGCTATGAAGACTTGAAGGGCTTCAATCCCAACTTAGCTCAAAGATACCATCGAGTTGGATCCAAATACTAAGCATGTCGGGCGAAACAGAGACCGGTCAATCCACACATGGAGCCTCTCATGAGGAAAGAATTGGACAAGCTGATTGAGTCAAGCAATTATATTCCCAATCAAGCATTCTAGTTGGGTTCACAACTTAGTTCCATCGAGAAAGAAAAGTGGAGAGATCGGCTATGTGTTGACTTTAGAGATTTGAATAGAGCCTCTCTCAAGGACCATTATCCACTCCCTTCCATGGGAGCAAATATTGCAGGTCGAATTTGGTCGAAAGGTTTTCGCTACTTGATGGATACTGTGTTTCAATCAAATTATGGTGAAGGAGGAAGACCAGTTCAAGACAGCCTTCACAACCAAATGGGGCACATATGCCTACAAGAAGATGCCATTTGGACCTGTCGAACGCCGGAGAGCAACATTCCGGCCGAGCTATGGATATGGCATTTAAAGGCTTGATCAACAAGATAGTACTAATATACTTAGATGATATTACTTGTCTTCTCAAAGAATGTTTGCAGACCATCTCTTTCACCTCGTGCAAGTGTTTCGAGGTGTAGAAAGTTTGGAGTGTCTTTAAATCCTAAGAAGTGCATCTTTCTTGCACATGAAGGGAAACTTCTTGGCCATATTGTCTCCAAGGAAGGATTAGCAATTGATCCGAAAGGGTTGAAGCCATAAGAGCTCGCCATTGCAAGTCACAAAAAGGCTCTTCAAAGTTTCCGGGAAGGATAAACTTTGTTCGGAGGTTTGTCCCAAATTTTGCAGCCTTTGTCAAGCCCATCACCAAAATGTTAAGAAAAAGCATGGCTTTCAAATGGACGGCAGAAGGCAAGGAGAGTTTTGAAGCCATCAAAGAAGCCATCTCCCAGGCACCCATTCTCATCAACCCGGACTTTTCCAAGGATTTCATCCTCTATGCATTGGGGGTGATGACACTATTTCTCGCCATTTTGGTGCAATGAGAATAAAGACAATGATGAACACCAATTGCCTTCTTTAGCCAAAGCCTAAATGACTGTGAATTGAGGTACTCTTTTATTGAAAAACATGTGCTTGCAGTAGTCAGGAGCTTGAAGAAGTTCAAGCATTTAGTCTCAAACAACAAGGTCCAGTTGCTGGTCTCACATGCTGGGGTTAAGGACTTCCTCCTCAACAAGGATTTGAATGAGAAAAGGGCAGGATGGATCACCCGTGTCATGGAGTATGACATTGAGATCAAGATCACCAAGCTGGTAAGAGGCAAAGGTTTGTGTGAGCAGCTCGCTTCCAAACAACTAAACAACCCAGAAGATAAAGAAGACGCTGTCCCGCTATTACAAGATGATCAAAACAGAAAATGATGATGTGTCCACTCCTGTTGGACTCGAATATGATACATTTCCTCTGAGACGGGCATGTGCCCTCTAGAAATGAGCAAAGCAAGAAGAAGACACTTGGGTTGCAGTTATTCCATATACCATCATTGATGGAGTTTTGTTCAAGAAGGACGTCAATGGAGTGCTGCTGAGATGCATTAACACAGGTCAGATTCAAAGGGTATTAAAGGAGTTTCATGATGGACCAGCTGGTGGCCATTTTGCACCAAGAGTGACAGCTCTGAAAATCATGAAGGCTGGTTATTATTGGCCTAAAATCTTTAGTGATTGCTATGCATGGATCAAGAAATGTAAGAATTGTGCATTCTTCACAGGAAAAGAGAGACTTGCAGCCCTCCCATTACATCCAATCTCAGTTGACCAGCCATTCATGCAATGGGGTTTGGACTTCATTGGAATCATCAATCCCACCCGAGCCAAGGGCACAAATGGATTTTGACAGCCACAGACTACTTCACCAGATGGACAGAAGTAGTAGCACTCAAAGAGGCGAATGAGTCTAGCATCTTGGACTTTTACGAGGGGATAACTACCAGATTTGGTGTGCCTGCTACAATAGTCTCTGATAATGCATTGGCATTCATTGGATCTAAAGTTACTGAGTGGGCTGTCAAGAACGGGATCTACCTGAGCACTTCATCAAACTATTACCCTCAAGGTAATGGCCAGGCCGAGTCTACAAACAAAAACTTGCTGAGGATCATTAGGAGGACTCTTGATGAGAATCAGAAGGCTTGGCATACCAAACTGAAATCAGCCTTATGGGCAGATAGGATAACTCCCAAAAGATCCACAGGTAACTCTCCATTTAGGCTTGTCTACGGAAGAGAGGCAATCTTGCCCCTGTCACTTGAGTTGCCAACGTTGGAACTCATGAAACAGCTGGAATTGCTAGAGTTTGGACCCATGGAGGTGAGGTATGCAGAATTGATGGAGCTGCAAGAAATCAGAGATCAGGCATTCCAAGCAATGGAAAAGGATCAGGCTTTGATCAAGAAGACCTTTGATAGGAAGGCCAAAGATAGATCTTTTCAAGTAGGAGATCTAGTATTGAAATGGGATGTGGACAGAGCAAAACCAGGAAGGCATTCAAAATTTGATGCCATTTGGAGTGGCCCATACATGGTCACAAAGTGCAAGAACAACAATGCTTTCCAATTGGCCTCATTGGATGGTGAAGAACTGCAGATTCCAGTAAATGGAATCTATCTCAAGCGTTGCTTCTAGAGGGAGGTTCACTACATCTCGTAAATACTAGATTAGAGTTTTCTTTCCTCCAAGTGCTTGTGCACATTGTTTCATTGTAGATTAGTTTTGTTTTCCCTAGGCACCTCGGGCACAGCCTTTTGCATCTATGAAGATGATGCATGTCTTTGCTAAATCAGGTCTCTTTCCATCTTCCTCCTCGCACATTCTGAGTCAGTTTGAATTCTAACAGAATATTTGATGACTCCATGCCCAATGGATGCTTCAGGCAACTGGCCTTTTCATCTAGCAGAGATGATCCCATTGAAAGTCGCTTAAACTGTTATCAAAATTTCACCCCCCCTTGGGTAAATTTCGATAACATGCATCGATTCTCAGTCCCGGAAAATTGATTGATTCGGGGCAAAATCAGGTTTTTAAGGTCCCTTCAGAATCTTTCTAAACTCCCAGCCGAAAAAGGAAGGAGCAAGCTTTGAGAAAGTGCGGAGAAGGTTGCGAGAAGGCAAGTAGTTTGGCAGAGAAATTGTGAAAATCGGCTAAGTCCTGGTCCAAGAAGCGGCAGTGGGACAAATGGGACAAAGATCACGTGAACCGCCCGAACCGCCGAAATGAGTCCAGCGGCCCACTAAGCATTTGGGACAAGTGGGACGAAAGTACTGTGGCGGTGGGCGCGAAATACCGGTTCGACCGAGAGTGAAAATCGACTAATCGCTTTGAGAGAAGCATTCGGGACAAGTGGGACAAATGGACGCGAAATGCCCGAACCGCCCGAACCGCCCGAAATGAGTCCAGGCGGCCCACTAAGCAATTGGGACGCGCGGGACAAAAGGATCCGAACCGGCCGAACCGGCCGAAAAGAGTCAAGTCAGTCCGGAACAAAGTGGGACAAGCGGGCCAGATATGCCCGAACCGCCCGAATCGGCCGAAATTGTCCCAAAAAGGTCCAAAGTCAAATGGGACATCTGGAACAAATGGACGCGAAATGCCCGAACCGGCCGAAATGAGCACAAAGAGCCCGAAGTCAAATGGGACATCCGGGACAAATAGAGGCGAAGGGCGCGAAAGAGTCGGGCAAGCCGCGGACTAATCAAAAGCCGCCACGTGTCCTCATAGGAGTAAAGGTCGAAAAGTCAAAGGGCAAATTTTCGAGCACCGAGCCGAACAAATAGGATCGTGCCACATGTCCCATTTAAGGGCCCACGAGGAAAATTCAAAGGAAGCCCGCCAAAAGCGAGGAGAGAGAATTATTCAGCGAATCGAGCATGCCACGTGGCATCCAAGTGGCGGCGCTTGGGGAAAATTTTTTTAAAATCCGTTTTTGCCTGCTCCGTGTCCTAAATCTTCGATCAACATATCTTTCGATCCAGAGCTCGAATTTGCGTTCTTGATATCAACGGAAAGTGTTGAAATTCTCTACATGATTCTAGGTCAATCTTGCATTTTGATGTAGTCCGGAGGAGAAAATTGAGAAACGCTCTCGGCGTGAAATAACAAGCAGAGGTAATGCTTCAACAACCACTTTAATGCAGCGAGCATAACCCGCCGCATTCGTTAGGCAAACCGCCGCTTCGCGTAACCCGCCGCTTCTGCCATGATGGACGAATTAAATGCAACCTAGAGGTGGTTGGGGCAGATTTCGATTTCCTCTCTCTTTTCTCTCCCATTCTTCCTATAAATTGTAAGGAGGGGTTTCTTTCGTTGTTGGACATTTTTCGCTTTGCACCCTCCCTTCTCTCCTGTTCATAAGAAGATTTGTGGAGTTCTCAAACCTCCCATATAGACCGGAACACCGTTTTTGCCTTTTGGCCATTCTGCAATGTATCAATCCGTCCTTGAGCAATATATATGTGTCTCGTGGTTGCTTCTAAACCCTCTTACATATTTATTACTTTTGTCATTCTTGATCTTTCATTGCATTTTGCTATCTCAGTGCATGGTGTTGTGTTACATCTACATGATCGTGTTAAATTTGGCAAAGCATATGTTCTTCATTCCTTGGTGCATCACCTCTATTAGCTTAGATTTATTTTATGCATCTTCTTACCTTGTCTCCTTGGCAAATTAGATTAGATTTTGAGGAAATCCTCTGCATATTTCGTATGCACCTGAACAGAGGAATAGGAACCAGCCTTTCTCTGGAGATTCCTTTCTCACTCTTCAAGTCCCACACTTGGAGAAAGGATTCAATGTTATGCAATCACACTGGATATTAATATGATCAACCTAGAAATCTGATCAACATCCGTAAGTGTGATTTTGCACTAACACTAACCTCAATTTTGGAAGTAAAACTCAAACCTAAAGATACAAAAGACTCCTTGGAAGAAGTCATGTGATGAGAAGCACTAGAATCTATAACCCAACTATCTGCAAGTGGGTATTGAGACCTGTAAACAACATTAAGTATTTTTCCATGATGATTAGAAAGATTTGGAGTGGAGATAGAAAGTTTTTGTTTCTTGAATGCATCATCTAAGGCTTGCATTCACTTATAATATCTATGTTCTTCATGATTAATACCCCCACAAAAAGAGCATGAAAGGCTATACTTATTATTGGATTTAGAATACTCCTTGGGTTTAGAGTTGTTTTCTTTGGGTTTAGGAGCACTTTGAGATGGAGGAGAAGATTTGGTTTTACTTTTTGGTTTTCCCTTTCCCTTAGTATTAGATGCAACTAATGCATTTTTAGAGGTGGAAGATTCAAGGTTAGACAATTTGAATTATTCCTAGTAAGTCTTTCATAAAATATTTCTAAGTTAGGCATTTTGAATGTGTCACCTAAGGCATCCATGCTGGAGAAAAATGTAGAAGCAAATATTTGGAATGGTCCTCTCAACTTGGATAAAATTAAGTAAACACACTCTTTATCTTTCTTATCTCTTCCACTCCCCTTCAATTGTGTCAACAAATGCTTGAACTGGTAAGATAGTCTATAATTGAAGGAAAATATTTAGATTAAGAGAGGTTATCTCAATTTTAAGTTTCATGGCTCTCATATGATCCACCTTACTAAATAAACCCTCTAATTTCTCCCATATTATAAAAGGAGAGTCACATTTTTCAAATGAAACAAAATATTGTCACTTACATAAGTTCCTATCAAACCCAATACTAAAATTTCTCATATTCTCTAGTGAACACTAGTTGTTCAAGAACCCAGAATCCTTTTCATTTAATTATTGTTTCCATTCTTGGTTTCCATGTGTGGTAATTATGTGTTGTTAATGGCTCAACATGATCTAATTCAGAAGTATATAAAGACATTATTCTCAAATATCACCAAAAAAATGCAAGAACCAAGCAATGGAACAAGACCCCCCCAAATTTTGGCACTTTATAGTTGAGTGCATCTTACAATACCACACTTTATAATTATAGTGCATTTCTCAAAAGAAATAGTTTGTAAATGGAACAAGCATGAAAAAACAAGCACTTTTGCAAAAAATGACACTCGATCAAAATTTACAAGCTTATCAATTTTATGCTCTACTATTTATTTTAGTTTCCACTAAAACAATATAAAATTCTCTTTTCTTCACCACATAAATAAAATTAAACGGGGTTTAAGTTAAGCACCTAATAGTAGGAATCATAAGCTTAAGCCCTAATATGACCAAGGGCTAAGGATTTCAAGTTTCATGCTATCCGAAAATGTTGTAAGAAAGTTGATAAAACCCTAGTTTGGATATTGAAAAACCTAGAAAAACTTTTCTTGGGTTTTCTTTCACGCTGACACGGATTCCAAAGTAGCCTAGTATGTGCTTCAGTAATAAACAAAAGAAACTCCAAAAATGACTCGCTCCATAAATGGTCAATTTTATAGTCAATATTAGGGTTTTCACACCTTCCAAATCCAATGGAAAGATTTGTTTTGTATGAAAATACGACAAGCAACAAAATAAGAACAAATACGAAATATATGAATATACAAAAAACCTTATTTGTAAAATAAAACTTAAAAATGGATTTCAATAGCAATCTCAAGCTCTCATACCATAAAAGGAACAATAACCATATCATACCAAGCCACGAATAATTAAGATGCTAACTAACTAAACAACACACTTCATAAAATGAAAGTAATTTTGAGAATATTTCTACATAAACCTTTGCAAACAAATGAGCAACAATATCATATATTATTATGGAACTCAATGAAATATAATGAGAATGGATCTTACTTATATAGAAAGGAATATCAATATAAGAACTATTCAAGTTCATAGATCAAGCCATAAATCAAGGAAAGAACTAGTCATCAAAGAACTAGTCAAGACCATAGATTTAGGAATGAGCTAGTCATCAAATATCTAGTCAATACCATTGATCAAGGAAAGAACTATACAAAAACTAGATAATATCTCCCTAATATCGAAATTAAATAAAATAAATATCCACACAAATAAGTGGGTGAGATAAATACAATAAAGGTAACTAAAGTACTTAGGTGAACATGAGCGAAAGTAAATACCTAATCTAAAAACTCTTTCCATAGAGTGGATCAAGGAGTACTTAAGCATATTAGTTATATGCTCTCCTCTATATTGGTACAATCATCTATCTCTCTTGTTTTCATATTTCAAACCCATTTTATCAAAGCTTTCAAATCCATATGAAAGAGGAAAAAAAGATCCAAAAAGTTGAAAATTCATACTATAAAAAGAAAAAGCAAGAAAAACGCAATAGAGAAAGTGAAATTGTAAAATCCAAAAGAAATAATAAAGTTTTGATATCTTTGGCGTACTCCCTAATTTTGTTAGAATCTTAAACTCCATAGTTTGTCTTATCACATGGTGATGTCCTTTGGGGTGTAGTAGGTTCTTCTTACTAAACCGATATGATGCATATTTACAATTACCTTACTTTATGTAGATACTAAATCATGCACTTTGAGTATTATTTAGTCTTGGTCTCATACTATTATGCATAAGGTTTTGAGTAAAGAAAGTACTAATCAACCCATGTCCTTTAGCTTGTTTACTTTTCTTTAAGTAGTCACTTCCAACCTTCAATACATACTTGTGTAGTCTATTTTTGTCATTCCGCATCATTCTACCCCTAAGCGGGGTTCCTATACCAATCCGGGAGGCTAAGGCACCCTGGTCCCATTTTGGGAACCCTAATCCTTTTCCCACTTTACCTCCATCTTTTGGGAACTTCCTATTTATTTGAGTTTTCCTTATTTTTAGTGGTCGACCTTTTCAAGGTTAATTATGAAATTAGAACAAGGTAACCATATAAATACAAAGTTATGAAACTATAATGAAGTACAAAGAACTAGGCACTATTATTATCACCTAAGCTTGCATCCATCAAAGGCTCCATTTACATCCATCTAGCTCCATCACAAGGGACAAGGTTAGTTCATCTACATCACACTGTATAGGGTGGAAGTTTATTCTATTCCATCTACAATTTATTACATTTATACATCTAGTTATAGCTCATTACTGTTGAAAATTATTGCACTTGTGCACAAATGGAAAATTCGAAACTTCATTACGATGGATGGCATTGGTAAAGTGAACCTAATCTAGGGGAGATTCTTTCAATGTTGTTCCTGTTGGATTAATTAATAATTACATGAAATTTGTAGCTATGTGTGTTATTACAAAATGTAACATATCACATAGTCTGTAATTTCATGATTATCTTTAGCAAAAGAACATAAAAAATGATAGATGTTTAATCTTGATGAACACTGAAAACAAATAATAGATGAAGTTTTAAGTTTTGCAACAGAAATCATAATTGAAGATTGCAGAAGTCAAAGTTCATTACTAAAATTTACATGGTATTTTAAAGTTATTTCCTTTATGATTAAATGCATTCAATTATGTTATTGAGTTTTTAATTCATTATACAATCCATAGATAAAAATGAAAAGAAGAAATAATTACACAACTCAGTTTCAAAATTCAATGTTTTATTCATAAGGAATTTCAAATGTTCCCACACAAGCCATGGGATGTAACTCAAAATTAAATTACAACTACTGAAGTAAGAGGTACATATGCATGAAAAATAAAGTAAAGGAGTATGAAAGAACCCATCATTTCCTTGGGTTTCTTTCATTTCGGTTGATGCATTTCCAGCTCCATATTTTCTCCATCTTCATCCTCGCTTCTTAGCAAGTGGCGCTGTACACGAAAACAGAAAAGGAAAGATTGTCAATCATGAGCTCAGGGTTGATCCATATTCCTATACTATTCAATTTCATGCAAGTGGATATCTTAACATCAGGAGGTATAAATTACATGAAGATAAAAGGCACAACTAATAAAAGCACTATTTTGTAGCAGCATACATGACTTATTCACTTAGAAAGGAGAGAAAAGAAAGAAAAAAACTATGGAATAAAAGAGAGGCCAAAAAGCCTAATATTTTCTAACTAGTTTATCTAAATGTGTAGATACATGTAAGAAGAAAGAAGTGATACATTCTGTAACTTGAATCAAAAAAGTACATTTATTTCAGTTCAAACTAAAGGCTAAAGTTAACTAGAATGAGACAAGATTACAACTAAAACATAATGGAAAAGGAAATCGAGAAAATTTTGACAGGGCTTTGCCATGTAAAATGGACATTTTACATCTTTCCATCATGCTATTTCAAACTAATACATGCTTGAAAGTTGTAGATAAATCAAATAGTAATGCAAAAACAAATAATGCATGGTATGGTCTCATCGACACTAAAATTTTCCTCCGTAATTTCTATTTCATTAATGTATGTATTAAGAATATGTTGTTGTTAAGTATAATTAGTAGTAGCGTCGATAGAAGATAACGACGCCGTCGAAGACGGTGCCGCCAATAATGTGGAGTATGGTAATGTATCAAAGTACAATAGGAATGTTGTAAAAAGTAAATATTTGTCGTAAGTGGTCCAGTAATGTTAAAATGTCAAAGTTTGGGTAATTAGAGAAGTAGGGTCTACGTGATTAGGAATTAGAAATATTATATTGGTAATAAGGACAAGGAGTGAGGTCATAAATATTTTGTATATTTTATTTGTAAAAAGTCTAAAAATGTGGAACCCATGTAAAATGATAAGGTTTATCTTATCTTAAAAGATAAGCTTACATGTACAGATAAGAGTTAAGGTATGGAATATGATTCGTCAGAGTGGATTTCTTATCCTATCTTAGAGATAAGATGGATAAGCCTGGAAGTTCTATAAATAGAGAGGCCACCCCCCTCATTTAGCATAGAAGGAAGTAGTGAGAAATATTGTAGGAAGTGTGCAAAGGAAGCCATCAGTTTAAAGGTGTGTTGAAGAAGCCATTAAGAGGTGTAATTGTAAAGTTTCTCCCATAGTCTTGGTGAAAGGCAAGTGAAGTCAATAACACTTGAAGTACCTCATGGGTGAGATTGTACAGATTTCATGTTAATATTCTAAATTACTTTGATATTTCAGATTTGTCATCATTCGTCTTATCATAGTCGGTGGTATTCTTGTGTTATGTTGTTGTTTTGTTTCAGATTACATCCACCAAACTAAAGGCTGTGCATTAGTAAATAATCATAGCACGAGGAGTTCCCGGTGAAGAATTATCATAGTGCCGGATTGGTGATGACATTTTGGTTTCGTTGCCGGGACCATTCCTCGTTGGTGGATTTTCTGGAGAGATATTCCCACTTAGTCAAAAATCAATTGGAGGGTAGCCTTGTTTTTACTGTGCATAGTAGTTACCATGGTAAAGTCATTTTTGCCATGAATAGTAGTTACCATGGTAAAGTCATTTTTGCTGGGAATAGTATTTATCACGCAAAGAAAGTCACTTTTACCGTGAATAGTATTTACCACACAAGAACTTCACTTTTACCGTGAATAGTGTTTACCACAAGAAAGTCAGCTTTTACCACGAAGAAGTCAAGTTTTACCATAGTTTACCATGGTCATTTCTATTTTACTATAGAAAGGTGTAAAGTCACTTTCTAGTATAGTGATTCCAATTATTTGTGCACATAAGTCTTGTTGATTGTACTTGTGGGTTGGTATTTCACGGTGGTTACTTTTGAAAATGGGAAAGATTCCTATTTTTTCAGCTCAATCTAATGAAGATGCTTCTTCTTTCATTCAAGAGTTTAAGTGATCTTGTATTTGTAATGGCCTTATAAGAAGGGAACAATGGACTGAATTTTTTCCTACCTTTTTGGATGGTTCAGCACTTAGGTGGTTTGAAACACTAGGTGATAATGTGAAAAATTCATGGGATTTATTAATTGAAAGTTTTCTTGAAGAATTTGGTGAACAATGAGAAATATGCAGATCTCATGATCGAGATCACAAAGCTATCCCAAAGAGAGAAGGATAAGATAAGGGATTATCATGCTCGTGTTCTGAGAGCTAAGGAGGAAGCTCGATGCCCGGATCCGGAAGGAAGGATTAGCGGATGGGTTGATGAATGGCATGGATAATCTCCTCTGTAAGCACTTCATTCTTGGGATGAAGCTAGAGATCAGACAACGAGTGAAGTATGACCGCCAAACTACCATGAACAAGAAAAGGAGATTGCAAGAAGGCAAGAAGAAAGCATGGAAGAGGAGCCCAAAGAAATTGTTGCTAAAGTAGAGCCTACACCAACACCTTTGGTCCAGAATCCACAACCAATCCCGGTGAGCACAAATATTTCTCCTAGTACATCTACCGAGATATGAAAATTTACTCAAAAAGATGGGTCAGTTAACTATTAATATTCTTCAAGGAAAGGAATTTAGTTCTCAGGGAGGAGATAGAGGTCCAAAAAGAAATATTTCTGAAGTTGTATGTTATGGTTGTTATAAAAAGGGTCATTATAAGTATAATTGTCAGAGATAGAGCTTCTACATCCGGTAAAGGAGATAATGATAAAGGAAAAGCACCGTGAATTCTTTTGATGTAGTAGATAAGAGCAGAAATCTTTGAAGTAGATGTGTTTGTAAAAAAAAGAAAGAAAGAAAAAGATAATCAAGATGGAAATGATCCTAAAAAGATGAAAGAAGAAACTAGTAAGAAACATAGAGAAGAAAGTTGGGTGTGTAGGATTTTTCGATTTCACGAGGCAAGGACCATACTCCATCTTGGAAGATCTGTCCAAAAGGCTGCAAATATTACATATGGTCAACTCTTGGCTATGTCTTCGAGAAGAGGCGGGAGTTGCGAAGTGGACTCAATGCTCGGACGAAGGAAGGAGGTTGAGGTCCCTATTTTGGAGGCAGAGGCGGATCCCTATGCTCCACTGCTGAGGTATTATGTAATGGTATTTCAATTCATGATGTCTTAGTTGATGGAGGTGCTTCTGATTAATGTAATGACCGAGTCTCTGTAATGAATATGTTGGGTTTAAAATTGATCACCCTTCAACACTTATGTTAAGGTCATTAAATAAGGGAAAACTAAACTAGAAGTTATAGTTTCAAATGTGGCAATATCTGTTATGGGTGTTGTATGTGTGGTAGACTTTCATGTGATGAAAATGGTACTATTGCGTATCCAACATCACTGGGAAGACCATGGCTAAGGAAAGTTCGTGCAAGAAACTACTTGGAATGAAGGTTTCACGACACTTGGACGTGGTAGAGAGAGGGTGAAGATAAACGTGATCCTCGACATCATAAAGCGTAACTCGTGGATTCAAGTGATGAAACTGATGATTGGACATCCTCTGATTACTCTAGTACTAGTGAAGTGGACACTGAAGATGAAGAAAGCGAGGTGGATGTTTCAGTCATGGATATCCTTCCAGTCACACCAACTCATGACCCCATAAAATTATCTGAAGAAGAAGTTGATGATCGTCTCCAACAAATAAAGATTGGTGATGCTGTGATGGAGAGTGAGAAGGAATCCTACCTCCAGCTCTTTCGAAGGTACATACACCTATTCACTTTTGATTACAAGGAACTCCATCAAGTAAGTTGGGTAGAACATTGTATTGAGCTGGTAGATGGTGCTAAGCCCATAAAGCAAATGCCATATAGAATGAATCCTAATTTTTCCAAGACCAGAAAAAAGAAGAAATAGATAAGTTGCTTGATGCGGGATTCATATTTGTTGTGGAGAATTCGAGAATGGGTTTCTCCCATTGTGATATCAATAAAAAAGAATGGGAAGCTACGCATTTGTGTTGATTACAGGAAGCTCAATAAGGAAACAAAGAAGGATCATTACCCTCTTCCATTTTCGATCAGATCTTGGACGAAGTAGCTGGCCATGAGTGCTTTATAGTTTTCTTTGATGGATATAGCGGCTACAACCAAGTTCGTATACAGAGAAAGATCACCAAGACCACGTTCACCACTCCTTGGGGAACGTTTGCTTATAGAGTTATGCCTTTTGGGTTGTGTAATGCTCCAAACAACATTCCAAAGCATTTGATGAATAGGGTGTTTGAAACCTACATTGCGACCTTCATCGAGTATTTCTGGATGATTTTTGCATCTATGGGAGCAAGTTGGACCACCTGCACCAAATGGAGACAACATTTCAAAGGTTAGATGAAGCACAAGCCTCACTAAACCCTACAAAGTGTGTCTTTGGATGTTCTAAAGGCGTTTTGTTAGGGCATGTTGTATCCAGAGATGGTATTGTAATCGATCTCGATAAAGTTTCAAAATCAAAGATTTACCATTTCCTATAAATAGAAGTAAGTTGAGATCATTTTTAGGCCATGTGGGTTACTATAGAAGGTTCATCAAGAATTTCTCAAAGATTGCATAGCCACTAACCCAGTTCTTGAAGAAGGATGTTACTTATGAACCAGGAAATAAGGCGCATGAAGCTTTTGGACAACTGAAGGAAGCCCTGGTGTCTTCACCTATTTTGAAGAATCTAGATTGGAGCAAGCCATTCATTGTGTACACTGATGCCTCAGATGCAGCACTAGGAAGTACTTTGAGCCAAAAAGATGAAAATGGGAATGAACATCCAATTTACTTTGGGAGCAGACAAATGAGCAGTGCTGAGGTAAATTATACTATAACTGAAAAAGAGGCTCTGGCTATCATTTTTGTTGTAAAGAAGTTTAGAAATTACTTGCTAGGGCAAAAATTTCTAGTTGTAACAGATCATTAGGCTCTAAAATATATTGTAAATAAGCCTAACCCATCAGGGAGGATAGCAAGATGGATAATTTTGCTACAAGAATTTGAATTTGATATTATAGATAGGCTAGGAAAGAAGCATGTCAATGCAGATGCACTCTCTCGAGCCTATGATGGTTTAGGATCATCTTGTGATGATGATGATTTCCCGATGCAAACATTGTTATCCCTTGACACAATCCCTAGTGAATACATAGATATTTGGAATTATCTCCGAATGAACTCAAGTTTCTGATGGTGCCAATGTAAAGACTAAGAGAAAGATTACTCAAGCCGATCGTCCATATTCTATTCTCGCATGGAGTATTATTTCGAATAGGACACGATGGACGATCAAGAGGGCAATTGGACGTGATCAAGGGAAGGAAGCTGCTAGAAGAATTCCACAATGGTACATGTGGAGGGCACTTTCCTGGACAACTTACAAGCAAGAAGGATCTTGGATGCGAAGTTATCACTTGGCCCACTCTTTTTAAAGATTGTTATAATTATTGTAAGACATGTGATATTTGTCAAACACATGGTAACCGTAAGACTTCATCACTCCATTATGTCCTATTCTTCCCCTTGGTCCCTTTGAAAAGTAGGAATAGACATTGTAGGTCCACTTCCAACTACATCACGCCAAAATAAGTATATTGTAGTTGCCATGCATTATTTAACCAAGTGGGTTGAAGCTAGGCCATTGAAAATGACTTCCATGGATGAAGTGGCAAGGTTCATGTATGAACGCATTGTCACCAGATTTGGTTGCCCATTAGAAATTGTAACAGATCAAGGAAGCCACTTCATTAATGAGGTGGTAGAAGCCCTAGTCAATAAGTTTTCTATTAAGCACGGGAAGGAAACAACATACAAGCCAAGCACAAATGGACAGGTGGAACGAAAAAATATTGTGTTGTGTCAAATTCTAGCAAAAGATGCAGCCTTGCAAGTACATAAATGGGATAAAAGGATTCATGCGAGAATTGTGGGAATATAGGGCAACATCAAAGTCAGCAACATGATACTCCCCATTTCAGTTGGCCTATGGCATTGATCTAGTTCTTCCTATTGAGTTTGATATTCCCACTGTGAGAGTTATGAAAAATGAAAGGATGGATGAAAGTGATTCAGTAAAAGAAAGGTTGGTACATCTTCATTTGTTGGAGGAAATGAGAGAAATAGCAAAGGATACAAGCCATAAGAAGAAAATGAAGCGAGAAGGAATACTTTGATCAAAAGATCCGGTGGTCTCCATTTCTAAGAATGACTTGGTTCTAGTTTATGATTCCAGATACAAAAAAAGAAGACAGAGAAAATTTCTTCCAAAATGGATGGGGCCCTACAAAATAGCAGTGTGGCATGAAAATGGTGCACTGATTTGGAGGAATTGGATGGCACTCCCATTACGAAATGGGTCAACCACGACAAGTTGAAGATTTTCCAAGCACCAGAATAGTCTACTCCGAGGACGGAGTAGAAGCTAGGAAGGGGGAAGATGTCGACACTAAAATTTTCCTCCGTAATTTCTATTTCATTAATGTATGTATTAGGAATATGTTGTTGTTAAGTATAATTAGTAGTAACGTCTCCATAGAAGATAACGGCGCCATCGATGCGGTGCCGCCAATAATGTTGAGTACGGTGAATACCAGTCAAAGTACAATAGGAATGATGTAAAAAGTAAATATTTGTCGTAAGTGGTCCCAGTAATGTTAAAATGTCAAAGTTTGGGTAATTAGAGAAGTAGGGTCTACGTGATTAGGAATTAGAGATATTATATTGGTAATAAGGACAAGGAGTGAGGTCATAAATATTTTGTATATTTTATTTGTAAAAAGTCTAAAAATGTGGAACCCATGTAAAATGATAAGGTTTATCTTATCTTAAAAGATAAGCTTACATGTATAGATAAGAGTTAAGGTATGGAATATGATTCGTCAGAGTGGATTTCTTATCCTATCTTAGAGATAAGATGGATAAGCTTGGAAGTTCTATAAATAGAGAGGCCACCCCCCTCATTTAGCATAGAAGGAAGTAGTGAGAAATATTGTAGGAAGTGTGCAAAGGAAGCCATCAGTTTAAAGGTGTGTTGAAGAAGCCATTAAGAGGTGTAATTGTAAAGTTTCTCCCATAGTCTTGGTGAAAGGCAAGTGAAGTCAATAACACTTGAAGTACCTCATGGGTGAGATTGTAACAGTTTCATGTTAATATTCTAAATTACTTTGATATTTCAGATTTGTCATCATTCCGTCTTATCATGGTCAATGTTATTCTTGTGTTATGTTGTTGTTTTGTTTCAGATTACATCCACCAAACTAAAAAGTGTGCATTAGTAAATAATCATAGCATGAGGAGTTCCCGGTGAAGAATTATCATAGTGCCGGATTGGGATGATGACAGTCAAAGATAATGATTACTGTAATTCAGCTTCCAACAATAAGCAATGATTCAATAGATGAAGCTATACAGATTCAAGTGATAACATGCAAATGGTATATTTACAAGTTCATGTAAGCAATCATAAGATTACAGATTTTGAGCTTGCACTTATTAAGCCAGCTTCATAACTTGTAAGTATGAATCTAAGGGAGGCAAGACAAGTTACAAGTGCACACTTTTAGATTACAATAGAATGGATACAGAAATGTTGCAGAAATGTTACAATACCAGTGGGGTATAACTATGAAAAGAAAAGTAGAGTCAATTTTCTGAATATAAAGTCATTAGTGTATTGATCAAAAGAGAGCAAAACTTAAGCATGATTCGGGCACTTCAACAGAATAAATCAAACCTAGTGCTCAATTTTTCAAATAGCAAAGTGTTATTATCAAGAGGAGAATGAAGCATCTAAATGAACTATTACAGTGCCAGATTAAGTTACAGGCTCATCAATTTATCATGTTAAGATCACATAGTACAAAATTGCACTATGCTCCAAATATACAACTATGAATAGATAAGAAGAAAACATAATGCATTGAGGATCCCAACAACACAAATCCAGATTTATTTAGTTTCAAAGGAATTCCCAAAAGTACAGTTCTCATCGAAGTTTAAAATAGTGACAGTCATCATGAACATCTTTAGATACTCTCAAAATAAAGCTCAAAGGTATCAATGGATAGAGATTATCAGAAAGTACATAGGCAGTTAATGGTGTATAAATGCAGAACAAAGTAAAGAATGAGCCAAACCCAACAAGGCCAAGTTATGTAAAGCATGAAAACCACAAGTGCCACACCTTTTTAGTATCAAGCATAGAAGAAATAAAGATCAACATTGCAATAATGGCCACATACTCAAAACTTACGCCAAATGAAATGCAAGGCTGAATAGATAAGATCATGGATTGATGAATTCACATGTGTGTGATCTCTTTTCAAGAAACAATACCTTAAATTTTAGTTTTTAAGAAAGGGAAACAAATATGCATTCTGGAAGAGAATAAGGTACAACTTTGTAAAATTATAAGGAAGAATTACAATTAAGGTCCAACATTTGCAACTTACGAGAATACATTATCATCAAGGGAAAAGAAAATTTTCAGTTTTCAAAAGAAGCAAGTAACAAGGTTCGCCATTAGCTTCCAAGTATTCAACTACAACCAATTAGTTTATACAAGTATTCATAGAGGCAGAAGATCCCAATTCAGTCGAGTTAGATATCAACAAAATACATCTAGTCTCCAAAATGAGAGCAATAATTTGAGCCAAGATGCAAATGCAAGAATACCAAAGCTCAAAATTCTTTCATAACTTTTATTGTACATTGTTTAAGTATTTTTTAAGGTTTTTGACTAGAGCATGGAGCAATCAAATTTTATTGGAGTTGTCTTTGACATTGGCATGTGAACACATATTAAATCAAAGGCTACAGGCAAATAAGGAAATTGTAAATTGTTAATTGTGACTGGTTTGAAAAAGGTAGTAAGCTTGAGAAGAAATGGACATCACCTAGAATTAAAAAAATAACTCATGCAAAGGTAAAAAGATCAAGTTATAAATCTACAATGCAGGACAAAGTAGCTTCAAACACTATTTACAAACCCAGATCAAGAAGCTCTAACCGGCCAAACTATTTAAAGAAGGATGAGCATTGATTAATGCAAGCACAGGAAAACACAGATACCCATCAACATTTATCCTCTTCTATTTCCATTTTCAAGAAAAATCTCCATCTTCGAGTGTTAAGGAAACAAAAGGGAAATATTTTTCAAGTACCCATTGAAGACAGAACGATGATTTATTATTTTGAGCCATTACAGATCTACTAAGATTTTTACACAACGATTCGGGATGGAGTAAAAATCACCTGGTTGAGATTCAAAATGACGGAACCATGGAGAGACTCAATCGAACAAATACCTAGAACGGTTTATAATCTCATAATGGTGTCACATAGCAAAAAATGACAAGAAAACCACAAGGGTTTTAGAATCAAGCAAAACATGATAAAAATCTTGAAAAAATCAATAATGGAAGCATTATTTACAGTTGCCAAATAGGAAGCTTACCTTTTTCTTTCATGGTGGCCATTAAATATTCCACACAACCTTTTCTCAATGAGGACAAAGTGTAAAACAGATGTTTCATAAACTTGAACCATGCTTGTGTACAGAGGGAACAACCACACTAGAGGACCAAAGAGTAATGAAGTACAAATGCACAAAAGCCTCAAAGCGAGCTCAAAGATTTTAACAATGGCAGTCTTTGTTTTGAAAGAAAACACAAAATGACCAAAACCTTTAAAGGATCTCGCATAGAACCAGAAGAACTAAAGTTATGCAACCGCCATGAACACAGAACTCACAGGTCCCTTCTCGACAAAGAAACAGAGGTCCATAGACCAAGCAGAGCTCAATATGCCAAAGAAATATTAGAAAATATAATTCGTTGAGCCCAAAAAGGTTAAAGAATCGTAGAATAATCAGATATATGCTTGTGAAGTTCACTATAGAGACCGTAAAAGGAACCAAATTGAGCTCAAAAGCTTCAAAATGGCGGTGAATAATTTTTTTCTAGGGCTTCCCCAGAAAATTAAAATGCAAATGAATTGATTGATCATGGTCAATCCATATTTACTCATTGAACTAAACACCATGAAAACCTAAGTCAACTCGAGTTAATGAATCAATGTTCTGAGATCAACTAGTACGTAATATCAACGTCCATAGAATGATAGTCAAGACCAATGCAAACCCATATGGATCAATAGCCTGAAGTGATTAGGGTACAAGATCAACGGTGAAGAGTAATCTATAGTCCAAATACCCTTCTGTCAAGCATTAGAAGATCTAATGATTGAGAAATAAAAGTACTAGATCAATGATCAAGCATGCTCACCAAAACTCAGCCAGATTCAATACAATGCCCACGTGTCCTCACAATGCAAAACCCTAATTACAAAGCCGAGTTAACCTTGAAGCGAAACCACCGACAAAGGCGAGGGGTGATTCATCATCGAAAGGGGGTCACCCTTGATTATTTTAATATCATTGCAATTGACCTTATAAGGTTTATGTTCAAACGAATATTCCAATATGCCAACCAAATCATATGTATGCAATGATCTTACCAAAAATTGGTCCAATATCCAATATGCCAATCAAACCAAATGAGGCCCGTGACTATAGTGATATGACTATAGTCTAAATAGAAAATAATCAAGGTGGTCACCTTTTCAAACAATGATGGCACCAAAAGGTGAGTTAATATACACACTTATGCCAGGATAAAGGAATCACACTACCTTAAACAAATAAAACTACCTCAACTTCCTCGAATGATAAAATCAAGTACATGTGGAATATCAAAGGAGGAATACCAAGTGTGCACATCAAAGGTGGTCCCTAAATGGGAATTGAGAATAAAACAAAAAGTATTATATTTTCAGAATAAGGTATTGCATGTGCATCCAAGGGGGAAAGTGGATCAAAATTACAGGTGTCACATCAAGCACTAGAAGATAGAGATTGCATGCATTGGAGAAGACTTTCTCATCAAGAAATGTTTATTATTAGCAGAATTATTCACTTATGCTTTATTAAAAATAGAACAGTCAACTACAATTTGACTGAGTTGTATTTTTGTAACAAAGGCTATTAATGCCTCATTATATTAGCATGTTTATTTTATTCCTTTATTTATTCATGATAAAGGATAAAAATAGGATGCATGGGTGAGTACAATTTTTAGTCTATTTTTAGGATGGGTGGGATGAATAATTTTGCTATATATTGTGTGCATTAGCAAAACACAAAGGAGGACTTTTGGACATAGGAGTGCTAAAAAGCGCTTTTGCCAATTTTGCCCCTTGAATGAGAAGTATATTTTGCCTTTCCAATTATTTTTAGTCTTGTGTATGTCTTATTAATCCTTGTGAATGTCAAATTCCTTGATTAATCATCCTACCTGTTGCAAATTTAGTAATTTTTGCATGATATTAGTGTGCATGTGTAGCTTAACAGTATTGTTGTGAAACTTTCCCTCAATGCATCAAGTGTTTGCCTTAATATTCTACTGAAAACTATTGGTTTGTGCATCTAGAATCCATTTTCATATCAATTGTGCATGTACTCAGTCAAATCCCTCAACAAGTTCGGTGTCTCATCCCATTTTTCCAATTCATTTACAGTCATTTTTTTACCCTCAAACCCAAAGAAAATAGTTTACAATACATCAAGAAAGGAACCGGATTTGATACCGGAGCCTCATGTGAAAATAGGTATACCCACAGACTTGAGGTGTTTCCATTGTATCTATGAAAAGAGAGAGAGAGAGAGATCCATTTTGTACACTTTAGAACACCTATAGGCATCTCTCTACAGGTGCACTTTCAAGAGATAATAGTTACTTCACAAATTATGACTGAAACAAGAACACCTAGGGAATTTCTTTCACACACTCACCTAGAACTACATTTGGGTCCGAAATGTAGTGTAACATTCGATTAGTAAGTCCACCTTTGTGTATGCAGTGAGGATAGTCCAACCCCTTCATTTACATCTTTTTATAGGGTTTTGACACTTGTCTTGGAGTTTTGTAGGTTTCTTCTTCATTACAGATGAAAAACAACATCCGACACACTTGTAGAAAAATACACGTGATGGGAGCGAAGGCCTCGATCAACGACCTTATAGATATGGTTTACGGACCTTCTACATAGACCAAGGTTCCCGGATCTCGGACTAGGATGCCCCAAGTTCCCTTTTCCTTCTCCAGTGCCCCATTCTTCTTAAACACTTCGATCTACACTTTCTAGGCCCGCACATAGTCGTTCGGCATTATGTTCATCCATTCCTTTCTACAACATAGTCCCAAAGCATTGTCAAATAAGCTAAGATATTTCTAAATCTCCTTGCATATTACAGATTTATACATTTCTACTTTATTTTATTCTTGGGTTATTTACTTTATTTATTTAGTTTTCATTTATTTTTTTCATAACATTTGATTAAGCTAGAATAGATCATTTATTTCCATTTTATATTAATCATTTTGGTGAACTCATCCTTCGAATCCACTTTTTGTCTAGGGTTTATTCTCTTTTCTCATGGCTCACTCTCATGATGATTTTACTAAAGCACATATTAAGGCCATTAATGATCATATTGTTGAACATCCCCAAGATCTAGACTTGATTTTACATGTTTCTCGTGAGGAAGATACTAATTTGGTGGAGCTCATCGCTTCTCATGCGGCCATGCCAAATTTTGTTTTCATTCAATCACTTTTTTATACTCTCCCACATATTTCTACCATTCCCATTTTTGTCAATACTCCTACCAATCACTTTACACCACCCTTAGTTTCTCATATACGACAGGTTTCATTTATTGGTACTCAAGACTTAACTTCTCTTTATCAGGACCTTCAAGCACAAATTCGTAAGTTGTAACATGATACTTCTCACACTTATCCATCTTTAGATTTTGCCTTATTATTGCATACTCCATTTGCACCTACCATCTCCACTTATCCGCTTCCTCCTAGTTTTCTCACCCAAAAGCTTTCCATTTTCAAAGGGCATGGTGACCCACAGGAGCATCTTAGAGCCTTTCAAGTAGCTTAACTTTATTTTTTGATGATTTTGTTCTTTTGGCTAAAATATTTCCCCATAATGTCCATGATTATGCGATGTGTCAGTTTTACAACCTATTTGTTCATTCAATAACTTCATTCATGCATTTGTTCAATTCCTTTCTTACTCATTTCTCCATAAATATTGGCTCCAAGATCTCTTATGCTCAACTAGCACAACTTAAACAGGGATCTAATGAACACCTAGCCAATTATGTTTTGTGATACAAAAACAATCTAGCTAAGATGTCAAATGTACTCACAGACTCTGAGCTTCAATATTTGTTCATCCAGAGTCTTTTACCACCGCTTAAGAAAAGTGATCTCTTTGAGACCTCTCCTTCATTCAACCAAATATGGCATACTCTTAAGCTTCATGAAACCAAGCTTCTATCCATTGGCAAGCTTAAATATCAGGAGCAAGCTTCGTCTTCCGCTCATTTTCCAAACAAGACACCATTAAAAACATCTACAACTAAGTCATCCAACACCAAAATTATTGTCAATGCAGTCACTACTCCTAAATAGGTTCAGTCACCACTACCTAGCCATGTGTCTAGTAACTTTCCTATGGCCCCACATATCACATTACAATAACTTCTTGATATCAATCTTAGCATGCTTCCTTCACCACTAGAGCTAGACCCATCGAGACCTAAAGGTAGAAATTAAAACAAAAACTTATGATGTGACTATCATAGATGTGTGGGACATTTTACGAATCAATGTTTAAATCTCTACACATTAATTCAAGCTCTTATTGATGATGAAAATATTGAGTTTTCAGAACCTATAGACTTTGCACTAGTCAATGATAAGGGTAAATGTAAATTAGTTAATAACCAATCAACAACGTGACAAGAAAGCATCCGAATCTTTCGCTAGTTAAGCATATCATGTAGTTCCTCCTCCTACACTAGGGGATCTTGAGTTTTTAATTACACATATTGATGCTTCTCCATTCATTATCTACTTTTATGACCACGATTATCATGCAAATTACACATCCAACCACTTGTACATTAATGCATCTATTAGTTCGCTTCCCATCAATAATAATAAGGTTGACCGGCGCTTGGCCCATTAGCGCATGTTCCATTCCACTTCTTAGTGATATTGGTTTCCCTATCTCACAAATTAAATATCCTATGATAAAACCATATGGTGTTGTTAAACCACATATTATGTTGTGTCATGTTACTATGTTTGTGTCTTTATTTGTTGGAAACACGGTTGTGATTGTGACATGCTTCTTGGTCTCAATTGGATTTGTAGGTCTCAATGTATCATCTCTATGAATCACTTGAGGCTCAAATTTATTCACAATAATCAAGTTATCTATATGGAAATTATACCTCCATCTGCCCCATGGTCATCATATCCTCACACATCGATTCATGCATCTCCAACTTAATTTAGCACATTGAATTCTATGTTACTAAAAGCACAATCTACTCCTAGTTAACCTACTCGCACACCATCTACATGGCCTCACCACTCTGCTAGTCCTATGCACGTTATTATCCCATTCCTAGGACATTTATTTCATCTCAAAATAGGTTGCCACCTTGATTTATTCGGCAAGGATTTCCATCACCTTTGAACTCAACGTCACATAGATCTCCATCGCTAACACATTTTGTTATGCTACGGAATTCATCATATATTCATTTCATCACATGCATATAGACTTCAGTCACTCGCACAATGTCTATCTACTATACCGCCACCACTATAACATGGTCATATACTTTCAACACCACATGCATTGGATGGAGGACCTTCATACTTCACTATTATTATATAGTTCATTCATTCACACACACTTGGGGGCATAACATCTACACATATCCCCCCATATTAGCATCAACACATATCTCATACATGCATAATCATACATCAATATCATACTATAGGCATACTTATCTACACTTTAGCATTGAACATTACCCAATGACACACTCTTGTGCTTCAGTTCACTTGATTGTTGAGGGAATACTACACATGAACCCCACACACTACACAAGTAAATGTCTTGCACATTGTGACTCTTCATACATCTTACATCATACACTCTACTTTTATTCTACATAATTTCAACATTAGTGCATCTATACATCATACATCATATTAATATTCATCATATATGCATCACACTCCTATTTTCAATGAGTCTCACATTACATACTAATCATCATGCATATAACATACCACACATCTTCACACTATTAAACTATATACACATCTCACATTTCATATTATACACCATCTATCACACACTATACATTATCATCTATCATCATTGTATATACTACGTCTCCTCACATGCGTTACACTCACTACCCTATGATGCACTCTAGTTGCTCGGTCCATACTCGATTACTGATGGTTACAAATCAAATGGACCTTATCATACTCACATTTTCATCATTCAACATTCAACCATGCAACATTACTAGGTTAGTGACATACTCTATAGGCTAAATGGTCACCCATTCCTTCATCTTGTAGTGGTATACACTTTAGTCTACCTAACCAGTCCCTTTATTCATCTTGTAGTTGTATACGCTTTAGCATACATCACCAATATCTCTCTCTCCATCTTATAGTGATATACAATTTAGGATAAATCATCACTCCTACACTCATCTTGTCGTGATATACGCTTTGGCTATAGGGTCACACACACACTTCATCTCTAGGTCACATATCATAAATACACATACACACTCATCACAACATGTTAGACACTAGGCACACTTATACCATTTCCCAATGACACACTATCGTTTGAGTTCATTCTTTACTGTTGAGGGGGAAAACCAAATGAACCTCACTACATATAACTCCATTCACTCGGGGTGTTTTGATGTTTTCTTTATGTTATTGAGATGAAATAGATAAGGGTAAGGGCCAAGGAGAAATACATGTTTATGTTGGTCAGTTGATGGTTGTTGCACACGTTCTAACTTCTCAATCCAATGTTGACTGTGAGAGATTCCTTTTGGATAGAAGGAACTACCGAAATAGAAAACAAGACCACAAAAGAAGAGTTAATTAATATATGACATGTGACTGCATTGCCTAGTGTGTGCTAGATCTCGGGAAGTGTGATACTCTCTAGATGGCTTTCAATCCTTTGTTTAACACAACTTAATGTGATAAATAAAAAAATTCCTACTGTAGTTGATATGATTTAGGTATTTCATTAAAGCACAATAAGAAAATCTAACATAACAAAGCTAAAGGCTCTGATCGGATCTAAAGGGTAGGTAGTTTTCGGGTGTTGAAACTAGTCAAGGTCGGGTTCGATGTTGTTTGGGTCACTTGATTCAAGGTAGGTTGGATATGTTATTGGAAAAGGTGTAAAATATAGAGACCGACGTAAGTTTAATATAACCGATGAGGATTTAGGAAAGACCGGTGATGGTCATGGGTAATCGGCATCGGTAGGGTCGAGATGAAAGAAATTAAATAAGATATGATTGTGGGGATTGAACTGAAGCTTAACAGAGATGGAAGGGTGAATAGGGAGGTCTGTAAAGGTCTTAGATATACTCAGAGATGTGTAGTAGGCAAGAATGGGTGATTTGGTGGTGTGGGTAGAGGAATGGCTAAGTCTATAAGTAGGTAGAGGAGGAAAAATTAACATGTAGAGTATAAATTGATAACAGAAGTAACAAAGGCTATTATACTGAAATAGACTATGCTAGTAGAAGATACACTTACTGTGATGCAGGTTTGATGGCTGAATGGTGATGGAAGTTGGTCATAAATGGTGTTTGGTTCCATGGTAGTGCTTCCTAGAATACTTTTGTGAGTGCAATGCTTACGGATCTATCCCGATCTTTGGCTATGGATGTCTCAGGTGTGAAAAGTCTCTAATTCTTCTTGTATGCGGTTCTCTTATCGTCTCCTTGATCTCGTAATCTTCCAACCCAAAAAAAAGGTTACTAAGGTGAATAAATGGTAACCAACGATGGTTACCGTGTGACCGACATCGGTCTAGGGTGACCGACGCGTCGGTTAAGGTGGGATTCCCTAGGTTTACTAAAAATGGTAGATCTTTCTAATTTCTTGGGCTAGGTTGGTTTTTCTCGTGGATTAGAATGGAAGCTTCCCTTCTAATGAGCGGGAATGTGGTTAGAGAAATCTTAGGCATGTGCTTTTAGGGTTAGACAAAATCTTATCTCATTAAGGCAAGTAAGATTAGGTCTTAGTTAGTTATGGAAACATGCCAAGAATAGGTTTAGGGTGAGGTGGAAATTAGGTCAATTAAGGTAATTAAATGATGAATATTGTGAGGAAGGGTACTAATTTAATTAAGTAAATTAAATTAATATTAATGTGGGATATAATGGTCATGGTTAGGTGAATATGTGTAAGTTGGTTATTCAAAAGGGGACCAAGGGGAGTGTGACCCAATTTTGGTGTCTACATTTTGCCCATTTTTGTTGTGTAGTTTGTATTAGTAAGTGGACGCTAACAAAAATAAAATCCAGCTTGCCCCATGTGTGGGTGAAGGGGATGTTTCCCCAAGCATGGGTGAAGGTAAGCCCCCTCAAACTAGGAATTGAAGAGGTGGGAAACGAAAGTGGTGAGTGGTTTGATAAAAGGAGGAGGTGGGTGGTTTGAGAAAATAGGGTTTGGTGTGAAGAAGGTGATGGTCGAAGGTATGGAGATTATAAGAGGTAGGTTGGATGATTACGTAGAGCATTCAAACATACACACATTTTGTGAAATGCCATCAAATACCAGGGTTTCTCAACATAATAAATATACGTTAGCTAGGGTCGTAAAGGTCATCAAACAAGGGTTGTTGAGGTCGGTATCAAGGTATAGGCTATGGTCGGTACTCAACGAGGTAAGATGCGGGAACATGTAGGTGTGGTTAGGTACATCTAAAAGGTCAAAAGGTCAAGTTTTGTTTGGATAAGGGTCACGGCCATAGGAAAGGTAAGGCTATTAGGTTGACAAAAAATAGGTACCATCATCATAAGACACAATCGGTGAGGACATGGGGATATCCACTTCATCAATAATTAGGTAGGTAGGTGTGGATAGGGTAGGTGGAGGTAAGAATAGGTAATAGGGTAAAGGTCAAATCGGGTAAACAGGGGAAAAGAGTCGGGTCAAAGGTAGTGCCATTCAGAAGTACACACACGTATAAAATATGATACAAGCATGAGTGAAAAGATTTCAAATGCTACATCAGCTAAGGTCGATAGGTCTATCCAAACAATGTTAAGGTGATTCTGGTATCCAAGGTATAGAATATGGTACGGAAGCACAACGTATGTTAGGTGCAGGAACGTTTAGGTATGGTTTGGTACACCAAAGGTTGGGTCAGGATAAGTAACACGACAATAGGCAAGCCAAGGTTAGTAGGAAAAATAACATGGGTAACAGCCCCGTAAGGTATAGCAAACACATGGGTTTAAAGGTCACTAACAGTGTTTCAGGTCAAGGCATATAAGTCACGGTATGGGTAGGCCCAGTACGAGTAAAAACAATAGGTCCCTAAACGTAATTTAGGATGGGTGTAGGTAAGATGGGTGAGGAGGTAGGTGGCAATAAGGGTGGGTAAGGTCAAGAAGGTGGTGGGAAGGGTAAATTTTGGTCAGAAATGGGTAAAAGGTATTGACAAGAGTATGACAGGTAACCGATGCCGGTTATGTAATGACCGACATCGGTTAGGTAGGGCATGACTTGACCAATGTCGGTCATGTCGATTTGGGTATAAAAATAAAAATACGTCATTCATGTCAATTTGGGTATAAAAAAGAAAAATCCATATAATACGGAATCATTTATACATTTTGAGTTGTGGGAAAAATAACAGAGCATTGAACAAGTTGTGCTTTGTCAAAAAATACGTATGTGGGACGAGACCCTACTGAGGTGGAGAGATCTGGTTGGTTAGAGAAGCAGGTAGATGGGTCCACGAGATCGGGCGGAGCGAGGTGATTGATGGAGATATTAGAGGTAGATTATGTCATGGCAGAGGCAGGAGAGGGTTCGGGTGGACCATTGGTGCAAGTGGCAAATGTGCCACCACGCCGACGACACTTTGGGATGAGTTAGGTTCTCAACCTTTCTTCGTATTGTAAATAGAAAAGGGTTATATGGGTATGGGTTTTTGGGTAGGGAAATACAATGAAATTTTTGGGTAAAATTGGTGAAATGAGGGAGTGGGAGGTCCGAGGTTGGGTAAATAGGGGTGGGGAGGGGTTTAGGTTAGCTTTGGGTAGGGTAGGATTGGTGATTAGGCTAGTTTGTAAAAGTTTTGGAAAAAATGGGGGTTTGAATGGATTCAGCTCCGTGCGTGATGACTAACGTTAGTCAAGGTTGGATGATGTCGGTTGGAAACTTCCAACATCGGTTATGTAGCAGGTGACCAATGTCGGTCACAAGGGACCGATGTTGGTCATAAGGAACCGATGTCGGTTGGGTTTAGAGGAGAATAGATCAATAGGTAGAAAAGGTTGGGAAAATAAGGGTAAGGGATGGGAGATAGAAGTAAGGGGAGTGATAACGGTAAGGGTAATATGTTTACAAAGGGTAATGAGTAGGGAATAGGTATAAGGTGCATGAATAGATTGGTTTAGCAAGGGAAATCAATAGAGTGGATATAATAATTAATAAGGGATGGGTGCAAGGTTTGTTGGGTACATGATGTATTTGGTATGGTAAGGTTTTGATAATATTGTGTTTTGTTGGGTGTAGGTGAGGGACCAGCTACGAGATGCGGGATAGGGTACCTCCCCTATTACTAGATGTGCGGGGACGTGACCGATGAGGAGTGGAGGCACGTGACCGAGGTGGGTCTGATTGGGATTCAACATTATAGGTGTATAGCTCGTGATCTAAGTTTGATGGTCACTCTCATCGATAGATGGGATTCCGCGACCAACACGTTCCATTTTCCAACAGGTGAGATGATTGTCACCTTGGAGGACGTTCAGAGATTCTCACGGCTACCGATAGTAGGGGCGCAGGTGTATTCTATTTCTTCAGAGGCATCAGAGGAGTTGATGCTGACAGTATTCAGAGAGGGGATGGCAGAGATGAGGTTTCATAGTGCTAGCCTGAGCTATGGAGAGATGTACATGGCTCATCCTAAGGAGATGAGGCTAGTGGTCTTGATTATGGAGGCAGTGTGTTGTTTTGCACTACCAGATGTAGAGGGTGGGATATTCCCATGAGCACTGATGGGATTCCTTCATGATATGATGGAGGAGAGGACCTACTTTTCCTAGGCACCTACCTACTTGGTATAGCTATACAAGGAGCTATGGGCCTACGGGAGACTACGGAGGTTCAGCTTATGCTACACTTTTCTTCTTCATTATTGGGAATATGAGAACATTGTGTGTTTTAAATCTACGATTGGGTTACCTCGGCTGGATGCATTTGAGCCAGGTATGGTTTAGGTTGGTTACAGGTGATGGGTGCTAGTTGGTGGGGTGTGCTAGGGGGCTAGGGCTATGCATGATGTAGCCCACTAGAGGAAGAAACTAGAGGGAGTGTCTAGGGTAGACATCATTCGGAGGTTTTATGTGGGCCTCCTTCATACATGAATATGGTGAGTAGCTAGATGAGCTACGATTATGCCGATGGATAGAGGGGCACCATGCAGGAGAGCACGAGATGATACCTATTGATAGGGTCAGACGATAGTTTGGGTTTCCATAGGATGTACCTCCACCATTCCCATAGTATAGGAGGGATGACGTGGAGAGGCCTATGCCTCTACCACAATCGACAATGCCTACAGGGCAAGAGGAGTAGGTGGTTGACTAGCGTATTGATGATGCTGGAGTTACAGATGGGTACAGATAGTGGTGGGTAGCAAAGATGTGAGCCGTACCATCGAGGCTAGGAAGCTGAACTTTACCACCATCACGGTGCAAAGAAAGAGACACCCTCCAGGGGTAGGTGGCGACCCTAGTTACATAGTTAAGGATAGTGCAGGGAAAACTGACATGGTCAGAGGCACAGGTTTCCACATTGCAGGCACATGTGACATGGTTGTAGGGCTAGTTGGCCACTACACATGGTGATTCCTGATAGCCGTAAACACCTCTAGTTTTGTTTAGTTGTTTATTTTTTTTATATATCAGCTTGCATGTTGAAGAGAGTGAGGATGTATATGAGATTTTTGATATTTGGAGCATATATCGTCCTGCATGCCAAAGATGATGAGGTTGTATATGAGAGTTTTTTATCTTTTATCATACACAGACCTATGTGTTGAAGATGGTGAGGCTGTATATGAGAGGTTTTTTGAGATACTGGTATTTATTTGTATCCATGCACACATTTATTTATACACATACTTTTAGATTTATAGATGATGGTATTTATAGCATGGATGGGGTTGTTGATTTTAATTTCTGTTATTATGTGTGTATGTGATGGAAACTAGGTGGATTAGGCATGATGGAGTCAGGTCAGTTTAGGCATGATTGAGTCAAGTTGGTTTAGGCATGATTGAGTCAGGTTGGTGTAGGCATGATTGAGTTAGGTCATAGGCATGAGTGAGTCGGGTTGGTGTAGGCATGATTGAGTTAGGTCATAGGCATGAGTGAGTCAGGTTGGTTAGGCATGATCGAGTTAGGTTGGTTAGGCATGGTTGAGTCGGGGTTTTATGGTTGATTGAATTTATAATTCATTAATTTGTGTAATTAATGATGGTATGGATCGTGTTAAGATGATTTGTAGGAAAATGTATGATTATGGTAAAGAAATGGTAGATGTGATGGAATGAATGTATGTGTTATGATGGTAAAAGTTTTTAGCAATTGTTTCTTATTTGGTTTAATTTCCAATTATTGATATAAAATGGAAACTAACTAGGGTATAATATGAATAGGAAAGTGAAAGGGGATTTTTTTTAGGGTAAAGAGTGGCCGAGATAACCTCCAAGGACCCCATGCACTTGAAGTGTTACCTACATAATCCCACCCAAAACGGACCTCAGGTCGATGTAGTTCTCTCATAAGCTAGGTAAGATTATGATGAAGTAGAGGAATGGGTTGGTAGGTGTTAGGCATGGGTGAATGTAGGTCATAGGAATGATTGAGTTTAGGTCGTAGGCATGATTGAGTTTAGGTCATAGGCATGGTGGAGTGGTTTGTAAATATAGGTGTCGATGATCTGGTCCTGTATAGGATAATCAATAAGTAATGAGGAAGGTAAAGGGTAAGAGGGGGTAAAAGAGCCACTTAATTGATAAGAACCTTGATGAGTCGACCATACCTAAGAGGGGTTCATGAACCTAAGACCCTAAAGGCATTGCATAATGGACCATTCTTAGGGTGAAGAAATTCACATAATCACAAAATGTCACGTTTGCGAGAAAGTCCCTTGAGTAAAGGGGAAATTAGGCTAAAAAAGGAAAGGAGGTGAGAATGGGTGGTTTTACTGTAACTTAGTGTGTACTGACAGTGTGTTCTTCGGAACAAGAAACCCAGGATCAAAAATAGGCAAGTCCATGACAAAAATTTCATCTTTTTCTTCAATTGTCTATGTTTAATAATAGTCGATCAATGCAATAAGTCTATATGGGATAGGTATATTATCTCTATTAGGAAATAAGAGATAAAATATGCGGAATAATCCCTCACAGAATCGCAACAGTAGAAACTAATATGCAGAAATTATTACAGATCTGAAATAAAATTGCAGAATGAAATAACACAACACGAGGAGACAATATTTAACGTGGTTCACCCAATTTGGGCTACATCCACCAAGAATCACTTGCTCAGATTTTATTACAAGCCACCGCTCTCTCAATACAATACCCATATCTGTTTAGAGCTATGCTCAACAAACTCTACAAAATTCACACCTGAATTCAAAACACATCTACAATACATTTGCTTGTTTTTCTATCATATGCATAAGACCATATAAATAGACAACTGCTTAAGCAATTTTACAAAACTATGGGTATCAAAACCATGGGCAAAACGTGTCCCATAAACCTATGGGTCAAAAACTTGCCCATATGAGAAGAGCACATTTCTTAATATGTTGGGTGCATTTTTCAAGGCCAAAAAAATTTACGCCTTAAAAAAAAAAAAAATTCGGGGGGTGCACCCGAACCCAAATGACGATACATGAAAAGTGTACAGTACTCTTAGTGTACAGTCTTCAAAACTTTCACACATAAAAATAGGCTCCACAACCTAACAATCTCCCACTTGGAGACTAGTTTTCCTACGAGCAAGCTTCTAAACCCTTCGCTAATTTCTCGTGAAGACCAACCAAAGTTGAACACAACTTCAGCTTTTCCCTTGTGACCACCTTGGTTGTCATGTCTACAGGATTCTGACTGGTATGAATCTTCTCCAACTTCAACTTCTCTTCCTCCAAAGCTGTCCTGATGAAATGGTACCTTAACTATATATGCTTTGTCCTTGAGTGGAAAGCAGAGTTCTTAGCTAGGTGTATAACACTCTAACTATCACTATACATTCCTCCTGTTTATGCCCCAAATCCTCAAGCAATTGTTGTAACCAAATCATCTCTTTGCATGACTCTGTGGTAGCAACATACTCAGCCTCCATGGTTGACAAAGCCACTAGCTTCTGTAGTCATGAAATCCAACTCACTGTTGTCCCACCTACAGTGTAAATATAACCTGTCGTGCTCCTCCTGCTGTCTACATCTCCAGCCATGTCTGAATCTACATAACCACGTAAAGTGGTGTCTGATCCACTGTAGCACAAAATTGTCCCCATGGTCCCTCTCAAATACCGAAGGATCCACTTTACTGCTTGCCAATGCTCTTTACCTGGATCACTCATAAATCTACTCATAACTCCCCTTTGCATGATGCAATATCAGGCCTAGTTCACACCATATCATACATTAAACTACCAACTATTGATGAGTAAGGTACTTTGGACATTTGGTTCCTCTCCTGCTCTGTCTTGGGACATTTCTCCTTTGATAACTTGAAATGGTTTGCCAAAGGAGTCCCAACCGGTTTATCATCCTACATATTAAACCTCTCCAAGACATTCTTAATGTACTCTTTCTGAGATAAAGTTAGCTTCCATTCCTTCCTATCCCGAGATATCCTCATACCAAGGATTTGTTTGGCTACACCCAAATCCTTCATAGCAAAGGAATCACTTATTTTGCTTCTTGAGTACTTTTATTTCCGCATGTTTTTACCTACAACCAGCATGTCATCAACATACAAACACAGGATAATATAACTTCCATCCTCAAATTTCTTTATATACACACAATGGTCGAATGACATTTGATATAACTTTTCTCCATCATGAAGCTATCAAACTTCTTATACCATTGACGTGGATCTTGTTTGAGCCATACAAGCTCTTCTTCGGTTTACACACCATCTCCTCTTTACCTTTGACCTCATAGCCCTCTCGGTTGCTGCATATATAGTTCCTCCTCCAAATCACCATGGAGAAATGCGGTCTTTACATCAAGTTGTTCTAAGTGCAAGTCTTCTACCTGCAACTTTTCCTAGAACATTCTAATAGAAGTCATTTTTACTACGGAGAAAATATCTTATCAAAATCTATACCTTGTTTCGCATACAAACCCCTTGACCACCAACCGGGCCTTATATCTTTTCTTTCCTCCTTCTTCATATTTAACTCTGTACACCCACTTGTTCGCAATGCTCTTTTCCTTCGGGTAGCTTTACCAAATCCCATGTCTGGTTCTCCATGAGAACCTGATGCTCCTCATCCATGGCTTTCTCCCACTTCTTCCTAGAATCTACCTGCATTTTTTCTTCAAAGCTCTCCGGTTCTCCACTATTAATGAGTAATAAATAATAAAGAGAAGGAGAAAAATGTTCAAGTTCTCTTCTTACCCTAGAAGACCTCCTCAATATAGGAGTTTGGGGTTCTGTTGAGGGTTCTGAACCGATTCTTGGATTCTTCCATGTTTTCTGCATGCTACTTATACATGACTTTCTCATTAAAGACCACATCCCTAGATCGAATGATTTTCTTTTCCTTAATACTCCAACATTTATATCCAAATTCATCACCACCATAACCAATGAAAGTACATTTTTCTGATTTAGCCTCTAGCTTAGTCCTATCATCCTTGTCTATGTGAACAAACACCTCACATCCAAAGACTCTAAGAAATGAATAATCAACTTTCTTACCATACCAAGCCTCCTCGGTATGCCTCCATCCAAGGCACTTGAGGGTCCTCTGCATTTATCAAGTACACATTTTGTGCTCACCGCTTCTACCCAAAAAGAAAGAGGCGTCCTGCATGTAACCTCATGCTCCAAAGACGTTCCATTATTGTTCTATTCATCCTTTACGATACCCCATTCGATGCGGAGTTCACGGAACCATATTTTTCTGCATGATTCCATTCTTAGAACAGTAATCATCAAATTCATTGTTGCAATACTCCCCTCCATTATCTGACCTGAGACATTTTAGCTTAAGACCTGTTTCATTCTCTACCAAGGCTTTCCATTTAACAAAAGTGTCAAATACATCAGATTTGTTTCTAATACAATAAACCCAAACTTTCCTTGTTGCATCATCAATAAAAGTAACATAATAACTTGAACCCCCAAGAGATGATACCTGAGCTAGCCCCCACACATCAGAATGCACCAGCTCTAACTTACTCTCTTTCTTTGTAGGTCCAACCTTGAGAAACCTTACTCGCTTCTATTTCCCATATATGTAGTTCTCACAGAAATCCAAACCTGTTTCTGTATATCCAGGAAAATTCTTCTTTATGATGTTCATGCCCTTATGGCTCATATGACCGAGCCTATAGTGCCATAATGTTGTATCTGCATCTGAAGCCACAAGATTACAATCATTAGTACTATCAGTGGTTAAATACAAGGTTCCAACCTTCTTACCTCTTACCACCATAAGAGCACCCTTGGTAACCTTCCAAGAGTCCACTGTAAATATCACAGTACAACCATCACTTCCCAACTACCCTGCCGATATCAAATTTCATCTTAATGTAGGCACATGTCTGACATCCTTCAATAGCCAAGTATTCCCATTCTGCATCTTAACCTGAACAGAACCTTTTCCAACTATGCTATAAGGCTCATCATCACCAAGAAAAACATGTCCAAAATCTCCTTGAACATAATCACCAAAATAATGCCTATGTGGAGAAGCATGGAATGAAGCCCCTGAATCTAAAACCCAAGATTCAGTAATATTATGCAAAGAAAGAATCAAAGCATCTTGACATACATTACCCATTGCCACATTTGCCTCCTTGTTTTCTTCCTGTGTTTTCTTCTTATCCACGAAGGTCCCAGCCAGTCCTTCTTTGCATGCCCGGAGTTTTCCATAATTCCAGCATACAATCTTGTTCTTGGATTTTGACCTTGCGGATATTTTGATTTTCCACCGTTTCCTCTTTTCTTCTGTCTCCCTATAGTTTCCACTATCAAAGCATTCCCTGAAGTAGAAGATTCCCAGAGATTTTTCTTCACATTTCCTCGCTTAGAATCACCCCTACAACATCCTCAAACTTCAACTTTGAGTTAGTTGGAACCGAGTTACTTACCGCCATTACCAAGCTATTCCAACTCTCAGGTAAAGAGCATAGAATTAATAAAGCCCTAACTTCTTCATCAAATTCTATTATAACCGAAGCTAGCATATTCACAACCGTATTGAAATCATTTAAATGATCTACTATTGAACTATTCTCAAACATCTTCATATTAAACAACTTTTTCATTAAAAATATCTTATTAGAGGCAGAGGGTTTTTCATACAACTTCCCTAATGCATCCATTAGATCTTTTGTAGTCTTTTCCTTTGAAACATTAAATAATACCAAAGATGCAAGACACATCCAGATCGTTCCAAGTGCCTTCCGATCCAACAAATCCCATTCCACATCTGTCATACTCGAGGGTTTGTTCACCTTCTCAGACAAGCGGAGTATAAAGATCCTTCTGATAAAGGTAATCTTCCATTTGCATCTTCCAAAGACTAAAATTTTGCCCGTTGAATTTATCAACCCTAGATCTTCCATCATCTGCCATAGCTCCCACTCAAGCTAAAAACTTTCCCTGTGATTCAACACTTCAACAAACCAAACTAGGCTCTGATACCAATTGTTAGGAAATAAGAGATAAAATATGCAGAATAATCCCTCACAGAATCGCAACAGTAGAAACTAATATGCAAAAATTATTACAGATCTCAAATAAAATTGCAGAATAAAATAACACAACACAAGGAGACAATATTTAACGTGGTTCACCCAATTTGGGCTACGTCCACTAAGAATCACTTGCTCATATTTTATTACAAGCCACCACTCTCTCAATACAATACCCAAATCCGTTTGGAGCTATGCTCAACAAAATCTACAGAATTCACACCTGAATTCAAAACACATCTCGCAATACATTTTCTTGTTTTTCTATCATATGCATAAGACCATATAAATAGACAATCGCTTAAGCAGATTTTACAAAACCGTGGGTATCAAAACCATGGGTAAAACCCATCCCATAAACCTATGGGTCAAAAAATTCGCTCATATGAGAAGAGCATGTTTCCCGATATGTTGGGTGCATTTTTCAAGGTGAGGATACATGAAAAGTGTATAGTACTCTTAGTGTATAGTCTTCAACACTTTCACACATAAAAACAGGCTCCACAACCTAACAATCTCCTTGAGGTCTTTGTGAAGTTGATCGATGCGGGAAGCTTCTTTATATTTTTATTGGATTTGTGATATAACTTGATATAGCTATCCTTTAAGGGACCGACCTATTTATAGCAGTGGAATTTAGAGTGAAGAGATATCCCTTTTAAGGGAGTCATCTTTTGTTGGAAGTTTGACTCAAAGAGTTGTATCCCTTTTTGTTTTTGGACATTTAAATCATGGAAAAGACTATATAGGACTATTAGGTTCTTGTTTAGAAAACAAGACCATAGCACATAAAGATTAACTATGAAAGAGGTGGTTGTGAGTCATGAATGACCATGGGATTCCATCTTGAAGAAGACAAAATATCCGTGAGAATCATGCTATGAATAGATCCATGGTACTCATATTGAAGATAAGGCTAAAAGGTGACATGAATCACATGATTCTTTTTGAGTTGTGGATCCTCAAAATGGGCAATATGGAAGGTGAACAGGGCTCAAGGGATGAGCGATCAACTGACAAAAAGTGGTATAGAGCTGGAAGTCAACAATAAAATGGTCAAAGATGTAAGGCATTGAAGGGCTCGGGTTCAGGTTTTCCTTCAAGTGAAGACAAATGATAAGAACTTGATCTATAGGCAAGGGTAATGATATAGGGTCAGAGCAATTAGGAGAAAATTTAACCCTTTTACTTTTTTCCTCTTTGGTTACATGTTGGTTTTCCTTCGAGGATGAGGTCACTAACTTGAAAGGATCGTTCATGAACATGTTTGTCATAGGCACGCTTGATACATTTTTATTAGATTTGGAGATGCTCAAGAGCATTGAGACATATTTCATCTAATAACTCAAGTTACACCATCTGATCTTCTTGAAAGTCATCATCGTTGAGCATGTCTTATAGTGAGATGCGAGAGAGATGGAATCGGAGTTCGAGAGGTAAGACATCCTCGGTACCATAGACCAAAGAAAAGGTGTTGTAGCATTGAAGTGTGAATACTAGTGCGATAATCCCACAAGGAGAAAGGAATGTGCGTATGCCAATCCTTTCCAATATCGTTGAATACTTTCATAAGAATTTTGTTCAAGGTTTTATTGGTTGATTCATCTTGACCATTGGTTTGTGGGTAATAAGGTGATGAGAAACTGAGTTAGATACCAAAAGCATCGCATAGTTAGAATAGGGTTTTGATTTTGAATTTCTTTCCATTATAAGTGATGAGGCGGTGAGGAACACAAAAGTGACAAATGATGTGATGGTTGATGAATTCACATATTTTCTTGAATTTTGTAGAAATGAGGGGAATGGCCTCTACCCATTTAGTGTAATATTTAATAGAGGTTATGATCCATTGGTGGCGTTGTGAAGAATGAGGGTTGATCTCACCAACAAGATCCAAACCCCATTGAGAGAAAGGCCAAAGGTCTCGTGTGACCTATAAAGCATGTATAGACGTGTGGTGGAGATTAGCATGTTTATGGAATTTCACACAATGTTTGACATAATCACAACGATGCATGATTTAGGGTTGGCCAATAATAGCCTAGGCGAAGAATGCGTTTTGCGACAGCTAAACCACTAAAGTGAGCTCCATAAATTACATCGTGGAATTCCTTAATGGTGTAGGGAATTTAATAATTTTTAAGGCATCATAAGATAATACCGTCAAATCCGAGCTTGTAAAGAAGACCACCCATGATGACATAATGGGAGACACTTTTAAGAAAGGCACGTTGTCCATTACAAGTGAGATCGGTAGGTAGAATGGAAAGGGAAAGATATAATGCATATTGCTTATACTAATGGTCATGTGGGTCGGGGAAATAGTTCCGACGGAGTAGACCTCACGAGGTAAATAAGAGGGTAATTGTATCCTTTGTATTGTGACAAATATTTTGAGTCGCGGGGAAGCAAGTATTTGAGAAGCCAAGCAGGCCATGGTATCCGTAAATTTATTGGTAGATTGTGGGATGGTTTCAAGTTCATAACAGTTAAAGGTGGTCAAAAGTATGTCTACATGATGCTTATACTTTTGAAGTATCTCATTACAACACTGGTATATAACATTGACTTGGTTTATGAGATGTTGGGAATCCCCAAAGATGTTGATTGATTTAACATCTAATGCATAAGCAACCTAGAGACCCAATACGAGTGCTTCGTATTCAAAAATATTGTTTATACAATCAAAATCGAGTTTGAAAGACAAAGGCATAGGTTCACCATCAAGAGGAATGAGAATAACACCAGCCCCACCCCCACGCTGACACTTGGATCCATCGAAAAAGAGTGTCATTTGGTAAGCGGGTTCGTCCAGGGAAAGGGTAGTTATAGAATCATCACGGGAAATCAAAGTTAGATGGTTGATGCCCGAGAAATAGGTGAGTCGGCTAGTTGGTAAGAGATAGCTTTGCCTTTGATTGACTTATGATGATTTAATTTGAGGTCAAGGTTGGAAAGAAGCATAAGCCAACGTATGTACGTTAATATTGATAGGGTTTGGCATACATATAGTAGAATGGGTCAAGTATTAGTAATGAAGAAAGTTTTGTGGTTGAGTAGGTAATGGCAAAGTTTGGTGGTAGCAAAAACTAAGGCCAAGAAGAGTTTTTGGCGTGGGTATATCTAGTTTCATAGTCCAGGAAGGGTACAACTTATGTAATAACCACTTTCTCTTAGTGTTGGTCATCTCGATGAGCAAGCATAACACCTAAAGAATGGTCAATGGTGGAGATATATAGGTAAAAGGGTTGGTCATCCTTAGGAGGAATGAGAAATGGTGGTTGAAGGAGGTATTTTTTAAGGCCTCAAATGATTTTGACACTCATCATCCCATTTGAATGAAACATCTTTCTTGAGAAGATGATGAAATGGTTGAATGACAAGCGAAAGTTGTGAGATAAAATGATAGATAGATTGCAACTTTCCTTATAGGCTTCAAATTTGACGGAGATTGGTGGGTAGAGGAATTTCCGAATGGCCTTGACTTTATCGGGAACAACTTCTATGCTACTCAAAGAAACGATGAAACCTAGGAGTTTTTTGGAGAGTACCACAAAGACACACTTCTTTGGTTGAAGACACACACAATACTTGATGAGTTGGTCAAAGATGACTTTAAGGGCGGGTAGGTGTTTGGTTTGATGTTTAGATTTGGCCAAAGTATCATCTACATAATCTTCAATATGTGATCCATGTTGTAATGGAATATGTAAGTCATGGCTCGCCTGATATGTAGGACGAGCATTTTTTAGGCCAAAAGGCATGACACGATAGTATAAAGTCCCCCAAGGGGTGATGTAGGTAGTCTTGTGTTGATCCTCTAGAGCTAGTAATATTTGATTGTACCCTAAGAAACCGTCTAGGAGTTATAGCATTTCATGTCCAACGGTGAGATCAACTAGTTTGTCGATGCCTAGTAGGGGAATCGTCTTTGGGGTAAGCTAGGTTGAGGTCATGGAATTCCATGCAAATGCGGAGTCCCCTATCACTTTTTGATGGGAACGATGTTAGAAATCCACTTTGGGGATAGTCAATGGGTAAGATAAAGGAAAGCGAGAGAAGGTGTTGAAGCTCTTCTTTTACCGGAAAGAGCAATGTGAGAATGCATTTTCATGAGCTTTTGTTTGATGGGTTTGTCATCATGAATGGTTACGATATTGTGGAACATCATTTTTGGGTCAATACCGGGCATATCGGCATAGGACCAGCAAAAAGAGTTTCTATGGTTCCGAAGGAAAGAGGTGAAATATTCTTATTCAGTAGCATCTAAGGATTGGCCTATCTTTAGAATATGTGGGTCATCCTAAGTGTTAATGTTTATTTTGATGGTCGATTCATTCAACATAGTTTGCATCTCAGAAGGTAACAACTAATGAATATAAGAATCTTCTGTGCCAAGGTAAGTGAGGATGGATTCATCGTCCTGACATTAAACAACATTAATAGAAGGTGTATCATCATCGATCATGTCAGGATATAGAAATGGGAGAGAAGAGGGAGCCTCACCATTGCATTTATAGGTTAGAGGTCCCAAGGAAATGGTGTTTACGAAAAAAAGTTAGGAGGAATAGATTCGGGATATATGGATTCCATAGGTGAAGATGGTATCATGGGTGAATGAGGTGGGGAAGGTTTTCCATCATAGATGAGGTCAACGTGAACCTTCTGTTATCACCAAATCACAACACCCTATGGTTTGCACAAGTGTGTGTGCTTGAGCTCACTATGTGATTGGATAACATGGGTACTATCTCAATTTGTGGGACTTGCTTCTTGAGATAGACCTCCAAAGAATTTTTTTCTTGCTCTTAAACTACCTGCCACAATCTACTCTAATATAGGAAAAACTATCTTATCCTAATCTAAATTTCCAAGGGACCAAGGAGAGAGAGTGCATGAAAAAAAAGCCTACACTAAAGTGGTGATACACCAGAAAAGGAGGGTGTGAGAGTAGCCTTCCAATGTGTGAAAAGTGGAAGCAAAATACATGCTAGAAGAGGTGATAATCAGTTCTCCATAATCCAACAAATGCATTCACAAAAACATTTCATACACACACAATGATAATGGATCCCTGCAAGAGCATAAAATAGACACAATATGTATGCAATGAAATTAAAGGGGAAAGAGTAGTGTAAAAAAATATAGCAAGAGAAGAAGTATCCACAAAATTACATCTATTCTTTTATTGATATGCACTGATTCAATCTATTATAGGATAAGGGCCTAGATCACCATGCATGGAATCCACTACAACAGACTTACAAAGACATTGGCTTCACAAAGCAATTCGATAGAGTTTTTCTACTTAAAAACTATCTCTTTTACAATGATCCCAACACTCCAATTTATAGATTTCGAAGAAGAGAGAGAGAGAGAGAGGAAAATGAAAATCCTAAAATTTGTCCTTCAACCACTTGCAAGATGTGGTAAATGAAGTGAAATGATGTTTTGTTTCTTGCAAAAGGCTCCCCATATTGTCCCATAACTTGCAACAGTGAAATATGTTAGCCCATGCTTCATTGAATGCATCCCAACTACCAAATAAAATCATTATTATGAACTGGGAATATTTTCTACAAAATTGCCATCAATTTCTCATCAAATTCTAGATTTCTCAATTTCTATGCATTGGTCTCAGAAACACGATTTCAACAAATTACCATATTTGTGTGTTTTCATTATGCAATGGAAAAGTTATGGCCTTCTAAGTGTCGGCAGCTATTTTGGGTCTGCCAGGGTTTTCTATCATTAACGGGAATGAGCATTTGATTGACTAGGGCTAAAGATGTTTCATTTATTTTCATAAATCTACCCTCATTAAAAATAAGAAATATTTTATTGACCGGTGCATAAAAGATGTCGTGCTCATTCCAGAAAGTCCAATTTTGTGAAAATCAGAGCTCGGGATCAAAATTTAGGGTCGTTTGAAGTTTAGGGTTTGATTTAAAGTGTTTTCCCTTACATACTGACCATATCGGGTATTTTGGGTCTTGGTGTCCCATCTGTCCTAGACAAAAACCTCCACTCCACCCGCAATTCTCATGTTTCTAGAAAAATTGGCAAAATTGAGTCTTCAACGAACTCGTGTCCTACCATTAATCGGGCCGTTGACCGCCGTTTCACCCGCATCCCTTCAACTTGCCTTACAAAATCGACAAGTATGGTTTTCAAATCACAACTGTCCCTCATGTACTTGTGCTACCTGGACCTTTTCGACCTAACTTTTCTACTCAACAATGGAATGCGGCCATTTCGGCTCCGTGGGTCCCACACGTCCCAATGTCCCAACGACCGCACAGACCAAATATATCCAGCTTTTCCAATTTGAACTACCTACGGTGATTTCAAGTTTTGGGTCCCAGATGTCCCATGTGTACCTGTGTGGCTTGGGCTCTAAAAACTTGATTTTTTCGATTTCTTTGCAAATCAACCATTTCAGCCATGCGGGTCCCAACTGTCTCGCACGTACCTATGCGGTGTGGGCTCCAAAAACTTTGCTGAAGTATTTGCATTTTTGCAATTTTTTAACTTCTTGGATTTTTCTTAGCTCAAGAATTACATAAGTTACCAAAATTTACCTTGAGGGGTGGATTTTGGATAACACCTTCTTGGAAGGTGGTGCATCAAAATCGATGCCACTATGGTTATTGTGTTTACAAGAGGTACAAGAAATGATAGTATGGTGGACTTATTCGTAAAACCCAAAACCAAATCCTTTCCACGCACACTAGTATAGGAAAGTGTGAGCGAAGTGGCGGTTAGTGAGGGAGTGTAAGTCAGATGAAAATGGTTGGGTATGGGATGGAGGTTTGGGTTTATAGGTGGAAATATCAAGTCCCCCATATGTTAGATTAGTGCAAAGGTGGGGAGGGCCATAAGGAAAAACCTCACCTATGCGGATGTCATAACTAGGGTGTTGACGCAGGTTCCCATACTCTTGTGGGGTGAGGAAGGTGTCGATATTGTATATGTGGTATTCCCCAGTGAGTGAGGAGTTGAAAAAACCTTCTAGGGGATTAGTAGTTGGTATGTGGGTAGTGGGGATAGATGACTACTTTGATGATGTGGAACTAGGTGAGTCAGTGGTAGAGGCTGCGGCAGCGAGTAGGGATAGCAAGGTTAGATGTAGGAGAGGTGGTGGTAGTCTTGGCGGATGGGCTTGTGGGTGAAGGTGAAGTTGGGATAAAGGAAGATGCCTTGTGTGGTAAAATCACATCATTGGACCGTTATAGAATCTTATAGGCCTTGAAAGGTGACGATTTGGTAAATATGGTATAATTATGTCCCTCGTGTTCAATTTTGAGGCAACAGTGTAAATTCAAAGGGACACAACCCATGGCATGGATCTAAGGTCGGTCGAGCAAAAACTTCTATTGAAACTCCCCTTCAGGGACAGAAAAATTTTGGGATAGTGCGGGGACCCATGTGGATATGGAGAATGACGGTACCCAGGGTAGAGGTCATGGCGTCATTGAAAGAGCACAACATAACTAGGTTACCATGCATGCAATTGGCGGATATTCACATTTGATTATATGCATGGGAGGAGATGATGTTAATACTAGCACCACCATCGATCATAATGTGTCGTATGCGTATATTATCGATAAAGGAAGAGATTAAAAGAGCGAGGTTTGGGGTTGTCGGACTAGAAGGGAGTGATCTCTTCATCTGAAAAGTTGAGGGCAGCTACTTTGCAAGTAGGTGGAGGCGTAGAGGAAGCCGAAGATGACCTAGTGAGAGAGGCGACGTGGTGAATAATGATGGAGGCTATAGGTGTGGGGTCATTTGGTAAAACTTCAATAGATTGAAGGACCTCCATGAGGGCTTGATGATGTGACTCAGAGGTTTGGACGAGGTCATATAAAGACATTTTGAGAGGGTATTGATGTAGTTGTTTTAGCATTGTGCAATGTGTGACCCCATTGGAAATAGGATATGTAGGACCTTGAATGATGACTTTGGGTATGGGTGCGGATGGTATGTTGGGTACAGGGTTGGTTGATGGGCCAGTTGCCTTTTCTTTGCCCTTGTCTTTCTGAGTATGGGTGGTAACGTGAACCATGTTAATTTGAGGAGAGGTGGATGAAGAGGGTGTGTCATGGAAGGTATAGCGGCATGAGGGAAAAAACCCTAGTGGGGGATACAATCCTTATGAAATGAGTAGGGCGCATTGGCATTTGGGTGGTGGTTTGGCCAACTCTCTTATACGAGACCATGTTGATCTCAAATCTCGAGGGTGGATCAAAGAGTTGTGGGGGTGGAGATTTTGGTCAGTTGAGTAGGTAATGGAAGAAGATCTATGGAAATTGGTGAAGGTGAAATGGGGTCCTCATCAAGAAGATCGTCATCATCAAAATTTTCTTCGGGAGGAAACAATTGGACAAGAGTGGTTTTTAAATCCTTACAGTTCTCTACATCGTGTCTGGCACACGATGGTAGGTGAAAATATTAGTTTTGTAAAACCCTTTAGGTTTGGGTTTGAGCGGGTCGTAAGGTCTAAGAGGTGGTGATTTGATGACAGAATTTTTGAGGAGATTGGTTAAGAATTTAGCGTAGGACCCTGCTAGTGGATCATAATGGGAGATGAATGTGGGTTTGGGTGTAGGTACAACTGATTGTGGACGAAGATACTTTACACGAGGGGGAATGGGTTGGTCCACTAGTTTGGTGTGTGGAGTGGTCTTAGGTCTTGCAGCATCTATTTAGGTACAGGCATGGTAGAAGAGCCAGCAACTGAAGATTTGGTTGGTTTATTTGCTATATGGGAGGGTAGCAGATTTTTAGCTTTAAGTTACACATTTTTGGGTAAAGGTGGCACAGGTGCACACAATGTAGAGGGAAAATTAGATGGTGGAAGAGTACAAGTTACCCATGGGGGTAACCGAGTTTTTGTGGAGGTGATCGGTAGAGGTTGGGTACAAGGTGTGAATGGAAGGGAAGAAAGTGTCATGGGTAGTGAATAAATTATGGATGGTAGTGGTGGTATGGGTGGTAAGAAGGTTACGAATGATGGCGGAGGTTTGTGGGTCACTTGGGTACATTAGAGATTCATGATAAGGAGGTGGGCTACTACACTCTTTGTTTACTGTGGAAGGAGGTTGCTTTGCCAGGGTCGAGGGGTGAGGTCCTATGATGGATGGAAGGGGGGGTGAAGGTGACAATGGTGTGGTAGAAGAGGTTGGTGTATGAGGTTTAGGGGGTTGGATCTTCTTTTTAGGGGCCTGAAAAAGTTCGGTGTTGGTTTGGGAAGATGTGGCTAAATCTAATTTGATGGGTGGGTGAGTAAGGTTTGATGTCGGCTGACCCTAAGATAGTGATAGGTTTAGGTAAGGAAGATTATATAGGAGTGGGTAGGTGTTTAGGTGTAGATGTATGTTGGGTTATGGGTAGAGTTTTGAGTTGGGCCATGTGTGGTGACATGGAGGGTGTTACAATAGTCATGGTTGTGTTTGTTTTGGTCTCTTGAAACACTTTTGGATAGATAGTGGAGGTTTCGGTGAGTGACAAATTGTATTTGGGTTGACACGGGAAGTAGGAGGTGTTCCCAAAGTATGGCTCTATCAAAATAGTCCATGTGATTGGCCAAGCATGAAAATGTTACATTTTAAGCGGGGCTGATTTGGATCTAGTAGTAATCTCCGTAAAATGTGTTTGATAAATAGGAAATGGCTAGCCTCGGACTGTGGGTAAGAGAGCAGAAATCAGATCAGCGGGATATTGGGGGTCCGATGGTGAGTGGTCATCTAAAGGAAATAATATTTCGTAGGATCCTCCATGGGTAGAGGAGAGGAAGGGCCAGGATGAGGTGGACTCTCCTTGTGATGGTGTAAGTTGTGGACATGTATCTCCTATGAGTAGGAGAGTGCCGCCAGCGACAAAGTTGCTCCAAAACTTGGGGGTCAAAGGAGGTGTGCTAATTATAGGATCTTCCATGAATGAAGGAGAAAATGAAGGGGGTTCCTCTATGGGTGGAGGAGTATATTAAATAGGTTCTTGTTTAGGTAGTGGAGCTAGAGCTAAGATTTTGTATTTGACAGGAACATGAGGCAATTAGGAAGCAACTGGTATGTCATTGAAAATAGTGTGGACCTTGCGGATATTGCCATCATTATTTAAAGTGTCACCAACTTGGTTTGAAGATGGGGAATGATTAGGTAATGGCCTCTTAAAGATATGTAGGTTTTGGTTACGGGTGCATTCGGGCTATCCAAGACTAGATCTCCGTTATGTAACATTCTTGGATGATATTCTTGAAGGTAATGTAGTTATTTTTCTTTGACCTTTGACATGATAATAGTTGCTAAAGTCATGTTCTTTATACCGCGTAGGCATGGGGAACTCGGGGTCCAAACCTAGTATGTGGTTTTATAGGTGGAAGGGTAATGACACCGGCCTTAATAATATTTTCTAAAATAGAAGCATAATGTTCTCTTATTGAATTGTACTTTCATTGTTGTTCAGTCCGAACTAGAAAGCTTGGACGAGCGAGAGATTAGAAGGATTTATGGCTGGGTTTAATTGATGAGGGGGACGGATTTGAGAACTATGGAATTAGTAGATCCTTTGGGTTTTAAATAGTTCTTATGGAATTTTGAAGATGAAGAAGCATCATTTGATTTGAACGCAATGTTCTTGTTACGCAATTGAATTTTCTTCTATTTGATAGCACGAATTTCCAATTTCTGTGACATGGTAAATGCCTCATCAAAACTGTGAAAGGTATGCACCTGTAGGGTTGGTGAGATGTGTCTAGCACAAGCTCAAGTAAACAACTCTATGATTTCAGTTTGAGGTAATTGAAATGTGAGTTGGTTAATTAGGCTGCACCAGTGAGTGACAAAGTCAATGATAGACTCATCATTGTACTGTCGTGTGGAATAAAGATCGGTCATGGTGACTTTCTTTAAAATTTTGATTGAGAAGTGATCTAAGAAAGCTTCGGCTACTTGATTAAATGATTAGATGGAGTGTCTTGGTAGCCCATTGTACCAGTCCAATGCAGGTCCTATCAAAGACATCGGGAAGGTCCATAGGAGTAAAGCATCATCATGGGTGATCAGGTAACACCCATGTTTGAAAGACCGTAAAATGTTGTTGTGGGTCTTCTTTACTATTGAAATGGTTGAATTTTGGAATTTCCCAATGTACGGGGTATGTGAAAAGTATGGATACACGGATGAATGGGCTCATTACATATTTCATCGTAGGTGAGAGAATTGCATGAGCCAGAAACCGATGCTTCTAGCGTCTGCATCCTTTCCATCATTAATTTGATGAGGTCATTGGTAGGTTGTGGTAGAAGGGAACCTCCTTGGGCATAAGAGGGTGGGTATTGAACATGCAATACGAGTGGCATTCAGTGTATGGTGGTGTCAGATAGGAAGGTTGAGAATAGGGGACCGACATAGAGGGCATATATCCAGAATGGGTGATAGATGAGATAGGGGGTTGTTGATAGTATGTGTATGTAGGTGAGGCGATCACAATGACTCTAGTGGTGATTGGGGGTAGAGATTGTGGGATGGAGAGGACAAGATTTTGGAATGGAGTAGGGGTCACCGACGCCACGGGTGGTTGTGTTGCAATTGGTATCTATGAGACAATGGTCACGAGATGAGGTTATAGTCTAGGTGGTTGATGAGGGAACAACAAATACTATGGGTACGACAGATCATCTGCATATGTAGTAGTCATGACAAGTATGGGGCCTAGTTGTGAAACCACTAGGGGTAAACTAGGTGAAGGTAATGTTGCATTAGTAGGGGCTGATGTAGAAGTGGGAATAAGGGTAGAGAGATGGATACAGGCATGCCATATATCAATTGACTTGAGGAGTCCCAAGTGGAAGAGTGGGAAAGGTAGAATTGTAAGGCCATGGGATTCTAATCAAGGAGTCGTGCAAATTCCTCATCACTGCGGTGATGGTGGTAGGTAGGGTTAGATCCATGGGTGATAGGACAGAGGGTGGTGAAGGACTAGGTGGGAGTGGTTGATGACTTGCATGGAATATAAGAGTATTAGCTTGATTACGAGTCAACACCATGTGAATGAATGTATATCAGGTGATGTTGTATCCTACAGATGACACAGAGAGTAGTGGGAATGAAGAAAATAGGTGTTTATAGGTGGATTTGGGCAATGTATCAGCTAAGATTCAACACAGGGTAACCGACAATGGTTAAGGATGACGATACCGGTTAAGGGTAACCGATGTCAGTTAATGTAAGAAAGGAATAGTTTTACCAAATGAGGTAAATACTGGTGATGATTAGATGAACAAGTTATATGATGACTGTTTATCAAAGCATAGAGAGTACAAAGACTCACAGGAACTCTGATAGCAAAGAAAATGAAATAAGTGTTCTTTGGGAAATTTAACCTAAAAGAACATAAAGCGATGCAGTTTAAAAAGCGATCTTTGGGCAAGGAGGACCAAATCTCGTGAATAAGCGATATTGAATTCTTGTGAAAATTGGAAAAATGTAGAAAAATGGATTGTTGTGAATTTGAGTCAGATAAATAGTCAACCTAGAGGTCTGGAGATGATGCAGTGAATTCTGACACACTCAGAAGAAGTCAAAATACTCCAACTATGATTGTGGAGTGTGCAAGGAAAAAGAATGGAAAAACATGGAGAAACGTATCCTCACACCTCAAAATGCACATCAATCAAATGCTAAAAACATGTACCTAACAAGTGATTTTTAATGTGTTGAGCTTATGCTATTTAAAATATTGACTCGTGAATTTAGAGTAGAGTTTTTGGTGAGGAAGGCTTCCTACAAAGAAGGATATCTAAAAGGAGAGGTTTCAGGTTATGTTATGGCGGGGTGGGCAATCCTCTAAGATAATGACTTGACAGAAGTAACGATATGGGGAGTACCTGCCAATCCTCTGATCATGTGATTGCTGACAAGCATTCCTAGGTAAGATGTTGTTTAAGAAATATGTGTATATTTCAATTTTGTGCAGTTTGGTAAGACATAGAGAGAGAGAGAATGTGCTTTCTACAATTATTTGTGTCAACCATCAGCTAGGCATGACTTCTAACATATAGGTTTCCCTCATTTTAATGTGAGCTAAATGTAGTAAATCAGAATGTAATGCAACCAATTTTAATCCCAAATCAAAAATTACGTTTGATGAAGCAAATGATGAATAGGAGAGGGTATGATTTTTCACTAAATGTAGAAAGCAAGAAAGAAGAATGATTCTTTTTAAATGCACCAAGAGGAATGTTTCTTTTAGAGAAATTAGAAAGAAGAGAGGATTACCAAAGAAGAAGATTAATGTGTAAGCCTTTTAAAGGGAAATAAACACACAACTTTCACCTAGGAATGAAGAAAATGCAATAGAACCCTGATGGGTCCCACCAGGCATGCCAAAATGTTTCTTTGTTTTCTTTGCATTATTGAAATGAAACAGATAAGGGTAAGCACCAAGGAGGAATACTTTTTTATCTTTGGTCGAGTTGATGTTTGTTGCATGCATTTTGACTTATCAATCCAATGCTGACTGTGAGAGATTCCTTTTGGTTGGGAGGAACTACCTGAAATAGAAAACAAGACCACAAAAGAAGAGTTAAATAATATATGACATTGGACTGCCTAGTGTGTACTAGATCCGGGAAGTGTGATACTCCCTAGATGGTTGTCAATCCACTATTTAACATGACTAAATATGAGAAATAAACAAATTCCTACTGTAGTTTATATGATTTAGGTATTTCATTCAAGCACAATAAGAAAATCTAACATAACATGCTAGGCTACTGATCGAGATCGAGGGTAGGTAGTTGTTAGGGTGTTCAAACTGGTCAGGGTTAGGTTCTATGTTGTTTGGGTCACTTGGTAGAAGGTAGGTTGGCTCTGTTATTGGCAAAGGTGTAAAACACAGAGACCGAGCGTCGGTTTAATATAAGCGGTGATGGTTTAGGAGAGACTAATGATGGTCATGGGTAATCGGTGTCGATAGGGTTGGGGTGAAAGGAATTCAATGAGATCTGATTGTGGGGATTGAACTAAAGCTAAACTAGAGATGGAAGGGTGAATAGGGAGGTCTGTAAAGGTCTTAGGTATACTCAGAGGTGTGTAGTAGGTGAGAATGGGTGATTTGGTGGTGTGGGTAGAGGAATGGATGAGTCTACAAGTAGGTAGAGGATGGGAAATGAACATGCAAAGTATAAACTAATAACAGAAGTAAAAAAGGATATTATACTGAAATAGACTATGATAGTAGAAGATACACTTATTGTGATGCAAGTTTGATGGCTGAATGGTGATGGTATTTGATTAGAAGAATGGTGTTTGGTGCCATGGTAGTGCTTCCTGGAATTCTTCCATGAGTGCAATATCTGGATCTTTCTTGATGCTGGAAATGGATGTTTGTAGGTGCGAAAAGGCTCTAGTTCTTCTTACATGTATTTATCTTCTCATCTCCCTTATCTCATAATCTACCAACCCAAAAACAAGGTTACTAAGGTTAATAAATAGTAACCAATGAAGGTTACGAGTTGGCCGTCGGTTTAGGGGTGACCAATGTCGGTTAAGGTGGGACTCCCTAGGTTTACTAAAAATGGCAAATATTTCCAATTTCTTTGGATAAGTTGGTTGTTTCTCATGGATTAGGACGAAATCTTCCCTTCTAATGAGCGGGAATCTGGTTAGAAAAATCTTAGGCATGTGCTTTTAAGGTTAGACCAAATCTTAGCTCATTAAGGCAAGTAAGATTAGGTCTTAGTTAGTTATGGAAACATGCCAAGAATAGGTTTAGGGTGAGGTGGAAATTATGTCAATTAAGGTAATTAAATGATGAATATTGTGAGGAAGTGTATTAATTTAATTAAGTTAATTAAATTAATATTAATGTGGGGTATAAGGGTCATGGTTAGGTGAATGTATGTAAGTTGGTTATTCGAAAGGGGACCAAGGGGAGTGTGACCCAATTTTGGTGTCTACAGGGGACATGTGGCTCCTATAATCCATCTTGTATCCACTCCATCCATCCACAAAATTTTGCATATCCTATTGGTTTTTACTCTTGCTTGCATTTGCTTGTATTGGTCATCTTATTAGACATGATATATAGATCTCTTCTATTTATACCATATACACATGCATGTTCACACTTTCTCTACTTGTGATTGTAGATATAGGTCCCTTAAATTGAGCATGGATTCTCGCTTCTACCTCTCCTACAATGGTTCTACGGGCATCCACATTCATACACTATAAGTACTATTGTTTCATTGTGTACTTAGCACTTTACATACTTGCTTATACATGCTTTTTACATACATGTTATCTTTATAACATACTAATGGGTGCGTCATGTGCAACATTGTTTTTGTAGGATTACTTTATTCCATGGTTATTTGTCTGTTTTTCTACTATTTCTTGTCTATTGTTTTCTCTTGTATGCAGGACTTGCCCTTTGTTCGGTCTACACACTTGTTTGATTGTATGGGGTCATTAAGGCCTTGAGTGTCTTACGACATCGTGAGTGATGTCCCATGTTTACAATTGGCTTTTTGTGGTATATGATTTTCTTCTTGGGTGTTTACATTATCATTTTACTTACTTGCTTCTACATTATCTACGTAGCTTAGAATTTCCTTTTAAACATGCATGTTTGGTCGTACTAACACTTTTTCTAGCCACTTGTTTGTGTGTTCCTTGGTTTCTACCAAGTGGATTTCCTTCCCCCTTCGGGGCACATTTTAAGAAGTCATTCCTATTTTGGGATAGAATTCTCCTATCTCGTGATGTCTCATGCACCCCCAAAGAGGGGGGCATCATTTCAGGTTCTACATCTTTTGCAGATCGTTCTCTACCAAGTACATTTCAATTTAGTTTACATCATTAACATTGTGATTTATACAACGAGTTGGTTTAGACCATTCTACGAACCCCATACATAGTGGATTTTACAGTACTTTGTTTTCCTTAGCATTGTGGGGAGTAATTACAAGTTAGAGCATACAATGGATTTCCTCTCTACACTAATTCAGCCGAGTGTCATCGGAATGCCCAAAACCCTAGGTAGTATAGAGATATATTCATACATCTTCAGGAAGAATTTATAGGTTGAATAATAATTTATCTTTCTCCCTACGCATCTTTGGCTAGGGTGGCGTGATATCACCCAAAAAAATCACAGTTATAGGATATCCTCTCTTCACTCTTTCTCTCATCACGGGTCGGGTGCACATGTTCCTTTTTCATTTCCATGACATTATGTTTACTATATAAATGTGTCTTTACATGCATTTTTGACATTTATACATGTTTATTTGACTAATTCATCGTCTTCTCGTTGTAGGTGCTTCCGTATGAGAAGTAAGTAGTCAACAACAACAACAGTGTCAACAATAAAAACATTTTATTGTAGCACATACATCATACTAACATGCGGTACATTACGGACATCGAAACTACACACATGTTTCCACCCTACGTTCACTCTCAACACTTTTTTCTCTTTTTTTCTCTTTTGTTTCAAAGCTTCATTTTTTATCATAAAAAATATGCCCGATATACCGAAACGTGCTTTTCTCATATGGGTGGGATTTTTGACCCATAGCTTTATGAAACTTTTTGGCCCATGGTTTTAATACCCACAATTTTGTAAAATTGCTTAAGCGATTGTCTACTTATGTAGTTTTGTGCATATGGTAGGTATAATGTAACATTGCGAGATGTGTCTAAATTGAGTTTGAATTCAGTAGAGTTTTTAGCATAGCTCCAAACGAGATGTTGGTATTTTATTGAGAGAGTGGTGGCTTGTAATAAAATCAAAGCAAATGATTCTTGGTGGACGTAGCCCAAATTGGGTGACCCACGTTAAATATTGTCTCTTTTTGTTCTGTTATATTTTATTTTGCACTTTTATTTAAGATTTGTAGTATTTTTGCATATTAGTTTCTACTATTACGATTCTATGAGGTATTGTTAGAATATTTTATCTCTTATTTCCTAGCAAATTATACATCTCTATCTACTTTATGTTACCGAGTGTTCCACTCACCAACATAAAGTGGGGGAAAATGTAGACACTAAATCACGCACTTTGGGTATTATTTAGTCTTGGTCTCATACTACTATTCATATGGTTTTGAGTAAAAAGTACTAATTAACCCATGTCCTTTGGCCTTTTTATTTTCTTTTAGTCATCACTGCCAAACTTCAGCACATACTTACCCAATCTATTTTTTTCATTTTGTATCATTCTACCTCTAACTAGGGCGCCTATGCCAATACTAGAGCACCCCAAGCACCCTGGTCACATTCAGGGTGCCCTTATCCTTTTCCCACTTTACCACCATATTTTGGGCACTTTCTATCCTTTTGATATTTCCTTATTTTTAGTGCTCGGCCTTTTCAGGTTAGTTATGAAATCGAGAACAAGAGAACCATATAAATGTAAAATTGGGATACTATAATGAGGGACCAAGCACTAGGATCTACTATCATCACCTAAGGTTGCATCCATTTGGCTCTGATATAAGGGACAAGGCTGGTTCATCTGCATCACACTACATAGGAGGTAATTTTATTCTATTTTATCCACCATTTATTACATTTCTACATCTTGTTATAGCTCACTACTTCACAAAGTGTGAATGGCACAAGAGCACCTAGGTCACGGATTTAACAAACTAACCTAGAACTACATTTGGGTTTAAAATGTTATGCAACACTCAGTTAGTAAGTCCACCATTGTGACCATTGAGGATAGTCTGATCCCTTCATTTGCATCTTTATTTTTAGGGTTTTGATGTTTGGCTTGGGGTTTGGCAAGTTTTTTCTTCATTACCGACTACTAGCGACATCTCTCACAAGTGTAGCTAAATACACAGATCGTGTAGCGAAGGACTCGAGATAATCTAGGGACCTTGCAAATCTGGTTTCTAGACCTTTTTCATAGACCAGGGTGCCCAAATCTCAAACTAGGGTATCACGGTACCCTCATCCTTCCCTGGGCACCCCAATCTACTTAAACATCTCATATTTTTTTCTTTTATAGGCCTCCGCATACTCATTCCTACATTCTATTCATCTAGTCATTTTCGTGACGAGTCTCGAAGCATTGTCGAACCAACTAAGCTCTTTCTAACTTTCCTTGCACATTAGGGTTTTACATTTCTACTTTCTTAGCTTTTTGGGTCATTTTCTTTATCTATTTAGTTGTCATCTAATTATTTGCATAACATCTGATTAAGCTAGAATAGATCACTTATTTCCATTTTAGTTTAATCACTTTATAGTCTTCCTCTTGATTTTACGCAACCATTGACCTCTATTTGATGATTTTGGTAATTTAATATGTTTTGTACAATCTCTTTCCATCTTTTATTTATCCATTCATTAAGTTAATTTTAAACACTCTAGTAATTAAATAATTTTTACTGACCTCTTTTTCCATCTTACGTTATACTAAATTTAATATATTTATTGATAATTTTTATAATTTATCTTGTACAAACTATTTTCCCTCTTAGGTGTAAATAAATATTTACATCTTTTAACAATCAATATTATTCCTTACCACATTTCTCCCTCTTAGATTTATCTATTCATTGACCTTATGTGACCACTTTGGTAATTTACTATCTTTAACATCCTTTTCCCTCATATATTTATCTTATCGTTGTCTTATTCTTTTGTAATTTACTATTTTATCAAAAATACACTCTTAATTTTATTCACAATTCATTTTAGGATACTTTTTTTTTACTTCATTACATTTATTACACTCTTTCCTTTTTTCGTTTTACCATTCTCTATGTTTTTGCTTGACTAATCATAGGATTACACTTCTATCTTATGACATTTTTAGAGATTTATATTTATTTACAATGCTTATTTCATATCTACAACATGATTATCTTTTCCAAATTTTTATAATCGTAAACCTTTTGCTTTATTCTAATTAGCATACTAATAATAAGTGTGGGGGCATCATGACTCCATTGTGTTTTGTTATTATTATTATTTTAACTATATGTCATATTGTGGACCATGATGGCATTTAAGGAAGGATAAAACAAATTAGCTAGAATGGTTGCATTTCGTAATTTGATTGTGATAGCATTACTCTTTGATATTTTTTTGTTTTATTTGGTTTTGGTTTTCTCTGGACACATAGACACTATTGCTTTATTATTAGATTGTTTTGTAGATGTTAATAGACAATGACATTTACACATTGTGTTAGGGAAATTGAAGGATAGACATTATTGTAACCAAACTAATTAACTTTTGATAGACATTCAGTATGGAAGAAAATGATGTGTTGTTACAGATAAATATATGTTGATATTTGAATCATTTTTGTAATTGGTTTTTATTATGATGTTCAAAGTTATTTTTGTGATTTAATTGATATTGGAGATTGGTGAAATTGTGAATGAGTGAAAGTATTGCTTTAATCTGATGATCCAGTTGGTCTTTGATCTTAGTTGCAAACTGATGTATGAGTAGAATCGAAATGTTGAAAATGGGAATAATTGTTAAATTACTTGGTCTTAGCAATAGTAGTTATGATTTTTGATGTTTGAAATTGATAGTTAGATGTAAGTGTTTTATTACTTTGACATCGTTAATATGGCCATGAGGCCAGAGGGGTATTGTGTGTTTTGTAGGAAAACATATCATGACAAACTATGGGGGATTGGAGACCAACCACATTGGAATTCTAGGTGAATTCAACAAGGGTCACCATGGAAACATGTATTGTGTGTGTGTGTTTGAATTATTGTTAGGGGAAATTGTGACCAAGGGGTTATGTTTTGTCTTTTATTTATTTTCCTTTAATTGATGTTAGTATGTGATTTTAGTGATGTAATTCATTGTATTAATTATTTGGAATTTGGGGTATGTATTTTACCCTTTATTATTAATGGGTTGTAGTGTCTTAATTAGAGCTAATTTAATCTTGTCCTAAACTAATTATAGATGTGACCAAAGGAATTCATTTATTAGACTAGATTTCTCTTGGATTTTGTGTTGAAAGTTGAGTGCTTGGGGATCTTGAGTGTTGTACACTCTACCCCTTCATGGAAATTCGAATTTGGCCTTAGAGGCCAATTTTGGAAGCTTGTGGGACAAGTCAAACTTGTCCCACACCTCTTAAATTGCTATGCCAACCCTACCTATGGGTTGGGGGGTAAAAATTAGACCCCATTAGGTGTTTTGGGAAGACAAAAAGGTAAAATGTTGAGTGCACTTTCTTTCTTGTAATTAATTTTGTCCTTAGGAGGTGTGGGCTTGGATTGTGTGTGCAAGTAATATGTCATTTCTTCACCCACTTATTAATTGTGCTTTGGAGTTTGAAGTTTGACTTTTGAGGTGGAGTTGAGGATGAGTGATGTGGCATCCTACATGGAGCCACCTCACCCTCCTCTCTCCCTTTTCTATTTAATCAAGTTTTTTTTGCTTGATTGGGGGTTACTTCATTATTTTGTGCTCTTGCATTTTGGGAGTTAGAGGATTTTGGAAGTGTTTTGGATTTTTTGGAGCTTCTTGGTGTTTTTTGGGCTTGAAGAAGCTTGGTGTATGGCTCTTGGATCAAGCTCTACCATGGAAAGGTAGGAGCTAAACTCTTGTTAAATGCTTTCTTTTATTTTGTATGCATATGTGCTTGTTTTGAGTGTTTTGGAATGCTTGTTGGGTGCTTGGGTAGATTGCCTAAGTGTGGTGTAGGAGGGGACTATGGGGAGATTTCATGTAGGGAGGCATAAGATTTTATTTCATGTTTTGGAGGGATTTTGGGTTGAGTGCCCCACCTTGGACAAGAAATTGCTTGCATTTCTTACTTGGTTATTTTGTTGAGGGAGCCATAAGAGATTGTAGGGAGGCATAAGAGAATGGGGGAGGCATAAGAGGTTCTTGAGGGAGGCATAAGAGTGTGTAGGGGTTTTGAGATGTTTATTGGAGGGTTTTTAAGGTGGGCACTCATTTCCCATTGGGAGGCATAAGTGACCTCCCCATAGGTTCTTGCTCCTTTGGCTTTTCATTTGAAGCCTTGTATATTTTTTTTTTTCTTCTTGTGTTGTAGTTGAGTTGTTTGTGTTTTGGAATGGTTGTGAAATCTTGGTTTGTGATGTGGAAGCTTGTTTTTGCCATGGTTGAATCCATTTTCATTTAATGTGGTTGGGGCTCGGGGGCCAATGAGGAGGATGGCTTCTCCTCCTCATTGGAATTCTTGGTTGGGTGGAGAGTGTTGCCTCTCCTTTTTTTTGTTGTGATCAAATGAAGCATGGTGGAGCTCTCTTGTTGGTGGTGTGAAAGTTGGAGCTTTGTTGGTGCCTTCAAGAAATCCTTCCTTGTGATTAAGCCTTCTTATTATTCCCACTCAAGGTGGAAGATTGTAATATTGTATTTTGTTTAAAGGAAATGTAGTTTTGTAAGTTGTAATATTATTTGAAGAAGTTCATTGAAGAGTTGTATAATTTACCTTCTCTTTTAAATTGTATGTAAGAAAGAAAGAAAAAAGATTCAAAATGGAAAAGTCTTGAGTAAAAATTATTTTTTAAAGAAAAGAATTGTATTTGTGTGTGAAAAAAGTTCTTTGTTTTAAAAATAAATGAGACATGAAATGGAAAAAGGAAATTTTACTTGTATTGTGAAATTGTATCATTGTAAATAAGAAAGAAGAAATATAGAAGTTGTAATATGTAAAAACATGCATGCTTAGTAAAATGTATGTAGAGTTAAGTTGTTAGTAGTTGTTTGAGCTAAGAAGTTGTAGTGAAAATGGAAAGAGACAACAAATTTGAAGTATATTATTATGTTGGAATATTACATTATTGTAGTAAGGAAAAATAACAATACTAAAGTAGATTTAGATCTTTTTACTCTAGGAATTGAAAGAAAATTAGTTGAACAAAAAATGATTTGTATTGTTGTTGTTGCTTATTATTGAAAAAAAATGCTTTAAAATGAGTAATTTTAACAAAAGAATGAATAAATGAAGCTAAATATTACAATTGGAAATTTAGGCATATAAAATTCAAGTTCAGAAGGTATTTTAAAACTTTTTAGAAACTTTTTTTTTTGGAAAAATTGGGATTTGATGGTTTTTTCTAAGGAAACAGGACCTGCCCCTGTGTAGAGCGGCGGTCTCGTAACCGCCGCTCAGGCAAAGGTGGAGTCTCAGAACCACCGCTCCATAAGGTGGTGGTTCATGGTTTGTCACCCAGGTGGGGCGGCGGTCCCAGGACCACCGGCCTGCTCTGGGTGGTGGTTCTTCTCACTTACTACGGTGGAAATTTCTAGTTCCATGCGTATCTCATTTGTGTAATTTATAACTTGTTAATAACTAAAATTTTAAGCTTGTAAATTTACTAAGGAAACCTCCAGCAAGTAAACAATGGAAAAATCATGGGTTTAAGAAATAAAATCTTCAAATGGTAATTTAAAAACACTCTAAATTTATTTATATTAATGGAGGAAGGGTTTTCCCCAAATGGAGAACCCCAAATACAAATGGCTTGAAATAAAACTAGTTTGGAAAGGAAAACCTCCTTCAATCCTTGAATGAAATAGATTACAACAATAAAACTACAATCTAAACAAATCTAAACTTGATCTTGAAGAAAATCCTCCATAGTTCTTCCTCTCTTGCTCCCATGGCTTCCTTCTCTCCAACCTACAATTTTAACAAAAGAAAATAGACCAAATGAGAAGAATAGAATAAAGGAAAGGTTTTAATAAGAATTCATAAGGATTTTTAGGGTTAGTTTGGAACCCTAGGATCTAATGGCCAAGATTGGTTTGATCTAAGGGTTGAGGATCAACCCTACTTTTTTTTGGTAGGAATATATTTTATAGATGTTTAAATAAAATTAAAGGTATGTGTAGATGGGTGAATGGGGCCATTTATTTACCTTAGTGTGCAAGTCTTTTTCCTAGTTCCTAGTATGTTTTAGTAAATTAATGAAATGTGGGATATTAAAGCTAATAGGATAATGAAACAAAATAACTAAGTATAAGGTTGACCATGTTGGGATTAATCATTGATTAAAGAGAAGAAAGAATTTAATTTAACAAAAAATTAAATTATGGCACCTTCCTAGTTGAATGTTAATTAATTGACTTTAGAGATAAATTAAAAATATTTAATCTTTGAACTAGACCTGGTTCCCCAATCGTAAGGTTGAGAATATTGGTGTAAGTGAATTTAATGTACCCTAGGGGTTGACACCCTTGTAACCTTATAACTTAAAAAAAAAAATTAGTCACAACTTTTGGGATAAGTGTTTAGGGTTTCAACGTGTTCTAGAACGTCATTTTTGTGGGCATTACACTTGGTATCAGAGTGTGGGTTCAATGCTTGGACCCTGGGATGACATTTGAAAATAGAAACTAGTTAGCAAGACTTGAACCTCCATGATTAAAATAATAATAAAATAATAAAGTTGTTCAAATTGTTGAACTCACCTAGTGGCATTTTGTCAAACCTAGATAACTAAAAATGTTAAAATTAAATGGATATTCTTATGAAATTTTGATGTAACAAGAACTTGTTTTCCTTTGAAAGATGTTGTTTGATGAGTACTAACTTTTTTCTTTAGTCGTATGATGTGATAAACCTTTGAGAATCTTCCTTGTTGGAATGATAAATTGTATGGTGTGAGTCTTGTGTTTGGCATTTGTGGTTGTGTGTTGGGGTCAGAAAGAGTAAAATAGAAGTTGTTTAGTCATCTAAAGTTCCCCTCTTTCCTTCAAGTGGTTGGATGAGTTAGTTTTGGTTGCCACTTTGGTGACTTAATCCCCGTATGAGTAAATGAATATTAGGTCTTGGTGTCACTTTTGATCCAGCCTTGCGTATGCATTCTTTTAACTGAGCTCGAGGTATAGTACCCCTATTAGTGGCCATGAAGGGTTGTGAAGTGATTGTGATGTGGACTTCTGTATTTTTATATTCATAAACTTGTGTTATTTTATCAAGGACCAACACCTTATTTTATGATTGGATTGAGAAGCTCTGAGACTCTTTTAGTTATTTATATTTTTGTGAGAATTTTCAGACATTGCAATGCGGCTACTTAGCCACTTTCCTTGATTGCCAATATTTCTTGGATTTTACTTTGACTGGTGACTCGGAGCTCATTTATCTATTGGCTACTTAGCTAAATGTTATGTGACTCTTTCTTGCATGTTGTTGAGTTGGTTCTATGTTTTTTTGTTTTGTGACATTCCATCGTATGGGGGTACACCCTAGGTGCCTTGAATGTCTTCTTAGGTGCTTTAAGTTATGTCTTGGTTTTGGAAAGATGGAACCTGAGTGTGCCTAGGATCTTGGAGTGACTCTTTCGTTACTCAGTCTTCTAGAGAGAGAGTTTTGTGTGTGTGTGTGGTCTTGTTGGTAGTTTGATAGCTGTGGTGGTGATTCTCTTACAACCTGGTAAGAGCTTTCCTCCTCGTCAGAGTAGATGTGTTTGGTTATGAGCTTATGGTTTGTGTGAGGTCGGATTGACTCTTGGTTGACTGTATATATTTAGTGGATAAGTGTTTGTTTGGTAGTGATGTTCCATGATGGCATGCTAAGTTTTATCATGGTTTCCTTGTTTCTTTATGAAAAGTATTGACTTGTGGATTGTATGTATCTTGGTAGTTATGGTTAGATTTAAGCCCATTCGGGAAGTGTGTTTAATTAAGTGTGCTTGTTTTTGATCTCATTGACCTATGAATAAGGTTACCCTTGTCTTAACCCTTTAGATTGTTATGAATAAAACCTTTATGACCTATTAATCTTTGGATTACGTGGAGACACTTATGAATGTTGTTGGGTCTTTTGAACCTTGCTCTTAGAGATGTTAGTTTGGTAGATCTTATTTTTTTAATCTCGGTGGTGCTTATATTGTGCTCTTCTTTTAAAACTATAACTCTTGGTCGTAGAGTCCATGTTTGGATAGATTAATTGATTGTTCTCTTGTATTTGATGTTTTCTAATGGAATGTGGTGTCCTTGGAGTAAAATTTGCATAGTCATCTTGTTTGCTTGTTGGTAGTATCTTGTGGAAATATGGGTGTTGATTTGAAAACTTTCCTTGTCTTATTATGCAAGTAAAATGTTTGAACCTAAACAACAAACATTGTTAAACCTCGTAAATTTGTAAAAGTAAATATGCCTCTTTAATGAGTCTTCCTTGTAACTTCATTTGAAATTTGTAGAGACCCACTAGAAATGTTTAATGATGCTTGTAATTATTTGTAAACCCTTGAAATATTGGTGTGGTACATGTTGAATGATAGATTCCTAGTTCTTACGAAATTAATGATGTGTTTGCTATGTTGAATGCCTCTTGTTCCTATAGAATTAAAAATGTGATGTGTTGATTCATCTCTCTCTCCCATGAAAGTAATAATGTGATTTGGTTGCCTCTTCCTTCTCATTAAAATCTATTTGGTAAAATGATTAATTGATCATAATGAGACCCTAATTGAGGAACTTGGATTTTGAGACAAAAGTAAATAAATAAAATAGAACATTAGGAAAAAGGAAATGTTTTCTTGATATAATCTTGGTAGATTAATAAAAGAAATCAAACTATGTGGAAAGAAAATAGAAAGGAAAATTTTCTCATTTTACCTTCCTTAGAAGTAAAATAAATGTTGTTTCCACCTATTCAGAATGGCGAGAGATCATGCCACCTTAGTGGTGCTCTTTATAACACAAACTTGTGATGTCATAATAAAAGGAAGTTTTAATTAAGAAAACTTGTAAGGATTGTGTTTAACAAGAAAACTATAACTTTGGACTTAATAAGTCAATTTATAAAACAACTAAGATTTATGTATTGAAGTGCAATGTATAGTTGAACCTTTAGTTTGCCGCCTACCCGAAATTGTGAAACACCTTGTTGATAGTGATGTGTTCAAATTTATGTAGTACTCCCTTGTTCATGGATGTATGTGCCTTTCCCTTGTAGGATTTTGGTTTTCGTAACCTTTTGCCTCGTATCTCGATGAGTGTGAGTTGTGGCCTTTAGGATTGGGTCTTATCTCTTGTTTTTAAGGAAAACAACCTCCTTGTGTGTTGATTTAGTCCTTGGGGACATAGGTCATTGTAATTTTAATTTTAAGGAAACATATGTTAAGGATATGAGATAACTTTGAGAAATCCTCTTTCTTCTTTTCTTAAGTCACCTTGTGGTTGTTTGCCCTTTTTTTCCATTGGGAAGGAAGTGCAAGTTGTTTCTATAAGGTTTTTTTATTCACTTTTGGTATGATGCACTTTTGGATGCTATAGTTGGACCCCCTCTCATTACTTGTTTCTCTCTCTAGCTCCCTTGAGTGCTCTTTGATGTTATGACTTATGCATGTGCTCTCTTATGGCTATTTCAAACTTGAGAAGGGTTTAAGATAAATAAATCCCTTTGTGTTGTGTAGAGTGAGTGGTGCCTATTGTATTGATATGTTAGTTCTAGTGTAAATTCCTTCTAAATGTTTGACATTTCTAAATTAGGTTAGTGTTGTGTGTTTGTTCTTGAATGTAAAATCAAGTTATATAAAACCTTAAGGTCATGTTTTCCTTAGTATTTCCATGAAAATTTTATTTGTACCCTCTTGGGTTATAGAAGTGCTTTCCATGAATAGTTTTCTTGATGGTAAATGTGTTGGCTAACTTAAGTGTCCTTCCTTGTTGTTAAACCTCATCTTGTGTGATCTCAAAATTGTGAGACCTTTGAGTAGACATGTTTTCTCATATAAATTGATAGTCATGGTTGATATTTGCTAGCCTTGTCTAAATAAAAAATTTGAAAGTGTAACTTAACCTTAGTGTAAGCCTTAACTTGTGTTGTTGTAGTATGTGGGATCCATGGGAGACTATATGGTCATTTTGAGTTCATGAAATTCTCCGGTCCTTCCTTTTCTTGGTGGTTATTTTGAGACTCCTTTGACCATTTAATGTTTTGATGTTATATGTTGGAACTTGGTTGACCACGTAGATTTACTCTATAGAATTATATGTTTGCAACCTTACTAAAAGAAAGTTTAGGAACTCACCCTTTTCAATCTCCCTTCTTGTTAAATTGCATTGAACCAAACTTGAGTTTTGTAGACCCACACTTGTTGAAGCAAAGGAATTCCACAAAGGATGTGATTCTATTTCTTTTTCTTTTTCCTAACTCTTTCTCGTGACTTCTAGGAGGAAGTCAAATCTAAGAGGAGGGGGATGTAATGCCCACTTCTCTTCAACACTAAATGAAACATGATTATCTTTTCCAAATTGTTATAATCGTAAACCTTGTTGCTTTATTCTAATTAGCATACTAATAAGATGTGTGGGGCATCATGACTCCATTGTGTTTTGATTATTATTATTTTAACTATATGTCATATTGTGGACCCTGATGGACATTTAAGGATAAAACAATTAGCTAGAATGTTTGCATTGTCGTAATTTGATTGTGATAGCATTACTCTTCGATATTGTTTTGTTGTATTTGGTTTATCTCTGTGACTGGACACATAGACACTATTGTGCTTTATTACCAGTAGATGTTAATAGACAAATGACATTTACACATTGTGTTAGGGAAATTGAAGGATAGACATTATTGTAACCAAACTAATTAACTTTTGATAGACATTCAAGTATGGAAGAAAATGATGTGTTGTCAGATAAATATATGTTGATATTTGAATCATTTTCGTATTGATTTTTATTATGATGTTCAAAGTTATTTTTGTGATTTAATTGATATTGGAGATTGGTGAAATTGTGAATGAGTGAAAGTATTGCTTTAATCGATGATCCAATTGGTCTTTGATCTTAGTTGCAAACTGATGTATGAGTAGAATTGAAATGTTGAAAATGGGAATAATTGTTAAATTACTTGGTCTTAGCAATAGTAGTTATGATTTTTGATGTTTGAAATTGATAGTTAGATGTAAGTGTTTTATTACTTTGACATCGTTAATATGGCCATGAGGCCAGAGGGGTATTGTGTGTTTTGTAGGAAAACATATCACGACAAACTATGGGGGATTGGAGACCAACCACATTGGAATTCTAGGTGAATTCAACAAGGGTCACCATGGCAACATGTATTTGTGTGTGTGTTTGAATTATTGTTAGGGGAAATTGTGACCAAGGGGTTATGTTTTGTCTTTTATTTATTTTCCTTTAATTGATGTTAGTATGTGATTTTAGTGATGTAATTCATTGTATTAATTATTTGGAATTTGGGGTATGTATTTTAACCTTTATTATTAATGGGTTGTAGTGTCTTAATTAGAGCTAATTTAATCTTGTCCTAAACTAATTATAGATGTGACCAAAGGAATTCATTTATTAGACTAGATTTCTCTTGGATTTTGTGTTGAAAGTTGAGTGCTTGGGGATCTTGAGTGTTGTACACTCTACCCCTTCATGGAAATTCGAATTTGGCCTTAGAGGCCAATTTTGGAAGCTTGTGGGACAAGTCAAACTTGTCCCACACCTCTTAAATTGCTATGCCAACCCTACCTATGGGTTGGGGGTCAAAATTAGACCCCATTAGGTGTTTTGGGAAGAAAAAGGTAAAATGTTGAGTGCACTTTCTTTCATGTAATTAATTTTGTCCTTAGGAGGTGTGGGCTTGGATTGTGTGTGCAAGTAATATGTCATTTCTTCACCCACTTATTAATTGTGCTTTGGAGTTTGAAGTTTGAATTTTGAGGTGGAGTTGAGGATGAGTGATGTGGCATCCTACATGGAGCCACCTCACCCTCCTCTCTCCCTTTTCTATTTAATCAAGTTCTTTTTCTTGATTGGGGGTTACTTCATTCTTTTGTGCTCTTGCATTTTGGGAGTTAGAGGATTTTGGGAAGTGTTTGTGGATTTTGGAGCTTCTTGGTGTTTGTTTGGGCTTGAAGAAGCTTGGTGTATGCTCTTGGATCAAGCTCTACCATGGAAAGGTAGGAGCTAAACTCTTGTTAAATGTTTTTCTTTTATTTTGTATGCATATGTGCTTGTTTTGAGTGTTTTGGAATGCTTGTTGGGTGCTTGGGTAGATTGCCTAAGTGTGGTGTAGGAGGGGACTATGGGGAGATTTCATGTAGGGAGGCATAAGAGTTTATTTCATGTTTTGGAGGGAGTTTGGGTTGAGTGCCCCACCTTGGACAAGAAATTGCTTGCATTTCTTACTTGGTTATTTTGTTGAGGGAGCCATAAGAGATTGTAGGGAGGCATAAGAGAATGGGAGGCATAAGAGGTTCTTGAGGGAGGCATAAGAGTGTGTAGGGGTTTTGAGATGTTTATTGGAGGTTTTTAAGGTGGGCACTCATTTCCCATTGGGAGGCATAAGTGACCTCCCCATAGGTTCTTGCTCCTTTGGCTTTTTTCATTTTGAAGCCTTGTATATTTTTTTTTTCCTTGTGTGTTGTATTGAGTTGATTTGAATGTTGTCTTTGGAATGGTTGTGAAATCTTGGTTTTGTGATGTGGAAGCTTGTTTTTTTGCCATGAGTTGAATCCATTTTCCATTGTAATGTGGTTGGGGCTCGGGGCCAATGAGGAGGATGGCTTCTTCTCCTCATTGGAATTCTTGGTTGGGTGGAGAGTGTTGCCTCTCCCCCCTTTTTTGTTGTGATCAAATGAAAATCATGGTGGAGCTATCTTGTTGGTGTGTGAAAGTTGGAGATTTTGGTGGAGTCCAAAAGAAATCCTTCCTTGTGATTAAGCCTTCTTGTTATTCCCACTCAAGGTGGAAGATTGTAATATTGTATTTTGTTTAAAGGAAATGTAGTTTTGTAAGTTGTACATTATTATTTGAAAAGTTCATTGAAGAGTTGTATAATTTACCTTCTCTTTCAATTATAGTATGTTGAAAAAAAAAAAAAAAAAATGGAAAGAAAAGAAAAATTATTTTAGTTGAAGTTTTAGCTTTTTGTGTGAAAAGAAGTTCTTTGTTTTAAAAAGAAATGAGACATGCTCAATGGAAAAGGAAATTTTACTTGTATTGTGAAATTGTATCATTGTAAATAAGAAAGAAGAAATATAGAAGTTGTAATATGTAAAAACATGCATGCTTAGTAAACTTGTATGTAGAGTTAAGTTGTTAGTAGTTGTTTGAGCTAAGAAGTTGTAGTGAAAATGGAAAAGAAAACAAATTTGAAGTATATTATATAATTGAAATATTACATTATTGTAGTAAGGAAAAATAACAATACTAAAGTAGATTTAGATATTTTTACTCTAGGAATTGAAAGAAAATTAGTTGAACAAAATGATTCATTGTTGTTGCTACTATTGAACAAGAAATGCTTTAAAATGAGTAATTTTAACAAAGGAATGAATAAATGAATTAAATCTTACAACTGGAAACTTTAGGCATATAAAATCAAGTTCAGAATGTATTTTTAAACATTTTAGCAACTTTTTTTTTGGAAAATTCTCAGATTTTGATGGTTCTGTTTCTAAGAAATAGGACCGCCTCCCTGTGTGCAGAGCGGTGGTCTCGTAACCGCCGCTCAGGCAAGGCGGTGGTCTCAGAACCGCCGCTCCATAAGGTGGTGGTTCATGGTTTGTCACCCAGGTAGGGGTGGTGGTCCCAGGACCTGCCACCTGCTACTAGGGGTGGTGGTTTGTCACTTATGGTGGAAATTTCTAGTTCCGCATCTATGCAATTTCTAACTTGTAATAACTAAAATTTTAAGCATGTAAATTTACTAAGGACACTTCCAACAAAAAAACAATGGACAAATCTCATGGTTTTAAGCAATATAATCTTCAAAATGGAAAAAAAAACTCTTTTCATTTATATTAATGGGGTAGGGTTTGCCCCAAATGGAGAACCCCAAATACAAATGGCTTGAAATAAAACTAGTTGGAAAGGAAAACCTCCTTCTATCCTTGAATGAAATAGATTACAACAATAAAACTACAATCTAAACAAATCTAAACTTGATCTTGAAGAAAATCCTCCATAGTTCTTCCTCTCTTGCTCCCATGGCTTCCTTCTCTCCAACCTGCAATTTTAACAAAAGAAAATAGACCAAATGAGAAGAATAGAATAAAGGAAAGGTTTTAATAAGAATTCATAAGGATTTTTAGGGTTAGTTTGGAACCCTAGGATCTAATGGCCAAGATTGGTTTGATCTAAGGGTTGAGGATCAACCCTACATTTTTTTGGTAGGAATATATTTTATAGATGTTTAAATAAAATTAAAGGTATGTGTAGATGGGTGAATGGGGCCATTTATTTACCTTAGTGTGCATATTTTCCTAGTTCCTAGTATGTTTTAGTAAATTAATGAAATGTGGGATATTAAAGCTAATAGGATAATGAAACAAAATGACTAAGTATAAGGTTGACCATGTTGGGATTAATCATTGATTAAAAGAAGAAAAGAATTTAACCAAGAAAATTAAATTATGGCACCTTCCTAGTTGAATGTTAATTAATACTTATTTATAGGTAGTGTACTCAATAGGGAACTAGATTGCATAGATTGTCGACATCTTTGCTCATGCTTCGTAGGAAGTATATAGAGGATTTACAATTAGAGGTAAGTGTACAAATAAACTAGTGATCACCTTGATTTAAGAAACTATGAGTAAGGGGAATCCATGTTGTCAAAGTAATTTAGGGCACGATCCTAGCCTCAACCATTTTGACTCTTTTTGTTGGGTATCTCTAGTCTTTGCACTCGAGAGAAAGACATGATCCTGGTAATCTTCTTGAAATCCAAACAACATCACCAATAGACCAAGTGTCCTTCGATTATAGATATTCGCTACAACTCAATACCATTTCTATTTACCATGTTGCGACATTATATGGTTATTATTTATCATTGAAGATAGTTTAAATCAAACAATCATTTGTTTTTATTCAACTCTTATCTTCCTATTTCATTGTGTCTTTTTCTCTCTTTCATTTATTTTACTTAGATTTAGTAGGATTTCCATTTCCATTTTACCCCGGCAACATATTTTGTATTTTCTGGATTTACTATCTTTTTACAACATACTATATCACTTATCATTTAAATTTCAACAAATTTTATGTTACTTGATTTCTCAAGAGATTTTATTATGTTAGTATTACCTGCTCACATTAACACAACTTTTGTCTATTTTATTTCATATTTTTTTATACGAGATGTTTTTTACCTCTCATACTAGTAAATTTTAATTCTCATAATGTATAACTATCTACTTTTCATTACAAGTGTAATTTATCTATTTTGATTTACCGTTTTACTTTTCATTGTTAGTCATAATTGTTAACACGTTTTTGATATCAATAAAAATGGGTAAATATATAAACGTGTTATACAGATTGAAAATATCTATCAGAAAACCATAATTCATGTTCATGGGCCAAACATGTTATCAAATATAGATATACAATATTGAAAAGTATACGAAAAATGTATAACGTGATACAAATTAGGAATCTTCTTCAAAAGTATGGTGGGAAATGTTAAATGATGAAGTCTCCTTCCTAAGTGATTTAGTAAGGTGATATTCCCACGAATAGGAACTCTAAGAAATCCATTGGATAGTCACCAATGGAACATCTAAATATTAATTCTAAACAATTAGTATAATGTTATTTCTTTATAGGTTCATTAATATCAGTATATGTAGATGTGTTATGCGAATCAATGTGTGCATCTAGGGACCTGTCGGAAAACCTAGGAAGAATAAAGCTATGTGAAATAGTGTTTGCATCCAAGGACCTATCATAAGACCTAGGAAGATTAGATTTATGTGAATCAGTGTGTGAATCCAAGGACTTGTTAGATGACCAAGGAGAAAGGGTGGAGTTTGCGAGAGAATTACTAGACATGCTAGGGGAACAAACCTCAAAAGGTATACCTCGAATATTAACAACCTGCTAATTACAAACAAACTTGATAAATTGGTAATTGACTAATGGGATAGCCTTAAGAGTATGCAACCAAGGAAGACCAGGGCATATTGTACCAAAGCTAAGATAACTAGCTACCAAGAATGAAACAGGTGAGCTAAGAGGGCCAACAATATTAGGTGGTATGATCAATGGTAGTGAGGATTATATAGTCAAATGCAAGCTTGTGAGTAGATATGCCAAGAATTTTAAGAAATGAAAAAGAACAAAAATTATATTTGCTTTTAGATCAACCAATACACCATGTATATGTACTTGATGAATAGATATAGGTGTTATCCAAAATTCACCCCTCGAGGTAATTTTGATAACATACATCAAATTCTTCAGTCCCGAGCAAGTAGAATTGATTCAAGGCCCAAAATCATGTTTTGGGGGTCCCTTTGGCTTCTCTCTAACTCCCCCATCCAAGGGAAAAATCCAACAAGTTAGAAAAATTTGAAAAAATCCAAAAATTGAAGTCACAGGCTTGTTTTAATGCATTTGGTCTAGAGGTTGCGGATCGTACCAAGGTTCTTCATACCAAGTTTGGAGCTGAAATACAAAGGAATCGGCTAAATCGGCTTTCTGTGTCCCAGACCGCACAAGTTCAACATGGACGTGCAAACCGAAATGGCCACGAGTAGTGAAAATAGGCAAAAGCGGAAGTTTTTGTCCCACGCGATCCACGAGACATGGGACAAAATTACATGTGGAACACACACAATTTGATTTTTCCGCAAAGTCACAGGTGGCGTGGAGAAATGTGTCCAAGACATTCGGGACAAAAGTACATGCAAGACGCGAAAAGGTGAAAAATCCACAAAAGGAACCATGCGTTGCGGTAAATACAGAAGTCAACGGCCCTCACGGCTCAGTCAATAGCAGACGTGGGGGGACAAGGAATCCCGAATCGGGCGATGCAGAGATTTTTGTTTGGGATAGTCGGGACACGCGAACCTGATTTTGCCGAAATAGCCGGAATGAAGAGGAAAATTCAATGTTTGACCTCCCAAACTTCAAACGGACATAAATTTTGACTACGATATATTAAAATAAAAGAAACATATTCAGCTCCAGTCAATTAACGCTCATTCATGTCAAATGACAGAAGATGCTGCAGACCCAAAATAGCTTCCCACACTCAGAAGGTCATAACTTTTGCATTTCTCAACGAAATCACACGAAATTGGTACCGTTGGAATTGTGGCTCCAATCGACACACAAAAATCAAGAAATTTTATATTTTATGAGAAATCAATGGATATTTTTCATAAAACATGGCCAGGTTCATGACAGTGTTTTATTTGGTAGTTGGGAGTGCAATTAAGAGGCATGGTCATCATTCCTTCTCTGCTGCAGCACCTAGGATAGTATGGGGAGCATTTTTAAGTAACATACAATCATTTCACTCTATTTAATGCCTCTTACAAGTGGTTGAAGGAAATATTTTGGGATTTTTATTTTCCCTTTCTCTCTCTCTTCTCATTTTTCTATAAATTGGAGTGTTGGGCTCATTATAAAGAGGTAGTTTTGTTGTAGCAAAGCTCTATCAAAATTGATTTGTGAAGCCAATGTGTTGCAGGCCCTTGAAGTGGACTCCTTGAATGGTGATCCAGGCCCTTATCTTGTAAGAGATTGAACTATGCATATCATGAAGCAATAAAATATAAGTTTGTGGATGCATCTTCCCCTGTTGTGTTTTTTTGCACTCTTCTTTCCCTTTCAACCTTCATTACAAAATATTGTGTCTATTTTTATTCTCTTTCAAGGACTCATTATTATTGTGCATGTATGAAATATTGTTGTGAATGCATTTTCTAGATTGTGGAGAACTGTTATCACCCCTTCTAGTATGCATTTTACTTCTATTTTTCACACATTGGAAGACTACTCTCACACCCCTCCTTTTCTAGTGTATCACCGCTTTAGTGTAGGCTTTCATTTTTATGCATTCTCTCTCCTTGGTCCCTTGGAAAGTTAGATTATGACAGTTAGTTTTCTGCATTAGAGTAGATTGTGGCAAGTAGTTTAGGAGCAAGAACTAGCTTTCTCTAGAGGTCTATCTCAAGTAGCAAGTCCCACAACTTGGAGATAGTACCCATGTTATCCAATCACACCATGAGCTCAAGTATATGCACTTGTGTAAACATAAAGGGTGCTATGATTTAGTGATAACAATAGGAATAGAAAATGTATCATAAATAAATGTGTCATCTATATTAGATTCATTGAAAGTAATGTGTGGTGTGAAGGAGGTATACCAGGTGATAGTAAAAATAATACCATCTAATGGATGATCATCATAGGGTGGTGATGGTATTATAAGATGATAATTATGTACTTCAGAAGTAGATGTATCATTTGTATGCTTAGGAGGTGGATCATTGAAGATTTTTAATTTACAATTGTGTTTGGTTGGCTTGGAAGATTCATTAGGCTCATCCCATTCAATAACAATAGAATCAATAAGATCTTGGATAACATGACTATGTTTTATGCATCTATCTATGGAATGATCAAAAATTTGATGAAAATGTGATAGGATTTGACATCAATATTATTATTTTGAGACTTGATCACATCGACCTTGAATGGTGGAGGGAGAGACATGATATTTCACTTAAGTAATAGTTTGAGTTAAACATTATGAGGATGTTGTATATATGTAAATTATCATCGAGTGGGTTGTAATTGTAGCTTAGTTGGTTAAGTAATATCATTAATATTATCTTTAGGAGGATATTTAGCATCATTAGTCTTTCCATTTAATGTTAAATTTCTTTGAGATTTGGCATGAGATGTATTAGTAGTGGTAGAAACATACGACCTTATTCGAACATGAATAATTTTGCAAAGGAGGAAGTAGGCTTTGTGTAAAAAGGTCTTACAAGTCACTATCAACTAGAATATTATTCATATTAGTAATCATGGTCCGATTACGTAATACATAATCATTTATGTGTTCATTAGATCCTTGGTGTATCTTGGAAATTTGTGCATAAGAAACTTCATCTCCAATGTTGATATAAAATAGGATAAAAATGTTAGCATAGGTTATTATTTATCCTTTTATTTGTTTATTTGGATAATTATTGCACTTGTGTTAGCCCTACACTTATTGGGTTAGCTTTCCTAGGTGTACTAATTATTTGGAGTTAGCTTACTAGTTGCACAGAGTTAGCTTACCAGTTGTGTGGAGTTAGCTTGCTAGTCTCATGGAGTTAACTTAACTACTAGTATCAGGTAGTGGGAGTTCTTGACCACTGATCTAGGTAGTAGATGCACTTCCTCCTCCTATATATACATCCTTATTATTGAGCAATGTAGTGGAATATAATCCTAATGTAATTCAATGTCTATTAATTATTGATTATAATGAATTTCCATATATGATATTTCATATTTTTGTTTACAAATCTAATGTGGTGTGTTATTATCATCTGATATCTTCGAGGATTGGAACACTATTCTTATCATTCCTTTCATGGTATCGGAGCGGTAGATGATATAGACATCTATCTCGTAGTTATTACATGACCAGCCTATTAGGTATGATCGAGCATATATACATGTTATTTTATAGATAATGGATAAACTCATCATTGTGCTTAGTATCGAAACTCATCTTGTTTGATTATCGTCTTGGACGATCAAGACTCCATAGTATAGGGGATCAATGCTAGGATAGTATGGTGCAACATAAATTGATTTACACTCCCTAACATTCGATTCCCAAGGGATTGGACAATTCATCTTTTGATCAAAAAGGTTAAAAACAAACATTACTCCATTTGTGTTGAGATATGTAATGCATTTGGGGCATAAGTAGAATGTTTTGCAAGTAGTTAGTATGGTTTTTGATCACCTGTATGATATTATTTTATATCACAGTTTTCAACCATATATTATATTAAGGCTTTGATATAATTAATGAGTCGTTTATCGACCAAAACTAGAAAGGTGAGTAAGGTTCATTGTTTGTGATTATTGGTCTTCAACCAACAACATAATATTTGAACTAACCAAATATCATGATGGTTAGATTAGTACGTTGGTGAAATAAGGTTGTATAGCCATGCACTTAATGATTATTATATAAAAACTTTAGAGAAACCACCAAATCAGGGGAGAAGTACATGTCGGTGGTGGCAATATCTCCAAAGCCTTTTATGAGGAATTAATTTACTTAAATTCCTTATAAGATGTGGCAAAGTTCTTGGGAGTCTCGAAGCTTCATGGAGAAGTTATCGAATTATTGCACGTTGTTTCCATTTCTTTGATTTGTATCAAACTTGAGTTCGCTCCCCCATGACTTCACTTCTTAGATGGTTTTGCATGTGATTTTCATGAGCGAGAGGAGTTATACGAGGATGTTATTATGGGTAACACCACATTATTGACCACCATATATTCTAGATATGTCCTAGAGTTTTATCTATTGTCTAGTCATTTTTAGGGTGTTTTTGATGAATATGTGAAGTGCGAATTGCTCGGGATATCCGGATTGAATTTGCTTTTGACGCTGGAAAATATATCTACAAATACTTTTCAGGAATGAATCGCCCTCTCTCCCTCCTCATAACTTATTCCATGTGGTATTTGCATAAAAGGAATCTCTCCAATATTTCCTTCGTGTTTGATTTATTTTATTTGGGTGATAATGCTACTTTGGGTTTTTGGGAATATTTTTATTAACTGGGTATTTCCATTTCGTTTCAAGTATTGGAAAATGGGTTTGAATATATTCTAAGGGAATTTATAGTATTAACTATAACTCTTAATATTATGCCAAATCTTGAGTCGTTGTAGATGTTTCTATGGTTTACTCTTTGTGAGTACTTGTGTTTGGTGAGTATTCATGGTTCAACTTGCTTGGATCGACTCACAATCGTACATGGAAATGGGTATTATTTGGCTTCATCGTTTAGCTAAAACTGTTATAGATTCGTTTTGGGTTTTAGACACTGGGAGGTCAATTTGATATCTACGACTTAGCAATAATTTTTACATTAAGAACCCATAAGGTTTTTATGTGATTTGATCATCTTATTGGACCGAATCTAGCTAGCCATTTTAGTTATAGATAATGACTTATATGTGCATTTGTTTTGTTGATTTTGTCTTGTAACCACGACATTTAATGGAATATATGATAAGTTTTATTCCCTTTCGGATCGTTTATATACCGATAATGGTAGTTTTGGGCTTCAAATCTTAATGGGTCACAGGATTCTAAATGGCCCTTGATTCGATTAAGGAAAAGAAATTACCTTAATGATTTCGAACTATGGAGTTTTGGGTTTAAGAAAATTTGTTCTACCTTAGTTATAAGGAGTCTTACCTGCACAGATTGATTGTTACCATATTGCTGATTGAAAGCCCTCAAGACTTTCACACATAATTGTTTGTGTATCTTTCCCGATTGGTTATACGTTTGTGGTATTTGTTGGCATTGTGTGTTCGTTTTAAGTATAACATATTGATGGACAAATTTGGGGTCTTTGATTAGTTTAAGGTAAATAATAATTACCTTAAGATTGTCGAATATATACAATACTCATTATTGGTATATTTATATGATTCGGTCAAAGGGTTGGCAATAACCTATGTTGTTAGATAACATCTTTGAGGCTAATAAGCACTCTCGAATACATTCAATCATACCATTTTTCCTTGTTTGACAAAAACATTATAATGGCTTACTGAGATAAATAATATATACTTTGACGGAAACTTTTATTTAAAATTATTGTTTGACTATGTAGAGTGTATATATCCACATCAATATGTTTGGGATATCTTGCGGTAATATTATATGTTTTCTTGCTTAGTAGTTGACTCGCATACAGTAATTAGAGGGATTGTTGTGTGGAAATTTAGTGTTATGAGTGTTTAATTTGGGATAGCTTGGGAGCTATGTAAAGGAAACAATCAACTTATACAACATACACATGATTTGTGTAAATTGTGGTTTTTATGGATTTATAATCATTTCGGTATTTGATAACGTCTTAAAGGTTATGCATGTTATATTATTTATGGTTATGCATTCGATTTGCAAATTACGCCAATAAGGTATTGAGAACTTATTTTAGTGATTATTCTGTTATGAAAAATAGTAATTCATATTATGTCATGTAATTGACTCTCATTACTATCGAATGTTGATATGATTTTATCCATCGCAACATTTCATTTATTGAAATAATAAATGACATAAATTTTTAAGAAGGAAAGAGGAATTTTCATGCCATTTCGTAATGAGATGGCCATGTTAACATTTTTCAGTTGTAGGGGATAAAAGGATTTCAAGACAATCAAAGAAATGATGATTTACAACTATTATTTGTACCTAGAATCATGAATGAAAGAATGTAATCATTTTTGTTTGAAAGTGTAATATTCTCTTGTTATTGAAAATGAAAGCTATATGGGTGATGGTGTATTTAACTATCCATGGTAGACTCTCTTTGATTGAGTATCAATGTATAAGTCTGAGTTATTATTTAATAAAATGATCATCTAGTTTGTGTTCATTGCTTGTTAAGTGTTGTTGTTATAATCAATTATTTGTATGGATAAGTGCTTAAATTCATTCATAAGTTCAAGTATATATACTTGCATATCATACAAAATATGGACATAAGATGATATGGATGATTAATTAGAATGATACAAGTTGTTTTATGATATCATCATAAAAAATTAATAAGCAGCCAAATTGTAATATATAGAAAAATATGATTTAGAATAACTAGGGAGATAGCCCTAAATGACATATGATAAATACTGCCTATCATGAATAGTAAGATATTCTAAGGGAAGCAAGATTATACTTCAGAGAACTAGGTTAACTCTAATACTAAACCCAATGTTACAAACCAGTGTATATAATGAAAACAAAAACTTAAGGCTAAAGAAAATGTTAGAGTTGGTATTTACCTTAGCTCATGTTCACCTAGGTTCTTTATTTACCTTTATTGTATTTATCCTCACCCACTTATGTGTGTGGATATTTATTTTATCTTATTTAGATATTAGGAGATATTATCTAGTTGTTAGGTATAGTTCTTTCCTTGATCTATGGTATTGACTAGTTCTTTCCTTGATCTATGGTATTGACTAGATCCTTGATGTCTAGTTCTCTCCTAAATCTATGGTCTTGACTAGTTCTTTGATGACTAGTTATTTCCTTGATTTATGGCTTGATCTACGACCTTGACTGGTTCTTAGATTGTTATTCCTTGCCTATTTAAGTAAGGTCCATTCTCAATGTATTGCATTGAGTTCCATAATAATATATGATATTGTTTCTCATTTGTTTGCAAAGGTTTTATGTAAAGTTATTCTGGCAAATTACTTTCATCTTATTGATCGTGGTGTTTGATTAGCATCTGTGTTCTTGGCTTGGTACGATCTGGTTATCGTTCCTTTCGAAAAAAATATACTTACTAATAATTGACTCCAACGAAGGCATGATCTGGATTAATAGTGTGAAATCATACTTGTAAGAATTGAGTATAAGGGATGGAATTGTTGAACATGAATATAAAATATGGTAAAGGTTTAGTATACTTGAGGTTAAGCATGATGTTTGATTAAAGGGTATAACGAAAAAAATCGACAAAGGCTACGCCTACTACCATCGATGACACACAATTACGTGGTAGAGTACCTTCGTGAACAACCAAATCATGATGGCACAAAATGAAGTACTTAAGCACTTTTCGATTTCTTGGTTAGTACAAATGTACTTACCATTATTAGTATACTAAATGAACCTAGAAAATAAGAATGGACATTAATGAATTCTTAAGTTGTTAACTATCAACATAATAGCTTGAGAATTGGAAAAGAATCTATATTACTAAACTATGTGAAGGACAAGTTCCTAACGGAAAATTTTTGATCACGGAACCGAGCATGACATACATGTCTCTAAAAATTTAGCTAAAGTAGTGTAAGATTGTGATTACATTGTCCTAGATTCACCAAGGATCAAAGATGTCATATGCCCGATGGGATTCAAATGATTGAGTTCTAAGAATGCACTTGAAAACATTATTTTATCAATGCCTAAAAAAACCAATAGTATACCTTGTATACACACTCATAAGTAGAAATATATGAGCGATCGATTACACTAACCGACTCATACAGTACACACGGTTTATGACAAGTTATCGGATGGATTCAATTTCAGATTATCTTTGGATTTAAATGTTGGGTATTTAAATCAGTGAAGTATGAAGTTAAAAAAATACTAGCTGAGAAGTGTAATAAAAAAGTGTTACATTTTGGTATCGAGTGAGGTTGCAAATCTTGGACTTATGGGGTCCATATGCTAACCGAATATCTTAAATTTGTAATTGAAAACCATGAATAAATGAATGATGAACAATGGAGAATGAACTCGACCAAATTATGATTCAAGTTTGGTGGTAAGTAAGTTAGATAACATTATAAGATTCCTCCATGGCACGGGATACTAGAAGGATGTTGGAAGCAACTGGTAAAGTGTGAACATGATCAACCAAGGTAAAAAAATTGAATTGATTGATAACAATCAGCAGAGGGTTTCTCGATTGTTGAACTGTCGTGATGGAAGATTTGGAACTTAAATCGAAAGGAAATAAAAACCCGTAAAGGTTAGATGAAGTGGATAGGAGAGGACTATTTGTTGTACCAATAATGATGTGAAGGCCAATCAAAGCTAAAATTAGATCTCGTAATAAATTCGACATGAAAAAATAGAATTATACAAGAGTATTAGCTCTTATCCACCTACAACTTTAGAAAAAGTGGTGGAAACAATGTGGTAGAAAATGTAGATTTCTAGAATGAGTTCAAAAAGAAAGACTTGTGATTTCAACAAGCTAAAAGTAGAACAATGTTGCGGTGACTAATTACCTAAGATGAAGGAACAAGACTTCCTAAGTTAACATTAACTAAGTTAATTAGAGATTCTTATTCTTGTTTTAATTTGATACCAAGATCGTTTATTTATTGGTATATATTGATTAACTTAAACATAATTAGAAATATGAGTTATCCTTTGCATATTAAGAAAAATAATTCCAAATATATGTCATTCAATGCAACGCCGACATTGACATTGTATGATCCTCATCACAGAATTTGGAGTTAATGATTTCTTAAATGACTTAAGACAACGATTAAATTTGATTGTTCAAACATAAATCAATGTTTTCACTGATATGGAAGATAACCAAGACTTAGAAGCATGTGAAACAACATACCTAAAAGGCAAAGAGATGAATAGTTTGGATGATTTAATTAATCATTGACCATGAATTTATGATAAAAATATCCGAAAGGTAAAAACCATGGATATATTTAGATAAAACTAGCTAGAAAAAGAAGATTGTTGGGTGCATGTCAAATAAAATTGGGAATTATGTAGTGTAAAGTCCACAAATATAAGTGGATTAGTGGAAAAAAATAGTTGCAAAGACATGGGAAAGTAGGAAAAAGTGTTTCCTTGTTTGTTTCAAACTTTATAAAACTTTTTTTAATGGTTTGTATTGTATAATAAATAATATTGTATGATATGACTATTTGTAATGAAAAACATTATGTCATATTTACGACAAAGTGTGATAGTTTTTTGGTTGATAGGCTATTACACCCAATAAATATTAATTTCATATCGAAAAATTACAAACTTTTGATAAAAATGTTGACTTTTCGCTTTAATCATTAGATATAATTATGTGTTTGATTGTTTTGATTTCAAATAATGAGATAAAAATCACCAAGGGACGATGATTTGTTAAGGGGGAAAGTATGTCACACCCCGCAAATTTAGTTTTGTTTGCAAAAGGATAAGTCGTTAATCGATGATTTTGGTGCTTGATGTTCGTGAGATTCCTTTAGATTTTATATAATTTTTGTATTAAATATTGTTTTACACCTTTCTATAATGATATACTCACCTTTTTGAATGTGATTGGGTCAATTGGATGTTTGCATGATACTTTTCTTCTCATTGATGATTGCAAATTCCCCATCTTACCGTAAATAATGACTTGCATAATGGAACTAAATTTATACATTGCTACAAATCCTTCTTCTGTGAGAAAATGATAATGCGGTTTATTGAAATCATAGTTAATTACATGACCAACCTATTAGGCATGATCGAGCATATATATGTGTTATTTTATAGATAATGGATAAACTCATCACTTTGCTTAGTATCGAATCTCATCTTATTTGATCGTCATCCTGGGTGATCATGACTTCATGGTATAGGGGATCAATCTTAGGATAGTATTTTGCAACATAAATAGGTTCACACTCCCTAACATTTCATTCCCAAGTGGATTGGACAATTCATCTTTTGATCAAAAAGGTTAAAAGAAACATTACTCCATTTGTGTTGAGATATGTAATGCATTTCAGGGCATAAGTATAATGCTTTGCAAGTGGTTAGTATTGTCATTGATCACCTCTATGATATTTTTTTACATCATAGTCTTCGACCTTATGTTAAATTAAGGCTTTGATATAATTGATGGGTCATTTATCGACCAAAGCTAGGTAGGTGAATAAGGTTCATTGTGATTGTAATTATTGGTCTTCGACCTACCACATAATCTTTGAATTAACCTAATATCATGGTGGTTAGATTGTTATTTTGGTGGACTAAGGATGTATAGCCATGCACTTAATGATTATTATTTTTAAAATTTAGCAAAACAAACAAATTAGGGGAGAAGTACAGTGTGGTGGCAATATCTCCAAAGCCTTTTATGAGGAATTAATGGACTTAAATTCCTTAAAAGATGTGGTAGAAAAAATTTCAGAGTTTCGAAGCTTCATGGAGAAGATATCAAATTATTGCATGTTGTCTCCATTTCTTTATTTGTTTTCGAACTCCGAGTTCTCTCCCCCGACTTCATTTATGAGAGGGTTTTCATGTGATTTTCATGAGTAGAGGAGTTATACGAGGTTCTTATTATGGATAACACCACATTATTGACCACTGTATATTCTAGATCTATGAAAGAGTTTTTTTTGTTGTCTGGTCATTTTTGAAGGTGTTTTACTAATGAATTTTAGGAAGTTTGAATTTCTCAGGATAGTTGGATCGAATTTGCTTTTGTCATTAGAGAATATAAGATCTCGTGAATAATTTTAAGGCACGAATCACCCTCTCTCCCTCCTAATAACTTATTCTATTTGGTATTTGCATAAAATTAATCTCTCCAATATTTCCTCGTGTTTGATTTATTTATTTGGGTGATAAGGCTCTTTGGGTTTTTTTGGGAATATTTTTATTAATTTGGGTATTATTGTTTCGTTTCAATATTGGAAAATAGGATTGAATATATTATGAGAGAAGTTTGAGTATTCATTTTAACTCTTAATATTGTGCCAAATCTTCTTAGTCGTTTATAGATGTGTCTAGGGTTTTTGTTTGTTAGAACTAGGTTTGGTGAGTATTCATGGCTTGGCTTGCTTGGATTGACTCACAACTCTAAATGGAAATGGGTATTCTTTTAGCTTCATTGTTTAGTTAAAACTATTATAGATTCATTTTTTGTGTTTCAGGACACTGGAAGGTCGATTTGATATATGCAAATTAGCAATAATTTTTACATTAAGAACCCATAAGGCTTTTATGTCATTTGGTCATCTAATTGGACCGAATTTAGCTAGCCATTTAGTTTGAGATAACATCTTAGCTATGTATTTGTTTTGTTGATTTATGCTTATAACTCTAGCATACTATGACATATGTGATAAGTTTTATTTCCTTTCTAGATCGTTTATATATCGATAAGGGAATTTTTCGGCTTCGAATCATAGTAGGTCACAGGATTTTAAATGGCCCTCAATTCAATTAAGAAAAAAAAATACCTTAATGATTTCAAACTAACGGATTTTTGGGTTTAAGAAAATTTATTCTACCTTAGTTTTAAGGGAGTCTTACCTTGCAACAAATTGTTACCATATTGTTGATGGAAAACCCTCGAGACTTTCACACAATCTGTTTTAGTATCTTTCCCTAATTGGTTATACGTTTGTGGTCTGTTGTGTTGGCAGCTATGTTTTCATTTTAACTATAGCATATTGATGGAAAATTTTGAGGTATTTGATTATTTTAAGGTAAATAATAATTACCTTAAGATTGTCGAATATATACAATACTCATTACTAGTATATTTATATGATTTAATCAAAGGGTTGTCATTAATAACCTATGTTTTTAGATAACATCTTTGATGTTAATAAGCAATGTTGGATACATTGAATCATACCCTTTGTCCTAACTTGACAACAACATTATAATAGCTTACGAGATAAATAACATATACTTGATGGAAACTTCTATTTAAAATTATTGTTTGACTACGTGAGTGTATAGAAAAACATGAATATATTTGGGATATCGTGTGTTAATATTATATGTTATTTTACTTACCCCTTGACTTATATATAGCAATTAGATGGACTGTTGTGTGGAAAGTTAGTGTTATGAGTCCTTAATTTGGGATGGCTTGGGAACTAGGCAACATACGTACTTATATGACATATGCATGATTTGTATAAATTGTGGTATGTTATGTATTTAGAATCCTTTCGGTATTTGATAATGTCTTGAAGGTTATGTAGGCTATATTATTTACGGTTATGCATTTGATTTGTAAATTTTGTCAATAAGGTATTCAAAACTTATATTAGTGATCAGTTCTTGTTGTGAAAAATAGCAATTCATATTATGTCATGTAATTGACTCTAAGTATTATTATAATGTCGATATGATTTTAGTCATTGTGGAATTTCATTTATTCAAATAATAAATGGAATATTTTTTTAAGCAGAAAGAGAACTTTTCATGCCAATCTCGACACTTTGCGATTGTTTGGTTACTACAAATATACTTACCAGTATTAGTATACTAAATGGACCTAGCGAATAGGAATTATCAAGTAATGAACACTTAAGTTGATTATTATGAAGTTAATAACTTGAGAATTGGAAAAGAATCTATATAACTCAACTAAGTGAAGGGAAAGTTCCTAATGACGAATGTGTCGTCACGGAACCAAACATGGCATACATGTCTCTGAAACTTTGGCCAAAGTAGTGTAAGATGTTGATTACATTGTCCTAGATTCACCAAGGAGCTAAGATGTTGGATGTCCGATGGGATTCAAATGATTTAGTTCGAGGTATGCACTTAGAAAACATTATTTGATTATCCACACACGAAAAAAGGAAACCAATAGTATACCTTGTATACAAACTTGTAAATAGTAATTTATGAGCGATTGGTTACTAACCAAATCACGCAGATGCACACGATTTATGACATTTATCAAATTCATTCAATTTCATATTATGTTGGATTTAAATGTTGGGTATTTAAATCATTAATCATAAATTTAAAAGAAAATCGAGTTAAGAATCGTAATAAAGAGGTGTTACAATCTTGTAGATCCATGCTACTTTTGGGGATTTTTGAAAATTATGGAAAAATAGTTTCTAGGTTTTTCTCGAGTTTTTCACATTCAATAATGTTTTTTTCTTCTTCTTCCATTTTAGAGATCCAGAATTGGATTTTTTTTCCCAAAAAAGATAAATTGAGGTAGAGTGGAGGCAAAATGGCATTTTTAAAAATAACTATTAAAGCAAAAATTTGAAAACTTTCTATCTTTTGATCGGTAACTCCGATTTGAGTTTCATTTATTTCAAAAGTGCTTATGTTTTCGTGTTTGTTCCACTAGAACTATTTTTAGAAAAAAACTAAAAAATTAAAATTTCATGTTTGTAACACACACTCAATTATAAATTGTCAACATTTAAATGTATCTTGTTTGTTGAGGGATTTTAGATCTATATTTTCGACACTTTTAGGCATGTTGATAGTCTCTCTTGTGGGGGAGTTATTCTCATGAAGTCTATTATTAGTTTTTCACTGTTTGAGTAGTTATTTTGACAAATCATACATATTTATAGTGTTACTCTACCCATTCAACATTATGGAAGGGTTTGGTGTTGATATTGCTTCTTCAGGGTTTGTCGTCTTGCCTTGTTACCTTGGTTTTTCTTGGATCATGACACTTTTATTTTTTGGATCTTTTTTCCTTGTCTTGTATCCTTGGTTATTATTCTAGGATTATGGCACACCTATTTGTAGCAAATTGATCTTGCTTCTTCGGGTATTGTGTCCTTACCTAGTTACCTTGGCTTTTCTTATATTGTGGCACTCAATTTATTTGGATCTTGTGTCCTTGTCTTGTTTCCTTAGTTGTTATTCTTGGATCGTGACACACCTATTTGTAGCATTTTATCAAATATGTTTGGTTATTTTTTGCACTTTTGGCATCAGTCCATTGACATTCTCCTTTTACATGGAGCTATTATAATGAATTGCAGTGTCAATTATTTTTATTGAGTGGTGGATTGCACCACAATGCACACCAAACTTCTTCAAACATTGTATAATTTTTTTAATTCGAGCTTCTTAGGATGCCTTACAATAGGTTTTTCTCTCTTTACTTTTTATTATTTATTTTGGGTACCTTACGGTGTCCCTTTTTCCCGTGTATTACATGTGGGTACTTCATCAGGCCTTGTTGCGAGATCCACCTTCTTTCTCGCCCACCTAAGCTACGCTTAAGGGGTGTTAGCGTAGGTTATTATTTATCGTTTTATTTATTTATTAGGATAATTATTTCAATTGTGGTAGCCCTACACTTGTTGGGTTATCTTTCTTAGGTGTACTAGTTATGTGGAGTTAGCTTACTAGTTGTGTGGAGTTAGCTTGCTAGTCTTGTGGAGTTAACTTAACTACTAGTATTAGTTAGTGGGAGTTCTTCACCACTGATCTAGGTAGTAGTTGCACTTCCCTCCTCCTATATGTACATCCTTCTTACTGAGCAATGTAATGGAATATAATACTAATGTAATTCAATGTGAAGTAATTATGGATTATAATGTATTTCCATATATGATATGTTATCTTTTTGTTTGCAAAACGAATGTGGTGTGCTATTAGCATTTGAGATCTTGCACTTGGAACAATCATATTATGATTCCTTTTAAAAAATTGATTGACCAATGTAGCAAATTAACACACAAAATGTGTGGGGAGATCATAAAACCATTGTAATGCAAATTCCTTAAGCCTCCTAGGAATAACTTAGTAAGAAATATGTCATAAGAGGCATAATCGATGTAAGCCACATGAAATGATTTAAGATGTTATATGGGATCACCTTTTCCATCATAGATAAGAAGACTAAGTGAAAAAAACAATCAGAAAAGACTAATTTTCCACCTCATAAGCAAGTGGATTAGAACTGGTATGATTCCATAACATGAAGAGAACTTGACATGCCTTGTTTAACTTGTAAGATTTGAGCTTGTAATGTGTGAACAATGGTTTCAAGAGCTTGTGTGCTAGATGAAGAAGCATGTGAACCATTAGAGATGAGAGGTGTAGTAGCAATAGTGGCTATAGGAATAGGCATAGAAACATTATACATTGGCATGATAGGTTCTCTCAAGAATGTGGGTACCGTAGATGTAATAATTTTAGATGATGGAGAATTTTTAAGTTGCTCTTGTGCAACATATAATAAGATTTGAGTGTTAGAGGGATTATCTTGTAAGAACTTTGTGAATTTTTGGGCATTATCATTAGCAATGTTCTTTGTGTGATCTTTACAATGAGTATTCGAAGAAACTTCGTAGGTATGAGTAAAATTTATAGTAAAATATAGAATTAGGAAATAGATCATCATGAACTTGAGAGAAATAATGAGTGGGGTGAGATGAAACTTAGAAGATGTGGGAAAGCTACATAGATACTGATAATGATCCCTTAGAGTCAACATTATAAAGCACAATATCCAATACATAATAAGATCTCATTGTTAGAGGGATTACCTTCTAAGAACTATGTGAATTGTTGGGCATTATCATTGGAAAGGTTATTTGTATGATCTTTAGAGTGAGTATTGGTAGCAACACCTTAGGTATGATTAAACTTTATAGTTAAAAATAGAATTAGAAAATAGATCATCATGAACTTGAGACAAATAATGATTGGGGTGAGATGAAACTTAGAAGATGTGGGAAAGCTACATAGATACTAATAATGATCCCCGAGAGTTAGCATAATAAAGAACAATATCCAAAATAAATAAAATAAAAACAAACCAGAAGGCCAATAGGGGTTTGAGCCATGAAGTTCAATGCATGATTCAATTTAACCAAATATATTTACCCTTTTTGAGTTTGATTAGGTTTTTAAAAATATAATCAAACAAAGAATGAAATGAATGTTACCAGAGATTATTCTAACTAATTAGCTTCTAATGTTAATAAATTAATATCAAAATAACACATTAATACTTGTAATACATGTACACAATACAATAAAAACTCAAAAATGCACAGGATTAAGTGCACGTAGCTGCTACAAGTGATTGTAGGCTAATTTAGGTGCTTTAGATGCTATAACAAGGGTTTCAGGACTGACGGTGCATCGAAAATGAAATTATGATCTAAACATATTTTGGGGTTGCATCATATAGTAGGGGCAGGAATGGTTGTATGGTTTTGACCTCTTTGTATAGATTTGCACCTGCTAATAACTATGGCCTATGAATTTCTTGGTTTTTCACTTCTCTGATTTACTTTTTTGTTACCTTTTGGTCATTCTTGATCACACTACATGAGTCTCTGAATACTCTAATCAATCTTTCAAAAACCTAACCATGGAAAAAGTCTTTCAAAACACACATTAGTTGGGTTTTGGGTACCCCCTTCAACAATCTATGGCAGCCTACTCTAAAGAGGCCTCAAACCACATGTCACTCTCCATCTAACATGTGATATCCGGTTGTAGTGCAATCATATTTGACATTCTTCTTTGACAATTCCAGACTTGAGTTTCTCTAATCTACAATATACTTGATTGGGTGAGTTTTAGTGCTTGTAAAGGTGGGAAGAAATCCCTAGGCCTAGCATGAAGCTTCAGACATATAGATATTGCTACTCTAATGAATGTCTAGAGGTATTTTCAGAGTGTATGGAGCTTTTGGGTGGCTTTTATGCTATATTTTGCAATAGGATTCCCTTAGAGTACTTGAAAGTGTTATAGTAAACGATGTGAGTTTCACTTACATGTTCCAAAGTTTATTTAATTTGGAAAGGCCAACTGAGGGGAATTAATTGACCTAAAGGATAATTTATAATGATAATTTAGGGACCAAAGTAAGCTAGGTCAACACCGTATGATAGGGTTAGGACCGTACAGATGTTCATGCCCCTATTGTATGTTTTTTACCCAAGGGTGGAAATCTAGAATGTGAAGTTTGGAAATTGACAAGTGGAGATTATTATTGTGTTTCATGTATTTTATCCTCAAAAAATTTCAGCAGATGAGTGTGTAATAGAAATTAAGATAAACAATAGAATTAGGGATGTACTAGATGATAATGTGTAAAGTGCACTTGTTTGAGCAATAGATAAATTTCAAGGACAATAGTGTCAAAGAGTATAATTACAAAATTTGAGTGTCTACAAATTAAGGTATATGTCATTCATATTATAGGTGTGATCATGAATAATATGTTTAATGTACTCTTCTTAAACTTGATTTAAAGATCAAATTTTTGTATTATATTCTACAAATTAATCATGTTAATAGAAGTTTTCAAGAAATGTCATTTGATTTCTACTAAGTCCTTAAACCTATTTAGATATTTTAAAGAAATGTTTTTCCTTTAATTTTTTTATTTGTGATAGATACATGAAGAGAATTCAAAGTGTTGTCATCCATGGGGTATCTAGAGAGTTTGGAATGAACTCAGAATGAGCATCATTTTTTTTCATAGTCATCATTTAATTTTTCACCACAAAAATATGAGCAATCAAGAGAATATTTACAAGTTCAACCAAATCATAATCTGACGTAACACTTTGTCAAGTTGGAATCTTATATTTAATCAACAAGAATGGAATAGAATATAGATAACATTGAATGTAAAAATCACAACTAATGTAACATGGTCACTTGTCATAAAATATTAGATATTTATATAATACAAACCCTAGGAAAATCAACCAGAGGCAAGGCAAAATACCAGAATGTAAGACACATATGTGGGTTTACATATTATTAGAGCCCTAGGATGAGTATTAACTCAATATTGTTTACTATAATCATGAAAAACTTGGTCGGTGTTAGAAAATTAATATTAGTGTGAACTATAATTTTATGTGAGTAAGGTGTAATAACAACTCATATTACGATTTTTTTATAATATTATTGTTTTTGTGATATTTGGTTTTTAAACCAAACTCACGTAATAGGGGTTTGGCGGTTTGTTAGTTTCCTAAATTATAGGGACCCAAACATCCTATATGTATGAGTGTTATTCATTGTATTATGTATCCCGAATGTATTGAATTAGAATATTATTCTTATATGTTATTACTAGTTTAATCTCTTCCATACCTTATCAGTGACCTATCAAAGCAGGTCAAGGAACAAGGAAGGTAGCATGTCAGATCTAGAGATATTGTTGAATTAACATTGTGAAGCACCTACATGCACATATTCTAGCTTGTGAGAGCAAGAGGTTCCAATTACAATACTCTATCACCATCTTTATGCCTTTCTCAATAGTGAAGGATCAGTTTTGAGCTAGTTGTGTATGGATGTTCTCAACATTTATTTTTGTATTTTTAGATTATCTACGTCACGTTGGCCAATATTAGATCTCCCCGCATCAACGTTTTAAAGAAATTGATGAGTTCATTTTTTCTGGTGAATTTTCAACATCATCTAAACCTGCATGCAATTATCAACGAGTCGATTTCTTAAGAATGATGAGAGTCTAATATCTGGTTCATTTATCTCATTCTACCTATGGAACCATGCTTGAACTCTACCTTCTTTGCAAAGAGATCATCCAGATAGTGAGACCTTGATCATTTTCCTAATCTTCTTCCATGTGCGCAGTATCCTCATGAGTCAAAAATCAAATGCAATATTACATGGCAATCCAAACTAAGAATTGCATTATTTGAATGCCTCTGCATGGTATTGAGGATCACATAGACATTTATATTCCTTTCATTTAAAGTTCAATAGAAATATTTCATGGTGGAATTAAAGTCTAAGTGGATATACATTGATTAAATATCATTTGGTTATTTTTCAAGAGAAATCTCTCAGATCTGCAGTTAAGGAAGGAGAAAAACCTCCTTAAACATGTCCAAAACCGCCTTATAAAACCGCCTTCTTTTCTTGCTGTAATTTTTCATAAAACCACTATTTACCAAACCTGTGGTTTTGAAAAGAAGGTATGGTTTAAGATTGATTGATTTTTGTATAAATGTTTAGCTTAAAAGGAGAAGTGGCTATCTAAAATTTTGTAAGACTCTTCAAAAAGAAGAGGCCAAGGGGTCAAATCTCCCTCCACATGAGCTTTGGCGGAATTTTTAGTGGATTTAGTAAATTTAGCATATTTTTGAATTTAGTTATAACTAGCTAAATTTAGATAGAAAAACCTTATTTTTTAAAAAAGTTGTAATTGGACGCAATATCGAGTTGAAATCGACATCCATGTCAATTTTGTGAGGGGTTTATGAATTTTATCCTAAAATATACATTTCTAACTAAGAAGAAATACTATTGGAGATTGGAGGCAACGAGAGGATGGAGGGCGATCGGTGCCTCTCGTCGGTCACCAATGACGGGGTCGGAGTATAACACTAGTGGCACATTTTTATAATATTTCGAGTTGTTTGCTTTGAGTGGTGGGTGCATAAATAAAATATGCTATACATTCCTTATCAAAAATTGAAAAGAGGAGGATGTGTATATTTTAGAACTCGTTGTCCAATTTTCCCCCTCAAGCAAAATTCGACAACATGACCTTGCATGCAGAGAAAATTGAAGGGACCATTCAGTCATGCGAGCTCACATCTAATTTCAAAGATCAAGTTGCAATCGAGCTCGATGATGAAATGCGGGGTTGAAAAATCAGCGACCAATGCGATGTCGATGAAGATCAGAGATCAAGAAGAAAAACAATGGAGAAAGCCTGAAGTTTCTCAAAATTTAGAAATTTTGGCATTTCAGAAAAAATAGTGGAAAAATGGTCAAAAAAGTCTAAAATTCTGAAATTTTAGACTTTCGAGCTTTCGGGTTTTGAAAATTCTCGACAAGAAAGTTGGAAAATGAGCTCAAAAGTCGAAAGATCAAGTCTCAAATTCTCAAATTTCGACTTGGGTTTGTGGTTTTGACCTCTTGGACTCAAAGTTGTGAAAAAGAGAAAAAAATATAAAAACCCGAATTGAAAGTCTGAAATTTAATACTTTTGGGGTTTTCATCAACCTCGGGATGCATGCAGGAAATAGCCCCAAAACTTCTGAAAACTTGAAGTCTGAAAGACTGAAATTTTAGACTTTCGGAACTTTCAAGAAATTTGGTGGATGAATAGTGTTTTTCTTTGAAATGCAAATGTCTGAAATTCCAAGTCTAAAAGTACAAAATTTCAAACTTTTAGGTTTCAGACTTTAGGAACTCTCAAACAAGATCAACAGTTTGCCATTTTTGTAGAATGAAACTCGACCTTTAGATGGCCATATATTTTGACTGGGAGCCCGGATTTGAGAAAGAGATGACTTTTTGGAAAGCTCTCGACATCTGCTACACAACTACAAATGGATATCTTTAAATTATTGGGACTAAGTTCTTAAAAATGAAAAATACAGTTCGTCATTTTTTTATGTGTCCCAGGTTTCTCATCTACCACCATAATGAAGGTATGGGCTTCCTTTCTTGCCCAACAAGGAACAACACATGGAGGCATGGGTTTTAAATTATAGGTGAATTCAATGCTCTTTTGGGGAGGTTCAAGAAAGAATTTTAATTTCTTTTGTCTCCTTCTCTAATTCTTCCTATATATTGTAAGGAGGGGCATTTTTCTAAAGGTTGGACAGTTTTATTTTGCACCCTCCCTTCTTTTCTGTTCTGGAGGTGAATTTGTGGAGTTTCAATCCTCCCATTTATATTGTAATACAAATCTTTCCTCTTGGCCATTGTAGTGTACTGTATTAACTCTGGAGCAATAATACATGTCTTTGGATGATTTCCAACCCTCTCTATGTTCATTGCACCTCTCTGATCTCTCATTACAATCTTGGTCACCTGTGTATGGTGGTTGTATGCATTTTTATGGTTTGTGTTTATTTGCAAAGCAGGTGTTCAACATTCCTTTGGTGCATCACCTTTGTTAGTTTAGGTTTATTTTCTTGCATCTTTCTCAACCCTGTCTCCTTGGAAAGTTAGAGTAGGTTTTAGAGTAGATCCTCTGCAATATGAACGTGTGCACCTAAATAGAGGAATAGGAACCGGCCTTCATCCAGAGAGCTCTCTCGATTCACAAAGTCCCACACTTTGAGAGATGCTCCATGTTATGCAATCACACTGAGAGTCTCAACCCATCAAGTTCAGACATTCACCTCCTGGTTGCACCAAGAGGTCATTCTACAAGCTTTGAAGGAATTTTCATCAAATTCGGACTTAGAAATTGCAATTTCTCCAATTTTAGACTTTTCACCTCCCATGCTAAACTCCGAAATTGATTTTCAGGGGTTTAACTTACTCAAAATAGGTCCAAATTTCACCAGTTGATAGATCGGGAAAATCTTCAACAAAGAGCTATTTTTAGTTTTTTGAAATTTTGATTTTCAAAATTTCGGAGTTTTTAAAATTTCAGGTTTTAGAGTTCAGGATTTGGAATTTTGGGTTTTAGGATTTCAGAATTTTAGACTTTTAGAAGTCTTGTATTTTCAGGTTTTTGGGACTATCATTCCAAATCAATTTTCAACCTCGTAATATCAAATACATAGGAATTTTAGGTGTATTTATTAATAGTAGCCAATTTTTTCATCACAATCACTTCCACATCCTTTCATCAAGCCATTAGTGGTTCTTAACTTTAGTGCCTGCTTTCCTTCGACACCTTGTGATATTGATTTTGACATCTGCTAACTATATTATGGACATTGTTATAGTTTAATTCAACATGATGTTAGATGTTAGATCATGGTTTATTGTGGACTTTGATTCATATATGGTGCATGATGATTATTAGAGACATTTTAGATATTGATGTTGATATATTTTTGACATGGCTATATTATAGATGTAGTTGGACTTGTGATATTTGGATATTTTGAGTAGACCTAGAAAATGAGAATTGAATTAAAATTGATGATGATATAGTTGTGGATGAAATTGTAAAAGATATTGTTGATTGTCTTGATGATTGTTGTGATTAACATATATGTCTATGATCTTCAAATTATATTCATACTTTTGGGGTGTTCTAATATGGGCACGAGGCCAAAGGAGGTATTTGTATTTTGCGGGTTTAAAATATCACAACAAACATCGGGGATTGGAGACAAACCATATTTGGAATTCTAGATGAATTCAACAAGGTCACCATGGCAACTTTGTATTGTTTGTGTGTTTGATTGAGCTAGGGATTCCCTGGGGGTAACCTTTAAATGTGACTAAGGGGTTATATGTATTTTCTTTTATTTGGTCCCTTTGTTAATGTTTGCATGTGTTTATTTTGTGGTGCTTTGACCCCCTTTCATTATTTATTATATGGTGTGTAATATTGTGAGTAATCTTGTTGTTAAGTTAATTAATTAAAATATGTCATAAGAAAGTAATTAATAGAGTTGTTGGCCTTGAATTAAAAGTGTTGTAAGAAATGTGTAAGTAATGTGTAAGGGGTATGTAAGTTGATTTTGGAGTAAGAAACACTCCATCTTTCTTGGAAATTCGAAATTGTCCTTGGAGGCTGATTTTGGAGGCTTGTGAGACAAGTTAAACTTGTCCCATACCTCTTAAATTTGTTTACCAACCATACCTATGGTTGGAGAGTTGAATTTAGACTTTCATTATGCATTTTTGTTAGTCAAGTTGAATGTTTTAATTACACTTCTTGCTTGAAATTAATTTCAGTCCTTTGGGGTATGGGCTTGATTTGAGTGTGTAAGTAAAACTGTCATATTATTCACCTACTTATTTATTGTGTCTTGGAGATTGAAGTTGACTTGTGAGTTGAAGTTGAGGATGTGTGATGTGGCATCCTACATAGATCCACCTCATCCTCCTCTCTTCCCCCTTCTATATATTCGAATTCATTTTATTGTTTTGGGGTTACACTCTTTTGGTTGCTTCATTTTTGCATACTTCATTTGGGGTAAATTCTTTTGTTGTTTGGAGCTCTTGCTTTTGGAGAAGATTGGAGACTGTTGCATGCTTGTAGATTGTTGATCTTGGAATGTGTTTTGCATTGGAAAGCTTGTTGTTTTGGAACCTTGGAACAAAACTCCATCATGGAGAGGTAGGAGCTTGGTTCTTGAAATGATCTCCTTTCATTTATCTTATGCACTTAGGAATGGCTAAATGTTTGAATGTGTTGTTTTATTATTGGTTGGTTGGGTAGACTACTTAGGGATGGTGTAGGAGAAGACTATGGGGTATTTTGTGGGAGGTATAAGTGTTTTGGGGAGGTATAATTTTTGAGGGAGTTAGGATTTGGGTTCCGGCTTTAAAAGAAATAGCTTGCATTTCTTTACTTGTTATGGGGTGCCATAAGAGGTTGGGGAGGCATAAGGAAATGTGAGGAATAAGGGGTACTTGGGGGAGGTATAACGGCATGGCAGGATTTTGATATACTATATTTTTGGTGGTTTGAAATCAGGTGGTGATACCCATTTCCCCTTTAGGAGGCATAACTAGCATCCCCCATAGTTCTTTCTCTTTTCCTTGAATAAGGAATCCTGAGTGTTGTTTGTTTTCTTTTATCTGTGGTTGCAAACTACAATTTTGTTCTGGATTGTGTTTTAAATGTGAAATTTCATGTGTGTTGTGGAAGCCTATTGTTGCCATGAGTTGAAACACATTTCTTATTACATTGTGGTTGGGGCTCAGGGGCCAATGAAGAAGGATTTCTTCTCATTTTCATTGGATGTCTTGGTTGGGTGGAGAGTGTTGCCTTTCCCCTACCTTTGTTGTGATCAAAATGGAAAATGGAGGATCTTCATGTTGTTGTATTGGAGCAAAGGAAAAAGACAAATTTGATAGTCCTTGTTGAGATTATTTCTTATTGTAACCTTTTCCCACTTTGAAGTGGATGGCATTGTATATTAATTGTGATGGAAAGGCTACTCTGTTTTAGCTATGAAAGTTGTATTTGTTTATGGAAGAGTGTATCTTGTATTTAGTTCCGTGAACAAAAAAATGGGAAAGAAGTTGTACAAGATTCATTTGAATTAATGGAAGTTGTCTACATTGGAAATCTATGTCTAAAATACAATATGAAACCTTTGTTTTGAACATTGAAAAGTGAATACGTATGAAGAGATGTTATATTGCTCTGTTCTTTTGAAATGCATGATTTGGAAATCAGAACTGTATTTTGGATTTTGAATACTTTGATTTGAATCAACATAATATGTTAGATTGGGTTGAAATGAATTCATATTTAAAAGTTGGTAAATGTAAATGGATCAATTCAGGTGGAAGTGGAAGTTGGTAAATATTAATCAGAAAATGAATAGAACGACCTTGCAAATTATAGAAGGAAAATGAAATATCAATTTGATTCTAATATGAACAAGATGTTCCTAAAGAAGCTAAAATACTTAAGAAATTTCCTTACAACTTTTCAAAATCGAGCTCAGACAAAAAAAAGACTTTTACTGTATAAAAAAATTGGTAAATTTGAATTACAAATCAATCAAACGATTTAACTCTTGCAATCCATACCAAATTCTTCCAAGTGAAACCCTTCATGTCTATTTGGCATGTTGAGAAAGAATTCATGGCGGATTTGAACAAATTTATAAGTTTAAAAGATCTAGTTTACATTATAAGTGAGAGGAAAACATTTTCTCAAAAAATTACCCTGCAAAACTTATCAAAATTAAAATCTTGAGTTTCCTTTGTAAAGAGGACTTCGAGAGCTTTCCAAAAAGACCTTGTTTGCCAAAAACCGAGTTTCCAATCAAAATTTATGGCCTTGTGAAGTTTTCACTTCATTTTGGCTTCAAAAATATTCTAACTGTCAAATTTAATTAATAAAATATTGCTAGAGTAGACCCACAGTGAAACTTACCTTTTTCACATTTTTTTCAAAAACAAAAAAATCAAGAAGTTTCCCGTCGCCTCCGCTGGCCCGTAACCTTCTTTAGGAGGTAAAATAATCTTATTTTAAAATAAAATTGGGAAAATTTTCTAAGTTTTCCCCACGTCCTCGCCAGTCCACAACTAATCATTGACTGACACGTGGTTTAGAGAGGCATTGGCGGAGGTGCGGATCATTTTTTTGCCTTAGCGCTTCAAAAGAAAATTTTGGAAAAATTTCCTAACCTCTCCGTAGGCATGCCAACCCGCAGCCAATGGCTGGTTGATACGTGTCTCCTGACACACCAATAGAGGATCATAGTGTCCCGAAGCTTTATGCTTCAAAATTCAACTTTTCCCAAATCTCCCCGCCGACCTGTCGATCTACAAACAATGAACATCTAACACGTGGCATCATGCAACATTGGCGGAGGCATGGGTGGTTTTTAATCCCATGCACCATTTTAACCCTTAAGGAAAAAATGTATGTTAGTCCCCACTTACTGTTCCCCGCGTTGGCTTAGAATGTGCCACGTGTTCCTCGCTGGCCGAGGGTATAATTTCATTTTGGGTGCGAAGTCCCGCATGCAGACTCATGGGGTGCGCAGGGGTAAAGTGTGCTTTTCATCCCAAGCACCAAGAATCCAACTTTCCTCCCCAGCTCCACCAATCTAAATGCCTTTGGGGAAAATTTTCTTCCCCAGGCCCACAGGTCCGCCCTTGGGGAAAATGTTTCTCCTAAGGCTGTCGGCCCATAACTTCGGAGTTTTTAGGGAGTTATAAGGACTTCTTTATATCACCTAGGAAAGGTGAGGAAATTTCCTATCTAATGGAAATTTTTCAGGAATTTTTAATTACATTAATTATGGGGAAAATCAAATTGAATCTTTAACTAAGTCACTCGGGGAGTGGGTAAGTAATAATTTACCCTAATAATTTTAATTATGTATTTTTTCCCCCTATAATTAAACCTTGCTCTTGTCTTGGATCTTATGGAATTAAATACCTTGGGTATTTAATTTTTTTGGTCCCTTAACCCTAAAGTTTTAATCAAGGAATTTTTAGCTATAATGTCAATGTAATTAGCAATTAAATTAATCCCTAAGGAGATTTGAGCTAGGTGTGGATTTATTACACTTATTGCTTTATAATGTGGATTTAGTAATTGTTATAATGGGAAAAGTTATTAGTTGAATTCAATTTTCCTTGAGACTTTGGTTGTTAACACTTTAAAAAAATTCCATAATTTTTTTTTACTAAACCTAGGTTGTTCTTGGGTCTCATGTGGGGAGTTTTAGATGGGCGTTACACTTGGTATCAGAGCCGTGGGTTCAAAATCTTGGACCCTTGGGAACACTAGAAAACTTGAGACATGAACATTTAAACCTAGTACAATATTAAACTTAGCACACTTTTAAATCTAGAAAACAACTTTGTGTGGAAATTGCATTTTAGTGAACATGGAAAACTAAGTAAAACCTAGAATATAGAACTAACTCTTGCCTTGGTCTGTGCAAGAGGCGCAGACAAGACGAGGGGTATTTTCACATAGAATTAGATTTTCCACCACTAGATCATGTTGTAGTAGCTATCCTACCACAGATTTTACAGACACTTCAGGATGTTAATGCCGCTCTACGCGGAGGGACCATAGGAGCACATTCAGTCGGACATGATAGGGTGACATCCATTGAGGCTCATGCATCTCCTTGGCATAGCGAGGAGCATAGAGGAGATAACTCCCATGAGGATTCAATCAGAGTAGAGTCACCACAGAGGGGACAGGGAGACCGGGTTTTAGGACACAGAGATAGGTCTTGGAGCCCTAGGCTTAGAGATGAGCATGCAGAGAGGCCTAGGAGCCACCGGACTACTACTGGCAGATCACATCGGGAAGATCCCAAGCTCTGCCAGCTCATTATCCTGGTGACATAGGTGGATTTCGGTGAAGAGGCCTGGTTGGTGAGCTTAAGTAGAGATGCCCCTTGTTCTAGCAACACGAAAGCTCATGTTGTGATCCATCTACTGAGGGATGGAGTAGGTGTCTAGTGGAGGATAGAGGAGTAGAAGATCCATGTTGATTCTAAGATAGTTACCTGGGAGCTCTTTGAGGAGCGGTTCAGGAGTAGATATTTATCTTAGAGGTTCATATAGTAGAGGATTGATGAGTTTCATGACCTCTGATAGGCATCTCTTACAGTGGCTGAGTATGAGAGTAGATTTCTGGATCTACTCCAGTATGTTGATTACATGTAGGATGAGTGGGTGCGGATCCACAGGTTCATCCGGGGCCTAAATCTAGACATTGGAGGTGTAGTATGGATCCATTGTCCATAGACATTAGTTGAGGCCGTTGAGAAGGCCTATATAGAAAAGGAGACTCGGGGAAAGACCCAATAGGCTAGATACTGAGTTTGAAGCCATATACAGTAGATGTAGGAAAAGAAATCAAGGGGATCAATACCTCCTCCTCATGGTGGATAGGATTCAACACACTCATCTTTTAGACCACAGCAGCAGCAATGCGATAGGTCTCGCCCACCTTACAGACCTCCACAGAGATTTGATACATAGAGGGGCCAAAGTATGGGTCTCCTCCTAGGGGTCCCACTAGGACATAGGGAGCACCTAGAGCTCAGTCAGCAGGAGCTCACCAACAGATACCTCAGCAGTCCACAACTTGGTCATCGAGATCCACATCACAACCCTTAAGAGCACCGACTAGAGCTGCTACTCATAAGAGAGGATCGGGTGGTTGTTTTGGATGTGGTATTACTAGACACTTTTGGAGAGACTACCCACAGAACCCTAATAACAAGGGTAAGAAGTAGATCTCAGAGCCTACTATTGGTGATATGGGGCACAGTCATAAGATGTACGCAATGCGATTGAGAACCACGGGTAGAACATCATCGAGTATAGTTATTGAAACTACATGTAGCATTGGTGGTATTCCTACCTCCATTTTGTTTGATTTTGGTTCTTCTGATTCCTTTATTGCACCATCTTTAGTAGAGAGTGATGCAGGCTGGTGGTAGCTAGGCAGGGTCATAGTTGGGATGTTGAGATGGCTTCTGGAGCCAAGATCTCTATAGACTCCTTAGTTAAGGAGTGTGTAGTGGATTTGGGACCTTTTACCACTACCTTGGATCTTCGTATCCTTCTCGTTGGGCTCTTATGGAGTCATCTTGGGCATGGACTGGTTATCTGCACAGAGCTAGAGTGGATTGTTACCACAAGATCATATCTTGTACAGATGATCTAGGAGTTGAGGAAGTGTTAGCGGGGGTCAAGAGACCCGTTTCTACTTGCACCATCTCCACTATGCAGCTTAAGCGGTGTGTGTGTGACAGGATTGTCAGATGTTTTTTATCACATTTAGTGACCGATTAGAGGATGGGTCTAGTGGACCATCGCTAGATGACCATCCCATTTTGAGAGAGTTTTTGATGTCTTTCTAGGGGAGCTACCTGAGGTTACCACCCCCACGTGAGATAGATTTTCATATAGATCTTATTCCGAGAGCAGAGCCTATCTCATGAGCACCTTATCGGATGACTACCCCTGAGCTCTGCGAGCTCAAGTTGTAGCTTGAGGGCCTTTTGGAGAAAGGCATAATTTGTCCTAGTGTATCCCCTTAGGGTGCACCGGTGATATTTGTAAAGAAGAAGGATGGATCCTTGTGGTTGTGTATTGATTACCGCTAAGCTGAACAAAGTAATGATCAAGAATCGTTATCCACTTCCTCGTATTGATGATTTGTTTGATTAAATGAAGGGAACCATAGTTTTATCTAAGATAGACCTTAAGTCTAGGCTACCATCAGCTGAGGATTTTGGATGCGGATATTCATAAGACTACCTTCCATACGAGATATGGCCACTATGAGTTCACAATGGTACCTTTTGGCTTGACCAACGCCCCTGCAGTGTTTATGAGTTTGATGAATGGGGTATTTAGGACCTTCTTATATCACTTCATACTTATCTTCCTTGATGACATTTTGATTTACTCACGTACGCATTAGGAGCACGAGGGGAACCTTCATCAGGTTCTTAAGTATCTTCGAGAGCAGCAACTTTATGGGAACTTGGAGAAGTGTGCATTCTTTCAGATGGAGGTGTAGTATTTGGGTCATATCATTTATGGGGAAGGTATCGCCATCAATTCTTCCAAGATTAGATCTATTATGGATTGGCTAGCACCCACTACTATGACTGAGGTGTGCACCTTCATGGGATTAGTAGGTTACTACATGAGATTTGTTCAATACTTCTCTCGAATTTCACACCCCATCACTTCCCTTCACGGAAAGGGAAGAAGTTTGTTTGGTCAAACCGGTGCAAGCAGGCCTTTCAGGACACTGAAGGAATGTCTCACTACAACACCTATTCTTGCAGTGTTGGATCCACAGGTGAGTTTTTCGTATGCACGGATGCTTCTTTGGTAGGACTTGGAGGTGTATTGATGCAGAGGGTAGAGTGGTGGCTTTTGAGTCTCGCAAACTCAAATATTATGAGCTTAATTATCCGACTCATGATCTTGAGCTTGTGGCATTTGTACACGCCTTGGTTTTATGGAGACACTTTCTTCTTGGCAGGATATTCACACTCAGGACAAATCATTTGAGTCTTCTCCACCTCTTCACATAGCCCAATCTCAATGCTCATCAGTGGAATTGGATGGAGTTGCTTTATGAGAATGACATAGAGATAGAGCATGTGAAAAGGAAGGATAATGTGGTTGCAGATGCTCTTAGCAGACGGAGGCATGTGGTTATGGCCACCTCAGTGAGAACATATTTGTGGAGTAGGAGTCTATAGCAGCTTCCTCATGAGAGCTTCTACATTGCAGCCAAAGCAGAGATCGAGTCTCAGAGACCCCTTGAGGGAAGTTTGATGTGTTTTTCTTTAGAGGCGATGATTGTCTTCTCGGGCATAGAGGTGGGATTTATGTTCCCAGAGATGGAGGCTTAAGGTAGAACATCTTGAAAAAGGCACATCATGCACCCTATTCATCCCATCCCGGGGTGAAGAAGATGCACACTACCTTGAGATAGTTATATCACTAGAGAGGACTTCATAGAGATGTGGCTTAGTTTGTATCATGTTGTTTAAAGTGCTGAAAAGTGAAGGTCGAGCATCAACATCCAGCTAGCCTTATCTTTCCTCATGCTATACCGAATGGAAGTGGGACACCATTTCCATGGACTTCATTGTTGGGCTACCGATGTCAAGATATCACCACGACGCCATCATGGTCACGGTGGATAAATTGACAAAAGTGGCTCACTTTTCTCAGTGAATACCACTTATACAGCTAATGCAAGTGGCAAGCACGGGTTTATCTCTATGAGATAGTCACAAAGTTACACGAAATTCTGCAGAAGATAATTTGTGACCGCGATCCTTTATATACTTCCCATTTTTGGACTACCATGTAGCATGCCCTTGGGACGAGGATCAACTTCAGCACAACATATCACCCTGAGACAGATGGAAAACTGAGTGGGTGAATCATATTTTAGAGGACATGCTTAGGATGTATGTGATGGATCATCAGGCGAGATGGGAGGAGTACTTGTACTTGGTGGAGTTTGCCTATAATAATAGTTTTCAAAGTTCTATAGGCATGGCTCCTTTTCAGGACTTGTATGGTAAAGAGTGCAAGACACCTTTTAGTTAGGACAAAGTTAGAGGGCATGGTTTCTATAGGACCAGCTTTATTCTTTGGACATGGAGCAGTGGTTATGATTAGACAAAGGTCAGTAAGAGGCACAGGAAGACGGAGTAGAAGAAGTACGTAGACCAAGTATAGGACCAGCCGTAGTTTTGATGTGGGCATGAAGGTTTTCCTTCATTTCAGGCCACACAAGATCCCTATCCATTATGGAAAAGGTTCTAAGTTAGCTCCTAGATTCGTTGGTCCTTTTGAGATATTGGAGTGTATCGGCTCTTTGGCCTACCATCTAGCATTTCCACCTAGCTTGTCTCACGTACATGATGTGTTTCATGTTTCAGTTCTTAAAATATATGTTGTATATCCTTCTCATGTGTTAGATTGGACATTATTGTAGGCTGCAGGATCGGGGCAAAGGTGATGGTGGATCTCGTTCCCATTATAGATCGCAGGACCTTGGGCCTTCGAGGTAGAGAGAAATTGATCGAGTCCAGGTGTCTTTGGGACAAATATGATGAGACTGCAGCTACATGGGAGGATGCTACTTTTTTATGAGTTCGAGTACCCACATCTATTCCAATAACTTTCTAGGAGGAATTCAAGCCTAAGGGGAGGGGGATGTAGTGCCCACTTTCCTTTGACACCTTATGATATTGATCCCGATCGCTAACTATATTATGGACATTTTTATAGCTTAATTCAACATGATGTTAGATGTTAGATCATGGTTTATTGTGGACTTTGATTCATATATGGTGCATGATGATTATTAGAGACATTTTAGATATTGATGTTGATATATTGTTTGACATGGTTATATTATAGATGTAGTTTGGACTTGTGATATTTGGATATTTTGAGTAGACCTAGAAAATGAGAATTGAATTAAAATTGATGATGATATAGTTGTGGATGAAATTGTAAGAGATATTGTTGATTGTCTTGATGATTGTTGTGATTCACATATATGTCGATGATCTTGAAATTATATTTATACTTATTGGGATGTTCTAATATGGCCATGAGGCCGAAGGAGGTATTTGGATTTTACAGTTTAAAATATCACAACAAACATCGGGGATTGGAGACTAACCGCTTTGGAATTCTAGATGAATTCAACAAGGTCAGCATGGCAAACTATATTGTTTGTGTGTTTGATTGTGTTAGGGATTCCTGTGGGGGATCACCTTTAAATGTTACCAAGAGGTTGTATGTATTTTCTTTTATTTGGTCCCTTTGTTAATGTTTTCATGTGTTTATTTTGTGGTGCTTTGACCACATTTCATTATTTATATGGAGTGTAATATTGTGAGTAATCTTGTTGTTAAGTTAATTAATTAAAATATGTTATAAGAAAGTAATTAATAGAGTTGTTGGCCTTGAATTAAAAGTGTTGTAAGAAATGTGTAAGTAATGTGTAAGGGGTATGTAAGTTGATTTTGGAGTAAGAAACACTCCATCTTTCTTGGAAATTTGAAATTGTCCTTGGAGGCTTGTGGGACAAGTTAAACTTGTCCCATACCTCTTAAATTTGTTTACCAACCATACCTATGGTTGGAGAGTTGAATTTAGACTTTCATTATACATTTTTGTTAGTCAAGTTGAATGTTTTAATTGCACTTCTTGCTTGAAATTAATTTCAGTCCTTTGGGGTATGGGCTTGATTTGAGTGTGTAAGTAAAATTGTCATATTATTCACCTACTTATTTATTGTGTCTTGGAGATTGAAGTTGACTTGTGAGTTGGAGTTGAGGATGTGTGATGTGGCATCCTACATAGATCCACCTCATCCTCCTCTCTTCCCCTTCTATATATTCAAATTCATTTTATTGTTTTGGGGTTACACTATTTTGATTGCTTCATTTTTTCATACTCAATTTGGGGTGAATTCTTTTGCTGTTTGGATCTCTTGCTTTTGGAGAAGATTGGTGACTGTTGCATGCTTGTAGATTATTGATCTTGGACTATGTTTTGCATTGGAAAGCTTTTTTGGTTTTGAACCTTGGAACAAAACCCCATCATGGAGAGGTAGGATCTTGTCTCTTGAAATGATCTCCTTTCATTTATCTTATGCACTTAGGAATGGTCAAATGTTTGAATGTGTTGTTTTATTGTTGGCAGATTGGTTTTATTGTTTTATTGAAAACTGTGGGGTATTTAGTGGGAGGCATAAGTGTTTTGGGGAGGTATAAGTGTGGAGGGAGTTAGGATTTGGTTTCCACCTTACAAAAAAAAAGCTTCCATTTCTTTACTCATTATGGGGTACCATAAGAGGTTGGGAGGCATAAGGAAATGATAGGAATAAGGGGTACTTTGGGAGGCATAAGGGCATGTCGGGGTTTTGATATACTATATTTTTGGTGGTTTCAAATCAATTTGGTATACCCATTTCTCCATAGGGAGGCATAAGTAGCATCCCCCATAGTTCTTACTCCTTTGGCTTTCATGAGGAAGCCTAAGTGGTGTTTGTTGTCTTTTATCTTTGGTTGTAAACTACAGTTTTTTTCTGGAATGTGTTTTAAATGTGAAATTGCATGTGTGTTGTGGAAGCCTATTGTTTCCATGAGTTGAAGCAATTTTCTTATTACATTGTGGTTGGGGCTCGGGGTCCAATGAAGAAGGATGGCTTCTCCTTTTCATTGTATGTCTTAGTTGGGTGGAGATCATTTCCATTCCACTTCCTTCTTTATTATCAAACTGGAAAATGGAGGATCGTCATGTTGATGTATTGGAGCAAAAGAAAAAGACAAATTTGACAGTCCTTGTTGAGATTATTTCTTATTGTAACCTTTTCCCACTTTGAAGTGGATGGCATTGTATATTAAGCTGTGATGGAAAGTCTACTCTATTTTAGCTATGAAAGTTGTATTTGTTTATGGAAGAGTGTATCTTGTATTGATTACGTGAAAAAAACATGGGAAAGAAGTTGTACAAGATTCATTTGAATTAATGGAAGTTGTCTACATTGGAAATGTGTCTAAAATATAGTATGAAACCTTTGTTTTGAACATTGAAAAGTGAATACGTATGAAGAGATGTTATATTGCTCTGTTCTTTGAAATGCATGGTTTAAATCATAAGCTGTATTTTGTCTTTTAAATACATTGATTTGAATCAACTTAATATGTTAGATTGGGTTGAAATGAATTCATATTTAAAATTTGGTAAATGTAAATGGATCGATTCAAGTGGAAGTTGTCAGAGAGATCATTCGATAATTTTCATACTAGAAAATATTAATTAGAAAATGAAGCTGAACAACCCTGCAAAATATAGAAGGAAAATGAAATATAAATTTGATTCTAATATGATCAAGATGTTCCCAGAGACAAGCTAAAATACTTAAGAAATTTCCTTAGAAATTTTCAAAATCGAACTCGACAAAAAAAAAAACTAGACTTTTCTTGTATAAAAAAATTAGTAAATTTGAATTACAAATCAATCAAACGATTTAACTCTTGCAATCCATACCAAATTCTTCCAAGTGAAACCCTCCATGTCTGTTTGGAATGTTGAGAAAGAATTCATGGCAGATTTGAACAAATTTATAAGTTTAAAAAGACCAGTTTACATTTTAAGTGACAGAAGACGTTTTCTAAAAAAATTACCCTATAAAACTTATCAAAATTAAAATCTTGAGTTTCCTGTGTAAGGAGGACTTCGAGAGCTTTCCAAAAAGACCTCATTTTCCAAAAACTGAGTTTCCAATCAAAAGTTATGGCCTTTTGAATTTTTCACTTCATTTTGGCTTCAATAATGTTCTAAGTGTCAAATTTAATTAATAAAATATTGCTAGGTGGACCCGGGGGCCGAAACTTACCTTTTTCACTTTTTGTCAAAAACACAAAAATCACGAAGTTTCCGCCACCCCACTAACACGAAACCTTCTTTCGGGTGAAAGAATAATCTTAGTTTAAAAAAATTGGGAAAAATTTCTAAGTTTTCCCCGCGTCCCTACCAACTCGCAGCCAATCATTGAGTGACACATGGCTTAGAGAGGCATTGGTGGAGGCACAAATCTTTTTTTTTCCTTGGTGCTTCAAAAGAAAATTTTGGCAAATTTTTCCTAACCTCTTCCGCATGACCCCATGACCAATGGTGGGTGACACATGTCTCCACGATGCATCGGTGGAGGCATGGAGTGTCCTGAAGCTTTACGCTTCAAAATTCAACGTTTCCCAAATCTCCTGTTGACCCACCGATCTACAGCCAATGAACATCTGACACGTGGTGTCGTGAGGCACCGACAGAGGCACGGTGGTTTTTAATCCCATGCGCCTTTTTAACCCTTAAGGAAAAAATGCCTATTTGTCCCCACTAACCCGCTTCCCTGCGTTGGCTTAGAATGTGCCACGTGTCCCTTGTGGCCCGAGGTATAATTTCTTTTTTGGGCGCGCAGGGTAAAGTGTGATTTTCACCCTAAGTTCCAAGAATCCAACTTTCCTCCCCAACTCCACCGATCCGAATGCCTTTGGGGAAATTTTTCTTCCCCATGCCCGTAGGCCCACTCGTGTGGAAATTTTTCTCCCAAGGCCCGTCGGCCCATAACTAGAATTTTTTAGGGTGTTAGAAGGACTTCTTTATATCACCGAAAAGGTGAGGAAATTTAATAGATCTAATGGGAATGTTTTCAATAATTTTTAATTGTGTTAATCATGGGAAAAATCAAATTGAATCCTTAATTGAGTCCTGGGAGTGAGTAAGTAAGAATTTACCCTGATAATTTTAATTATGAATTTTTTCCCCCTATAATTAAACCTTTCTCTTGTCTTGGATCTTGTGGAATTAAATACCTTGGGTATTTAATTGTTTTGGTCCCTTAACCTTAAAGTTTTAATCAAGGAATTTTTAGCTATAATGTCAATGTACTTAGCAATTAAATTAATCCCTAAGGAGATTTGAGCTAGGTGTGGATTTTGTTAGAGTAGGTATTTACCTTAGCTCATGTTCACCTAGGTTATTTATTTACCTTTATTGTATTTATCCTCACCCACTTATGTGTGTGGATATTTATTTTATCTTATTTAGATATTAGGAGATATTATCTAGGTGTTAGGTATAGTTCTTTCCTTGATCTATGGTATTGACTAGTTCTTTCCTTTATCTATGGTATTGACTAGATCCTTGATGTCTAGTTCTCTCCTAAATCTATGGTCTTGACTAGTTATTTCCTTGATTTATGGCTTGATCTACGATCTTGACTAGTTCTTAGATTGTTATTCCTTGCCTATTTAAGCAAGGCCCATTCTCATTGTATTGCATTGAGTTCCATAATAATATATGATATTGTTGCTCATTTGTTTGCAAAGGTTTTATGTAAAGTTATTCTAGCGAATTGCTTTCATCTTATTGATCATGGTGTTTGATTAACATCTATGTTCTTGGCTTGGTACGATCTGGTTATTGTTCCTTTCAAATTTATTACACTTATTGCTTTATAATGTGGATTTAGTAATTTTTATAATAGGAAAATTTATTAGTTGAATTCAATTTTCCTTGAGACTTTGGTTGTTAACACTTAAAAAAAAATCCATAATTTTTTTATGTAAACCTAGGTTGTTCTTGGGTCTCATGTGGGGAGTTTCGGATGGGCGTTACATTAACCCTCACAAACAAGAGAGCTGAAAGAAGTTTTCGAAAGCAAAAGAATCAAGATCAATCAATAAAAAAAGTAAATTGATATATAACTCTCTCTTGGGGTATTTCTAGTAATCTCTCGAGGCTATAAACGCGACTAGCATGTAGCCTTGCAATGTTGTGATTAGAATAAAATGTATCTCCATCGGGGCTATGGATGTTTGGTCTGGCAACAAAGCAATGTATGGCTCATAATCCATTCACAAATCACCTTTCAAACTAAATCATTCCTACACATTGGCTAGTGTCTTCACTTACTATCTATCAACTCTTTCCTTCAAGAGTTAATTCATTTCCACATGCACACATAGGATCTCAATGAGTAAACAAGATTAGTATGTTATCAAGTGTTGTTGTTTGGAACTTGTTCAAACTCTTGTTTTAGCCCATGTCTTGTCTCATGTTTTTGTCTTAGGCTAATCATTTTCATCAAACTAAGGGGGCAATATTAGGAAATTAATATTAGTGTGAACTAAAACTTTATGCGAGTAAGGTGTAATAACAACTCGTATTACGAGTTGTTTATAATATTATTGTTTGTGTGAGATTCGGTTGTTAAACCAAACTCACCTAATAGGGGTTTGGTGGTTTGTTAGTTTCCTAAATTATAGGGACCCAAACATCCTATATGTATGGGTGTTATTCACTGTATTATGTATCCCGAATGTATTGAATTAGAATATTATTCTTTTGTGTTAACTGGTTTAATCTCTTCCATACCATATCAGTCGGCTTTTCAATATGAATGTATGTTCAAAAATGTATGTGTGGAAAGTGGTTTTTGATAGAAAATTTCACTACCTAACTATGTACCTAAGAAAGCAGTAAGTCCTAATCAAATTTACCTTAATAGTATATAGAGAATTAAAGAAAATATGGGTTAAATATTAGGTCTTAAAAATGGTGCAAAAATGGTAATGAATTTGAAATACTTAAATACTTGAAAAGACTATAAAGTTAGCTTATAAACATAAATACGTTGAAAATAGTGGATTGTGATGCACTTGTCAATGGAGTTCTATAGAAATAACATCCAAATGACTATACAAAAATATCCCCAAAAACACTATAAGTGCTCAGAAGCATCTACTAGAGTTATCTCTAGTTTAGTGGGGTATGAAATTTGTAGTGATCGTAAAAGCGGCAAAATGTATAGGATGAGATGGAGACTTTATGAATGTTTTCTTTATGCCTCAATCTATAAAATTATATCTTTGTTTTTCTAGATCATTCTTGGCTCGCTTGAAAATAGATGTCCTTTATATAACTCATGAAAAATAGGGGATGATAATGGGGCCATGTGTTATAACTCCATTATTATCGAGGCCCCTCAAAATTTGGCAAAACTCATAAGAAAAACTTGATGTAAGCGAACATTGTGTCTAGGCTACCCTTATCTTTCAATGTATGTAATAACCATTATCAACTAGAATGAATTTCTAATTGCTTTCAATTTAAAAAAATTTCTTAGGTGATGTATCGAGATAGAATGCATTCCACACAACTTCAATATAGCTTTTGTAATTAATTTCTTGTTACAAATTTAGTAGGTTGATGATTTTCCTAAATGTACTAATGCATCTATATATTTATAGACTTACTGTAAACCATGACCTATTTGTGCACAATCTTGCACATGATGGGCTGAAAGTCGACCGAAAGTGGCAAAAATATCAATAAAGCATGTTAGGGGAGAGAGGGTGTAAAAAGAAAAAGAACAACTTTCATGAGGTATGCAAATGGTCAACTACCTATGAAAGTGGTTCAAGGCTCTAGATACGACCAAACACTAAGGTGGGTGAAAAAACGTAGAAAAGGGGGAACATGAGGTCATTATAGATAGAAACAAAAATTACATGAACAAACGGAACAATCTAGAAGAGAAGATGATAAAAATATACAAAAACAAATTGACAAAAATTAATGACATGTGAAAGACAAATCAAACAATAATAATATAAGGGACACATGAATAAACACTTATCTTAAACCAACAATTACAAAACACATAAATACACTAACACCAAAGCAAATAACTAGTCTCATACTAAAATTACATTGATAACAAAACATATTTAATAAAAAAAAAAAACATATCTTTTTTATCATCTAAATTTTTTTCCAATACTCTTATACTTATAATTTTTATCGTTTCAAAAGTTGTCCAATATTTGTATATATTTTTATATTAAAAAAGTTCTCCAATATTTATGCTTCACAAAACTATCATTAACTTTACTAATATAAATAATTTTCTATTTTAATGTAAATGAAAGACTTTACACCATCACATACAATTAAAATTGTTGTCGTGGTCCCCATTAAATATAAGGTCGATATCCTATATGTAAGTCTTTCTCGGTGACAATCTCAATGACATCATACCCTAGTATTGGGGTTTTAAAATCTTTCTTTTAAAGAATTAAAAAAATAAACTTTGAGTGGATTCTCGAAACAAAAGAGAACAAGAACTTTACTTCATTAGGTAGTGAAAACGTTTACAATAATCTTTCAAAGATCATCAATTAGAATGAATGCAATAAATTTCAGTATATTAATTAATATTAATTAGAATGAATTTTCAAATGTTTGGTTTATATTTTTGGTAAGGTGATGTTTCACAAATAGAATGGATTCCATATTTGCAATTTTAAAACAAAAAATCAATAAATTAAATTAGAGGTATCATGGGTAAAAGAGTTAAAAAAAGACAATGCACTATTTTTAAGGGGTGTAAATTAATCAACTACTCATGGCGGTAAAGACTTTAGATCACGAGAGGTGGAGGAGGGTGTAACTTTGGTAATGTGATCATACAAGTGATAAGGGTAATTTTTATTTATATAGTTTATACAATATATTGGTATAAATAATCATAGTATTGTAAAATGGGCCCCATCACATGATTGTAGTGTTTTAGACATTTAGTGATCCCTCATATTCAAGATTTGGCCAAATACTTAGGTGGTTATAGAAGATTTAGAAAAGGGGGAAACTCAAGGTTGTTACTGATAGAAATGACAAATACATGGATAAATGAGAGTGAAAGTATGATGAGATGTAAATGAGAGTCAATAATACATGAAGACAAATTGAAGGACGATGACACAAGTAACAAACGTGAATAAAAACTTAAACCGAGAATTAATGAACACATAAATGTACAAGCACCAACGTACATAAATAATCCCATACCATAATTATGTGTGCACAAATATTTTTGAATCATTTAGAAAGTAGTCCAATATTTTGTATACCTTTTTCCCATTTAATAAGTCGTCCAATATTTTTATTTCAAAATTTTTAAATATTGATATGTATGAAAGTCTAAGTCAAGATAAGAAGATAGAGCTTCAAAAATCTATCATTAACTATAATAAAAGAAACAATCTTCTAGTGTAATGTTCATCCACGACTTTACACCGTCCTATACAATTAAAATCGTTGTCAAGGTCCACCAAAAAATTTAATGTCTATATTATATATGCCTCATCTCTTTCATGGTGACTATATCAATGGCGTCATTCCCCTACTTTGGGCTTCTAAAAGTCTTCCTTCTCAAGAAATTAAAAAATCAGACTTTGCCTGGATTCTTAAATCAAAAGAAATTAGGAACTAGTGCTGGAAAGAGTTAGTACTTCAATTTTTTTAGCAGAGTAAGTAGTAACTACAATGGTGGGCATGTCTGATCATACCGATGGATTTTCTATTTCTACGAAGAGACTTATGCAGAGACGAAGATACAAAAAGCTTGACCATAATTTTGATGGAAGAATGAAGAGCTTCAGTATAGTGAAACTTGGCGGGCATAAAAGAAGGCTTCTTTGGAAGCTCAAACTCGTGCCAAAGTTAAAGCTGAGAATTATTAAGGCTCCAGATGGGTTTTCTGCAAAGTTCTGGCTTACAAAATTGAAGGATATGTATGTAAGAATGATGTTCAATCTTGTCCAATCAAGTTCAGGTCTCGCTAAATTAGATGTTTACCATATGTAAGAGTCATTTTAATCTCTAAAAAATGGTGGTCTGTGTGTTTTTATTATTATGTATGTGGATTGTGGTTTTGTGTGGCAATTTCAAGAGAATTTCGCAGTGTGGTGCTCGTTTTTCTGTACAAATTATTGTTAGCCTATTTTCATGGCAAATATTGAACTCTATTCCCAAAAAAATCTGATAAATCAATAGAATTTGGGGATCACTGCTTGTACTGTTTGAATTATGAAAATGTGTAGTTTTCTTACGCCTATGTATTGCCTCGCCTTAAATCATTTAAGAATACCTGCAATTTTTTAGTGCAACTCTGGCAACTGTTCTGAAGATCAATCGATTTCACAACCGTGCTTGTGTTTCTGAAATTCCATGCGGATCTCGTACAATGATTTTTTCCTCCAAAATCTAAAGTAGTGTGTGTTAAACCAGAAGAGCATGGGTTGAGGCCGATCAACATTGTACTATATTGAAAATAACAAAAGTATGGATGTGTTCTATGAAAAAACAGTTTTACAATAATAAAACTGATTTTTAATGTAAAGATTGAAAAGATGTGGTCATGAAGAATGTTTTCAAATATATTTGGAAACAATCGTCAACAAAAAAACAACAAATTATAGGCTTTCAGCCTAACAAAGAGAACCCAAAAATTTCACATCGAACAATTTTTTTTACCTTAACAATCAAGATACTCTTCTCGGACCAAAATTTTGCAGTTCTTGTAAATGTTGAATAAATAAAACATGATTTGATCACTTTGTTCATCAGGCATAGTGCTTTTAAAATCTCACATGCGTTGCTAAATTTATGGGAAGGTGTAGACACAAAATTATGGACTTATTACTATTACATTATATCTCTAGGATGTCGTTATATGCATGATTTCTAAGCAAGAAAACTAAACATTGATAACATTTGTTTTGTTTTCCATTTTCATGCTTTAGTCCTTTGTTTTTCTAGAACTACCCCATTACTTTTGAGCATCAAACAATGTATCACTCGTGAGCATTTCTGTTTATCTTTGGAACTTTATGGACATAAGCGCCCAACAAGGGACACTAACAATTTGACGCTATTGTTCCCCTATGGGCGCTTCTGTCTCTCCACTTGGTTCTTATATTTTTAAAATTATACACCACTTGTTTACATTTTTAAACATGTATTTATCTCTTTGGGTTGACTTCTAGTGTTGTTAATGTCAAAATTCAAGCAAATGAATCATATATACACACAACCTACTAACTATTCTAAGGGGCACTGGGTTATTATTTTCTATCTACTACTTGGGCAAAAGGAGCAACTTAAGGATTGCATTTGGGCTGCATTATTCACTACATAGGAAGGGAAAATTCTAAATTCCATAACACACATCATCTTGGGGAAAAGTAGTTGTAGCCTTGCTATCTTGGTGCAACTTACCTGACAAGCACAAACTAGTTTCAATGGAAACAATTTCTATTGCACACACACTAGAACTACAATGAGTTTGAAATGTAGTGTAGAAATTAGTGACACTCACATTGGGGTGACCTTCAAGGTCATTCCGATTCAAGAATTTGTATACTACATTTAGTCTAATGTGTGCTTAAGTCTTGTGTAGGTAGTTAGGGTTTGTTTTACATGTACAAGTGCTGAGAGAAGAACCCTATAGCAAAGTGGATGTGATATAGAGAGCAATGAAGGTGACATTATCGGACATTAAAAGAACTAAATCTTCACCCATTATTAAGACACTAGCATCCAGTAATCATTTCCTCTTTTGGGAGGTACTATCTAGAATAACTTTTAAATCACTATTTTCTAGATGAAGCATACGCATTCCAAACTAAGCCTTTTATGCCACCAATTTACCATAGATACAATCTAGACATCTAGATATTGGCTAAGTCACCTTATCCTCTTGTTGGTAGGACTTGCTTATCATTGTACTTTGGCATATTATGTGTTTCGATATATATGATTTACTCGAGTACTCTTATTAAGATGCAATTTTGTTAAATGAGAGGGAGGACACTCACAACTATGATCAATTCTACAAACCATTACCATTGTGCATTAATTCATCATGTGCCATAAAAAAATGCTAAGTATCTTTCTCATTTAATGTGATGAATGGTACAATAACCACATTAGAATAAATAACCAATGTGAGTTTGTTACATGGCTATAATTGGTTGAAAAATATTGATTATGCACTAGTGAATAAACTCTTATGTACACTATAACAATCCCCAAATAGCTCTCAACTAAATAACAACTTGAGCGAAGTCAAGCTTAACACTATTCTAGTGTGAAACAAGACAAAACCAAGCTAGATAGCTATAGAAAACTTCTATACTAGTGGGAACACACAAACACCCTCTCTTAAGTGTAGAATTAGTGAGAGAAAAAAACATAAAAACAAAGATTTATATCTTCATGTATGGGTGCCAACAACTAGCCCCGATCAAGTACCCATGTACCAATATATATTATCATACTAAGTGTTCATATAGACACCAATCAATCTTACTAGAATACATAGATATCAAGTTGTAACCACCACATTAAAGAGGAACTAATGTTATGTATGAGGCTTGCTTATACGAACACATGAAGTATAAAACATAACTACGAAAATGAGTCACTAATGGAAGAATAAGTCACCAAAAGGCTTCTCAAAATACTATTAAATCAAAAAAGTGAAGGTGTTGACATATGTTGCAAGACATCCCAAGAAGAAAACAAACCCAATAATGAAGGTGTTTGGTGGACTAAAAATCACTAAGTAACTCAATCCTACACAAGAAGTTTTGATCTAATGCTCCATCACCTAAAAATACAAGATGACATATTCACTAGAATAATTCCATATAAGGAGACTACTAATTTGTCAAATGAACCTATTTTGAAACTATAGGATTTTGCAAAACTAAATGTGAACAACTATCGAGAAGTAGATGGTTTTTAATGTCGAGGGGTTATAAAGTAGCTCAACACTTTGAAGAACTATATTTTGCACACACGTGGCACACACCCATCATAATGTTTATTGGGTGGATTTCTTGAAAATAGGATTCATTTTAAGAGACCTCTGGGAAATCAAAGGTGGAAAATCCCTACCAAATATCCTCATAAACACTTTCACAAAATAGGAGAACTTGTTGTCGCATGATAGAAAACATATTGTCGCATAACTACAAAAGTTAAATTTCCCATCAACAGAATATGCTTTCGTGGGTTAGATAAATACTATGTCGTGCGTTAATAAGAGTGTTGTAATGGGTCAATAGTAATAGTGGCGTGTGTCAATAACCAAACCCTTGTCATGTGTCAGTGGAATCTCCTTGTCATGCATCGATTGAAAACCTTTGTCACATGTCAGTAAATAACATTAGTCACACGTCAACAAATAATACTTATCACTAGACTACAAACTTCAAAATAGATTTACATTGTGCATTGGTGCTTAGAGTATGCAAGTTCACAGTACTTGATATTGATACCTCAACTAGTAGTTAGTTAGTAGTATACTACCCGAAGAATCACCTAGGTTTTTATAGGAGATGTTTTCAAATGTAGGTGAAGCTGACCCCTAAAAAAAATATATATTGTAAATTTTAGGCGAATATGACACTAACCTGCTCTGAAAAATTTGCCTTTTCAAATTTTCCTAAAATGGAATATTTTCCAAATTACGAATATTCGCCACTAAAAAAATCCCTTCTTGAAAAAAATGTATGAGTGGATGAATCCCACTACTCAAACATAAAAGAAGACAAGTTAACACTTTATTCATAAGAATAACTATGTACATAAAGACTATCAATTTCTAAAGAAGTGTTGAAGATAAATAAATAAGATATCTCAAGAAATAAATATGGTCCTAGTGGTGAAGAAAGATTCAAGAAACTAATTATAGAATAAGGTCCTCAAAATAGAGAACACACACATAAATATAAACTATGATGAAACAAAAAACCCTTCATGGCAATTTATGACTTTGTCAATGATTTAATACACCTTAAAGTAAACTCACCAAATGAAGACAAATAGATGTTTGGGACTCCATAACTCTATCAATCTCTCAAAGAAATTTATCAATGATATAAGAGTTTCTCCTAAGAAAACTTCCAAAAATGAGAATAATAAAGGAGAATTAAAAGGTAGGAGTAGTAGTGTGCAAACTAAGAAGTTGAATGGTCGAGGCACCACACTTGTATATAGATGACATAGAAAACTTAGGGTTTCTATAAATAAAGATTTGAAATCCATCAAGTAAATAATGGTAGAAGAAGATGTCCGAACAAAATCATTATGAAGTATTTAATTGAATCATGTGAAGAAATATATGTTAGAGTATCTTGAGGAACATGCCTAATAAATGAAATCAGGGTTCTTGAGATTGAGTGAATATGTAAAATAACTCATATATTATTTTATATCCTCAAAAAGAGAAAAGAAAATAGAAACTATATTTGATTTGGCATTAAGTGATCCCAATGAATATAAATCACTTTCTTTATAACGAATGTTATGGTGATTACTCGGTGAATAGGGTGATAAGAACAACCATTCCTTTTAAAATGTATACCAATACCTCCACCAATACAACCCATGGAATGGAGTATGTACAAACCAAAGGAGGTAGTATGCTTATCAAAAGAACCAGAAAGATAAGAAAATGGATCTGATGTGGGGTGTGAAAAATGTTAATAAACAAGAGTAGTATATATAGCGAGAGAAACTACATCAAATTTGGCATCAAGAGTAGGAACAAATAATAACAAATCGGTGTCAATAGGTGTGGGTTTTGTGACTAAAATTGAACTAGGAGTAAAATATTATATTTCCAATACATCAAGATGATGTTATAGCTATGAAATTTGTTTCTATTTAATTAGGGCAAGTTAAGAATGAGAGCATAGAAGATAATTTCTTGATTTTAGTAAAAAAAACTTATTAGATGAATGGGAAGAGATGAGCTAGTAGTGGTGCAAATTCTAAGAATGGGGGTCCATGGTGCTGATATTGTATGTCAGTGTAGGATCTAAAAAGAATTTTACACTAACACATATAGCTCAAGTAACACACCGACACTAAATATAATCTTTTTGAAATGGCTTAAAAAAAAATTTTTCTTTGGATTGTTTAATGGAGGAAACCCCATTTTTTCAAATTTTGAATTTATTTAAAATAACAAATTTGATTTGCACTAAAACCATGGTGGAGACCAATAATTGTAATGTTTTCCAAAATAACCCCAGGATTTTTGCTACAACTTCCAAAATCAATTTTTTGACTTAGACAATTATTTCTAAAAGAAGGAACATTTCAAAAAAGTTAAACACTAAGGCTTAGTGTTTCAATGATAAAGGTAAAGGAACTTATGTTTTGAGAGTTGGATTTAATACATATGTGGTTAATGAAGTGACCCAACTAGTTAGGAGGAAGTAAAAGTAAGTACGTCCTAAGTACTTAAATTTGATCCAGAGGAAGACTTTTATAATGAAGTCTTGGTATTCCACAAGGTAGAAATGGTAAACATGTATAGTTCTTAATTGAAGAAGCTGATGTAGTATAACTTATTTAGGGAAAATGAAACATGAGTGTTTATCAGGATCAAAACACCACGACTTTGGATTGTTACACGGAGGACATGTTGTGAGGGGTTGCACTAAAGAGCAAAGTAATGTGAAATGTTTACATGAGTGAATAGGTTTGAAATCAAAGAACACTAACTCAAACACTAATTCGAGGTTTTTACTTATTGCAGTGTCTAAGTATGTCCCCTTCTGGTGGACTTAAAAAGTTCTTGGAATAAAGGAAAAGGTTCTTCGTAAGAGAAAAATTCTACACAGACACAACACACGGAGGACTATAGAGAAAAGGACTTTATATTAAAAAGTTGCGAGAATAAAGGAAAAGGGTCGTAAGAGAAAAATTCTACGAGAACTTTAGGGACATAGGAGAAGTATTATAAATCCACATGACAAAGAGGGATGCCATGGAATAAAAATTCATTTCAAAGGCTTCCAAACAAGGATAAAATCCACATAACAAAGCAAACAAGTATAAAGTTATGAAAAACAACAAGATTGGTTTTTTGGCCATAATGATCATTGTGGAGCTCAAATTTGATGAAACTAGTGGCATTCAAACCATCTCTCCGAGGGCTTCATTTTTCATTAATAAACACATGATTTTATGTATTTTTAGGGGGAGGTGTAAAATAAGGGTTTGGAAGGGAAAAAGGGCACTTTTAATAGTTCAAGCACCCAACCACTCAAACCACCTAAATGTAATGATGAATAGAACCCATACCTCCTTATGAAATTCAAATGACATGGAAAGATGGATCAATTAGCTATCGATATGGTCTTGGATGGATTTATTGCATTTGGTCGATGGTTGAGATGAATTTTGTGTACCCTCTCACTTTTCCTCCTTTTTCTCTCCCCTCAAAATGTAAAGACACCATGAAAAATGGTTTCATGTATGTTTTTGAATTATAGACCTCTATTTGTCTTCTATAATGTGTTCTTGTGCCTTCTACTTCAGATTTAACAATCGTTACATACTACTTTGGCAATAAAATCACATTTTGTGGCTATTTCTCTTCCCTAGGTTGCATTTTTTCATTCTTGCATCTCCCTTTGTTGTTTAGTATATTATTTTTATCATGTTAAATTTCTAACATACATAATTTAAAATTTTGGTCATAATAACCAAACTAGCACTTGAAATTCCTTTTCCTGGTTAATGTAAACCTTTCCTCCAACCAACATTTAAAATTTTTCACCCTCATTATGGTTAATAGGAAAATTATAACATGATTTTAAAGTGTGTTTTATATGCATATAATTTTACCTAGCTTGGTTCTTGAAGCTACTGAGATCTATGAAATAACAATGCTCTGAACGCTTCAAAAGTTTTATTTTTTCTTTATCACTGGTGAACATTCTTTGGAATCTTACATGGAAAATTCAAATCATTTGGGAGTTATATGGGAGAGAAATGAAGTTTTCCAATTCATTTTAGGAATATTCTTTGGAGATAATTGAGGTTAGTAATAAGTTAAACAAAACCATGTGTTTTGGGCAAGGCACTAGGAAATGCATGTTCCAAAGAAGATAGTCACCTTGTTTGAAGGGTTTCAGGAGCCTCATAAAGTGTTGGGAGATAAGATCATAGAATTAGAAATCTAACAAAGCCTAATTCATGGTGCAATAATCAAGGAAAAATTATGGGAGTATAAAAATGTGGAAACTTGTCCTTCAGTACAACATAAGAGTATTTTTACAATGTGGAACTTTCTCGAAGGGTTTGACACCTTGTGAATATTTAGGAGCCTAAAAAATGTAAACATTGATTACATTGGATATTTCTCATGTTCCATTTTTTTATATTAGTCCATACTCATTCTAGACCCCATTAGCAACTCGGGTTATCGGTGCACGCACATAGGTAAAATTTGAAAGTGGACTAAAAATGAAAATTTCAAGATGAATCAAGTCTTTAAATTTTTTTAATGAATTCATTGGGTCCTTTTGAGTAAAAAATAATATAGTTTTTTCTATCTCGAACTCCATGTCTCTCTCTCGGGCCCGAAAAACCTCTCCTTAATCTATTTTCATGTTGAGATTGATGACATCAACATTCTAAGAAGCTTGGGCATGGTTTTGGATGCCTAATGTCCCTTTTTCCATTTTTCCCAATGTGCATTGGTGCATGGTGATGAGATTCATTGATACTTTCACTTTAATTATTTCATGATTGTTCGCCTAAGGTGGTTTCACAATTTTTCAACAAAGAGAATGGTTGAAACTATTCTAAGCATACATTCACTATGAATTAAATCAAATGCTACTTCTAAGTGTACTTAATAAATGTCTTCCATTGATAAAAAGAGATATTACTAAATTCACAAATTGAAATGCTAAAAGTGTTATAGTTTTCATAAATAAGAGAATACTAAATAACATAGATTCAAGTAAACAAACAATTCCCTTCATGTTGGGGAGGAGTCCCTCTTGCTCCTTCCCTATGATATGGTTTGTAATTTCAAATTACATTGGTTGATTTAACTCAGAATCATGCACTTTATTGAATGTAATATAATATTTTCTTCAACAATAACTAAACAACCATCGGTTCTACTACAAATGTTGTTTTATATCAAGTGTAGCCCTTATCACTCTAAAAGAAGATGGATTATTTGCAATGACTAACTACTAATTAACGAAATATATCTTTGACAACAAATAATTGTTAAATAGTTACAACTTTGAAATAACGAGTGCATGCCACACTTAGATTAGATTTCATCTTGTAAACTTTAGTGGAGTCCTTGATTAACTCTCATATGAGACTATTTAGTGATTCTAAAGGATGTCAAATATCATGCATTTGAGTCCCTTAAGCCATGGTGACTATCATTCATTTTGTCCATTTGTTTCACATTTCCAATTGAACTAAATTTTATATTGGGTTTGCATACTACACATGAGTCACATGATGAGTAGATGATAATCCACACTAAGCACTATTTTCATCACGCAACTAGTGTGCTGGATAGATCGACTCACCTCATTGTTGTCACGATTCTTTTCTTCCTTAATATGAGTCATATGCTTTTATAGCGTGAGTCCTACACCTCAAAGGAAGTCCCATGCCAATGCATGGGTGATTCCAACACTCCAAAGTGAGTCTACTGTGATGCATTGGTGATTCCTACACTAATGTGTGAATGATTCTGCGGGGCTATGCATAAGTGGTATTAAGATATGTCCTTCATCCAAATTGTTAACTCATATACATACTTATTTCAACTCATTTGAATAAGTGTAGATAAGATGAAATTAAAACATCGTTTATGCACAAAACTTCCTCTTAAATATATTAAAGTATTAATTACAAAATTCTAATATCGGTATAAAATAATGAAAAACAAAATGAGGGTTTACATAGGATTTAACAAGGATCATCACTCCCCCACACTTAAGTATTAGTAGGTTCTCCTGCTACAAGGTTTCTATTCAGGTATTCTAAAATTCATGTACAATTATACTCATTTGTAAAAGTGAACCATGTTTCATCTTCCTCTATTTTCGAGAACCAAGAAAATTTAATCACTGTGTCCCTTCATCATTTGTAGCTCTCGTATAGCTCATCCTATGTGTTATTAGATCTTTGCATAGATGGTAATATCATTGATGGTAGGAATCATATTCTTACCCATTTTATTGCATTTGCAACATGATTTTGCATAAGTATTTTCTCCTTTTAGTGACCACCGAAGGTTTGTTGGAGATATAACCTCCTTCTTTTTATGGACCTCTAAAAGTAATACATACCAAGTTTACAAGAAAGGAAATTTATATTTAATTTTGTGAGGACATGCTCTCTCAAGTCAGATACATGAGTTGAGATGTTTTTCTTGTATTTGTCCACAAGTCTTAGGTAATAAATTTGGCCTTTGATACGTCCTAAAGAATATATATGGTGTTGGAAGGTCATGCCTCATTAGGAGGCCTACATTAGTTTCATCTCTCACATAATATCCCCTTTTATCACGCCAAATGGATTATTGACTTAAAGTGCAAATAAAACTCACATAACAAATGCTTACCAATTATATCAGCTATTGGATATGCTCATATGAATTTCTTTTCATTTTCAAATTCTATGGATTCGGTGGAGAAGACTCTATAAGCTTTCCATTTGAATAAATTTTCCTCAAGAATAAAACATAGAAATTGGAGTGTGCTTTATAAGAAAGGGCTTGATCATATTAATGGAAGAGGACAAACATGTTATCTGAAGTAATTTTTTTCCTCTTTTAATATTTTGTTCTCCTATGTTACTCCGTCGAGATCATAACACTAATGCATACATTTTACCACACCTTTTAGTATAATGATTTGTGGAAAGAAAAATATATTATCAATCATTTTCTCGGTGGCTTCCACATACTTCGTTTTCTCCATCTCTCCTTGAAAAAGTGCAAGTTTAATATACGATCTTCTTTATTCTAGACTATATGGATTGAATGATCTATTCTTTTCCTCTACATTCTATTGAATTTTTGAATTGTTATATCTTTCTTCTCTAATGATTGTTGGAGGTGATGAACTTCCTTATATCATCGTCTCGCTTTCAATTGGGAAATGGTTTCATATTTTACTTGTAAGATGATTTGTAATTGGGTAATCCTTTCTTGAGCTTGTTGTATCTCATACTGTACTTTAGAAATGGCCATCACTTATGGAATAATGGTTTCAGCATCTATAGGTTAGCTAGGCTCACCTTTAAGCATAGGTTCCTTTTCCTTTTTAGGTAGGGGTGACTCCGTTGAGTTATGGATCTAAATTACTTCAATTTAGCATGCAATGGAAACTTGCTATGTAAAAATACAATAACCATCATCGGTTAGGGGAACTGACATCGGTCACCCAGGACCAGCATCGATTTGGTATGAATAGCATCAATTAGGCAAGGAAGAACCCAGCGAGCGATTAGGTCTAACCGGCGTTGGTTACTTGTGTGAGGATGTTTTGATTAACTCTATGGAATTAGATTTGTTTTTAGTATTAAAGTATATCTATTGATTGTAATTGCATGGCTAAGTTCCCTAAGTCTATAAACGACTATATAAGCATAAAAGCTAGGGTTTAGGAGGATGATTAACAAGAATTAGAAAGAACTTGTAAAAGTTGGTGAGAGAGAGAATTCTTGGTGATGAAGCAAAAGCTTGAGAGAAAGAAAGTATTGTACATCTGAGAGGTGTGGAAGATTGTAAATATTCATTGTATATCTTATCAAAGCTTTGGATAATAGATTGTCTTGTTTCTTGGTGGACATAGCCCACACTGGGTGAACCATGTTAAATCTAGTGTTGATTTATGTCTCTTGTTCTCATATATTTCTTTAGTAGAATATCCACTTTTATTTGCATGTATGTTTAGATCTCGATATATTTTCTATATAATGTGTGTGCTAACCCCAATAACTAGTATCAAATAATTTTGGAGGTTTTGTGTGTTGACAATATTTACTCACGAGAGGTTTTCGATTGAGTGGGAGCTACATAAATGGCGAAGAAAACAAATACAAGGAGAGAAATTTGACGGTCGTAATTATCAATTATGGAAGATGCAGATTAAGGATTATATGTATGAAAGAGATTTATATTTACCGATGGATGAGAAGTCTAGACCTATGAAGATGACTAATGAAGAATGGAATATTCTTGACAGAAAGGCTTTGAGATCTATAATATTGAGCCTGGAAGCATCCATGGCTTCTAATATTACAGAAGTGGCTTCTACGGTAGAGTTAATGAAATCTCTTGCTAATTTATATGAAAAACCTAGTGCTTCAAATAAAGTTTATTTGATGAATAAACTATTTAGTTCTAAGATGCATGAAGGTGGATCTACATCTAGTCATTTGAATGATTTTGATCTATTGTAAATCAGATAAAATCGGTTTCTATACCATTTGATGATGAAGTAAAATCACTTTTATTCTTATGTTATTTGCTTGATAGTTGGGATAACTTGGTAATGGCTATTAGTAATACAACATTTACTAATAATATTTTAAAGTTTGATGATGTGGTTAGTATAATATTGAATGAAGAAATTCTCAAGAAGAGTACGAGAGGAATCATCATCTGGAAATGCTTTGAATGTAGAAAGTAGGGGCAGGCAAAAGGAAAGATCCAAGAGTAAGAGTAATGGGAAATCAAATTCAAGGGATAACAAATCTAAAACAAGAAGTAAGGGAATTACTTGTTAGAAATGTGGAAAGAAAGGACATGAAAAGAAATATTTTTGGTCAAAGGACAAAGAGAACGAACACCACTGAGACAAAGGTAAATAAGAAAATATTGTTGCATCATAAGTAATGCAAGATGCTCTTATTATTTCTTGGATAATAGAATTGAATAATGGGTTTTAGATTTAGGAGCTTCTTTCCATGTAACCCCTAATAAGGGTTATTTCAGAAATTATGTCCAGGGAAATTTTGGGCATTTTTATTTGGGTGATGATGAACCTTGAAGTATTACTGTAAAGGGGAAGTTCACCTAAAATTGCAGAATGGATATACATGGGTATTGAAAGATGTGAGGCATGTGCCAAGCCTCAGGAGGAATCTTATTTCTACAGGGCAACTAGGTGAATATGGTTGCATAGTTATCTTTCATAGGAGACTTTGGAAAGTCACCAAGGGTACTTTTGTTGTGGAAAGAGGTAAGAAGGTAGGAATGTTATATTTATCTACCTGTATTACTGATTCCTTTTCTACATTATCTACTTCAAATTCATATGCATGCATGTGGCATAACCGGTTGGGTCATATAAGTCAAAAAGGAATGCATATCTTAAAGACTAAGGGTAAGTTATCATATTTGAAGATTTAGATCTTGATTTTTGAGTATTGTATCTTTGAAAGCAAAAGAGAGTGATATTTCTCAAAGTTGGGGAAACTAAGAAGGAGCAAAAATTGGAGCTTGTACACTCGGATGTATGGGGACTAGCTCAAGCATCTTCTCATGGAGAATCCTAGTATTATGTTACTTTCATTGATGATACTACAAGAAAGGTATGGGTTTATTATATTAAACGTAAATATGATGTTTTGAGACTTTTAAAATATGGAAAGCCCTTGTTGAAATGAATCAAATTCTAACTTAAAGTGCCTTAGATCTGACAATGGTGGTGAATATTATAGCAAGGCTTTTAATGATTATTGTTAAGTGAATAGGATATGTAGAGAAAGAATGGTTCCAAGAACACCACAAGAGAATGGTGTTGCAGAAAGAATGAATAGGACAATCATGGAACATTCTATAAGTATGAGGATGCATTTTAGATTGCCCTTGTTGTTTTGGGTAGAAGTAGTTGATACAACAGTTTATTTGATTAATAGTGGCCCTTCAAGTTCACTAGATGGAGGAATACCATAGGAAGCTTAGACCGAAAAAGAGGTAGATATTTCTTTTCTTAAATTTTTTGGTTCAAGAAATCTTTTATGCATGTTGATAAGGAAAATAGAAAGAAGTTGGATGTAAAATCCAAGAGGTGCACTTTCATTGGTTATGGATCTGGTGATTTCGGTTTCCATTTTTGGGATTTAGAGAATTATAAAATTATTAGGAGTCGTGATGTTGAATGGAATGAAAAGAGAATGTATAGGGATCAAATTTTGGTACCCAAGGATGAACTAGTTGAGAAGTTTGTGAATGAAAATGAACTCTCGGATTTAAAATAATTACCGATAGGGTTACACAGTAATCGGTGTCAATCACTATAGATTTGGATAGGAATGTCCAGGAGGTCCATATTGAGCCTCCAGTACCCCAAACTCCTGTGAGAAGGTCACAAAGGATAAGTAAACTTCTAAAAAGATTTACACCTTCTCTATTTTATTTATTTTTACTGATAATGGTGAACCAGAGAGATTTGAAGAATAATGTAGGATAAGACTCATTTAGTGGGAGCATGGCATGGATGAGGAGATGGACTCCTTGGAACAAAACCAAACTTGGGATTTGGTTAAGTTCTAGTAGGTAAGAGAACATTACAAAACAAGTGGGTTTATAGGATTAAGGAAGAAGAGGGTGGACAGAAAATCTACAAGGCAAGGCTTCTAGTAAAATTATTTACACAAAAGAAGGTATTGACTTTGGTGAAATTTTCTCTCTTATTGTTAAGATGACTTTATTAAATCTTGTATTGAGTTTAGTTATATTAGAAGATTTGCATTTAGATCAACTAGATGTGAAGATGACTTTCCTTCATGGTGATTTGGATGAAGAGATTTATATGTAGCAACCACTTGGGTATGAAGTCAAGGGTAAGGAGAAACTAGTGTGCAGGTTGAAAAAGAGCCTATATGGGCTCAAGAAATCTCCAAGGCAATGGTACATGAGGTTTGATAGTTTTATGCATGAGCATGGTTACTTGAGATGTGAATCTGACCATTGTGTTTATTTCAAGAAGCTTGAAAATGGGAGCTATATTATTTTGTTATTGTATGTGGATGATATGATTATTGTAAGATCTAGTATGTAGGACATTGGTGAGCTTAAAGGAAAGCTAGCTCACACATTTTCTATGAAGGATTTAGGAGCTACAAAAAGAATCCTTGGCATGCAAATACATAGAGATAGGAAAAACAAGAAATTGTATTTGTCTTAGGAGGCTTATATCAATAAGGTATTAGAAAGGTTCAACATGCATAATGCAAAACCTATTAGTACACCTATGGCGGACACTTCAAATTGAGAAAAGATCAGTTTCCTTCATCACATGAGGAGGTCAAATACATGACATGAGTGTCATATGCTTCAAAGTTGATTAGAAGTCTCATGTATGTTATGGTTTGTGCAGACAGACATTCGTACAGCAAGTGGGAGTTGTGAGTAGATATATGGCTAATCTAGGTAAAGAGCATTGGAAAGTAGTCAATGGATACTTAGGTATTTGAAAGGGACATCTAGCATGCAGTTATGCTATGGAGGTTCGGATATTTCATTACGTGGCTATGTTGATTCAAATATGGCTAGAGATCTGGATGGTAGGAGGAGCACTACTGGATATATTTTCATAGTAGGTGGGATGACATTTACTTGGACTTCAAGATTGCATAATGTTGTGGCTTTTTCTACTATAGAGGCGTATGTTACGCCTAATGAGACAAAGTATATTACAACTACATAGGATAATAAGGAGATGATATGGATGAGTAGGTTCATGGAAGACTTGGGAAAGGAGCAAGGTGATTGTAAACTTTTCAAAGTGATAGTCAAAGTGCAATTCATTGAAAAGAACTCAACTTTTCATTCAAGAACGAAACACATTTTTGAGGTATCACTTCATATGATAGGTATTAGAAGATGGACATGTTGAATCTGGAAAATATTCATATGAGCAAGAACCCGTGGATATGCTAACAAAGCCATTAGAAAAGGAGAAGTTAGAGCTACACCCCACTTCTTTTGTCTTAGAGTTTGAGACTTGAAGAGGAAGAAACAAAGATAAGGAAGGATCCAAGAATGATGTATGTATGTGGTATGGTGCATTAATTAATCTCAAGTGGGAGATTGTTGAGTTGTGGAGCTCAATTACTTCAGTTTAGCATGCAATGGAAACTTACTGAAAAATACAGTAACCATCATCGGTTGGGGGAATGCATCGGTCACCCAGACCGACATCGATCGACAAGGAGGAACGGTGGTTAGGTCTAACTACATCGGTTACCTATGCGAGGATGTTTTAATTAAATCTTGGGAATTACATCTATTTTTAGCATTAAAGTATATCTATTGATTGTAATTGCATGGCTAAGTGCCCTAAGTCTATAAATGAGTATATATAAGCATAAAATCTAGGGTTTAGGAGGATGATTAACAAGAATTAGAAATAACTTGTAAAATTTGGTGAGAGAGAGAATTCTTGGTGATGAAGAAAAATCCTAAGAGAAAGAAAGTATTGTACATCTGAGAGGTGTGGAAGATTGTAATCTTCATTCAGTATATCTTGTCAAAGCTTTGGATAATAGATTGGCTTGTTTCTTTGTGGACGTATCCCACCTTTGGGTGAACCATTAAATTTGGTGTTGATTTATGTCTCCTGTTTTATATATTTCTCCGGTAGAATATCCACTTTTATTTGCATGTATGCTTAGATTCGATATATTGTCAGTATAACCGGTGTGGAGGACCCCATGGACTCTTGAAATGGTTTTTGGTTTCTCAATGTCTAATTTATAAATAGGGTTTATAAGGAATGCAAAGGTGGGTGGAGAATCGGGAGATTTTTGTGTAAGGTTTGTATGATGATTGTTGCCTCTTATTCCTCTTATGAGGGAAAATTTTCAGTTGGGTGTTCTTTAATATCTTGGGTTGGTTCATGTGACCTAATCCTTTTTCTTAGTTTGTCTAAGATTGGTTGTTGGACCTATTTTGGAACTATAGTATATTCAAGGGAATATTTCTTTTGGAATTTGACACACTTTTTGTAGCCCATGATGCTTCTTGATGAAGTAATGCTTATGAGATAAGGTGGATGAGGCCTTGGAACTTTAAATATGGAGAAATCCAACATAATTTCTTAAAAATTGTTTGGTTTTAAATGAAACTTTAACAAACCATAGTCGGGGGACAACACGTCCCTCCTCTTTAATGGGAGAGGTTCCTTATTGAAAGAAAGTAGTAAGACTTATATACAAATGTACAACTTTCAAAGTGTGGATTCTGATACTTTAAACATTTTATGCCCAAATATCATCAATACGAAAAGAACAAGAAGTAAGGAGTGAGAGAGGAAGAACATAACAATACCTTTAGGAAATATAGATAGCAGAGTATAACCTTATACGTATTGAACCAAGGAGATGTAGAATAGAATCATTTACTTTCATAACCAGTATAATTCCAAAGACACAAAGTTCCAGAAATCATATAAACAAGAACATAGTTTCTTATCATAAAAGATGGATGATTCCCAATTTTCAGACAAGGAAAGAAGTAATATCATAGGAAGAAAGGGAAAAAATTATGTATTGATTACTTCAAATCTATTACCTTTACAGAGTACTAGGATCCAACCCTAACAACGGCGTGGATAGGCCATTAAATAGCTTCCAAGAACGCTTATATTCAATTACAAAATGATGAAACTAATTCAAGAAACCAGCACATGAGCTTCTCAATGCCTCAACCATTTCCATACACGGCGGCAAAAAAGCACATTGAATCACGGTCATTCAATCTTCCTTTTGCAAACTTTGAATTTGAGCCGTCCATGTAGGAGAGATTTAAATGTGGCTTAGCGGCGACACTTTTTGCATTTTGTGCCTTTTAAAGAAATAGCACTTCGAACATTTTGGCTCACTCACCCGCTTTTGATATAGGCTTGACACATGGCTTCACTTGAGTGGTAATGATTTGTGGCTCACTTTTGTAATTTTACCTCTTTTCAACACGGGCTCAAAACTCAAATTACTCCGCCGACCCGACTCCCGCTTTGACTTTGATGCGAGGCTCAACATTTGACTTTATCCTTGGCATGGGAGGGCCGTAGGTCACTTTATAATTTTAAGCTCTTAACGAAAAACAAAGCCAAAATTCTCAAATCACTCGATAGTCCACTTTCCCACTTTGAATTTTTAACGCAGAAGGACCCTCCTCTTCACCTTCGCGTGAAATGTGACCATGTGTCCCTTTTGTTTAGTGGGGCTACATGTCTGACCCTAGACACGTGGAGGCTCAAGTGCACCTTGTGACCTACCTCCATATTTTTCCTTCAAAGTTACACTTGACATGTGGAGGCTTCCACAAAACCTTCTATACTTAACCAATTCAACAACTGGCTCTACCCCTTCTTTAACTCGACCACGTGGTGAGCCCACGCACACCTGGGAACCTACTCTTGATTCTTTTTGAATTTGCACCGAAGAGACGTGTGGAGATGTCCGTTAATTCTCTTATACTTAGCCGATTCGGGCTTCGCCCATTTGGCTTATGTTGACACTAAACACATGGAAAGTTGGCACTCATTTGAGTTTCCACTCTAGATTTTCCCCCGATAGGGCACCGAGCTGACATGTGGCTCCTTCGGCCGGTCTGGACTCTTCAACACCAAATTTTTCTCTCCTTTGACTCGACCACGTGGTGATCTAGAATTCATTTAGAGACCTGCCCTTTGGGCTTTTCAAGTTACATCATTGAGGCACGTGGAAGATTTCACCGACCCTCTCATACTTATTAAATTAAATGATCATCTCTATCTCTTTTTGGACTGGGACATGTAGAGGGCTAGCACAATTTTGGGGAACTTCCCTTGGCTTCGACCCTTGAAGATGTGTCGATGAGCCACGTGGCACCGTCTGCTGAAACTTTCATACTTAGCCGATTCAGGCTTGTTATGTCTTCATTTTAGACCTGGGACACGTGGAAAGCCTGTGCTTATTTGAGGACTGTCCCTTGGGCCTTGCTCTTGGAGTTGTGCCATTTGGACGTGTGGACGCTTCCGTCGACCGCTTATTTTAGCCAATCGAGGTGTCCATATACTACCTATGGATGTTGGGGCAAAAATTGATGGGGAGGATATGCCCATCATTCACGACCTGTGGAAAAAAAAAAGGGAAAACCCCACCTTTATGCCTAAATTTCTAATCATTCTCCATGGAATGAAAAACTACAGACAATACTAGGCTCGACGCGATCCATTACTCTAAGGTACCAACTCAAAATTTTCAAAACTTGACTTCAAAAAGAGGGGAATTTTGAGGGTGATATAACAATACTAGAGGAAAGCAGAGTGAAACAAGAACTATGTAAGATTAACTTTGTGTGGTCAATAAGAATTCTCAATACTAAGACTAGGCTAACTTCATATTAACCCTCACATGTAAAATATTTGATAACCCTTTTTTCCACATCTTGCCACCACTCAGGGAAAGTGGTTATTTTGATGCCCTTATCTTTCCCTTTTATATCAAAAACAAATTTTAGTTTTTCTTTCTTTCCCTCAAAAAATCTTTTAATAATTTTAGAGTAAGGAGTCCTAAAATGACCAATTTCCCTTCCTTTGGAATACTAGAAATTTGACTAATAATGGAGGAGCTAAATAAGATTTTCTTACCTTTTACTTTTGAGTATCCTTCCTAAGTTTTGCTACAAATTCCTCTTTCATCCTGGGGTTGAATTCCTCATATGAAAGCATGAAATCCAGCCATACCAATTTCTCAAAGACTACCACTTATTTTCTGTCTAAGAGAAATTTGATCAGGCTTTATGGTTCATGAAGAAGCCTAATCCCCATTTTTAGTATGAATCGAATTGGTAGTGGTAAAGGAATTGAAAGGAACTAAAGCATAGGAATGGGGAAAGTGATAATGCAGAATTTGTGCATGAGTTGTTTTTAAACTAATGCTATTATAAATAAAGACTAACACCTAAATGGCCTCAATTAGCAAAAATTAAACAACATACTAAGCACCATCAAGATAAGAATTAAACAAGGGTTAGATACTAACATTCATCATATTCAAAACTTTTAAACTAACAATGTTAAGTATCTAAATCCTCTATTCTCTAACAACAAATAAATGAATGGACCTATGTAGGCTCCATGACAATAAAAAATGGTTGTCTTTGGTATTCCAAGAACTTAGGAATGAGGGCTTGTCAAATTTGGGCTACAAGACCCTTTTGACACCTCCCATATGACCTAAGCACTTAGGAAAGAGGCTTAACTCTCCAAGATGATGAACTCTCAAGAAAACAAAGGAAAGACTTTTAGTCTATTTTGCTATATGCTTTGCATTTGTCTTCTCAAGAAGTTTAGGTGTAGGTATAAAGGTAAAAGGAGGGCTCCTTATATAGCCTAATGGATAAAGGAAACACTTCATCCCTTTGCATGTGGGATAAAGGTAAAACAAGATTAGGAATGGATAAGGTTTCTTTATAAAAGGTAACCTTACTTTAGAAGGGTTTAATTTATGCTTAGCAAGTCATGGGAGTTGGAGGGGTGCTTTAATTAATCAAAGGTGATTAACTAATAGGTAGATGTAAGCTTATAGAAGCTAATTAGAGGAATATTAGTACGATTTGGGCTATTAGAAGGGGATTAAATCAATTAAATACAAATTTATTGGTTAAATGAAGGGGAAAGCTAATTAATTAATAATAATTAATTAGTCTAGATATAAGGGGTGAATAATTAACGGAAGGTCATTAATCAGGATGTTAGATGGATAGGTGACTTAACTAATTAGCGTAGTGTAATTAATTAATGACGATATGAGGGAAAATGAGTGTTATTGACAATATGTCACCAATTTGCAAGAAGGGGATAATTAGCGCAATTTAAGTATTTAAATTGCTCGGGCATAATTATGGGTGTCTACATTTGCCCCTCTTTGGGGTGGTGTAAGTGACGCCACTTCAAAGATAGTAGACGAAAGAAATTTTGAAGGGATAGAAGAAAAATTAGTAGGAAGGAGAGATGCCCCTCAAGTGTCGATAGGGTGATGAAGGAAGAAGATCAAAGATCGAAAAAGGTGAGAGATAGATAGAAGAATGGGAAGGTGTAGGATGCCCGATAAGATGGAAGATTGGGGTGTGTTATCTTGTAAAATTGATAAGGGAAATTTTGTAGATAACCATACCAAAATTCCATTTTGTCCCCTGAGGAGGTCTATTAACGTTCAAAATGGCTTAAAATTCCCTTCGGAAATCAAGTTTTAAGAACTTAGCCATTTTTCATCTTTTTTGAACCGGCGCAAGAAATTTTGTGTCAACACAAAGAAATATGTGCCCCTTTAAAAATCCTTTGGCGCCCTAAATGACATGTCAACATCTCCAAATCTGCTAAATAAATGCGCTAAAGGCACAAAAAGTAACATCTCAACATCTCCAAATCTGCGCACCAAAGAAATGCGCTAAAGGCGCGAAAATCCTTATGTTGACATCTCCAAATGTGTGCTTAAGGTGCTAAAAATTTTATGTCAATGCTAACCAGACTGCACCAAGGCACATTTCCACCCATGTCGACACTTTGAGAAATGCGCCAAAGAAAAGTTGGTGAGGTAATAAATGTGGTATTTTCCTATAAATATGCGGTTAACACCTATCATTTTCACAATTTGAAAATTGTGAAAAGTCTTTTCTCTGCACCTTCGCTTATTCCCCCACACCCGCGTTCCACTTTTTGAGTTTGTGGACCCCAACGTCGTCCTTCATCCTTTATTAAACCGGGTAAGTGGATTTTATCACTCTCATTGTTGTTTGTGGTTTTGTTTCTTGGTTGTTGGTGGTTTTAGGTTTGTTATAAAAAGTTAAAACTAAAAATGAATAAACTATCACCCCATAACCATCTAGAAAACTACCTTATCCCTCCTTTCAGATCTACAAATCTGAGAAGGCTCTGCCTTTGCAAATCCCACAAACCCTCTCTTTATCATTTTGCAAAACCAAAAAGAGAGAAAAGTCATGTAAAGAGAGAGAAATCTGTGAAGTTATAAAGAAAATGCAAAAATATTTTTTCCTTTGGCATATTGTGCTTTCATGTTACACTCCCTACAGTCGCACCAAGGCGCACTGCCCCCGCATGCAACATATCCAAATCTGCACCCAGTAAACACTTAACAAATCTCATAGAGGCGCAGGTGCATCCTGACCAACATCAACATTTGATGTTGTGTCTTCCAAATCTGCACCCAGTTGTTTTCCTTTAGCGCGTTGAGCTCATTTGCAACACAGTCCAAGATTTTTCCTTGAGCGCACTAAAAAATCCATGCAACACCATCTTTTGCAAGCACCCAATTAAAGCATTTCTCTAAAAGTGTTGGCGCATGATCCTTAACACCAACACTACATGTTGTGTATTGCTTACCTATGCCCCGCGCCTTTCTCCTTGGCGTTAAAACCTTCCGTGCAACACTTCCCAAAAGTGTGCCCCTCTATAATCCTTTGGCATAGATTTTCCCCTGTCAACACACATGCACACCTTTTGCATGTGGACATCCCCAAAAGTGTGCCCTAGCCTTTTTAAGCCTCTGCAGCATGCTATGAACTTACACTTGTGCCCTAAGCCTCATTATTGCTCATTCTTCTTTCTACAAAATTTCATTATGAAAAACATGACAGTTGACATGGATCTCCTATGTTGGACCTCTTTCATTCTCCTTGCAGAACAACAACAGCCATCCTCGAGCTCACACATGTCTTCATCGAGCAAAAATCCAACTAAGTCTAAAGGTAAAGTGAAGTTGACAGAGCAAGAGATGAAGTATAGATATCAGAAAGTTAGGATGCCTGACTCATACGTAGAGAGTGATCTCGACATAGAGACTCCGAGCTTGGGCACATTGATATGGAAGACTTCTGGGCAAGAACCAACCAGGCCACTAGTGGTCCCTAGATGAACAAACTGGTAGGCAGTGGATTGCACTTTGCAACTGGGCTGCCAGTAAGTGCTATTAATAACAAGTTCATCATGTTGGTGGCTCGATGTTATAACAAGGACACAAGATGTGTCGAGGATAAAGAAGGAAAGATGATCATCGACCTAAATACTCATCACTTTGAAATAACTGGGCATTCCTCATCATAGGCGATGTACATTCGCCATAAGCCTAGATGACTGCAAGAAGGCATGGGATGAAATGAAGACAAATGTATGCAAATGATGAATGAACTATACCTTAAGAATAAAAATTCGGTGAGCCGATGGCCCTGAGACCATCATCCTTTGCAGTGATTTCAATGAGGAACCGAGTGATACAATCACCTTCCTAAGCGAGTGTTTAGGATTACGGATGCCCATCATTTCCATAAATGGATGTTGAGGTACTTAGAGACCATGAGTAAGAATGTGCCTGAACAGCATTTTGGCTAGGGAGAAATCATCAACGATACCATCTCTCAGCAACTTCAATGGTCATGACAACTGGGAAGTTCTATATGAATTCCTACATTGTGTACGTTGCAGCATCAACGAGAGACTTCGCAGGCCTAACACAAAATGGGGTATGGCCTCAGGTCAAAATATATGAATACTACCCAGAGCTAAGGCTCAAGAACAACATCCCTTAGTTCTCAAAAATCAATGATGCCTTCTTCTATGAGGTGATCTACCTATTGAGGCTGAATATGAGACATGGTCGAACTAGCCCCAGTGTGGTCACTATCATGAAGAAGTGGGGGCATTGTTCACTCAGTTTCCCACATTCACCTATCTTAGGGTGGTGAATTTTGAGGGTGAACCGACCAAGCTACCAAGGTATGTAGGACCCAAGCTGATTCTCTTAGAGTTGTCAAGGAAACTAATCACATATCATGAGAGATGCATGAAGAGAAAGAAGGGAGGAACTCCTTTCCCCCTTATAGTGGGCGATACACTTGCACCACACTGGCCAAAGCGTAGGAAAATGTATGCCGAGCTTGAATTACTAAATCTAAAGCATAACTTCCTGGCCAGGCCTACTTTTGATTGTTGAGGTTGCCTCCCAAAGGAAAAAATTGATCCTATTCATGTCCCTGAGATCAAGGACATCTACATCGACCTGACTCATGAAATAGATCTCAGGTGGAAGGATCACTCCAGGCTGGCTCTGGAAGAAATCAAACACTATGGCATGGCCATCATTCCAAAAGGATTCCAAGAACCTGATCAAGAAATTGATCAAGTTTACCTTGACATGGATGGGGATGATTGGCCATTCATAGAAATTGATAGAGCCAAGGCACCAAATACCATCAAGAAAGGGTCAAGCACACATTGCAGCGCACCGAACACTAGTGCAAACAGAATGGTCTTACCTACCTGGGGTAGATTTCACTACTTCCCCTTTAGGTAGAGTGCCTCAAGGCCGGCCCAAGTGCCAAAGGGAAAAGGAAAAGATAAAGAGGAGGAAGGACCAAGAAAATAGGAAGAAGCTCTTGAAAGCCCTCCTACTACTTCTGAGAAGCAAGTGGTCGACCTGGTCTCTCCAGGAAAAGAAGAAGAGACCACTGAAGTCTCAATGGGCACATCCACTTAGGATGTGGTCATAGCTACAACCACTGAGGTACCCACCATTCCTTCTTCCACTCCTTCTCCTCCCCCTGTTGTTGAAACATCTATCCCAATGGATGTTTCTTCTTCTCTCCCTTCCTCCCTTCCATATCCCACCTCTTCCATTTTCTCCTCTCTGTGGATCTCGTCGCCTGGTGTCCCCTCCATCCCATTACAGATCCCTTCTACCTCCATGTCCTTTTCTTCTCCCATAGTAACTCCAGGCCCCACAAGCAGTAACATGTTAGACTCTTTATGATGCCACCACCAAGTGTCTCAACGTTCTTCCCTGTGGCCCCTTCAGTTGCTTCCCCTTTCACTCCCATTTCTTCTTCCATTCCCTCTACTCCTTCTCCCATAAGTCCAAGCTGGATTTCCAACCATCTGGGTCAACTCAAGAGAAAAGTTCCCATAGCACCCATGGACTTCTCTGTCATTCCAAAGAAAGGGCCAAAGAAGCAGAAAGTGATAACTCACTTTTCAAAAAGCACTTCGGGAGAGAGGGTCATGGAGATTGCATATCCTGATCCCACTAAAGAGAAGAAATATCTATCTCCTACAGACTTTACAGTGACCCAAGTCACCATGGGAACCTCATTTGAGAGCCTGCAAGGAGAGGCTCTGTGCGTAGTAGATGCCCTCTATAAGAAGCTTAAAGGAAGAAAGGAGGAGGAGAAGATACTAAAGGAACAAAATAAACATCTTCTCCAAGATTTGCAAAGAATGGGCAGTGCTCCCCCTATGACTTGCCATGAACCTCCTAAAGTTCTAAGTCAAGACAAGATAAATGAATATGCCAAGATTGGTGAACAGGGTATGGCAGTGTCTTCCTAGATAGAGTGAATCCTCAGAGATAGTGAGGAGATAATCAAGAAGTTCACATGACTCTACCAAGGTATAGATCAGGCAAACAAGGAGCTGCAAGTAGTAGCAAGATCCCTCTCCGAGGAGTTGGACAATGCCAGATTACAACATGAAACATTTCAGGCAATGACCGACTACTCATCTGACAACCTATTAAAGGTCGGCATCATTGATCACCCATGGGCACATCACAAATCTCTCATTGCATTGGATTACCGGGTTGATCAAATGGAGTATATCCTAGAAAGGATAGACAAAATCAAGGATGAGGCCCTCGATGTAAAACATAGCATGGAGCAGATGATTACGAAGATGGCTCCAGAGATGCTCAGTGCATCATTCACCTTGAGGAGGAGGCGATACAATCCAGATTTTCAAGACTATTGCAACCCAAGGTTTGTCACCAGAGGTCACTTTTAACCGAGAGTCTATCAATAACCTTCTGGCTTACCGTGATTTCATTGGATATTTGTTGAGGCAAACGAAGAGTAGGCCAAAGCTACCTGACAAGCTCAAGATCAAAAAAAGAAACTTGTGAAGTTATTGGCGACCATTTCAAGGGTCCAGACCACAATCAACTTCAAACAATGATTAGCAAGTTTATGGAGTACGAGCTCAGTGTCACATCACCTCCGATAAAAGCAAGACACTCCATTCAAGCAAAGAGATGATGACGAATAGTTTCTCTTCTTGTGTACGCTTCGATCTTTTTGTAAAAATATTTAAAAAGTATGTTGGCATTTATGATGACATCATCCATGTTGCATCATGGGATGTTGCCATCCACAAACTTGCCCAAAGTCAACTTTTGACTTTTTAGATATTTTGTAAATATCTTTGTAGATATTTTGTAAATAGTGGTTGGTTTCTTTTTGTCCTCTTCCCTCCTCTTCTTCTATAAATACTGGAATACTTGTTGTATTCCAGGTGGACATTTTTTGTATGAAAAAAGAGGTGAAGAGAGAAAGACTTTGTGCCTTCTTGTAACAGAAGAGATATTAATATATATGTTAAAACTTTATGCTCAATATATGTGTTATTTGCATTAGATATCTCTTAAGTTAGATCTATGTTTCTATTCTGTTGGATTCATTCTTATTATCATCATATGTTCATCAGTATTGCTTTGTTTGTTTATGCAAGTAAGTTTGGCTCTATTTACTACCAGCCCAAAGCATAAACCCCTATGACCCTTTTGTTTTGGAATCATTTCTTTTCTCCCTTCATATCTACCTTCCTCTTTTCCTTCCCTCTTACATTTAAATTACTCGATTGGAATTACCTCTATTGGGATGAGTTCCCAAACCCCGGAAGTTAGAATAGTGTAGATTTACACAGATTCTTGCTTGATAGAATAGCAATAAACCAATTTCACTTTGTTGTCTCAAAGAGGGGCTATGCCCTACACATTGTTGGCTTGTTTCCCCATGACCTGTCTAACCGATAGATTTTCAAACCAACAAGGTGAGAGGAAAGCGATGCATAAGAAATATGGAGGAGGGGAGAGAAGATCTTAGCCTATAGCTGCTATGTATTGGAACAATTTTGATGTCATGATATTGCCACAAGAGCTACATCATCGGCCCTTATGAAAAATATAAAGCATAAAAAAGGTAGAATAACATGAAAAGCCATATGATGAATAATTGTCATTGCTAAAAATACCAACTCCACTCAACATACAACAATGTAATGCAATGCTGATATGAGAAGGAAACAAGCTCATTTAAAGGGAAAACAAGTACGAATGCACATATCCAACCCAATAATGGTTAAGATAGTTATATAAGATGTTTTGTTATCAAGTTGAAGAGATCCACATGTTCATGATTGACAAAAATGGTTAAAAATGGTGTTGCGAGCAAGGATACATACGAGGGGAAATAATAATGGACATTGGGTCCAAGTAAAAAGTGGCGTGTGCAATGAAACAACACCGGGCAACAAACGTGACCCGTGAGTACAGAACGCAAGCAAGCAACTAGCTTTGGGAATGGTTGTGAATCCGGCAATCTACGAAGTCGTATTAATCGGGAAGATGTGAAACAAACCTAGTAGGATATGGAGAAAATACCATGCATAAAACACAAGTTTCATCCATGTAATAAGCAAGTTACCATTTTTGTAGGTTTTTTATTGTTTAGAATTTTGTGGAAAAGTTTACCTTGTTTTTGGATTTTTTATATGATATATATATATATATATATTGTTTTTGTTTTTGGTTTCTAAAATGTAATGGACAATAGAAGAAAATAGAAGAAATAGAATGAAGGGCCTAAGCGCATAATGAAAGCACCTAGGGGAAGAAAAAAAAGAAACAAGTGACAAATAATGTCCTTGTTTAATGGAAAAATTAATAAAATAATTATTTTTGAAAAATAATTATTTACGAGAGTGTGAATAAGAAGAAAAATCACCTAGGAGCAATAAAATTTCCCTAGGGGAAGAAAGGGGTATTGGACAACAAAAATGCCCCAATATGGTGAAAAATAAGAGAAAAAATAATTATTCCACAATGAATAGAGGAGGAAAATGATGGTCAAAAGCGAGCCTTCGGGCCTTCACAAATGGTGAAAAACAAGTTTATATACCCCACCTAGGGGTAAATCACCATGACCAATTCATTTTAACCAAGCACTATTGATATTTTACTATGAGGCTCTGACAACAATGAGGATGATGGTGATCACACGAGACCCGATTGAGGCGAGCGAGACTTGATCTCGGGGTACAGCATGACACGCCGACGACAGCCCCTTCGTGAGTATTCAACCCTCTCTTGTCAAATTTTGTCATTAATTCCTAAAATTAGTAATTAGGGCTAGGAGGTCACGTCGGCGCACATGCGTGTAGGCACAGGTGTCAAATCGGGGCATAGGCATCTTTTTGGGGGCACGGGCATCCCAAAGAAAACATGTGCACGCATAGGCACAAACTTCACACAACCATGCGCACACACACACACACTACACATGTGTGCGCACACACACACACTAGAAGGAACACACACCAAAGGGGGAGCACACACCTTGGGGGAATACACGCCACGCAAGCGCAGCACATAAATGATGGCACATCTTTGAATGAGTGGTGCAAGCATCAAAATGGGTGCATAAGCACACAAATGATGGTGCATGCACCTGAAGACCATTGCGCGCATGTGCATGTGCCAAAAGGGAAGTGTATACACCTGAAAGGGTGCACAAGCATCCCAAATCGGTGAAGGACAAACAGAAAAATGCCAAAAAGATGACACTTAGAAGAAAATTTAGGATTTTTGGGCTAACCCTAAAAGGATAGATAGATTTTAGAAGAAATGTTAGTAACTGACGAGTGGATTGATATTTTGTAGAGATAACTACCAGTGTTGTAGACGTGAGAGCAGCACTCCCGGATGGCCGAGTTAGAGCGGAGCATATGTCGGCAAGACCAACAAGCTATGTCCATACTTCTTAAGAGTTAGTGGGGGCTAGGCCCCATGTCTCAGATGCCCTCTATCACCCTGGACCATGGTTTAATGACTATCTTGCAAGGTGAGTGATGGCATAGTGAGAGCCAGTGTTTTAGACTACCTACTGGAGAGATGATCATGATCCTAGAGGATATGGTGGATTCTTCATGTGTTGATCATGGGTATCTTGATTGAGTACAAATCTGATTTAGGGTAGATTAGAGCATCCTGTAGTGATATTTTTGACATATATGACATACTACATGACGGTATGGCCATTGCTTTACAAGAGTGCATTTTGGACCCGACAACGCATCGGGGCCCTTATACATCATGTCACTTATCAGTGGGTTTTTGCTCACTGATAAGATGGGGACATCTTTCCGAGAGGATTATTACCATTAGTTCATGGCATTTTTAGTGGTGAGTGATATTGCTGGGGGTAGTGCATACTAGCCCACTTATACTGGGATTTACACTTGATCACCTACCATGGTTAGAAGACCATGGGGCCAACCTCATTATTACAGATTTGGTCATGGGACCACATTGCGATCGGATGCCCTATGGGCACTTTGCATGTTCGAGATCCAGAGGAGCCATCCTACATGGCGTGGGTATCAGTAGGTGGCAATGTGAGAGGCCACCTAGGAAGCTTATATAGATACCAATGAGAGTTTGATGAGCTACCGAAGATAGATATTATATGGAGACCTTATAGACATATCCAGTGGCCAGAGGATGCCATAGAGCTTAGTGTGTGCTCAGTAGAGCACTTTATCCTCGTAATTGCAGCTACATTATAGAGTTGTATAGAGTTGACAGTGTCGGCAGCACTTGGCATAGTACAGGGGGTTCCACAGCCTGATATATGGTATACCCATAGACACACAAAGAGTCATACTATGGGGGCTCACATACTGGTGGCCTGATCCAGGGTGATTTTTTCACAGGTGCTCCCACAAGCATGGGACCCAGCACGACAGGTCAGGGACCCAGGTACCATAGTAGATTATTTGACTTGGTATGCCACTGTCTTACCCCAGCATCTTACTATCTCAGAGGAGGCCTAAGTAGTAGGCGCTGACCACCCATAGAGATTTGGCATGGTTCTGAGTGGAGAGAGAGAGCTAGCAGGTTCGATCCAAAGGATCCATTTGATGGATTACCGCATGATGAGTAGGGTGCCCCCCCATAGTACAGAGGAACCAAGGCCATAAGGTCTAAGACATGTACCAACATAGATTCATCGAGAGCTAGGATCCTAGAACAAGGCCGAGTCATCTAGAATGCCACAGGGACCAACCTTAGTGGCACATCGAGTGCACAGATAGCCACCTTGCAAACTTGTAGATTATAGTTACAGCAAGCCCTAGCCGAGAGAGATCAAGCTAGGGCAGAGAGAGATGAGGCTCGAGGTTGGTGTGTGATAGTGATAGCCAAGATCAAAGAGGCCTCGAAGCCTATGGAGCAGTCATGACGAAAGGCGGTGATACTCATGCCATGCTACCTGAGATTAGGCTCGAGACCTAGATTGTGAATTTATTATCGAGCGAGATCGGGCTCGAGGCCCAGAGCTGGCCTGGAGGTGATACAAATGCACTTCTAGAAGATTTGACAGATGGCCTCCCAAATGGCCCAGGTGATAGGTTTGTACCAGTAGATATAGGCCCAACTGTAGCCTGTGATATTAGAGCAAGATAGGCTCAGTGGATGAGTGTGTAGTAGGTCAAGTCGAGGCATTTTGATGTATGGCTCAAGATTCAACAAAGATAGCATCCTACTGAGATAATGCACAGAGGGTGATTTAGCAGGTGACTACCTGGATGCATGAGATCTAGCCACAGCAGAGGGCAGGGCCTCCTATTATATGTCCCTATATTTTGAGGTAGTTCCAGGTGAGTGGTGAGCACCATCCTATAGTTAGTAGTTGAGCAGGGGCACTTAGATCGGAGAGGCCTCAAGCCTTGATATAGTGGAGTAGATTTGTCTTGTTTCTTGCTTTACTTGTTTGCTTGTACAGATAGTTGCTTTTATGTGAACTTAATTAAATGTTTTCAGAAAATGTATAATTTTCTATTGTTTTTTATTTATGTGAAATAATTTTCTATTGTTTTTGGTTTATTTTGGAACAATTTTCTATTATTTAGGTTTTTGAAACAATTTTCTATTTTTTTGTGTTTGTGGATATTTTGAATGTTTTTGTAGTCTTTTTGAAACAATTTTCTATTGTTTTTGTGTTGTTTTCTAACGGTTTTCCAGAGTTATGCACAGGTAACCAAGAAAGCATGGATGCCCCCTACGTTAGATGGGGAATATACAAGGGCAAAGGCCATGCACTTATGAACAAGAGGATGAAGTCATTAAATTTCCCCAGTAAGATGAGGAATAGTGAAAGACCATGCCCCTCACTAGATGAATATAAGAAGTCAAAGCCGGATCAAGGCTTGACAGGATCGGGCTCACGGGGAATCTCGAAGGCAGAACTAGGGCTAGCCTAAGTAAAAGTACCCTCTAGATACAAGATGCTTGTGAACAACGAATCCTCCCAAGGTGCCGAAACCTGGTTTTCACCCAAGGACCTATCCAAAGTGCCACAATTGCATGGTTTTCACTTGTGGATGACCTATTTTCTCTTTTTCTTTTTCTCTTTCTAATTTTTTTGTATTTTTATCATTTTACCATGTTTTTTATTTTTATTTTTATTTTTGCTTTTGCACCATGTTTAAGCATAGAACCACTTAAGATGCATGGCATTCATGGGATCATGAAGCTCATCACCATTGGGGTGAGCAATTTTGTATGCCCCCTCAGTCTTTTGCTTGGCCACAATAACATAAGGTTCTAACCAATGTGGTTCAAACTTTCTTTTCTTTTCTTGTTCCGCTCTTGTGTTGAGAAAATTCTCTTTCATGACTAAATCACCAACCTCGAACTGATGAGGTATGATTCTCTTGTTGTAGTTTCTAGAGACTCTCTTCTGATATAATTTGAGGTGATTAAGAGAATGAATGCACTTCTCATCTAGGAGCTCTAATTCAGCCAGTCTTGCTACCTGGTAATCCTCATCTTTATCCAGATAGTCCTTAAGAGAGATTCTCAAGGAAGGAAGTTCAATTTCTAATGGGATGAAAGATTTTGTCCCAAATACTAGAGAATATGGTGTCACACCCGTAGGAGTACAAATGAAGGTTCTGTAAGCCCAAAGAGTTGGGTGGATTTCAGTGCCAATTATGATCTATTTTATTAACCATCTTCTCCATTATTCTCACCAAAGTCTTGTTTGTGGCTTCGGCTTATCCATTACCTTGGGGGTAATATGGTGTAGACCATTTTAACCTGATTTGGAACCGCTGACAAAGACCTTTCACCATTTTGTTCTTGAATGACTTCCCATTATCCATAACAATGGCTACAGGAATGCCATATCGACAAATGATATGATTCATGATAAATTTGGAAATATGAGCTCCTGTTACATAGGTTAAGGGAATGACCTCCACCCACTTTGTAAAGTATTTTGAGTCCGTGATGATGTGGGTATGACCATTAGATGAGGTAGGGGTAATTTTCCCTATCAAGTCAAGTCCCCATTTAGAAAATGGCCATGGGGTAGTGATAGGTTGCAATGGTTGCGATGGAGCATGGATGAAGTTTCCATACTTCTGGTAGAGTACACACTTTTTGACATAATTACAATAATGGTTTCCATGGTAGGCCAATAGTAGCCTACTCTTAACAATTTCTTGGCCAAAACCATTCCATTTGTATGTGCTCCACACACCCCTTCATGTACTTCTTTGATCACTTGGATCGACTCCGTCATATCAAGACAATGTAATGATTCCCATCGTAGCCACAATGATAAAGCGTACCTCCTAAAAGGGTGTAATGGGCTATTTGGTGAATTAGGATTTGTTTCTCGGAATGAGAGATATAGGAGGGAACATGTTGTCCTTGAGATAGGTAAATATGGGATCATACCATGGGGAATTGGGACCAACAACATCACAAGCTAGACAAGATTTTGGCATGTCATACGTAGGTTGGCATAAGTTTTCCACAAAGAATGACATGTCATTATTCCCTAGTGGAATACGAAGCATAGAACCCACTATCACCATAGCATATACCATATGTTTTGTACTCGTGGAATTTTTCAAATGTAATGCGCATGAAGTACTCCTTTAGAGTTTCTACTAACTTTTTATAAGGTATGAGCTTGTCATCCTTAACCTTGTATTCATCATTAACCTGCTTAATAATTAATTGAGAATCACCCACAACCTTGACATGATGAATGTTCCACTTGATAGTGAGCTTCATCCCTATGATAAGTGCCTCATATTCTACAATATTGTTTGTGCAAGGAAAACCCAAGTGAAAAGCCTATGGTATAGGGTCACCAGAAGGAGTAATGAGGACCACCCCTACACCTAAACCATGAAAAGTAAAGGACCCATCAAAATGTATCTACCATACATGATAGATTCTTCAATGTATAGCAATGAGGCATCTGAAAGATCTAGATTTAAAGGTTCAGTTCCTTGCAAAGGTGCTTCTGCTAGTTGGTCAGTGAGTACTTGTCCTTTAATTGACTTATGATGTACAAATTCTATGTCAAACTCACTTAATAGAATGATCAATTAGCCATTCTACCTGTGAGGGCTGGTTTAGATAACAAGTACTTGAGTGGGTCAACTTTGGATATCAGCTTGGTTTTGGTATTCAATAGATAATGGTGAAGTTTTTGAAAAGTAAAAACAATAGCCAAGAAAGATTTTTCAATTTGGGGATAGTTGAGCTCATAAGCGATGAGAGTGCAAATGAGATAATACACCACTTTTTCTTTGTGACCAAGGTCATATTGGGTGAGCAATGCACCAATAGAAAATTGCATAGTAGAGATATAAAGCAAGAGTGGCTCCCAGGAGTTAGAGGCATGAGGACATGTGGATTGGCAAGTATTATTTCAGCAAAGCAAAGGCATGTTGTTGATCCGGTCCCCAGATGAAGGCAACATCCTTTTTAAGCAAGTGGGTGAACAAGTGGCACTTATCTGCAAGATGGGAGATGAAGTGGAAAATAGCCTGGATTTTCCCCTATAAGTTGTGTAATTACTTAATGTTGTGGAGGCATTTTGGTAATAGCAGACACTTTAGCAGGGTCTACCTCAATTCCTCTTCTTGATAAAATGAAGCCCAATAGTTTTGTTGATAACACACCAAATACGCATTTCTTCGGATTCAGTCGGACCTTGTACTCTCGTAGGTGCTCAAAGATATGGGGGCGAAATGACCGAGTGGTATTCTCTTGTCTTAGACTTTCCGAGGATGTCATCCACATAGTCCTCCATGATATCATGAATCATATCATGAAAAATTATAGTCATTTCCCATTGATAAGTAGCTCCTACATTTTTAAGGCCAAATGGCATTACTTGGTAGTAAAAGGTACCCTAAGGAGTCATGAAAGCCTTTTTATGCTGATCTTCTTCAGCCTATCTTGATTTGGTCAGTATCCTAAAAATCTGTCCATGAGAGATAGCATCTCGTATCCCGATATGGAATCCACAATCATGTTAATATTTGGTAGTGGAAAATCATCCTTAGGGTAAGCCTTATTAATGTCTCTAAAATCCATGCAAATTCTAATACCGACAAGATTTTTCTGGACAGGGAAAATGTTAGATATCCATTCAGAGTAATCAATAGGCTGAATGAATCTTGCCACAAGAAATCTTTCTAGTTCCTCTTTAACCAATAGGCCACCCTTGGGTGCATCTTTCTAAGCTTTTGTTTAATAGGCTTAGCATCCACGTGCACAACTAGGTTGTGCATGACCAAAGTTGGATCTAAGCCTAGCATGTCTTTGTAGGACCATGAAAACACATCTATAAACTCTCGTAGCAGCATAGTGAATGTCTTCTATTCTCTAGCCAAGAGTGAAGCTCCCAATTTTACTATCTTTGGATCCTCCTCTATACCAATATTGACATCGATAGTCTCCTCTACTAATAATTTTGACAAGTCCTCCATATGCGTAGGATTGGGAGGAAGGTTGAGATCTTCATCCAAGGATGTCTCCATGAGATTTTCATCCTTGGCATGGTCACTTTCATTGTCCATTGATTTTTCACCTATTTTTCAGCCTAGTGCCTCAAAGAGGTTTTCACTATGCGACTTGGACTTTGATTTTTGCCAAGGCTTTACGTTGGAACTTTTTCCCTTGATTTTTCTTAAGTTTTGTTGACCACAAAGCTCATCCTCCGCTGAAGTAAGCATAGGTATCCAAGTCAATATAGAAGCCCTTTTTGTGGTCTCCAATGGGAATTGTATCCCAAATGCCCATGAACTCTGTGATAGCTTCGTCATTCTCAAATAGATCTAGTGACATGTGATGTTGTTGGTCCCATTCAACAAGGGAAGGGTAAACAAGGTCAAGGGTTGGTTCCATAGGGGTTATGGTTAGGACAAAATTTTTCATGAATAGGTTTGTGGAGGCAAGATCCTCATATTACCTACAATGGGAATCTATATCACTATCTAGATAGTCGTAGCTATCCTCACTTTCAGAACAAGTAGTGTCTTGATCATTGGGGTATTCCCCATAAGTGTGAATTCCAATGCCATATTTTTCTATTTTAAAATACGGAAATATGCACCGGTTCTTTCTATCCTTGTTCGTTTCTTCCACATCCTAGGCCCTTATAGCCCATGGAGTACATCATTTTATTGGATTTCTCATATTCAGGGTTTGATAATAGGTTGGCTGAGTATCCTCTGGGACCCAAGTTGTAGGTGGATCTAATAATTTTTCTTCAGCCAACAAGCCTCCAGGTAAGAATGACCCAATAGTGTGTTCATTTCTAGGTCTTCTGAAGTGATAGTTGGGTCGACCTCTAGTCTTAGGTGACAATGAGAGGTCTGAAACCAAGAGGGCTTGCTGCACATTATATTCTCTTCAAGCCATATTCAAGGATTTTCATCTCCCATGAATCAAAATGGAGAGGTTGATGTAGACACACCATGAGCACAAGAACTAAGAGAATCTGAATCTACCCGGGATTCTATGGCCTCAGATTAGAGAGGGATAGCTATATCAGTGGAGGGACATGCGTATGTGCCCTTACATGTAAAGCTATTGAGAGCTCTATAATGAGCGAAGGGCTCTGAATCTTATTATATTATAATGGTGTGTCCCTCATGCTTAAATTTAATGCACTAATGGAACATCAATGGCATGGCCTACATGGCATGAATCCATGGTCGATCTAGAAGCATATTATATGGAAGTTCCAAGTCCAGGACATGAAACTTTGTTTGATGGTAAGTGGGACCCACCTCCATGGGCAACGTGATTATGCCCACTGACTCCCTTTCCATGTTGTCGTAAGTGGTGATAGTGATGATATTTGATTCAAGATCTACCTCCGTATGTCTTAGTTGTTTAACCAACTTTAGCATATAGATGTTCAACCCTGATCCATTATCCACAAGCACCTGTTTGATCTTCCTGCAGGTAACAACTACCTTAATGTACAAAGGAAGATTATGCATTGGATTTTTAGTAGGGATCTCCCTATGATTGAAGGAAATGTGTTCATTTGGTATGATGTTTGCCACTATGGCTTGAAGGTGTGTAGGATCGAACCTCTAATGGCACTCCCGACTTCGAAGAGTTTGGTATAGAATGTCTTTGTGTACATTGGATATCTTAAGAAGATCTAAGATCAAAATCTTAGCAGACGTCTTCTCAAGTTTCTCTAAGAGGTTGTATTTACCATTTTGTGGGGTTGATGGAGAAGGTTCCAGAATCATGAGGCGGGCACGCCTTGTTACCGTGGCATAATCCTTTCCCTTGATTTGGATGGTGTTGACATGGTCAGTAGGAGAGTGAATACATCCAATAAGTGAATCATAATGATTGTTTTCTTTTTTGGTGTATAAGTAATTTGCTACTTTATAACCTTGGGATGACTCTCCCTAATCGGCTTTGACTTTTTGATTTATCATGATTGGGGAATGGCTCTTTATATATCCCCATTTTCTCATTGGGTGTCTGATTTTTTCCTAGGTTGTCCACCTCTATCTTCCCATTTTCAATGAGGTCTTGGATATAATGATGAAGTCACAGACATTTTTATCTTATGTCCTTTAACATGATGCATTTCACAATATTCATGCTCCTTGTACCATGAAGGTTTTGGAGCATTTTCATCAAATGGTTGTGTCGTAGGATATGTCATCATGTGAGCCACATCTAATTGTTTTAGTATAACCAAAAAAGTTTCATTAAGATAGGTGAACATTCTTCGTTTTGGTGGTGGTTGAATTGGTCCTTTGGTTAGTTTAAAAGGTTGACCGGTTTGGACCATTTGTACATGTTTGGAATCAGTGATCCCATCTCCCACCACATTTTTGTTTTTGTTAAAAACCTTTGGCTTCTCCGTGGGTTTAACATTTTGATTATCTCTAGATTGGGACTTGAGAGTTCCTTTTGTAATGAGATCTTTCTCTATTTGAACCCCCTTTTCGATGACCTCCTCAAAAGTGTGAACACAATGCATTTGGAGGTGGAAAGCTATATCCGGATTGAGGTTGGGTACAAAAATACTAACCAGCTTGTTTTTCAGGGAAAGCGCAAGGGAAGTGGCTAGCTATCCCTCTCCACCATTGGAGGAAGCTGGTGAAAGTCTCATTAGGGTATTGTTTGGCACCACATAAATCTACCATGGTGACATCACTCTCTATGTTGTATGAGAAGTGATGCACAAACCTTTCTACCAATTCTGGCCAAGTGAAAATTGATCCCCGAGGTAAACGTGTAAACCACTCCAAGGCTTGACCTCCTAGACTCTTGGGAAAAGTCTTATGAGATAATTATCACTATAGGACACCTCTTGACATGCCATATAGAAATATTTGACATGATCCCATGGATCTCCTTTCCCTTTATATTTGTCAAATTTTGGCATATTGAATTTCTTAGGAAAGGGTTGAAGGGTCATAGTCTTTTCAAAAGGATAGGGGCATAATTATTCATATTGATACTTTCTAACGCTCCCTATATTGCTCTCTTGAAGGCTTACGAGTGTTACTTTCATAGACTGTACCTCTTGTGTGAGAAATTGTTCTCTAGTGGGAGAAGTGGGGATATATACTGACGATACCCCGTATCATCTTCTTCTTGATTTTCTCTATGGAATTCATTGATCTTAACCTTAGGCCTTGACTTTTGAATGTTTTTCTTACTTCCTTCTGTACATGAGAGGTTAGCAAAGCTAATTGTTGGCTTAGGCTACTAATCTGTTGTTGAATTGTGGTTTCTTCTTCTAAAGGTTCCTCTTCTTCCTTGTTTTGTGGAGGTTCTTCACCATTCTCATGTCCCATCATGTTTTTACGTGGCACTTTGATAAAGGGTATTCTATGTCCCACTATCTTATTATTTCCTGTGTTGGAGGTAGAGGCATGTCCATGCATCAAAATATCCTCCATGTTGATAAGGGGTCATTCTTCCTCATTAGCGTTATTTGCAGGTGGGATTGTTTCACTTTCAGTGGGCATTTTGGCCCCTAATTCTACGACCCATGCTAGCACTCTATCCTTATTTTTGAAAAGAAACTCGTCTAATAGAGTGGGATCAAAGTCAAATTATGCATGTGGGGATCCCAATTCATTACCACTATGATCAACCATATCTTCTATCTCTTTTCCCGCATAAAAAAGAGGCCCTAGATCATTCCCAATGAAAGGGTTTGACCCTTGTTTGTTTGAGGCTTCCCAAGCTTTCACTTGTTTTCCTCTATGTTTATTTCTTGAGTCCTAGTTGTGTTTTGGGAGCCATGATTTGTGACAGTTTCACTAAGGTAAATTGTAAATGTGTTCAAAACTTTGTGACCACACCTAAGTGAAATGCAAGATAAATTTTCAAGAATATGAATGAATAAAAATGTGAGAATACCAATGTGATAGAGTGATAAATCACAAGTGACACAAATTTTTGGTACCTAAGCCTATCAAATGAAGTACTTCCTAGACTACGTCTCAAAAAGTAGTTTAGTGTCACAAGATAATTAACAAGATGTTCTTACTTATGCCAAGTTCAAGAGAATGAGCAAGACGTAAGTAAATACAAAATTTAATGTGACATCCTAACAAGATATACGAAAGTGAGTTAAAATTTAATTAAGACCTATATCCCAAAAAGTTTAGATTGAACAACAATATCACCAAGATATGTTAACCAAACTTTGCGAGAAAGTAAGGTATTGATATCAAGATGCTATTGATATAACACACACAAGTGGTAACACGTAGCACTCTTCAAAATCAAGGTAATAATAGAATCAAACCAAAATCTCAAAGTATAGCTAGGAATAGTTAAAATGTGTGCATCGTAACCTTACAATATAGATATTTAGGTCGAGTTTACAAGAAACAAGACATAAATATCAAAATTGTATTGATACAATACAAACAAAGTAACCCTTCTAAGGAAGTTCAAGATGATGAACCACGCCTAACTACAATGATGATCTTGACGTGGGTATCAAGATCACAAAGGAAACCAATGATATGAATACATCTCCGCACACTTTAGATGTTTAACTTACCCAGCCGCAAACATGGATGGGCATAAATAGACAAAAAAGTGGCAGAAACAATCAATCGATTAACACAAAGGTAGTCACCATTCTTTTGATCAATAAAATTTCAAAAGAATGTGAAGGAAGAAAATCAAAATGGGGATGAAAAATGCTGGCTTCACTTCAGCAGAGTTTCACCTCGCCTTAAGGAAAGTGAAAAACTAAGTGAAAGTAATGCGTCACACATTTCACGATGAAAATATGGCTCATAACTCAACACTATTTTAGAATGGTCAAAGTGGGCTCTGGAAAAAGTATATTTTCCTAGGTGGTTCTCTAGTCCTAAGTGTTACAAATTTTGTCCACAAGCGGGGTGATTTACCCAAATAGTCCCAACTATCTTGGAGTATCTCAACTTTTCCCCCTTCAAGCACAATGGGCAGTAAATGCATCCATCATGTACTTAAAAGGGTTACATAGGGACAACTTGTAACACTATCTCACAAAGGAATCACTAGTCAGGTAGGTAGTGTGGAGCACTTCCCGTTTCATCCATAAGGTTCCCTCTTGAATGGACTACTTTGGGGTTCCTGGAACCACCCCCATTATTGTAGCTTAAGGAATTATGCCAAAGGGGTTATTTCCATTGAGTGGAGAGGATGTACCCTTTTCCGAAACCTATAATACAGTCTTTTGAATATGTTGTTATTTTTATCTTGTTTAATTAGGTGTGGTTTGCTTGACCACCTTTTGGCAACCTATATAACAACTGTATTAGTAGTTTTTGACTTCATTTTGATTCCTCCTTTCTTTGACAAGCGAGGTGTTTTGGTCTGTATGATGATTTTAGTAGTTTTCCATCAAAAGAGTAAACACCATTTCTGATTCTCCAGATCATCCAAGGATGCAAGAGAAGAGCATACGTGATGTTTCCAAAATCTGAAAAGATATCAAATGGAAAAACACTTTAATTCAAACACACCAAGTTAACCAATTCCAATTCAAATATTCCTAACAACCTCAAAGCATCAAAAAGGACCTAAGAATCATTTCGATTCCCAAGATCACCCCAAGGGATGTAAGGGAAGAGCATACGTGATCTTATTCCTATAAGTAAACATGAAAATTTTATCTAATCAAGTAAAATCATGTAAAAACATCCTGCAAAAACAAGTATGTGATTAGATAAAACCTACAAGAATGTTAGCACCTCAACACATTAATTTCAAGAAAACAAAAGACACATGCGCCCCTATTTTGGCATATGTACATGGGTTAGGGTGTATACACCACTCTATGTTTTTCTGATTTACAGTGCACCTGCGCCACCCAAGAGGCGTGTGTGCACCACCAAAATGATGTGTGTGCCACTCTATGTATTTTTGGCTTACCATGTGTACATACGCCACCCTAGAGGCGTGTGCGCCACCAAAAGAATGTATGCGCTACCCTTGATAAAAATAGGCTAAGTTTCACATAGAGTGCTTGCACTACCAGAAAAGCATGTGCGCCACTGGAAAATCATGTGCACCACCACTTTGTAAAATAGTCTCAAATTCGATAGAATGCTTACGCCACCAGAAATGTGTCTACACCACCAAAATAGCGTGTGCACTCAAGTTAGGGTGTATGCACCAATCTGACAGGTTTTGAATTACAGTGAAGGTACAGTATGAAAATGTGTCAGTACCCGTGTTGTTAGTACATCCACGCACTGGTTAGGGTATGTGTGTCGGTTGGTTGTGTGTGCATGCGTCAGGGTCGATAAACATAGAATCAAGTTTGACAGTGTGCTTGTGCCACCCGAGAGGTGCCTACACCACCAAAAATGTACTGTGCCACCCTTGCAACCAAAATATGGAAAAAAAAACACAAGAAAGCTCACAATACTTCAAATTTTGGCAAGTTAGTTTAAAAATGGCAACAACCCATTAAAATGATGGCTATGAACAAGAACTTACACATATAAAATTAGCAAAAATTCCAAGAAAATGGACATTAATTACTACATGTGCATATCAAAAGTTAGCCAAAACAATGAAATTTAAACTAAAATGCCAAGGGACTAGGTCCCACCAGGCGTGCCAAATGTGTGCATGAGTTTTTTTAAACTAATGCTAATATAAGTAAATACTAACACCTAAATAGCCTTAATTAGCAAAAATTAAACAACATACTAAGCACCATCAAGATAAGAATTAAACAAGGGTTAGATACTAACATTCATCATATTCAAAACTTTTAAACTAACAATGTTAAGTATCTAAATCCTCTATTCTCTAACAACAAATAAATGAATGGACCTATGTAGGCTCCATGGCAATAAAAAATGGTTGTCTTTGGTATTCCAAGAACTTAGGAATGAGGGCTTGTCAAAAGTTGGGCTACAAGACCCTTTTAACATCTCCTATATGACCTAAGCACTTAGGAAAGAGGCTTAACTCTCCAAGATGATGAACTCTCAAGAAAACAAAGGAAATGCTTTTAGTCTATTTTGCTATATGCTTTGCATTTGTCTTCTCGAGAAGTTTAGGTGTAGGTATAAAGGTAGAAGGAGGCTCCTTATATATCCCAATGGATAAAGGAAACACTTCATCCCTTTGCATGTGTGATAAAGGTAAAACAAGATTAGGAATGGATAAGGTTGCTTTATAAAAGGTAACCTTACTTTAGAAGGGTTTAATTTATGCTTAGCAGGTCATGGGATTTGAGGGGTGCTTTAATTAATCAAAGGTGATTAACTAATAGGTAGATGTAAGCTTATAGAAGCTAATTAGAGGAATATTAGTACGATTTGGGCTATTAGAAGGGGATTAAATCAATTAAATACTAATTTATTGGTTAAATGAAGGGGAAAGCTAATTAATTAATAATAATTAATTATTCTAGATAGAAGGGGTGAATAATTAATGGAAGGTCGTTAATCAGGATGTTAGTTGGATAGGCGACTTAACTAATTAGCATAGTGTAATTAATTAATGACGATATGAGGGAAAATGAGTGTTATTGACGATATGTTGCCAATTTGCAAGAAGGGGGATAATTAGCGCAATTTAAATATTTAAATTGCTCTGGGGCATAAATATGGGTGTCTATAGGAATGAAACTCGGTGATAGACAAGAGTGAAATGACAATAGTGAAAATGGGGAGAAACAAAGGGATGAAAATGGTTGTATATACAAACAACACCTAATTGGGTAAAATTAAACAATTGTGTGATATAACAATGGCATTGTGTAGAACAAATTAGACATGAGAGTGATTAATTAGGGACATGTGAAAGATTTATTAGGATATGGGATGCGTGCGGAAGCATTGGAATTGGGAGTCATCATTTCACACAAGAGTAATAATTAACATCCTATAATTAGACTTTTTAATATTTAAAGGAGAGTAATGGCACATACCTTGTTAATAATCACTTTTCAAATTTTCTAACAACACTAGATTCTCATTTTCTTTCTCTGCATGTTGTCTCAAAATATGTATTCATGACATGATTCCTAGGTGACCGCCATTACTAGTTTTCAACCACCTACATTTTATTTTTAAATATCTTATTTTTTATTTTTTTAAATGAATGGACACCATTTATGGTTTTCAACCACTCCTTCATAGGAAGATGGCCTCCATTATTTGTCTTCAACCATATTATATTTATTATTTTTATTAAGGATCAATTAATCCTTGAGTTGACTTGGACAAGGTAACATTGTCCAAGCAATTGACTATATTATCTGGGTAAGTGCAGGAAGTTGATGGACAAATATAGGGTCATCCGTGGACATCATATTGCAAATAACAACATAATATCAACTTGTAGGGATTATTAGCAATACATACACTCAAAATTAGACAAAATTATATTAATATGAATCATATCATCTGGAATCTAGTTTCTAAAATACTAATTTTTGTAAAAAATGGACAAGATTAACTATATTAAATACTCAAAATTCAATGACTTGGTATTTGTTTTTAAAAACACCGATAAGATTATAGTCCGTTTGCCCTCAATTTGGATGACCAAAAATTGATATATATTTTTTTCCTTTGGTGAGAAGTTATATGCCACTATCTATCTTGGGATGGAGTTTATTTTGTATTTTTTTGAGTAATATTTTATTTTTATGATTTTTTCAATGAAATTGGTATGAAAACATAAAGAAAACAGAGCACTTTCCGTTTGCCGCCATAACTTCATCAAAAATATTGAAATCAAATAAAAATTTTTTTAACATGTATATAATTTCACCACGGTTGGGATGGTATAAGTTTTATCACATTCTAATAAGTGAAACAAATTTTGCAGTCTTAAATAGACATAAACATTCACAGAAAAAGTGTCTTAAAGACCTACTATTAGTAAAAATTATAAAATGATATTTATCCTCTTCTATTCACTTTAAAATCAGTATTTCTACAAAGCTAATAGTATCCCCTACGCAATGGTACCATTTTTATGACATAGTTTTTACTTTTTGTCATGGTTCAAGTCCAATGGAAGACTAAATTTGATGTTTTCTGTTTTTAATGTAAAATTCAGGATTTGATGTCCACTTAATTGTCCCCAACTTGGTGCACTTACCCATCTTGTAGAGTCTTTTGAACTCTTCCTTTCGACACTGGCATTCTTATAACCTCGTTCTATGACCATTAACCAGTATCACTCTAGTTTCACCATCAATTGCAAGGTCTCTTTGTGGAAGACTTCATCAATTTAGTATGAACCCATTCCTCTTGTTCAAAATTTCCCCTAAAAGTGTTTGCATTTTGAATTAAATAGTAGAGTCGAATCCCCTTTTTGAAAATTTCTTATCTTGATATGACTGTCATGCCATAATTTTCTTTGATTTTGGATGATTTCTATTTGGTGTGGTTCTTATAACCTCATCTCATCCAATTCATTCAACTAAAGAATCCTTTATGGTTCTAATAATTCAATTCCTAATGCAACAATTATCCTTAAGGTCTAAATTTTGAATTCTATGGGAAAGATGCATTTATTTCTATAGACCAACTCATAAGGAGTGAACCCTTTGGTTTTATTCCAAGTGGTGTTGTAGGCCCATACTTCCTCAAGTGATTTTTTAACCCAATTCTTCCTTAAGAGACCTATTTTCTTGGTTAGAATGTTCTCCAATTCGTGTCAATGACTTCAACTTGAACATTGGATTGAGGGTGATATGGGGATGATTTCTTATGTCTTAACTGATATGTTTTAACAAAATAAATAATTACACTTGACATGAACAGTTGTCCCTAATTTTAAACAATGGATCTAGGTTCTTCAAACCATTGGAAGATATGTTCATACAAGAATTCTATAACTTTATCATCCCTTGTATATTAGAGAGCTTACACCTCAACCCATTTTGTAACATAGTCTATACAAACCAAGATGTACTCCATTCCTTGAGAAAGTGGGTCAACTTGTCTAGTGAAATCCAATCCCCACTTCTCAAATGGCTTTATAACTACTTGAGGTTGATGTGGAATCTCAATTATAAGTGTTGTTTTTTCCATCCTTTGACATTGATCACATTGTCATACATACTTTTTGACATCTTTATGCTAAGAAGGCCAATAGTATCCAACTCCCAATACTTTTGGATTGTTCTCTTTTGACTGGATAGTGTCCTCTTAATTTTCATCATAACATGCTCTGAATATATTAGAAATCTCATCTTCACTACACACATGCGTAATACATGATCAAGTCCACATTTGAAAAGCATTACATTAATCCATGTATACATCACACTTTGTTTGATTATGATTTATTTTCTTATGTGTGAGGAAAGATGGGAACTTCCTTGTAGCTAAGTAGTTAGTCATGTTTTTAAAATTTGGGAGAAAGTTGAGATTGCAAATAAATGTTCATCTAGAAAATCATCATTGACCTACTCCCTGGTACCTGAAATGGTTAGCCTTGAGATAAAATCGAATACCACATTTAGTTTCCCTAGTTTATCAATAATCTTTATGTTAAATTCTTGTCATAACAAAATCCACCTTAAAAATTTCCATGCACCAAAGGTTTATTCATTAGATACTTTCAATAATAGAATTATCATTATGAATAGTTACTTCATATCCTATAATGTAATGGAGAAACTTGTTAATTGCATAAACAACTACAATAAACTCTTTCTCTGTGGTAGTGTAATTCCTTTCAGTAGGGGAGAGGTTTTTGTTAGTGTAGTAGATGTCATGTATTACCTCTCTTTCCTCTTGTTTTCCAAGCACATCTCACACTTTTTCATTAGAAGCATCAATTTATATGTGAAATAGAAGCTTCCAATTTAGACCTCTTAAAAGCTGGGTATTTTGTAAACAAAAATCATGCACTTTAGACATTTTTAGTCTCGGTCTCATACTACTATTTAAAAGTTTTGAGTGAAAAAAGTACTAATTAACCCCCATCTTTTGGACATATTAATTTATTTTCTTTCATCATTCCCGACCTCTTGCACCCACATGCCCAATCATCTTTCATTGTTTTGCATCATTTTATCTTTTAATGAGGTGCCTAGACTAGTACTTGGGAACCCATGGGCGCTCTGCTCCCAAAATGGGTGTGGTGCCAAAAAGGGTGCCCCAATGCTTTTCAAACTTTCCCACCATTTTTTGGGAAATTTCTAGTTGTTTCAGCTTCTTATATTTTTTATGGTCATCCATTTCGGGGTTAATTACAAAATTAGATCAAGAGAACCCTATAAATATAAAGTTATGAGACCATAATGAGGGACCAAGAACTAGTCACTACTATCATCCACCTAGGGTTACATCTAAGGAATTTGGAGATCATTTGCATTCACTTAGCTCCATCATAAAGGAAAAGGATGGTTCATCTGCATCACACAAGCATATGAGGGATTATATTCTATTCCATCCACCATTCTACTAATTTTTACATCTAGTTATTGCTCTTACACTTCACAAAGTGTGACTGGCACAAGAGCACCTAGGGCACATAATGCACACACACACACACACACACACCAAAACTACATTTGGGTCTGAAATGTAGTGCATTGTTTATTTAGTAAGCCCATTGTTTGCAGGGCATCCGAGGTCAATTTGACCCATTCATTTTCATTATTTTTTTTAGGGTTTTGATATTTCTTGTGGTTTCTTCTGGTCTTTCTATCATCTTATTTTATTAGCGACACGTGGTACAATGAGGCAAATATGATGTGACACACATCTAGGATTTTTACTACTTTTGAACCTATGAAACTTAGTTTTGGACCTTTTCATAGAATAAGGCATTCATTTTACAAACCAGAGCGCTAGAGGTGCCCCAATCCCTTTCAGACACTCACCGGTAGAGAAACAATCAAGATTTGTCCTTTTAAGGACCTCTACATAGTTGTTCCTACTTCAATATTATTTATTTACTCTTTGACATAGTCCAACGAGATTTTATAATTAGCTTAGTCACTTCCTCATCCTTCTTACACATTAGGTTTTCTAATTTTATTAGATTAGTTTTTGGGTCATTTTCCATACTTGTTTATTGCATTCATTTACTGTATTTACATGTCATTCTAGATTAGATTAACTATTATAATTCCACACATTTTTAGTTAATCATTTTGGTGAACTCGACTCAATCATTCATGATTATAGTATTTCATTCATTTCTTATCATTCTAGGGCTTACTTCATCTTTCTTTCATTTTATGCCCATTACCCATAGCGGTCATTTTGGATCCCTCTAATATTATGAGCTATCCCTTCATCTAAGCATCATAATTCTAGGTCAATGGTTGATACAACTACATCTATGGTTGATAACCCTCTAGATCATTCCCATTGCATCCCTCTCCACGAGATAGAAGAAAATGATAGTGAGAATTCCTATGACGAAGATACCAATGTTGACCAAGATCAACTTAATGTTATTACTGACTTTCACCAAGCGTTGCATGAAAATCCTACTCATGTCCCTCATGTCTTACAAGATCTAATCACCGCTAAGAGAACTCGTGATGCTTCAACTTCTGTAGTTGATTCTTTTGCTCCCATGGTTTTACTTTACCTATCTATGTTTCGCTCCCATTACTACAACCATCGCTCCCACCATTCACCCTAGTACTCCTCATCTACACCTCATTTCTTCTTTGAATTATCTAGATTTGACCTCTTTATATCAAGACTTGCAAACCCAAATTCATTAACTTTGGTTAGTACCTCATGTGCATGATCATCGTTAAACTCTACAATATTATTGCATACTCCTTTCGTGCCTACCATATCGACCTATCCATTTCCACCTAATTTCATCTCTCTTAAGCTACCTATCTTTAAAGGCCATTGGACCCATAAGAGCATCTTTGAGAATTTCATGTAGCATGCCTTGACTATGTGGACGATACCACTTTACTATCTAAGCTTTTCCCATGTAGTTTTCAAGACTATGTGATGCATTAGTTCTATGACCTACCCACACATTCGGTAGTCTCTTTCACACATCCATCTGATGCATTTCTCACACATTTCTCTATCAACATTAGCTCTAAGATCTCTTACACTAAAATTTCACTCAAGAAATGGTCTAACAAACACTTATTCGATTATTTCTTGTGATAACATTTTTTTAGCTAAGATGTCTAACGTACTTTTGGATTCTAAGCTTTAGGACTTATTCATTCAGTCTCTTTCCACCTCTTCAGGAGAGTGTTCTCTTTGAGACCTCTCCTTTTTTATCAACTTTGTCAAACTCTCAAGATTCATGAGACTAAACTTTTGGAAATAGGAAAACTTAAGTATCAAGAGCAAGCATCATCATCCACACATTTTCAAGGTAAGCCAACATTTAAACCTACCACAACTAAACCCATAGATGAAAAAACTATTGTAAACGTAGTATCTACTCATAAGGAGCTTCAATTGTAACCATACAAATATCCTTTTACTAATATTAATATACCTTAGATGTTCTTCGCCACAACTAATTGATAGTAATCTTATTACATTACCATATCCTCTTCAAATAGATCCATCTCGGCCAAAAGGACACAATTTCGATGAACACTCTTATTGTGATTATCATCAATGCATCAGACACACCACTAATCATTGTTTTAGACTAAGACATCTCATTCAAGATTTGTTTAATAATGGTCAAATTGAGCTTCAAATCCACAACATCTACACCTATTAATGAAAATCATAAACTCAAGATATTTAATAACCCATTACCGAAACATAACACAAAAACAACCAATTCATCCACTAATTATGTCTCTCATGCAATGTCTCCTACTGCATCAGGAGCTCTTGATTTCTTAGTTGCAAACACTAATGCTTTGTCATAAATCATTTCTTTCTTTGATGTCGATTATCATGCAAGTTTCACATCTAATCATTTACAAATAAATACATATATTGTCATGAACTCCATTAACAACACTAAGGTTGACCCATCATGGCCCGTTAGTGCATGCTCTATTTCACTTCTCAAGGCTATCGAATACCCATAGTAAAAAAATTGAGTACCCTTTCAAAAAACCCTTTGGCGTTATCAAAATTCATGTTATAGTTGGGCATCTTACACGCTTGAGTCAGTTCTCATTGGAAACACATTTTTTGGATACAACATGCTTCTCGGTCTCAATTAGATCCATCACTCTCAATCAATCATTTCTATGAATCATTTGTGACTCAAATTTATTCACAAAAAATAGGTCATTTCCATTGATAGTGTCCCTCCATCTACTCCATGGTTATTATCTCCTCGTATAATAGCTAACACATCATCTAATTTCTCTAGCACATCATATTCTATGTTTCTCAAAACATAATCTACACCTAGCTCCCCTTCTCGAGAAGTGTCTACACAACCACACCGCTTCATTATTCCTCTAAATATCTATAGGCCAATTCCTAGGACAATCAATTCCTCTCGATGTCGATCACCACTTCGGTTTATTCCACACAGGTCTTCATCATCTTCGCATTTCAATATCACATAGATCTCCATCACGACACATTTTTTGACACCATGACCTCCATCATACTTTCATCCCTCACATGCGCATATACTTCATTCACCAGACAACGCGTCTTTCTAATATACCACCACTCTTAGTGCATGATCATATGTTTTCATCATCGTATGAATCGGATGGAGGACTTGTTGACAATTTTTGAACTTGTGTGAAAATGGGCAACTCGAAACTTTGTTACGATGGATGGAATTGATGAAATGGATCTAACTAGGGGATGCATTATAGTTTTAATATGTTTTCAGTTGCAAAAATTGATTAACTACATGTAATATATAACTATGTATGTTGTTAGGGAATGTAGCACCTTATATGACTGCCACTCCATGTTCATCTTCAAAAAAGAAAAACAGAAGCCCCAAGGACCAATGCATTTTCCTTGATGAAGGAAGGAATTACATTTTATGTGAGAGATTAAACTCAGTAACGGAAAACAGAGTTGTAGTTTTCATGTAAAATTCATTATTAAAGTTACATGTACTTCAAAACTCATTATTTCTACATGTTAAATACATTTAATTATGTGATTGAGTTGTTTATTTCATTATACAATCAATATCCATGTCATAAAGTTGAAAGCAGAAAGAAGTATACAACTCAAGTACATAAATTAAATGTTATTTATTCATGAAGAAGTACAATGTTTCCCACACAAGCCGTGGGATGTAACTCATAACTACTAAAGAAAGAATTACATGTGCATGAAGTTAAAATTAAAAGAGTATAGAAGAAACCCATCATTTCCTTGGGCTTTTCTTCTAGGTCTTCTTCACTTCAACTCCAGCTCCATCATTCATCCATCTCTCCTAGCAATCACAATGTACCTGAAAAATGAAAAGAAAAGGCATCAATATTGAGCTCAAGGTTTGATTTATACTCATGTACTATCTAACTACATGCAGATGGATTTCTAAATAACATAAGCATAAGGTACATAAGATACAGATACATAATTGATAAGAGTAGTATTCTACATAAGTACTTATAATTCTAAGAATCATTACAGAAGAAGAAAGAGAAAATAAAAACTATGGAACATAGGAGATTCCAAAAAGCCTAAATATTTTCTAACTATTTTCTTAAGTGTGAAGGTACAAGTAAAATCAGGTCTTACAGTCCTCACTATTAGATAAAGATTCCATAAAAATAGAGTTCTATGACTTCCATCCTATGGTACATCAAATTAGAATAACTCACAAATACATAATGGCATGAAAGAATAATGTGACTTAGAGTTCAATAGTTATTCTAGAAATAAAAGAAGTTACAAAGTGTAGATCAAAAGAGAAACTTGTATGCTTACTTCCATTCAAAGATAATAAAGTACATGTTTCAAATTTTCAAATAAGTGAAGTAGAAGAAACAGAATATAAAGGATGAGATAGGAAATATAAAGAGTGTAGGTTTTAATCAACTCCAGAACAACTATGATAAAAAAATGGCTGCCCAAAAAGGAATGATAAAGCAACATTCAGGAAAGCTCCAACATATTAGTGGTTGACTTATACAAGGAAGGAGTTGTTGTTTCTAAACATCTTTCATATAAAAGGAAAGTACATTCTTCAAAAGTTACAAGTGCAAGTACAACAAAAGTAAATGAAGAAGTATGCACTCATTAAAAGATACAAGTACTCAAGTGATCATTTTAGGCTACAAGCATTCAAGAATCCAACTTAAGCAATTGCTTCCAGTTATATATCCAATTTTCATACACATGTGATTGAAGTTTCAGATAAGCTTTAAGTATAGATCTTCAAAAGAATGAAATCAAGGATGTAATTGACATAGTTTTGAATAAGTATCAACTATCAAGCACATATCAGCTTGAAAAGATGGACAGAATACAAGTTTAATGGAGCTACAAAAGAAGAATGAAGTATCAGAGCAACAAAGTGTTTTCACATAAGTTACAAATTTCCTTAAAGAGACTAGGTTATCTACTCAAGGTACAAGATTAATGATACATCAAAATTGATACATCAAAATAGAGTATAATTAAGTATCATGACTAAATGGGATAAAAAAATATTCATAGCAGAAAAGCCTCAAGTTTTCAAAAGAATACATTTCCTCTATTGTAAGTACAGTAAAATATTGCAACACTTCAATAGAGTAAAATACATTGCATCCATGAAGATAAAGAAAGTTCAAGGAAAAATTTTGTACAAAGAGTGTATCATATTCAGGACTTGCAAGATAAAAAGATACAAGTATCATGGTTAAATGAGTAAGATGCAAAGCAAGTTACAACACACTAAAGAGGATAACCAACTTCCAAGATTGGAGAATTCATGAAGAACAAGTACACAAAATATGAGTAGACAATTGTGAAGAAGCCTTCAAAGGCCTGATTTCATAATTAAATAAAACAAGGAATGCATTTTGAAAGTATAGATTATAAGTACAATAGGTACATAAATGATCTAAATACCATAGCTTATCAAGAAATCATAGATTGAGAGAAATATGAATTCACATTCAACCTCAAATCCATTGTTATAAAGTATTTTAGAAACAATTATGCATGTACAAAAAGAATTCATGTGGCCACAAGTATAGTTTCTTAAATGAAATACAATCATTAATCAAAACCTCTTATTCATAACAGTCAAGAAATTCAAAACATCTTGCAAGATGATAAAGTACAATGAATATCAGAATCTACAATAAGTTGCAAGAAACATGTATGACAAAGAAGCAAGTACATATGCTCAAATTTAGTATTTAGCATGCTTCATGAGGAAGGAATTCATTCATGTTTTCCTAAGGGCCAACTACATTAATGTTTAGGAAATAAAGAAGTGATGCAAAGGTTCAGTTATATGCTTACTTTGAAATGGGGAACCTCATCAAGTAACAAAGTAGTTTTCATTTCCAAATATCAAACTATAGAAGCCACCAATATGTAAGAATTGAGATGAAGTGCGATTCAAATCATACTTGTATCAAGTGAAGAAATAGTTGCAGCTCAAGAAACTATGAAGCACAGAATCAAGTTTCCAAGCATGTAATTGATATTGCAAATGATCAAAACAGATACAAGCTAATAGATCAAGAAACAAGTGTACTATCAACAAATAAAACAAGTTCCCAGTTATCAAATATATAGAAAGCATCTATGCAAAGATGGAACCAAGCCACATTCTTAGGGTTACAATGACAAAATCAGTAAGTACATGGCTCTTTGTTAAAGCTACAAGAGTTGAATCAAATTTGCAAGAAATCCTAATCAAATAGCAAAGGAATGAAATAATGGTGTAAATATTGAATAAGGTACATTCAAAACCAAGTGCAGATCAAAATAAGAGCCCAAGAGATGTAGATTCACAAAGTTTCTACAGACAATGGTTATAGATTTCAAATAGGAAAAGAAGTCTATCAATCAAAAGTGGGTTATATCTTATATAAGAGAAACAAAATCAAATTTATGATGCCCCAACTACAACATCATAATGATACACTCTTGCAAATATGCAAATGGAGCTCAAGATACGTTTTCCATTCTTTAGCAGAATTGAAAAGGAGTTATAGAATGTTTTGAGATACTTATGCAGAGTGCTAGAATCAAAAGAATACATTCAAAACCCTTTACACAGATCAACACATGAGTGTCAAACTTCCTCATTTTCAAAAAAATAATATCAAAAATGAGAAAACTCAGATACCCATCAACATTTATCCTCTTCTATTTCCATTCTCGAGCAGAATCTCTATCTTCAAGTGTAAAGGAAACAAAAGGAAAAAATATTTCAAGTACCCATTGAAGACAGAATGATGTTTTATTATTTGAGCCACGATGTATAGAATATACGGATAAAAATAAGAGATAACTCTTTTTCTTAGAGTGAAACACACTAGGTTCAAGATTTGTAGCATAGTAATGGCAGCCAAATGATCACAGTAAGCTCCAAATGATGACACAAAGAAATCAATCCTAATAAACTCTCTCATGGTGGCCCAGCAATTATATTCAAGAAACTTTCGAGTAGAGGCTTATGAGTCCAAAGATCATGGTGAAATCTAAAAATTCATGCTTGAGATACACTCACAGAAGACACAGAAGCTTGAAGACTCAATACATGGCGGTGAGACAAATACCAAAAGTAAAAATGAGTCGAGGGACATATGTTCCAAAATGCCGACAAGATTTAACATACAAACCACTCAAATCAAAAAATACAGAGACCTAAATCTTAGGAAACAAAGTTATTACAACACTCAGAAAGAAAATCTACTCACCTTCAAGCCAAGATAGAGGAAATTTTGAGTTGTAGGTTCATGCCAAGCATTGACATTTTGAAGCTTCCATGAGTAAAAAAAAGAGATAACCATGTATTAAGTTGGAGATCAAACAAAACGCAGCAAATGTATACTCTTTATGGAACTCAAAACAGAGGAAAGAACATAAACCAAAGATTGAAAAGGTGTCAACAATGGTGGCCACCTCTTCAAATACTCCACAGTCAAAATCAATATAATGGAAAAATGACAAAGAATACAATATTTGATTCTCGAGCTTCATTAAAATCTTTTATACGAGCTCGAAGATCAAATTAATGGTGACCTAAAATAATTTTTTCCGGGGCTTCACCCGTAATAATGCAAAAAATGCAAAATGAAAATGAGTTAAAGGGGTTGAGTGGTTTTGACCGGATGGAACATCCAATTCAAACCTCTTATTAATCTAGCTCATCATTATGAGCAGATCATTGAATTCATTTATTAAGGATCTAAATGGTAATGGTATAGATTAATCAAAAAGTATCAAAGTGATCAAATAAACCAAATGAGATGAGACACCTTGTCATGAGTCATAATTGATCCAAATATTTGATTCAAAGGTCTGAATAATACAAATTATGTATCAAAAGGACAAGGTGTCCAAATATTTCCAAAACTATAATAAATGTTAATTACTAAGTTCAAAGGTGCCCGATAAATAAGCCAATGATGGATAAATGTCAAACAATTCAAGGAACCACCTTACCTTAAATTTTCTAAGGAAAATTTTAAATATAATAAATCTAATTACTAAGTTTGAGGATAAGCCATGTTGGTCAAACAATTCAAGGAACCACATGAAGACCAAGTGGGCACAACAAAGGTGGCCCACTTGAAGACAATAATGGTCCAACATGGGAATTGAATACAAAGCAAAAGTATTATACTTGCAAGAGAATAATGTATTGCATGTGTTAAGAAAGGTGACAAACAGATGTCAACATCAGAGCTTGCAGTGGTCCCCATAGTAGATGAAATACATGGGTGAATATTTTGTAAAGTATTGCAAATAAAAGAATTATTTTTCTCACATAGAAAGATTAAATTTTTGCATGTGCATCCAAAGGGGGCAAAATTAAAGAATTCCTAGAATATCATTGCAAGTGGATCAAGTTGTAAGTGTCACATCAAGCACTAGAAGACAAAGATTGCATGCACATTGGAGGAGACTTACACAGCAAGCAAGATTTATTATTATCCAAATTATTCATCCTACTTTATTAAAAATAGATCATCAACTACACTTGGACTGAATTTTATTTTTTAAAAGGCTATTAATTCCTCTTTGTAATCAGCATGTCTATTTTTATTACTTTATTTATTCATGATAAAGGGGTAAAATTAGCATGCATGGGTGAGTAAAAATTTAGTCTATTTTTAGGATGGGTTGGGTGAATAATCTTTCTATATATTGTGTGCAATTGTAAGGCACAAGGAGGACTTTTTGGACATAGGAGTGCTGAAGCAAATTTTACCATTTTTGCCCCTTGAATGAGAACTGATTTCTATCTTTCTAATTATTTGCAGTGGTGTGTATATCTCATTAATTCTTGTGAATGTAAAATTCCCTGATTAATCATCTTACCTTGCTGTAAATTTAGTAATTTCTACATAATATTAGTGTGCGTGTTTATCTTATTGTGTTTTTGTGACTCATTCCCCAATACACAAAGTGTTTTTCCTTAATATTATACTAAGAATTATTGGTTTGTGCATTCAAAATTCATTCTCAATTTGATTTTACATGTACTCATTCAAATCCCTCAATAATTTTGGTGTATCACCCCATTTTCAATTCATTTACAATCATCTTTTTATCCTCAACTAAAAATTAGTTTAGGATACATCAAAAAGGAACCGGCCTTGATACCAAAGACTCACCTCAACAATAGGTATACCCATAGACCTGAGGTGTTTCCATTGTATCTATGAAAGTGAGAGATTCAGAGCAAGCTTAGAACCCTTATAGTCATCTCTCAACAAAGGTGAGTCTTTGAGAGATAACAGGACCTTCATCCTTCGCAGATTATTGGTTAGCTCATTAATTTATGTACACTTGGGGGCATATCATTTACTACGTATCCCCCAGCCATTACCACGTCAACGCATCTATAATTTTTACATTCTCATACATCAATATTTTAGGATACATATTCATTCATACTTTAGCATCGACCATTACCCGATGATAAACTCTTGTGCTTCAATTCACACTTGAATGTTGAGGGCTTACTACACATGAACCCCACACACTGCACTATAGACACCACACATCACGTTTCACACATTCTACATTTATTCCATATCATTTCAATCTTTACATATCTATACATCATACATCATACTAGTCTTCATCATACTCATCTAGCATTGCATCCTACATACTATACACTCTTAGGCACACTACACATATTGCATTCAATACTATACACTACATACACATCACATGGTCATTTATCATCTTCATTACATATACTACATCATCTTTTATTTACTACATCACTACCCTATGATGCACTTTAGTTCCTCAGTCCATACTCGACTGCCAAGGGTTTACAAATCAAATGGACCTTACATTCATCATGTGTTTATCATTCGACCTTTCATCATGCAACATTTATAGGATAGTGACACATGTTATAGGCTAAATCATCACTTACTCTATCATCTTGTAGTGGTATATGCTTTAGGCTACATCACCACTCCCTACTATTCATCTTGTAGTGGTATACGCTTTAGGCTACATCACCACTCCTTACTATTCATCTTGTAGTGATACACGCTTTAGGGCTAAATCATCACTCATACATTCATTTTGTCATGATATACATGTTTTCTATAAGGTTCATGCACATCTCTTCTATATGTCACATATCCTCATCACTACACATACATACTCATCACCACGCGCTAGACACAACACACACATTATTCTACCATTTCTTGATGACACACTCTCATCTACATTTCATTCTTAACTACTGAGGGGGAAATCCAAATGAACCTCACTGCATACAAATCCATCCACTTGGGGGCACGCGTCTCCTATCACTCCATTTTTAATTCCATTCTATCCATCCACAACATACTACATATCATTGTTTCTTATACTCTTACTTACATTTACTTGTTCATCATCACTTTATTACACATGCTAGATAGCTCTCTTATATGGCATTTATCTATATCATTCACACACGTATGTTCATGTATTTTTCTAGTTATGATCATAGATAGAGGTCTCTTACATGCAACATGGATTCTCTCCTTCTACCCTTCCTACATTGTTTGTTGTGGACATCCTCATTCGTTTGTCACAGGTGCTATTGTTTTATTTTGTACTTAGCACTTTTCATTACTTGGTTATACACACTTTTACATACTATTTATCTTTCTAACATGCTAATGGGTGCTTCATGTGCAACATTTTTTATGTAGGGATATTTCTTCCATACTTGTTTGTTACATTATATTTTATTACTTGTTTATGTATGTGGTCATTGCCCTATGTTTGGTGTGCACACTTGTTTGTTATATGCGGTCGTTATGGCATTTATGTCTTTCGACATAGTGAGTGATGTTCCATGTTTGGGGCCAACTTTTTGTGGCTTACTTTGTTTTCTTGTGTGTTTATATTATGACATTTCTTAGTAGCTTATACATTGTTTGCATAGATTACACATTTCTTTATACATGCATGCTTATTTTTACTAACACTTATCTTTAGCTAGCCTTCTTATGTGTGTACGCCTTGGTTTCTACCAAGCACTTTCCCTTCCTCCTATAGGATAGAGTTTCAAAGTTCATGTGGTTGGTCCTCTTTTAGGGCTACATTCTTCTATCAAAAGTGTTGCATGCACCCCCAAAGAGGGGGAAATCATTTGGGGTTTTACATAATACAAAAATGCATTTATACGGTTCAATTCAATACAATTTCCGCCCTTGACATTTTGGGTTACATACATGAGTGGGTTCATACCAATATATGAACCTCATACACAGAGGATTTTATAGGACATGGTAGTCCTTAACATTCTAGGAAGTAGTTAAAGGTTGGAGGATACAACAGAATTTCTCCCTATACTTCTTCACCACTAGTGTGGATCACCCAAAAAAACCTAAACATACAGATATCTCTTCACACACATTTAGGGAAGCAGTTAAAGGTCGAAGAATAATGCAACTTTCTCCCTACACTTCTTCAGCCTATGGCATCAGATTGCTCAAAAAAACCTTTGGTAGTATAGGATTTCCTTCTACACCCTCTTTCTCGACATGGATCAGGTGCACATGTTCCATTTACACTTTTTCATTTACATTTTCCATTCACATGTTTTTTACATTTATATACATGCATATTTTACATTGTGTTTTTATAGATACATACATATATTTTAGTACTTGATAATTTTCTCCTTGTAATTCCATTCGTATGAGAAACAAGTAGTTAAATGGGGGAAAAAAACAACATCTTGTAATAGCACACACCATACTAACTATGCGGGTAAATTACACACATCGAAACTACATGTGTGTTTCCACCTGGGTTCACTCTCATCACTTTTTTCCACTTTTTCATATTTATTTTCCATGCTCCATCATCTTTTTATCATTCCATGCTTTGTCTAGTCCTTCAACATGTTCTCTATTACAATATTCATGGACATCAGGTACGCATATCTATCTACTTTATGTTATCGAGATTCCCATTCACCAACATAAAGTGGGGGAAAATGTAGACACAAAATCACACACTTTAGACATTATTTAGTCCTAGTCTCATACTAATTTTTAGAATTTTTTGAGTGAAGAAAGTACTAATTAACCCTCATCTTTTGAACATCTTACTTTATTTTCTTTCATCATTCTCAACCTCTTGCACCCACATGCCCAGTCATCTTTCATCATTTTTGTCATTTTAGCTTTAATTGGAGCACCCAGGCTAGTACTGGGGTGCCCATGGGTTCACTGGTCCCACTAGGGAACCCCGATCCTTTTTAAACTTTCCCACAACTTTTTGGGCACTTTCTAGTGGTTCCATCTTCTTATATTTTTGGTGGTCTGCTATTTTGGGGTTAATTATGAAATTAGATCAAGAGAACCCTATAAATATAAAGTTATGAGACCATAATGAGGGACCAATCACTAATCACTATTATCATCCACCTAGGGTTGCATTCATCTGAGGCATTTGGAGATCATTTACATTCACTTAGCTCCATCACAAAGGACAAGGATGGTTCATTTGCATCACACAAGCATAGGAGGTGATTCTATTCTATTCCATCCACTATTCAACCATATTTTTACATCTTATTATTTCTGCTACTTCACAAAGTATGACTAACACAAGATCATCTAGGGCACATGATGCACACACACACACACCAGAACTATATTTGGGTCAAATGTAGCAACGCTCGATTAGTAAGCCCAATATTGTGGTAGATGAGGTCAATCTGAACCATGCATTTACATTCTTCTTTTTCAGGTTTTTATGCTTCTTGTGGTTTCTTACATGTCTTTCTATCATCTTGGATTATTAGTTACACCTGGCGCAATGCAATGCACCTGATTGATACACACCTAAGGTTTGGACTACTGCCAAACCTGAAACTTAGTTCTAGACCATTTACATAGACCAAGGCACCCATTTTGTAGACTAGAGCACCCATTCGACACCCCAGTCCTTTCTAGGTGTTCCAACAGAGAATCAATCCATATTTTTCCTTTTCAGACCTCTACATAATCGCTTTTGCTTCCGTATTATTTTGTTTACTCGTGACACGGTCACAAGCTTCTCTAATCAGCTGAGTCACTTCCTCACCCTTCTTACACATTAGGTTTTCTACTTTTATTAGATTAGTTTCTTGGGTCATTTTCCATACTTTTTATTGCATTCATTTATTGTATTTACATGTCATTCTAGATTAGATTAACTATTATAATTCCATACATTTTTAGTTAATCAATTTGTTGATTTATCCTTGATGATGTCAAAATATTTTTGACATGCTTATGTCCATTCAAATTCAGAATCTTTTGTTAGAAGGGAAAATAATGGAGAAGCTAGCTTACTGAAATCTAAAATGAATCTTCTATAATAGCCAGCATGTCCTAAAAATATTCTTACTTCAGTTTGATTTTTAGGGGATGGAATTTGCACAATGATACTAACCTTATCAGGATCTACCTTGATTCCCTCAGTTGAAACATAGTGGCCTAATACTATACCTTTCTCCATCATGAATATAAATTTCTCATGGTTTAAAGATAATTGATGTTTCTCACACCTAGAGAGTACTTTGTCTAAATTTTTAATTTCCTCCTAGAATTTTTCCCCATAAACCATACAATCATGCGTATAAACCTCCACAAAATCATGAGTGAGATCTGAAAAGATTTGTAACATAGCTATTTTCAAAGTAGTAGGAGAATTACATAAGCCAAAGTGTATGACCATGTATGAAAATGTCCCCCATGGGTAGGTGAAAGTAGTCTTATCTTGGTCTTTGATTAAAATAAAATGGAATATGAATGCCTAATTTTGTTTAACATAAATGTTAAACAAAGTATTAAATGATATATAAATAAATGAAATAAATTACCCAAGCAACTAAGAAAGTAGAAATGTAAAACCCTAATATGCACGAGGAGAATTATAAAGACCTTAGCTATATAGATGGTTGTTCAATATTGTGTTGCAGAATAAGCTAGATGAATGTAATGTAGATGTGGCCACACATGAGCTCAAGAACCAAATTATCTAGCTATACTTGGGCACATAGAGAGGAATGAGGGTGCCATGAGATCCCTAGTCTATCCAGGAGGTCCAGAAACAAAACTTGCAAGGTCACTCAATGATCTAAGATCTTAGCTACCTATCGTATGTGTTTTGATGCACTTGTGCATCAAATGTTGTTGGTAATCGGTGATTAAGAAAAGACTGAAAAACCCCAAGCCAAGAATGAAAACCTAAAAAAATAAAGATGCATATAAAGGTGTCGAATTGTCCTCAACGGTCACAACATATACTTATTAACTAATCTTTGCACTAAATTTCAGACCCAAATGTAGTTCTAGGTGAGTGTGTGAAAGTAGTGCCTAAGTGATATTGTTCTTGTCGCACTTTGTGAAGTAGTGAGATATAACTAAATGTACAAATGTAATAAAATGGGAATGAAATATAATAAACTTCCCTCCTATGTAGTGTGATGCAGGTGAACCAACCTTTTCCCTTGTGATGGAGCTATATGGATGTAAATGGATCCTTTGATGCATGAAACCTTAGGTGATGATAGTAGTGACTAGTGATTGGTCCCTCATTATGGTCTCATAAATTTATATTTATATGGTTATATTGATCTAATTTTGTAATTAACCCGAAGAGGATGACCTCTAGAAAGATAGAAACCTCAAATGGCTAGAAAGTGCCCAAAAGATGTGTGTAAACTAGAGAAAGGATTAGGGTGCCCCAAATGGGACTAGGGTTCCTAGGGCACTTTAATACTGACCTAGGTGCCCGAGTCAAGGATAAGATGATAAAAATGAAAAAAATAATAGTTGAGTACATGTGGAGGTCGGAGTGATGACAAAAAGTAAAGTAAAATGGCCAAAGGAAAAGGGTTAATTAGTACTTTCTTCACTCAAAAACCATATAAATAGTAGTATGAGACCATGAATAAATAATACCCTAAGTGTGTGATTTTGTGTCTACATTTTTCCCCTCTTTGTGTTGGTGAATGAAATTCTTGGTAACATAAAGTGGATATAGATGCATACCTTGATGCCATGTAGAGTGATGTAGAAAGCATGCCAAAGGACTAGACAAAGCATGGAGTGATAAAAATATGGAGTGTGGAAACTAAAGATGTAAAAGAGAAAAAGTGATGAGAGTGAACCTAGGGTGTAAATGCATGTGTAGATGCCAATGTGTGTGATGTACTTGCATGTTAGTATGAGGTGTGTGCTGCCACAAAATGTTGTTATTGTTGATGTTTTTGTTGTTGTTGTTGACTTATTTCTTCTCATACTGAGAAGAACCCTACAAGGAGAAGATGATCAAGTAGTCAAATACACATGTATGTGTGTAAAAATGCATGTATATAGTAATGAAAAGACTGAAATGGAAGTATGGAAAAATGCAAAAGGGAGATGTGCACCTGAGGCCGTGATGAGAGAAAGGGTGTAGAAAGATATCTATAACTATGATTTTTTTGGCGATCTCACGCCACCCTAGCTAAAGAAGTGTAGGGAGAAATATGCATTATTCTCCAACCTGTAACTACTTCCCTAATAATATATGAAGAGATATCTGTACTCCCTAGTGTTTTGGGTGATTTGACGCCATTGGTTGAAGTAGTGTTGAGAGGAAATACATTGTATCCTCTAACCTAAGCGATCTCCAAAATGATAAAGACAACAATGTCCTCTAAAATCCACTTTGTATAAGGTTTGTAGACCGGTGCGAACTCACTCATTGTATAACCCAAAATTTCAAGGACAAAAACTAAATTGAATTGTACCAGTAGAAAGTATTGTGTAGTTTGTAAAACCCCAAATTATACCCCCTCCTTAGGGGTGAATGCGATGTCACAGATATAAGGATGCGGCCCCAAAATAGGACCGACTACGTAAATTTTTCCCTATAAGGGGAATATAATGTGCTTGGTAGAAACCAACGCACACCCAAACAAGTGGAAATAAAACAAGTGTTAGTACGAACAAGCATGCATGTAAAAATCAAGTGTAAGTTACACATACAATTAAGAAGCTAGAAATCAAGTAAACATGCAAGAAGGCAATATAGACCACTAAAGTGGGTTATAAACATGGGACATCACTCACAATGTCACAAGAAACTAAAGGCCATAGTGGCATCATACAAATAAACAAGTGTGCACACAAAACAATGGGCAAGGCCCGCATACAATAGAAAACACGAACAAACACAGAGACAAACAAACAAATAGCCATGGAAGAAAGTAATCCTGCAAACAAATTTTACACATGAAGCACTGTTAGCATGTTATAAAGATAACCAATATGTCAAAATCATGTATAATCAAGTAATGTAAAGTGTTAAGTACAAAATGAAACAATATCACATATAGGGTATGAATGTGGATGCCCCAACAACCATTCAGGAGTGGTGTAGAAAGTGAGCATCCATGTTGTGTGTAAGATACTTATATCATGATCACAACTAGAGAAGGACATGAACGTGCATGTGTGTATGGTAAAGATAATGACATATAAGAGATTTATCTAGCATGTGTAATAAGATGACCATATATAAGAAAATCCAAGCAAAGAGTAAAACCAACCAATATATGCAACATGCATGGATGGAAGGGATGGAATGCAAGATGGATGATAGGATCCACATGCCCCTTAAGTGAATTGATCTTATATTTAATGAAGTTCATTTGTTTTCCCCCTCGGCATTCAAGAATGAACCATAAATGAGTGTGTCATCGGTAATTGGTGGAAGTTTGTATTGTGTCTAATGCACTATGATGAGTGTGTGTGTATGTGTGTTGATGATATGTGACCTAGAGATGAAGTGTGTGCATGACCCTATAGCTGAAGTGTATATCACGACAAGATGAGCGTAGGAGTGATGATTTATCCTAAATTGTATATCACTACAAGATGAATAGAGGGAGTGGTGATGTAGCCTAAAGCGTATACCACTACAAGATGAATAGAGGGAGTGGTGATGTAGCCTAAAGTGTATACCACTATAAGATGAAGGAATAGGTGACCATTTATCCTATAGTATATGTCACTAACCTAGTAATGTTACATGGTAGAAGGTTGAATGATGACGTTTGAGTATGATCAGGTCCATTTGATTTGTAACCCTCGACAGGTTGAGTGTAGACCGAGGAACTAGAGTGAGTTATAGGGTAGTGAGTGAAGTGTGTATAAGAAAATGTAGGATGCCATGTGATGAGAAAAATGTGCAAATATGTAACGTGTATAATGTAATTCAAGATGTGTAGATAGACTAATAGTGTGTGATGCACATTATGTAGTATGTAGATTGTAATGCTAGACTCGTAGACAATAGAAGTGTGGCACATGTATGATGAAGATGAATATGATGTATGACATATAGATGTGAAAATGTCAAAATGATGTAAACTAAATGTAGATTGTATCATGTTAGATGTTATACAAAAGATGAGATATGTATGAAGAATCGAAAGGTTTAGTATTTGGTGTGCAATGTTAGGGGTTCATGTGTAGTATGCCCTCAACATAATCATATCAGAATGAAGCACAAGAGTGTGTCATTGGGTATTGATGATGCTAAAGTGTATATTATCATACCTATGCTATAAGGTTGATGTATGATAATGTGAAGATGAAATGTGTGTTGATGATAAGGTGGGGGTGTGTGAATGCTATGCCCTCAAGAGCGTAGTGGTGAATACAAATCATATGACACTATCTATAAGATCATCACTATCGAGATCAAAGTTTACTTTGGAGCAGCATTAGAGACATGGTAAGAAATGGAATGAGGTGGATCATATAAAGAACAATTGTGATGTAATGTGTACAAACTCATTGCATACTCTTCATCAGTGAAGGGTACTATTAGAAATTCATGTGCATACCAATGAGAAAGATTCAGAGCATAAGTTGGAGATGAGTAACTACCTATGGGGATCTTACCGAATGGCATAGGAAAAGTGATAGAAGTGTGGTCTATGTCTAAATTACCGCCAATATAGTCAAGCCAATATTTCCCAAGTTTCAGCGGAGAAGTGTGAGGGGCTTGTGTAACTAAAATCGTCAAATGAAAAACATGAAGCCCATAAGAAGTTGTAATGTGACTGCAACCATGATAAAGATGAGGTGATTGGATGGTGGTAAAATATCATTAAGTTTCATACCAAGTCTAGCGAGGAATTCAAGTGTAAATAGTATCTAAGAAACTATGATCGATCGAATATAATTCCAAAAAGAGTTGTTGATGAGTAGTGTGCATGTGAAAGGAGGTGGCAAAGATGTAGACTACATGGTAGGAGATGAAACACTTTGGACAGTGTTAAGAGATCCTTGATAAAGTATCATAGCATTAGTATAAGGATGTGTTTTGAATTTATATTCACACGAGCCATTGGCCAAAGACGTTTTTTGAATTAGGAGTCATCTAAGTCAATAGGTGTAAAATTTAATTATCCTAATGCTTCATCAGTAAGTTTGATAGTGTTGACTTCATCATAGATGCCTTAGAATCATCGGTGTTATCGTCATCTTGTTGTGTAGCGTTATCTAGTATGTTGGTAGGTGACACAGAAGGAAGAGAGAAATAGAAGGCGCCTTGATAGCTTTAGAAGGAATGCTTAAAGGAGCTAATAGTGTGGGTGAAATAATAGTCGTAGTGTGAGTAGAAATAGCTAGAATATTTGTAGCTAGTAGTAGTAGTAGTAGAAAAAGGAAATGCGAAGCACTATACTAACCAATGTCATATGTGTCAAGGATACTATATGGAATACATTGCGAAGGTGGGATGTGCATAGAAATAATAGGGTCTATGCTAACAGTATTTGAATGGCTTTGGATCTGTAGTGATAGTATGTTCATAGCCATCATGCAAAAATTAACACATTGGTGAATAGTATATGGAATCTGCTTGCATTGCATGAATCCAAGGTCTACCTAACAAGATATTGAATTGAAATGAGGCATCTATAACATAGAAGTTAGTGAGAATAGTCTTAGGCCCAACCCAGATATGTAATGAAATAGTTCCTAAACATGTACGAGTGGTAGAGTCATAGCCTCAGATGATAGTATAATTCCTAGAAATGAGATTATCACTAATACCCAATTGCTTTAAAAGAGAATAAGCACATAAGTTGATAGTTGATCCATTATCAATAAGTACTCGTTTAATGCAAGTAGTGCTAATAATGACAATAATGAGAAAAGGTGCACATGGATTACTTTTAGCAAAAGGTGATAGATCCTCATCAGTGAAAGATATGACATGTGGAAAATTGTGAAGTGACTGTATGAGATGTGTAAAGGCTACCGTCGAGTTATCACTTTCTATGTGAATGACATGAAGGGATGATTCTAATGTTTGGAGGTAGTTAGGTGCATTACGTAATAAGTCATAAAGTGGAAGCTTATCGGGTGTATTTTTAAGTTGTTCAATGATGTCATAGCCCTTAGAAGCAGTAGGAGGAGTTTTCAAAGTAATGGGTGGAGGAATAGAAGCGGGTGGATTCATAGGAGGATTAAGACGAGTACAATGAGTAGTAAATACATTAATAGATGGATAAGCCCTATCTATAACAAAGTGAGGAGGATGTTGAGTATGGACACGCATGAAATCAGCAATAGTAGTAACTATACTGGAAATCTTAGTAGGCACGAAAGTAGGATAAGACCCTATTATCCAAAATTCACCCCTCAAGGTAATTTTGATAACATGCATCAAATTCTTGATCCTGAGCAAAAGTAGATTGATTCAAGGACCGAAATCACGTTTTGGGGCCCCATCGGCTTCTCTCTAACTCTCTCATCCAAGAAAAAATCCCAACGAGTTAGAAAAATGGAAAAAATGCAAAAAATAAGGTTGCAGGATTGTTTTAAAGCATTTCGGGTCTGAAGGGTGCAGATCGTACTAGTGCGGGTCATACCGAGGTTTGTCGTACCAAGTTTGGGACCAAAAAGGAAGAAAATCGGCTAAGTCGGACATTTTTGTCCCAAGCGGTCCACGGGGCGGTTGCGGCGTCAAGATGCGCGGGACGCGAAAAGGTGAAGCGGCCACAGGCAATGAAAATCATCAAGCTTTTTTGTTTCGCGTGGTTTGGGACAGCCGGGACAAAAGTACGCAAGGAATCCCAAATCGCGATTTGACGCAGAGAATTCATCCAGGGCGGCCCGGGACAAAAGTACGCAGGGACACGCGAGACGCAAAAGGTGAAAAGGCCACAAAAGTACGCAATGAAGCCCAAATCGGCCGATGCGGGAGAATTTGTCTGGGACAATGGGACAAAGTACGACGGGACGCAAATCGGCCGATTTGCGAAATAGCCGCAAAGCAAAGAAGAAAAGTCAACGTTTGACCCGTGAACTTCAAACGGCCATAATTTTTGACTCCGAGCTCCGATTTTCACAAAATTGGACTTTTTGGACTTTTCTAGATTTATTATTTTTAATGAGCAGACATCTCTAAATGCTAGAAACATATTTGGCTCATCGGTTAATGTTCATTCCTATCAAATGACAAATGCTTGCAGACCCAAAATAGCTACCCACACTCAGAAGGCCATAACTTTTGCATTTCTCAACAAAATCACACAAAATTTGTACCATTGGAATCATGGCTCTGAGTACGACAGAAATCAAGAAATTATGGATTTGATGAGAAATCAGTGGGGATTTTTATAAAACGTGGCCAGGTTCATAATAGTGTTTTATTTGGTAGTTGGGAGTGCAATTAAGAGGCATGGTCACCATTCTTTCTCTGTTGCAGCACTTGGGATAGTATGGGGAGCCTTTTTCAAGTAATATACAATCATTTTACTCCATTTAATGCCTCTTACAAGTGGTTGAAGGATAGATTTTGGGATTTCCATTTTTTCCTTTCTCTCTCTCTTCTTTTTCTATAAATTAGAGTGTTGGGCTCATTGTAAAAGAGGGGGTAGTTTTTAGCAAAGCTCTGCCAAAATTGCTTTGTGAAGCCAATGTGTTATAGGCCCTTGTTGTGGACTCCTTGCATGGTGATCCAGGCCCTTATCTTGTAACCGATTGAACTGTGCATATCATAGAAGCAATAAAATATAAGTTTGTGGATGCATCTTCCCCTGTTGTGTTTTCTTGCATTCTTCTTGCCCCTTCAACCTTGATTACAAGAATATTGTGTCTATTATTATGTTCTTGCAGGGATCCATTATCATTGTGTATGTTTGAAATATTGTTGTGAATGCATTTTGCTAGATTATGGAGAATTGTCATCACCCCTTCTAGTGTGCACTTTGCTTTGTATCTCACGCATTTGAAGACTACTCTCACACCCTCCTTTTCTAGTGTATCACCACTTTAGTGTAGGCTTTCATTTTATGCATTCTCTCTCCTGGTCCCTTGGAAATTTAGATTAGAATAGTTAGTTTCCCCTGCATTAGAGTAGATTGTGGTAGGTAGTTTAGGAGCAAGAACCAGAGCTTTTTTCTAGAGGTCTATCTCAAGTAGCAAGTCCCACAACTTGGAGATAGTACCCATGTTATCCAATCACACTGTGAGTTCAAGTATATGCACTTGTATAAACATAGGGTGTTGTGATTCGGTGATAACAGTTCTGGCATGCCCGGTGGGACCTTAGAGGTCTTCACTTAACTACGACAAGATCGATGTGCACTTGTTGTAAGTTCTAGCTTTGAAGGAGCTTTGAAATTGCACATCTGGTGACTCCAAAAGAGGCATAATCCACTGGTTTTAGCAGTCCAAGCCTGGCAAATTTATGAGAAGAATACAGACCAGGTCAAGAACTAGGGAGGAAGGATTGTTTGTTTATCTACACCTATCTCCAGGTAGAGAAAGAAGGGGAAGAAGAGCTCAAAGATCTCCATCTCCACCTAATAGAACCTTGTCAACACCTCCACCTGGTAGGCCTTTCATCCAATCAACAAGAGTTCTTCGACCAATCAGGATGGCACAACCAAATCCATATGTCAATTTCACTGGCAGCAGCCCACTTGCTCTCAATGCACAAAATCCAATCCCAGTTGCAGCATTGAAGAACATTCCATACTTTACTGGAGAAAATCAAACCACTCCTGGTGATCATGTCAAGGACATTGCTAATATTTGTGCAATCCATGAGATTGATGAGATGCAAGTTGCTGTCAAACTGTTGGCATCTTCATTCAAAGGGAAGGCTTTGTAATGGTTCAGGAGCCTTGCTTCAGGCTCTATCCAAAATTGGAACCAGCTATGTATAGCCCTCCATGAGCAGTTTGGAGAGAAGGGAGATAACTTGTCCCTTTTGGAACAATTGACAACTATCAAGAGAGCTCCCAATGAGCAACTGGATTGACTTCAACTTCAGATTTCAAAGGACTTGGGAGAGAATTCCAATGGCAGTAAGGCCAACAGCAGAAGGTGCTTTTTATATTACCTTAAAGCTTTAAATTCTGATATTTCTATGTTAATTCAATCCATGGGAGGCACAACTATCCCTGTTGCTTATAGCATTGCCATTAGAGCTGAAAATTATTTGATTCAAGCTGGAAAGCTAGCTCCTAGGCCTCCAATGCCATTATTTCCAAGTTTAGAGAGCCCAAGTACTAATCAAGTGCCTATTTTAGCTCCTATTCCCACTCCTAGAAATCAGAATTCAAGTGAAGCTTCTACTTCATCTTCTAGTGCCTCAAATGAACTTCAAGAAGTCATGAAGCAATTGCAAAATTTAGGTAATGAGCTAGTTACACTCAAGAGGTAGCAAGCCCAAAGTTTTAGACCTTCTTATCAGCCTCAAGCTCAGCCTAACAGGTAGCCATATCAGCCTCAAAGACCACAATCCAAGCTCAAATCAAAATCAATCAAGGCCTCCTGGCAACAAACCATTTCAGCCCTATAATCCCAATGCTACATCTACCTCTAAAGCAATAGTGCCAGTACAAAACAACATAGCTCAAGAGTATGATTGGTGTTTCCCATGTAATGAACCTCACAACCAGTCTATGTGCTTCAATGGTGCCCTAAATCAAGCATTAATGGTAACAAACAACTGGTGTGGAGGGTGAAGGGAGTCAAGGACATAACCAACAGCAAGAAACATCCCAGCAACAATCAGCTCCAAATGATAGCACACTTGTAAATTGGCAGGCCGAAGACTTTTGTGGTATGAATCAAACAATATCTCAAAGTGTTGCAGCCAACACAAGGTCAAAAAGGAGAAATTTGGGTGAAGGACAGCCATTGGCTCCAAGTAATCCACAACCTTCTACCACTCCACAAGTTGTTGGCAAACAAAATGTAGTTCCAAACATGCAAGGACCACCCAAACCAGCTCCTAAACCAACTCAGATGCTAGTTGTCACTACCATGTGCAAGGAATGAATGTGCAAGCTAAAGGACAGTAGAGGGATGCTTCATCCCCATTCAACATCATTGATCAGATGAAGAAGACAAATGTAAACATATCAATGTGGGAATCACTATCCATCCCAGGCCAAAGAGATTTGCTACAAGCTGCCATGAAGGACTGGTCAACTTCAAATCAACAGTCCAAATGCAAGAGAAGGTACTCAAATACTGCCCAATTTGAAGGGAATCATGGAGGACAGCAAGGTAAAATGTTGAAGCCCCCTCCATTTTATGTTTCATTGATCATTGGGGACCAATTAGTACACAATTGCATGATTGACTCCGGGGCAAGTAGTTCAGTAATGCCCAAGCAAATAGCTGATCATTGGGGCTTCAATATGAAGTCATATCCAAAGGGGTAGTGCAATTAGATGGGACAAGTGGTGACAATCAGTGGGAGTGATTAAAAACTTGAGCCTTACCTTGCATGCATGCCCCAACGTTGTTGTTTTGCAAGATATCTCAGTGATAGATCTTCCACCACTCTTTGCCCTATGTTTGTCAAGGGATTTCACAGCTAAGATTGGAGGTTACTTATCTGCTGATTGGTCACACATGTTGTTTAGAACAAGATATGGAACTAAGGCCACAATCAGATCTGAACCTATTGCAAACTTTCACGTTGAACCTCACACTCCAAGCCAAATCAATACCAATTGTTCAACATTTGATCAAGAAGATTATCCAAGCACTGATGAAGCTGACACCAAGGTTGGAAGCATCCCAGATTTGACTCTTGATGAATGGGCAAGCAAGGTGCATGCTTTTGATCCTTATCAAGAAATAGAAGAATCCGAGCTAGGAGTTTATTGTTTGCATGAAGAGAATCAACCTCTCCCTAGCATCACCAAGCCAGATCATAAGGACGAGAATGAAGTATGGCAATTGTTCTTTGATGGATCAAGGAGTAGACAAGGTGCAGGAGGAGGAGCTATGCTCATTTCACCACAAGGTACAAAGTATTACTCAGCCTTCCATTTTTAGTTTTCTTGCTCAAACAACACAGCTGAGTATGAAGCCTTAATTCATGGATTGCACTGGGAAAAGAAGAAAGCATCAAGAATTTGCAAGTATTTGGTGATAGTGAGCTGATCGTGAACCAAGTCGAGGAAAAAAATGCTGCCAAGAATGATCTGTTGAAGAACTACAAAAATTGGGTATGGGATCTTATTGAAGATTTTGAAGCTTTTAGCATCAATTCCATCCCAAGAAAAAAGAATGAAGTAATGGACAGACTGGCAGCAATTGGGGCTGCATTTGATGTTGTAGAAAGTATCAAAAGTGAGAAAACTCAGCCTCATATCAAATTTGTGAGACCAGCTGTTCTGGATAACAATACAAGTTGGCAAGTCTTCGAGAATGATTAGCAAATTGTTAATTTCCTACAAGAAGAAGTTGAGTTCTCCGCCAGAAATCAAGACAAGTGGAAGAGCCAAAGATGGTGACCAAGTGGTGCAATGAGAACTAACAAATTACCAAAAGGCCTCATAACCTTGGAGTCAATCTTCAACCCGAATGATCAGTTCCGGAAGGAGAAAGCGAACATTCAAGTAAAGGGTGAAGATTCAGAACCTATTTTAGTAGATGAAGGCAAGACATTGCAAATTGGCAAAGTAAGTACTCCACAAGAGAAATCTGATTTTGTTCAGCTTTGTCAAGAGTTCCCAGATGTCTTTGCTTGGACTTACAAAGATTTAAGAGGTTTCAACCCAAAGTTGGCACAACATACTATTGAGCTGGATCCGGAATCCAAGCCTGTTAGGAAAAAGCAAAGGCCAGTGAATCCCCATATCGAACCTCTCATGAGAAAAGAGTTAAGCAAGCTTATTGAGGCCAGTATCATCTTCCCCATCAAACACTCAAGTTGGGTTGCAAACTTGGTGCCAGTAAGAAAGAGAAATGGAGAAATAAGATTGTGTGTGGACTTTCGTGATCTAAATAGAGCATCACTCAAAGATCATTATCCGCTCCCATCAATGGAACAAATATTGTAGGTTGTAGCTGGTTCAGAAAGGTTTTCATTGCTAGATGGATATTCAAGCTATAATCAGATAATGGTGAAGGAAGAAGATCAATTCAAGACAGCCTTCACTACAAAATGGGGCACGTATGCTTACAAGAAGATGCCATTTGGACTATCAAATGCCGAGAGCAACATTTCAGCGAGCTATGGATATGGCGTTCAAAGGCTTGATCAACAATATAGTGCTGGTATACCTAGATGATATCACTGTCTTCTCAAAGAATGTAGCAGACCATCTCTTTCACCTCAGACAAGTGTTTCAAAGGTGTAGAAGGTTCGGAGTGTCGTTGAATCCAAAGAAGTGTATATTCTTGGCACACGAGGGAAAATTGTTGGGCCACATTGTCTCTAGGGAAGGGCTAACAATTGATCCTGAAAGGGTTGAAGCCATCCGAACACTTCCATTGCCACACCACAAGAAATCTCTTCAAAGCTTCTTGGGAAGGATAAACTTTGTCCGTAGATTTGTGCCTAATTTTTCCACTCTTGTGAAGCCTTTAACAATGATGTTGAAGAAGAGTCTTGCATTCAAATGGACAGAGAAGGCAAAGAGAATTTTGAGAACATCAAGCATGCAATATCACAAGCTCCAACTCTTATCAACCCTGACTTTTCAAAGGATTTCATGTTGTATGCTTTTGGAGGGTCAGATACAATCTCAGCTATCTTGACACAGCTGAATAGAGAAGGTTCAGAACAGCCCATAGCATTCTTCAGTCAAATCTTGGAAGATTACGAAATAAAGTATTCTTTCATCGAAAAGCATGTCCTTGTTGTCATCAAGAGCTTGAAGAAGTTCAGACACTTGGTCTCGAACAATAAGATTCAACTGCTGGTGTCTCATGTTAGTGTCAAGGACTTTCTCCTAAACAAGGATTTAAATGAGAAGAGAGCAGGTTGGATCACTCGGGTGATGGAATATGATATTGAAATCAAAGTGACCAAGTTGGTTCGTGGCAAAGGTTTGTGTGAGCAGCTCGCTTCCAAACAACCAGATGGCTCAAAAGGTGAAGAAGATGTTGTCCTGCTACTACAGAATGATCAAGAACAACCAACTGATGATGCACCCATTCCATGTTGGACTCAAGACTTGGTGCATTACCTCCAAACAGGCTTGTGCCCTCCAGAAATAAGCAAAGCAAAGAGGAGATACTTTAGATTACAAGCCATCCCATATGTACTCATTAATGGTATCTTGTTCAAGAAGGACATCAATGGTGTTCTATTAAGATGCATTAGAACATGTCAAGTTGAGAAGATCTTACACGAGTTCCATGACGGGGAAGTAGGAGGCCACTTTGCTCCATGAGTAACAACTCTCAAAATCATGAAAGCTAGTTACTATTGGCCTACTGTGTTCAATGATTGCTACTCATGGGTCAAGAAATGCAAGAAATGTGCATTCTTCACAGGGAAAGAAAGGTTAGCAGCGCTGCCCCTTCATCCAATTTCAGTAGATCAGCCATTCATGCAATGGGGATTGGACTTCATTGGGGTTATCAATCCCAATTCAAGTCAAGGCCACAAGTGGATACTTACGGCAACAGACTATTTCACCAAGTGGACCGAAGCAGTGGCACTCAAGGAGGCAAGTGAATCCAACATATTGGATTTCTATGAAGGGATAGTCACGAGGTTTGGTGCCCCCACCACTATCATATCGGACAATGCGTTGGCATTCCTTGGCACAAAGATCACTGAATGGGCTGTCAAGAATTGTGTGTATCTCAGCACTTCATCGAATTATTACCCTCAAGGTAATGGTCAAGCCGAGTCTACAAAAAGAACCTACTAAGAATCATCAGAAGGACTCTGGATGAAAATCAAAGGACTTGGCACGCAAAGCTCAAATCAGCCCTATGGGCTGATAGAATCACACCCAAGAGGTCTACAGGAAGCTCTCCATACAAGCTTGTGTATGGGAAAGAAGCAGTTCTACCTATATCACTCGAGTTGCCAGCATTGGAACTCATGAAATAGTTGGAACTAGGCTGAGTTTGAACCCATGGAGGTTAGATATGTAGAATTAATGGAGCTCGAGAAATTAGAGAGCATGCAGCCCAAGTGATAGAGAAGGATCAAGCCTTGATCAAGAAGACTTTTGATAGGAAAGCCAAGGCTAGAACCTTCCAAATTGGAGATCTAGTGTTGAAATGGGATGCAGATCATGCAAAGCCGGGAAAGCATTCCAAGTTTGATGCCATTTGGAGTGGCCCATACATGATCATTGAATGCAAAGGTAGCAATGCCTTCCGACTGGCTAAGTTGGATGGTGAAGAGTTGCAGATTCGGTCAATGGAATCTATCTCAAACGTTGCTACTAGAAAGATAGCTTCTCACCCTTGTAAATATTAATTTAGAATTTCCATTCCTCTAAGTGCTTATGCACATTGTACTGTTGTTAGAGTAGTTTTTATTTCCCTAAGTGCTTGTGCACATGTCCTATTGCTTCTAGTATGTGCATGTTTGTAGTTCATCGAGCTCCTGGAAAAGAATTTGCATCCACAGGAGAACCAGCTCAACAAATGTTTCAATGGCTCAAGGATACAGGTTTTCAAATTTCAAATCAGCTGAGAGATTATCAAACAGACTCCATGCCCAATGGATTGCTATGAGCAGCTGGCCGTTCTTCATCTAGCAGGTAGATAACCCCGCTGAGTCACCAAAATTGTTATCCAAAATTCACCCCTCAAGGTAATTTTGATAACATGCATCAAATTCTTCAGTCCCGAGCAAGTAGATTGATTCAAGGCCCGAAATCATGTTTTGGGGCCCCATCGGCTTCTCTCTAACTCTCCCATCCAAGAAAAAATCCCAACGAGTTAGAAAAATGGAAAAAATGCAAAAATAAGGTTGCAAGATTGTTTTAAAGCATTTCGGTCCAAGGGTGCGGATCGTACCAGTGCAGGTCGTACCGAGGTTCGTACCAAGTTTGGGACCAAAAAAGGAAGAAAATCAGCTAAGTCAGACATTTTTTTGTCCCGGGAGGTCCACGGGGATTGGGATTGGGATGTCGGGGCGCGAAAAGGTGAAACGGCCGAAAGCAATGAAAATCATCAAGTTTTTTTGTTTCGCGCGGTTTGGGACAGCCGGGACAAAAGTATGCAAGGAAGCCCAAATCGGCCGATACGAGAGAATTTGTCCGGGACATCGGGGACAAAAAGTATGCGCAAGGAAGCCCAAATCAGCCGATGTGGGAGAATTGGTCCGGGACATTTTTGCCTGTAGAATATGCCGGGACAAAAGTACACGTGGACGCCGCGGGGACGTGAAAAGGCTCAAAAGGCCACGGTGAACTTCAAAAAGTACGCAACGGCCCAAATCGGCCGATGTAGGAGAATTCTTTCAGGACATCCGGGAAAAATTACATGGGATGATAATCAGCTGATTTACCGAAATAACTTCCCATCCGTTAATGTTCATTCCCATCAAATGACGAAACACCTGCAGGACCCAAAATAGCTGCCCGCACTCGAAGGCCATAACTTTTTCATTTCTCAACAAAATCACACAAAATTGGTACATTGGAATAATGGCTCGAGCTTGATCCAAAAACACCGGCAATTAAGAAATTCTAGATTTGATGAGAAATCGGTGGGTATTTTTCATAAAACGTGGCCGGGTTCATAACAATGTTTTATTTGGTAGTTGGGAGTGCAATCAAGAGGCATGGTCACCATTCTTTCTCTGCTGCAGCACCTGGGACAGTATGGGGAGCCTTTTTCAAGTAATATACAATCATTTTACTCCATTTAATTCCTCTTACAAGTGGTTGAAGGACAGATTTTGGGATTTCCATTTTTCCTTCTCTCTCTCTTCTCAATTTTTCTATAAATTGGAGTGTTGGGCTCATTGTAAAGGGGGGTAGTTTTTGTAGCAAAGCTCTACCAAAATTGATTTGTGAAGCCAATGTGTTGTAGGCCCTTGTTGTGGACTCCTTGCATGGTGATCAAGCCCTTATCTTGTAACCGATTGAACTGTGCATATCAGGAAGCAATAAAATATAAGTTTGTGGATGCATCTTCCCCTGTTGTGTTTTCTTGCATTCTTCTTGCCCCTTCAACCTTGATTACAAGAATATTGTGTCTATTATTATGTTCTTGTAGGGATCTATTATCATTGTGTATGTTTGAAATATTGTTGTGAATGCATTTTGCTAGATTATGGAGAACTGTCATCACCCCTTCTAGTGTGCACTTTGCTTCTGTATCTCACGCATTTGAAGACTACTCTCACACCCTCTTTTCTCGGTGTATCACCGCTATAGTGTAGGCTTTCATTTTATGCATTCTCTTCCTGGTCCCTTGGAAATTTAGATTAGAATAGTTAGTTTCCCCGCATTAGAGTAGATTGTGGAAGGTAGTTTAGAGAAAGAACGGCTTTCTCGGAGGTCTATCTCAAGTAAAGCAAGTCCACAACTTGGAGATAGTACCCATGTTATCCAATCACACTGTGAGTTTAAGTATATGTGCTTATATAAACATCGTGGTGCTGTGATTCGGTTATAACAAGACCATTGAGTCATGACTTGATAAGGTGAAGACATGATCAAGAAGAAAGGGTTTGAAATGTCGGAGTTCACTAAAATGATTAAAATAAAATGGAATATGAAAGCCTAACTTATTTTAATCTAAATGGTATCCAAAGCAGAAAATGACAACTAAATAAATGAAATAAATGACCCAAACAACTAAGAAAGTAGAAATGTAAAACCCTAATATGCAAGGAGAATTATAAATATGTTAGTTGATTCAATGTTCATTCTGATGATAAGTGTCATAGAATAATTCGGAAGAACAGTAATGCATATGCGACCACACAAGAGCTCTAGAAGGTATATAACCGAGCTATCTAGCTGGACTGGGGCACCTAGAGAGGAATGAGGGCACTGAAGGGCTACCCTAGTTTGAGTTATGGATTCCCCGGTCTATGCAGGAGGTCCAAAAACCAAACTTATAGGGATGTTAGATCATATAAGGTTTTTGTTAACTATCGAAGGTTTTTTTACTAAATGCGTGTAGGATCTTGCTAGTAATCATGATGAAAAAAAGACCTACAAAACCCTAATCAAGCATCAAAACCATAAAAAAATGTATAGGAAGGGGTCGGACCATCCTCAACGGCCATAATGGTGAACTTATTAACCGATCATTGAACTACATTTGCACCCAAATTTAGTTCTAAAGCGAGTGTGTGAAATTTTTGCCCTAGGTGCTCTTGTGTCAATCACACTTTGAAAGTAGCAAGCTATAATAAGATGTAGAAATGTAATAAAATGGTGTATGGAATATAATAAACCTCCCTCCTATATAATGTGAAATAGATGAACCAACCTTATCCCTTGTGATGGAGCTAGATGAATGAAAATGAAGCCTTTGATGGATGAAACCTTAGGTTATGATAGTAATGACTAGTTATTGGTCCCTATTATGGTCTCATAACTTTATATTTATATGTTTCTCTTGATCTAATTTCATAATTAACCCCAAAGAGGCCAACCACAAAAAATATAGAAATCTAAAATGGCTAGAAAGTGCCCAAAAGATGTGTGTAAAGTGGAGAAAATATTAGGGTTCCCGAATGGGACCAGGCACATGGGGTACCCATTATTGGCCTAGGCACCCCAAATCAAGGATAAGATGACATAAAACGACAAAAATGACCAGAAAGTACATGTGGGAGGTCGGTTGTGATTGACAGAAAGTAATGTAAAATGGCCAAAAGATAGGGGTTAATAAGTAATTTCTTCACTCGAAAACCATATGAATAGTAGTATAATACTAGGACTAAATAATACCCAAAGTGTTTGATTTTGTGTCTACAATAGTAAAGTGCCACCATGATTTTATTGTACTCCACTTAAACCATCTAGAATTAAAAATATTTATTTCTAGATAAACTATCTAAGACTTGGTCTATAAAAGGTAAACGGAAATAGTCTCGATGTGTTTGCTTATTCAATTCCCTATAATCGACACAAACCCTCCATTTTTCATTATTTTTATGAACTATAACTAATGGAGAAACCCTGGTTGCTATATGAAATTGGGTAGATAAATCCTACCGAAGAAGTTTTTTAATCTCATTTTTTACAATATCTCTTAAGGCGTGGTTTATCCTTATTTGTGGTTGCTTGACTAGTATGGAATCAATTGTGTAAATGTGGTTTGTAAAAATACTAGGATGAATAACCTTCGTGTCATGTCACTATATTCCAAAGAAATATTTTGAAGATGAGACCATAATAGCTTAAATAAGGTATTTTCCTCTCGACTAGTCAACCAACTATTGACTTCCAATTTTTTTCATGGGAAAATGGGTAGTTGTTTAGTGTCAGGATGGAGATAAATTATCGTTGGGTATTTTCTCATTAATTAATTCAATGGGCACTTATGGGGAAGAAATATATGGAATTCAAAGTGATGTTATGGAAGATGCACTCGATTAGATCAATGTTTCGAGAGAAAGGAGATATTATAGGTTATAAGTTTTCATCTATTATATTGTCCTTTGTCTCTATTAGTTGTGAATATAGTTTAGAAGGATTCCAATTATGGGTCTATTTTGATTGTTCTCTAATTATAACCACAGCTAATGAGGAGACAACATCCTCTTCTTCCTCTAAATCATCCTTACACCATTGTTTTTCCTCCGTGGCGAAATGTTTTGTAGCTCGATATATGGATAGTTATTTGAATCATTACCATTTATAATTATCATGTTTTCTATCCTAAAATTAATAAGATTTAAATAGTGGCTAACCAAAGGTGTTTGTTATCCAATTTACCCCCAGGAAAAATTGATCAAACACGACCCCGTATAGAGAAAATAGAAGGTCGGTTAAGTCTTGCTAGCTCACATTCGATCCCAAATCAAGGGGCAAGTGGGCTCGACAATGGAGGAGCAAGGTTGGAAAATGAGGCCAAATAATGTTAACGGATATCGAAGCTCAACAGATAAAATTGGAGGTAGGGCTCAAAATTTTTGGACTTCACATACGAGTCGACTCGGGGAAAAGTAACAGACTTGCGAAAGGCACCACGTGTCACTCAAAGACAATTCTAAAATGTGCAATAAAATGGAGACCCCAGATGAGCGTAGACCCTCCACGTGTCTAGGGCCCAACCAAGCTACTCTTAAATTGGAAAGAAAGACAAGTTGGTTGTTAAAAATTCTAAGGACTAGCGGAGCCTCCACATGTCATCGCAAAGACAATTTCGAGTTAAAATCTAAAGGTGGTCCCCAAACAAGCACAAGCTCGCCACGTAAACAAAGTTTGAAATGGTTTCACCGGCCATTAGAAAAGTCAAAACTCAAGAAAGACCAGCAGATGGTGCCACGTGTCTCATCGACGCACCTTCAAGGGTCGAATCCAAAGGAGGTCTCCAAATGAGAGCCATTCCGCCACGTAGTCAAAGATCGAGAAAGAAAGCTAGGATTGAATTGGCTAAGTACAACAGGGTCAGCAGAAGCCTCCACATGCCTCATCTACACAACTTCAAAGGAAAATTCTGGAGGCAGATCCCAAATGTGCACTAAGCCTCCATGTGTCTCGGAGTCAGGCATAGTGTCTCCGCTAACAAGAGGGGCTTAGGTAGAATACAAAGGAAATAGAGCAGGCCACGGATGACACCACGTGTCATTCATTCATGCAACTTTAAGAGTAAAAAGAGGGAGAAAATATTAATACGCATGAGCCGCCACGTGGATCTTGCATGAATGGAATCTTTTAATATTGTGAGCCCACGAATAGACCCCAAACCCAAAGCACCTTCAGATGGCCATATATTTCGACTGGAAGCTTGGTTTTGAGTGGGAAAGGACTTTTTGGAAAGCTCCCAACATCTGCTACCCACCTACCACCATTGATGAAGAACTTTAATTATAGTCCACCATTTTTAGGCTTTCAGGCTTCTCACCTACCATTTTAATGAGGTTTTGTCTTCCTTTCTTTCCCAACAAGAAACATTAATGAAGGCATGGGTTGTGTCATGGAACCCATCAATTTTGTAAGTGAATTCAATGCATTTTTGGGGTGGTTAGAGTAGGTGAATTCAATGCATTTTCTCGGGTAGTTGGAGTAGGATTTCGAATTCTTCCCTCCTTTCTCTCTTATTATTCCTATATATTGTAAGGAGGGGCAATTTTCTAAAGGTTGGACATTCTTGTTTTGCACTCTCCTTCTTCTCTTTCTGAAAGTGGATTTGTGGAGCTCGAACCTCCCATTCAAACTGTAAAATGCAATCTTGCCTCTTGGCCATTGTAATGCACTATATCAAATATTTGGAGTAATAGTATAAGTTTGTGGATGATTTCAACCCTCTCTTATGTTCATTATATCTTCCTAATCTCTCATTACAATCTTGGTTATCTGTGCATGGTGGTTGTGTTATAGTTTAATGGTTTGTGTTTAATTGCAAAGCAGGTGTTCAACATTCCTTTGGTGCATCACCCTTATTAGTTTAGGTTTTATTTCTTGTGTCTCCTTAACCCTGTCTCCTTGGCAAGTTAGAGTAGGTTTTAGAATAGATCCTCTGCAATATGAATGTGTGCACCTAAACAGAGGAATAGGAACTAGCCTTCATCTAGAGATATCTCTTGATTTGTAAAGTCCCACACTTTGAGAGATGCTCCATGTTATGCAATCACATTGAAAGTCTCAACCTAGCAATTTGCACACTTTTACGGTGTTGTGATTCTACATCAATAGTTTTGGCATGTCTGGTGGGAAACTGGAGTTATATTTTTCTCATCTTTCCAAGGTGTCTCATTATCAAACAACAAATTTTAAGCCACCGTGCGAGCCGCATCAGCTGATTTTCACATGCCGGTGGGACACTGGAGTTATATTTTCTCATCTTTCCAAGGTGTCTCATTATCAAATAGTAAATCTTAAGCCACCATGTGACCACATCAATAGTTTTGCATGCCCGGTGGGACAGGTCTAAAGCACCTTACCACTTCACTTCATCAAGTTCGATGTGCTCTTGGTGAAGATTTCAGCCTTTGGAGGAACTTTCAAGAACATCTGGCATGACTCCATCTCATCAACGACCCATCCTATGAGTTGCAGAATTACCTTCCATCCATTTCCATCCATTCATCTTTCCACATATTTCATCTTCTTCCATCCCATGAAGTTGTCTGTAAAGCATAACTTTATTCCCATCTTGGAATTCACACCTACAACAAGGCAATCAGCCTCTAATGAGCTTCACGACTCCTCCAAATTTGCATTATGATAAGATGAAAATCACTATGGCTACCAATACAGTAGCACAGAATCAATTGACTATGGAACGTGTCACGAGTGATATGCATGTAGTGAAATCAACTACATGGAGAATGTTGATCTATTGGGAAGATTCAAAGAATGGAGGCTAACATGGTTCAATCCAGGGCCACAACATAGATGAAAGCATTCGGGATTGGTTACATGGCACCTTGTCTATGGGTTGGCCCTATGCCAAGACACTACACCCTCCGAGAAGCTTGACTTCATGGTTGAAATTTACCTCAACTTACATAGTGGACCAATGAGATAGAGTCCTATGGGCTTGTTTTAGATAACCTTGTCAATGGGTGAGTCCACCACCTCATATTTTTTATTTTCCTCTTTCTCAATCAGTGTCATCACAGCAGTGTCATGAGTCTAGTTTCTCAAATGTTGCCCCAAGTGTTGATTTCCCTTCTCCATCTTCTAGTCTTCCATCCCATCTTAATTTCTCTGCCCTTTTCCCTTCCAAATCCAAGTCCCCTCCATAAGAGCCAAAATAATTACCTTCCCAAGAGAAACCCACCACTCCTCCTACTTCCCGATCCCAAGTTGGGAGGAAACTCAAGAATTTAGTCAAGGGGAACAGCAAGGAGAAGAGCCAAGAAAATAAGAAATGATTAGAAGCTTGGTGAGATTAGCTCTTAGATTTAGGATTAATAAAATCCCCTTGATGGTCAAGCCCCGAGAGGAGGCTGAGGTTAAGCCACAAGTGGTGGAGGCTTCGGCTACAGCACAAGCAAGGGAAGAAGTAGGTCCTCCAAATCCAAAAGAGGAGTGTGCTCTAGTTATGGAGGAGAACCATATAGTTCGAGAGGTTTTAAGTATAGAGCAGGCCACAAAAGAACCTTCAGTTCTTCCTCCCACTTCATCCCCTTCAAGATATAATGTTGAAGAAGAGTTTGAGATTTCAACTCCGTGTTCGAAGATGAGGGGAACCATGGTGAGAAAATTGTAGATCTAGAGGACACCATAGAGGAGGTCGAGCACACGTAGTAGGGTAATAAGGAGGCATATTATCTATCTGACTTGGAGGATTACTTCGATGGTGAGGAGCCCGAGAAGATCACATCATTTTCTCCTCCATCATTCACCTTCCAAGCACATGAGTCCTTTGTCATGGAAGAGAGAATTCAAGGACATCAACCTACACTTCATAGCAGCCCTTTGGAACCAAGATTAGAGGATCTGAATCTTCCATGTTCTTCTCAAGAGGAGGAAAGAAATAGTGAAGACACCATCTCTTCCACATCATTCACCGGGAAGGTGCAGTAGGAAGGCTCTATTTTTGAAGTTGAATTTCAGAACAATGGGCACATCCATCAGATCAGACCATACCCAATCAGGTACCTAGCTTCATTGGAGCCAAGGGAGAAGCCAAAACCAGTTGTGCTTACTTTTGAGCATGAGTTCCAGTACCAAGGATCAGCTGTAATACCTCTTCAAACCAAATATAGAGAAACTAAAAGAGGTATTTTTCCTATTTCCAATTGATGCCTTGATGATATGGGTGGAGGATTAGCCTCTTGTCAAATTTAGACCCAAAATAACAACCAAATTCAGCTCTAAATCACATACATGGCTGCCAATTTTGAGGAAGGGAAGCCACTTCTCCCGACTATCGTGCATGTTTCACTTGAGCACCCCTTGTCTTTGGTTAGTTTAGGTTACTTTAGGTTTTGTTTTAGTAACACAAGTAATTTTTCACACTCTACATGTTCCACTTAGAGCATGTATGATTTTCAGATTTTGTACATAGTGGGTGTTGTGGTGTTTTGTTGCTCCAAGGTTGTATCATTGTACAGTTTGATGTGCCTCCAAGGTGAATGTTGTAGTAGTCCATTTCAGGGACAGGTGAAAGCTCCAAGTCAATACAATTTTCTACTCTCAAATATCACCTTCAATATTTTCTTATGAGAATTGAGAGTGTGGATAGTGGGGCAGTCCATGGTCAGCAGGTTGCAAGGAGTCAAGTTCATTTTCAAGAACAAGATCAATATCAGGCTATCATTCATGACTCCATGCCCAATGGATACTTCAAGGCAACTGGTCTCTTCATCTAGTAGGCAAATGTCCCCGTGAGTCACCAAATTGTTATCCAATATTGCCTCCCAGGGAAAAATTGATCAAACATGACCTGTATAGGAGAAAATTGAAGTTTTGGTTCAGTCCTGCGAGCTCACATTTGATCCCAATTCAAGGGGTAGCGGGCTCGACATTAGAGGAGCAAGGTTAGTGAATGAGGCCAAATAAAATTAAAGGAGATCATAAGCTCAACAGGAGAAAATTATAGAAAGGGCTCGAAGTTTTTGGACTTCACATACAATTGAATTGGGGAAAAGTAATGAACTCATGGAAGGCACCACGTGTCAGCTCGGCGTAATTCCAAAAGCTGAAAAAAAACAAAGACTCCAGATGAGCGCAAACCCTCCACGTGTCTACGGCCCAACCAAGTTTCTCTTAAATAGGAAAGAAAGAAAGAGTCAGCCATTGAAAAGTATAAGGACCAGCGGGAGCCTCCACATGTCATCTTGGTGTAACTTCAAAGTTAAAATCCGAAGGTGGTCCGAAATGTGTAGGCTCGCCACGTAGATAGAGTCCGAAATGGTTTCACCGACCGTTGAAAATTCCAAACTCAAGACAAACCAACAGATGGTGCCACATGTCTCATCGGTGCACCTTCAAGGGTCAAATCCAAAGGTGGTCCCCAAATGAGTGCCAATCTACCACGTAGTCAGGGACCAAGAAAGGTAGCAGGCCCATATCAACTAAGTAAAACAAGGTCACTAGAAGCCTCCATGTGCCCCATCCGTGCAACTTCAAAGGAAAAATCTAGAGGTAGTTCCCAAATGTGCACTGAGCCTCCATGTGTCTCGAGTCAGGTATAGTGTCTCGCAAAAAGAGGGGCTTAGGAAGAATACAAAGGAAACAGAGCAAGCCCATGGACTACATCATGTGTCGATTCGACACAACTTCGGGATTAAAAGAGGGGGTGAAATCTTAAGATGCGAGGCTGCCACATGGATCTTACACGAATGGAATATTTTAATATTGTGAGCCCGCAAATAGACCCCAAACCCAAAGCACCTTCAGACGGCCATATCATTCACTGGAAGCTCATTTTTGAGTGGGAAAGGACTTTTTGGAAAGCTCCCAACATCTACTACCCACCTACCACCATTGATGAAGAACTTTAATTATAGTCCACTATTTTTGAGGTTTTCTAGATTCTCACCTACCATTTTAATGAGGTTTGGTCTTCCTTTCTTGCCCAACAAGAAACATTAATGAAGGCACGAGGTTGTGTCATGGAACCCATCAATTTTGTAGGTGAATTCAATGCATTTTTGGGGTGGTTAGAGTAGGTGAATTCAATGCATTTTCTTGGGTAGTTGGAGTAGTTTTTAAATTCTTCCCTCCTTTCTCTCTTATTCTTCCTATATATTGTAAGGAGGGGCATTTTTCTAAAGGTTGGACATTCTTGTTTTGCACTCTCCCTTCTTCTCTTTCTATGAAAGTGGATTTGTGGAGCTTGAACCTCCCATTCAAATTATAAAATGCAATCTTGCCTCTTGGCCATTGTAATGCATTATATCAAATCTTTGGAGCAATAGTATAAGTCTGTGGATGATTTCAACCCTCTCTTATGTTCATTGTATCTTCTGATCTCTCATTGTAATCTTGGTTATCTTTGCATGGTGGTTGTGTTATAGTTTAATGGTTTGTGTTTAATTGAAAAAAGGTGTTCAACATTCCTTTGGTGCATCACCCTTGTTAGTTTAGGTTTTATTTCTTGCGTCTCCTTAACCCTGTCTCCTTGGAAAGTTAGAGTAGGTTTTAGAATAGATCCTCTGCAATATGAATGTGTGCACCTGAACAGAGGAATAGGAACAAACTTCATTCCAGAGAGCTCTCTCAATTCATAAAGTTCCACACTTTGAGAGATGCTCCATGTTATGTAATCACACTGAAATTCTTAACCTATCAAGTTGTAAACTTCGAGGGTGCTTTGTGATTCCACATCAATAGTGTCCTAGAATCATAGTATATACAATTTTCTTATTAGTTGTTTTGATAACCATAAAATCTACTGAGTAATAACATGTTTCAATTGTTATGGTTACATCTTCTATAATCAATTTAGGTTTGGAAACTATTTTTTTACCATTTGTAACACTTTTGGGGTTGATTGTGGATCAAAAATAGACAATGTGGATAAGGTGTCATTGGTCATCATGTTAATTGCAGCCCCTAAGTCAATTAGACAAGTTGGAATCTTCACATCACCAATACACACTTTAACAATTGCACTCCTAAGATCACCATATTTTTAGGGGTAATCTTCCCTTCTAATATGCTAGATATTTTCCCATCAATATGAATTGTTATGGGCTGATTTTTCATTCTACTTAGAAATTTAACACAGAGCTCTTTGATGGTTTTATTCAACTCTAGGATATCTCTAAGAACCTGTAACAGAGGGATTCCAATACTTAGTTTTTAATCCCTGAATCAACTCTAGATTTGGTTTCTTTTGGGTTACATCATTTTCCTTTTCCAACAATGTATGGATGGAAATGACATAACTACACTTGGTTCAAATGTTTCTTCAAGAAAATTTTTGGGTTGTGGTTTTGCTAATTTTTCTTTGTCTTTGGGGACTTCTTCTATAATTGGAGATGATGGTTTTGAAGTAACCTTCCCTAACTGTAACATATGTTTCTACAGTCCACATAATTCACCATGGGAACATTTTTGGATTTGATGGTGTATGTTAGGTTACCATGTCTCACATTCTTTGGATTTTGCATGGTTTAATATGGAATTTGTTGAAGAGAAGGTTGAGAAGATGGAGCATAAATTGTATGTCCATTAAAAAAATCTTGTTGTCCCTAGGGTCTTCTTGGATTATAATACTACTGACCCGATCCTTGGGGTGCATTCCATTATTGTTGAAATTGAGGGTTAAATTGTTGGAATGATGGAATGTTTGAGTTTGGAGTCCATGGTTGTGGATAATAATTTGGTTGTGCATTCCACTGAGGACTCCATTCATGTGGGACTTGTTGTACCCAATGTTGTGGGTATGACCATGGTGTGCATTCCACTAGTTTGGAACCCATTGTGTTTTTGGTGCATAGGACTAGTTTTGATTTGCTTGAAAATTCCCTCCTTTCCTTTAAGCCACATAATTCAACTCATCTTCACTTTATGTATTTTGTTTTAAGTGATTCTTTAACAAGGGCAATAGTCCATACTAATCAGTTGCATTCTTTAGATCATAGACAAGGCAGATGTCTATTTTATCTAAGGGACAGTCCTTAAGCCCATGTTTGTTCCTACATCTTGGAAAATATATGAAAAATGGCTCTATATTCCTACCTTTCTCCCTATCCCTAATTGTATTAAGCTGCATTAAGGGCTTGGTAATTAGTATCTAGTTCTATGGGATATATGAATGTCCTTCCTAGTGGGGGGTTTCCATTATTTACACCATTTAGGTTTTCCACTGCATCACCTTCCTTGTTGATCAAGTTTCTCCAAAGGATGATTTTGAGGGGATTTTGTAATTTGATTCTAAAATCTACCTCTACGGTCTCTAGTTCAAAACATAAAATCCTACCATGCTTAAAAACACTTTCCTAATTATAAGTGCTTAACTAATTGCTTGTGTTCCACATACTCCAAAGCACAAAAAAATCTTGTTGTCACGACAAGGTCTTTTATTTCAAAAGAAAGAGTTGTGGAAAATATATTTCTAAATGGAAACTTACCGGGCTATCGGGAATTTTGTAAGTTAGTACTTTGATATTTTCTAATACCTTAAAAATATCCCCAATAATGATGCCAAAAAGTGACAAGCATTGTTGATACTTGCACTTTAAATATTTCATGATTTTCAGTCTAAGATGGTCTCCATAGCTATTTGTGACAAAGAGAATGATTGAAACTATTCCAAACATGCATTCACTATTGAATTTAATCAAAAACTACTTCTAAGTGTACTTAATAAGTATATTTTAATGATTAAAAAAATATTACTAAATTCACGAATTGAAATGTTGAAAGTGTTGTAATTATCACAAATAAGTTGATATTAAATAACAAAGATTCAAGTAAACAAAAAATTCCCTTCATGTTGGGGAGGAGTGGCCCTTGCTCCTTCCCTCTGATCCGGTTTGGAATTACAAATTACACAGTCAATTTAACTCAAAATCATGCACTTTATTGAATGTAATATAATAATTTCTTCAACATAAACCAAAATCCTTCAATTCTACTACAAATGCTATTTTATATCAAGTTTAGTCCTTGTCACTCTAAAAGATGATGGATTATTTGCAATGACTAACTACTAATTAACTGAAATATCTCTTTGACAACAACTTATTGTTAAAGAGTTACAACTTTAAAAGAAAAATTACATGCCACGCTTAGTTTAGATTTAATCTTGTTAATTTCGAGTGGAGTCCTTGATTAACACTAAAGTAAGAAGAAGATTTAACGATTCCATAGGATTTCAAAGATCATGCATTTGAACCCCTTAAATCATGGTGACTATCATTCAATATATTTATTTGTTCCACATTTCCAATTGAACCTGAATGTTAAATTGAGCTTACATAATACACATGAGTCGCATGATGACTAGATGAAAATCCACATTAAGTTATCTTTTCATCATTTTGGCGAGAAAATTTATAGCACACCACATTAAATTTGTAAAACATAAGAGCTAAAATACCATATATGGAAATCTATCATAATCCATAATGCTCAATACATTACAATACAATGACTTGACTTACTCAATAAGAAATATGTACATATAGGAGGAGGAATTCCAACTACTACCTAAATCCATTGTGAAGAACTCCCACTAACTGATATTGTTAGTTAAGTTAACTCCAAAATACTAGTAAGCTAACTCCAAATAATTGAGAAGGTAACTCAACACAACTAGTAAGCTAACTCCACATAACTATTACACCTAATCAAGCTAACCCAACAAGTGTAGGGATAACACAAGTGTAAGTATTATCCTAATAAATAAATAAAAGGATAAATAATAACCTACACTAACAACGTGAGTAAAAAGGTGGATTTCTATGTTGGCCTTTCAACTAGGGATCCAACGGTGGCACTTTCCTGACCTGCATGGAAAAATATTACAAATAACTACTGAGGAATAATTTTATAAGAGAGAGCGAAAGGGAGTGAGAATATTAGACAAAGGAAACTAATGCTGCAAGTAGAAAATCAGAGACTTGCATACATGAGTTATTTTTTCATCGCATGCAATAAAATTTAGAAGAAAACAAATCTGCATTATAACAACAAGACCAAATAGCATTTAATGAGCACAAAGTATCACTAAACTCCTTAGTCAAAAAAGGCTAAAATTCCTTCTTCTTGTATTGATGCTCAAGCAAAAATTGTACATAGCATAAAAATGGAAGACATTTTAGAATAAGGGAAATGGAATAAATTTATTATCTCTTTTTTATCTTCAAAAGGATATCTCTCTCATGAATTCATAAAAAAAAAGCTCAAAAGTCTAAGAAGATCTAAGAAGACCCTCAAATGAGGAGCTTGCTACAATTTATAGAAGAGAAGGAAACTCTTCATCTTCTCGGTGACTTTTAAAATACCATATTTTGACTTTAGACTGTATTCATATTCCTATCAAATATTTAAGTCCCTTTTATAAAAATAATGTGACTTAAATTTTACATTATGGTTCTAAAGTCACTTAAAGGTATATCAAAAAGTACAAACTCCAGCCTTGAGAATTATAACATTGAAGAGAGAGAGTGTTGGGTGAGAAGAGAAGAGAGAGAAAGAGGAGGAAGAAGAAGAAGAAAGGAGGAAGAAGAATTATGTAGAAGAATGAGCCGCTGCAGTGGATTTGATCTCGCTCCCTGACTGGTTTCCATCTCGCATTCTTGAGAAGATCTCTATCCTTCCAAATTCCTTTGAAAGGAGTTGCTACAGGTTTCACTTTGTCAGCATGAGGAATACGAACACTTCTCAGGGTCTCTATCCATCCATCAGACACACTATTTATGTCTTTGCATTTTACGAACCATGATAGATGTTTCTTTGCGATAAGTGCAATGGTGGCTCGAATCTATGAGAGGAATTCGGGGTATTCTTTGTTAAGGATGATGGATTGCCTACCTCTTTCTTTACATATTCCTTGAATGGACCAATTATGTCATTGGAAGTTATGTCTTCTCGCATTGCAGTACTTCAAGTTTCTAAATTTGATGATTTATACTATGCTACAACTTGTACACTTGTCCCTCTTTTCCTCTAGTTCAAAAAATTTCTCCATTGATGCTTGAATCGATTTCCAAAGACCTCGGCCATACACATGAAAATTCCTATGAAGGAGTTTCAAAATATTCCTATTGATAAACTCCTAATGATGAGTTTTTCTCATTTCATTCACTATTGAACCCAGAGGATCCCATTAGTCCCTTTATTTCTCCAATTCTTCATCCACGATCTAAGTGCAACCCTTGTACATATGCATTCATTGTTTCCTAGTTGTGTAAATCCCCGCCCTTTAGGATGAAAACCATGTTAGGTGATGTTGGGATTTATAGAGTGAGTGAGATATTTCTAGGGCTAACCACCTCCATTTTTGTTCCATTGTCGGCTTGAATCATTTGTATTTCAAGCTCATATTTGTGTGAGCAAGCCAAGTCCAACTCAAGGCTTTGTACGGATACGAGGGTGTCCTACTGATTGTGAACAATCCACTTGTGAATACTTGATCCTCAATCTTCCATCATTCCTTAGCTATCATGTGAGACCTTAGGTCATTTAAGTCCATATATAAGACATCATTGTCTTCTATCTCATACTGAAGTGAATAGGTGTGTCGGACTTATGTCTTTTCCATTTGTAATACATGGTTTCTTGAGAAAAAGTAACTTACTATTTTTAGTAAGTATGAAAAATCAGCTCCTTGAACCTCAATTTGATGCCACAATTTGAATTCCCCTTTCTCCTAGTTTTCCCTCACCTTTACGGACCAATTTCCTATTTTTAGAAGGCACTCATGAGGCCACTTAATATTTTTAGTAGGTTTGATCTCAAACCAAGATTAATATTTTGATGATTTTTTTACCACAATACTTCTTGTGTGTCTATCGTCTCCTTCGTAACTTCTTCATTTGATGATTGTACGTACCCAAAATTGTAAGGGTACTATGCTGCTAGAATGATGTCACACGTGCCCCAATGATGATACAGGTCTCCTCACAAGGTGTTCAGGATTCGGAAAAGCTCTCCAAGTGTACATTAACATCCTGCATGCCCTGCTTAGCCTCTGCATGCTTTGTTTTGCTCTTTCCCCCTCTTTTCCTTTCTTTTTGGTCTTGATGTGAAACCGCCACCCTACCTACAGGCGGTGGTCTCGTGACCGCCGCCTGAGTAGTGTGGCGGTTCTATAACCACCGCCTTGCTCGGGGCGGTGGTCCTTCATGTTTTTTTCCAAAACGTTCCTTTTATCGTGACTCGCGTAAAATTTCAATGTTTACCAGCTTTTTTCACCACCTTTGCTCATATTTATGATTTTGGTTCCTGGAATAGTGTTTTTCCATTGTTTATTGTAAAAGAGTTCAATTTGGATTTCACCTTTGGGTAAATGGGAATTCTATAAATAGCTGGTTGGTTTTCAAGCAAATGGCCCTCAAAAAATTGCCTCTCATCCTCTCATTTCAATAGTTTAGTCTTTCAGTTCTTAGGAATTCATAGTTTTCATTTGTTGCATGCATAGTTAGTGTTGTTTTGTTGTTTAGAAGCCACATAATCTTCTTGTGCTAGTGCTATTACTGTTTCATACAATCAATTGAGGTAGGATAGTTTTATTTTCAGTCTGAAGCCATTAGAGTTGCAGGTTTTGTTCATCAAAAAGGATAGTTTCAGGTTTTGGATGTGTTGTGTTGTATGACTCGTAAATAAATCCCGCTTAGGAATTGCATAAGCCAAGCTACATTCTCTTGTGCTATCCCTCTCCTACTGCATTGTATCCAGTCTACATCTAAAGATGTCATTGTTCCAATACCTACTTCTGTTGATGCTAGCATTACACGCTTTTTGGATTCACGTGAGCATGAAGGAACGAGGAGACCACACTGAGGGGACAAAGCCACACACAATCAGATTCACCCTTTGTTCGCAAAATCTAGGTTCAAGCTTTCAAAGTTCTAGTTAAAATATATCAAATAGAATAGTGAAATCATTTCATTTCAGTTAATCTCACTTTCGATATTGCCGGGGAAGCTGTGGGGATTGATAGTTTCTGAGAAACTATGATTCATTCCTCACTTCTGAGGTAGGATCGAGAGTCTTTCAAATAGATTAGATCAGTTATTTCATTATTTAGAATAGATTTACAACTGCACAGGCAAGTAGCTATACTCGGTTGCCTTGTTTGTTTTAATTTCATTATTAGTTTAGTTGTCAATTTCTAGATATTTTAAATAATTTCTCTTTCAATTTCGTTCAATAGTTTATCGAAAATACAAAAATAGGGAATTTATATATATGTTGTGGATATACTTCGTATAATTAGTTTACTTTAACTTAGTTAGATTTATATATATGTTGTGGATTGAAAGAGAGAAAAATTCGGTTGTGATCCTTTGGCCCCACATCCAGGACACGGGGATATCCTTATCGAAATAGACACTAGCTTAAGAATTCAAGTTTCAGAACACATGTAAGGCACTCTGAGAAGATTGCATAACTTTTAGTTCTAAACATAGAGGCTGAAAAGGCATACGACTATTGGATATTAGGAATTAGGGATTGATTTTGCACATGACCATAGGAGGTCCACAATGACCACAAACTTACGGTTGTGATCCATAGGTCCCACAACCCAATGAGCCCATAGGTCAATCAGACGTTGATGTTGGCTTACACACGTTAGTATTTAGGTCCTCTCCACTTCCACCAATTATTATCGCACAACTATCCTCACTAGATATAGCAACTAATCAAGCTAAGGATTTCTGGACTAGACCAGAGAATCACCCATAGAATCCACCGTACATCCATCATCCATTTTTCATGACCTGTCGGGAGATATCTATGAAGCACCCACAGGTTATCTTCCATGTATCCCATAACCTATAGATCAGATCACGCAGAGCTTGATATTGATTGGAGCCTTTGAGCAGTCATCCTCACCAAACGATCTATCACGCTAGTTCAGTTAGAAGGGCCTTCTTGGCCTTAGATTCACAGATTCCATTAGTGCGCATCGAAGATATAAGATTTCCTAACTAGTTTGTCTATACCCCATGTATATTCCATCCCCACCGGCTGTCTCGGCATGACCTCGGGAGGTCGGGTGTGAGGAAGAGTTACTTGTAGATTCCCATGCTCGCTTGTCACTTTTCCATCGTACAAAATTGGTGAACCCGACGTGAACCAAACAGTTCTTCCTCTTTTATTTTTCACTTCTTCCATCCACCTTCACTCTTTCCCATTATTTTACGGGTATTCATATACCCCCCAAATATGTCAAGATTCGATGCATATGGCAGACCTCTCCTAGGTCTTGAAGCATACTACAATCAACTGAATAAACAGCCATCACCCTCGCTCTCAGCATGGGGTGACAACTATTCAATCAACCGGTTTTCAACACAAACTCTACCTCAAAGGACTAGATATAGTTCTTCTTCCCAAATAGAGGAGTTGGATCAGCTCACTCAAACACAACAACTAGAGCCTTCAGGCTCAAACAACATGATGCTCACTGGAGAATCTAGTTCATCTCCTCAGGTGTTGCTTAGACCACAAATCAGTAGACAATTAGATCCATATCTGTTTTTAGATGATGAAAATTTAGCGCGTTACGCTAGGAGTGAACAATTCTCTCAAAGTATGTACCCACCTATAAGAGGTTTGCAAACACAACCCAAGGTCTCTTTTCAAGAAAACACCTCCATTCCTCCACCTATAGGAAATGCCCTCGGTGAAACTTGGCAGGGCACCGATCAATTCATAGCTAGGTACCATATGCCTATACAACCTCAACAAACACCACTAAGGAAAAATACCATATCTTCACCAAACGAGGTCATCTCAGCCTTAGTTGAGAAAGTTAGAGGGTTGGAACTTGCTTAAGCAAATGAAAGTTTGTAATAATTGTAGGCAGGAAATTCCAATCCTCCACATCATCCTAGCCAAGTAGACCTCCTCATAGGAACATGCACGTTGGGCATGCCTCCCCAGTATTCACAAAAATGCCAACTAGAACCGTGTTCTCTAACGCCGCTCCAGTGAAAAATATGATACCTCCCGGTTTAGTACAAAACAATCCATTTCTAAGCAATACTCCTCCATACTTAAACATATATTCCAAGTCACCACAGGGAGATATGTTCTCTTCTCCTAAGCATGTTCGCTCAACCACAAGGATTTCCTTATGTCCCTGCAAACGCATACACTACGCCATATCAACAACCCATTCCACCTCCACCCCCTCAGCAGGTGTCATCGATGGTGAAACCTATGTGATAGGAACTTATTCAGAATATTTGAAAGAGCCCTTAGACTTCACTATACGAAGCGTCATGCTTCTAAGACCTCTTCCCGATTTTCCCAAGTACAAAGGGGAGGGAGACCTAAATGCACATATCAAGGCCTATGCCACAACCATTCGAGAACTGCTCCCCTGGGATGGAGTTGTTGCTAAAATATTCCCCAAAACCTTAGAGGGCATTGCCCTCGATTGGTATTATAGAATACCTGAAGCCTCCATCCATTCATTTAAACAACTCATTTTCAGAGTTCATTAAGGTGTTCAACATGAACAAACTGCTGAGAACAGGAATCGGGAATTCGGCATATTAAGCAAGAACACAATGAATCTATTGCTCATTTCATCGAGAGATGGTGTACAATCCTGTATTCTTCAGCAAGCGCTCCAAACATGGACCAGATGGAACTATGCAATTTATTCCTTCATTCTCTCAGCAGAGAGATAAAGGAAGAAGTCTAGAAGTTCCCACTAAGGACTTACGATGAAGTACTTGAGAGCACCCTCCGAATAGATCAAGCTGCAATAGATAGTGGCTACAAGATGTATGGAACAAATGGGAGGTTAATCATCCCCAATCAAAACACTACGACCTATCCTAGTACAGTAAATGCCAATCAAGGACCTAAAATCCTTAACAAAAATCATGGAGTGACAACAGATGGAGTAACTGACCAAGCTAAAAAGGCAAATGTTGTAAGTGCTCCACCACCGGTTAACAATCAACGAAACAACAATTTTACCCCAACAATCAACGCAGTGGATTTTAATCATCCACAACAACAACAACGGCAGATCCAGACATAGGGTCCAAGACAAAACGCAACTGGATATCAAAACCAAAACCAAAACCAAAGACAACAAACGTAAAACTTTAATCCTAATAATCAACAGTTTAATCAAAGTTTTGGACCACAACACACACCAAACCAAGCAACCTAGGAATTATAATCCTAACTCGTATTGTGGTTTCCACAAAATCGAGGTCATGACACTAGGACTTTCCGCGATTACAATAAATTCATGCAACATTTTCTAGAGGAACAAAGACAACTTTTCATAGATATGTTCTTAGTAGATCCTGCATCACTTGCGCCAAATACTTTCACGGGAGTAGTCTCCCCTCAAAATGCACCCCTCAAGATCTTCAATGATCCGCTCCCAAATCACAATAACAACAAAATAAATCCAAATGGGACGAACAAGGGTGTGATGATGGGAACAATGATCATGAAGCCTCGACTTCACTAAATCCACCTGTCGCACCGCAATTAGGAAATTAGCCACGACCCAAGATAGTCGGTTTAGTGGAGTTAGACACTGAGCTACACGTGGAAGCCATAACAAGGACACGAGAGTATTCCTCTCAGCCAAATCCAAGTTACCCGCTAGAGATAGATAACATTCAACAACCATTAGTAAAACCCGTAGGTGCCTATGATTTAATTAATGACCTAACAAAGACCTTCTCTCACATCTCCTTTTTGGACTTGTTGAAGAACTCTCCTACCCATAGGGCTGCTCTTTTAGAAGCACTAGGTTTAGGTCATTTAATTAACATCACTCCACCTCCCGAAACACAAGTAAACCATATAGACTTCGATATTCACCCTCCAGGGCAACTAGATAGGGATACCGAGTTTATATTTGACGTAAACAAAATGCCAATAGACACTGAGATTGCACATAGAGGTGATCCAACCTTACATTTACAAGTGTGGGTTTATAATAACTACATTAAACACGTAATGGTTGACAATGGGGCAGCAGTTAACATAGTCCCCTTCTCTTTCCTTCAAAATCTAGGGTATGGAGAAACAAATTGTTCCACGACTCAGAATACACTAAGAGGCTATGATAGCCTTAAAGCCACTTCGATTGGGACTATAATACTACCAGTCACCTTAGGACCCAAAACAATCCTCACTGAGTTTTATATTATAGATTGGGAAACCAACTATAATATGATCCTCACCACCATGGATACACCATATGAAGGCAATCCCTTCTACGTTATTTCAAGAAATAAGATTCTTACACTTAGGAAAGATATTTGTGGTAAAAGGTGATCCAAAACCATTCGATATACACCTAGCAGACCTAAAGAAAAGGCTAGGCATTCACTCTGAGTTTGAACTCCCAACAAACCAACTTAACAAACCAACCAACGCAAAACCGGAAGAAAAGTTGATACCTACAACGGAGTTAGAAGTTATGAACCTAGTCAAGAATATCCCAGCCCTCAAGGATGAGGCTAATGTTGTAGAAATAGTATCATTAGGAACTACTACAAATTTTTTTGAATTACTAGAACAGGATCTACCAATTTTCCTACCATTTGATTTTGTAGGTATGGGATGTACCCTAGGAGTTGGTTCTCTTCCAGCAGAGAAGAACTCTGCATGGTAGAAGTAACCGAAGTAGAAGAAATAGACGTAACGAATGTCCCAACATCCATCTTCCCAAATAAACATTGGACTCTCCACTTTGATGGAGCTAGATGTCGTTATGGGGCTGGGGCAGGTGTGATCTTTACTTCTCCCGAGGGAAAGATCCTACCATTCACCTTTAAATTAAATTTCGAATGTACAAACAATGGCGCTGAGTACAAAGCCCTCCTCCTTGGCCTCATCATAGCTAAAAGGCTCGGTGTTAATGACATCAGAGTATTAGGAGACTCACAATTAGTAGAAAACCAAGTCTCTGAGGTGTATGAGACTAGAGCTGAACACTTACTCTACAAAAACAGTGATATTAGATTTAAGCAAAGGATTTAACTTCATATCCATTGAGGCAATCCCACGAGAAAAAAACCTTCTCGCAGATTCAATAGCAACCTTAGCTTCACGTTTCACTCCAAACAGTGAGTTGGAAGACACCCATTTCATAGTATCCCTTTGTACTGAACCATTAGTAAAGAAAACGTCAACAAACCCTCTTTTAACAAACATAGCTGAGAATAGATCTACTATCTTAGATCACATTGACAATGATAGAGCCACTCTCGATTACCTAAATGCCTATGCAGAGTTACATCTCACCCATCACGTGGTAGATTTGTCCTTAATCCCACATTCATCTTCTTACTTTGGAAATCCCATGATAGAGCTTCCCCCACAAAAGGAGCTCAACATATATAGAGAATGGAGAAGATCTGGAACTACCTCCAACCCTACCTGAGTTTGAAGAAGGTAATGCTTCTTTAATCGAAGAAATGATTGATATTAACATCGGAATGGAGGAAGAACCAAAGATCTTGAAACTAGGATCTTCGTTAACTCCAGAAGAGATAGAAATACACACTCAAATCCTCAGAGAACATCAAAAGGATTTTGCATTTAATTATAAAGAAATGACGGGAATTACACCGCACATCATGGTACATAACCTCGTCACCAAACTAGATGCAAATCCAATTAAACAAAAATCGAGACCAATGAAACCCAAGGTAGCTCTCATGGTGAAGGAAGAAGTAATGAAACTCCTCCAAGTAGGATTCATCAAGCCAGTAGATTATTCTCAGTGGGTATCTAATATCGTCCCCATTCTCAAAAAGAATGGAAAGATACGCATCTGCATAGACTTCTAAGACATTAACAAGGCATGCCCCAAGGACGACTTCCCATTACCATCCATTGACGTCATCGTTGATGCAACAGCTGGATTTGAGCTTTTGTCTCTCATGGATGGGTTCTCGGGATATAATCAAATCAGAATATCTGAACAAGACCAAGCCAAAACTACGTTTATAACTCCTTGGGGAACCTATTGCTACGTTGTTATGCCATTCGGTCTCAAGAATGTTGGCACTACATACCAGTGGGCAATGACATATATATTTCATGATCTTATTCATAAAATTGTGGAATCCTATGTAGATGACTTGTTGGCCAAGGCCAGGAAGCATTGTGATCACCTGGAAGTGCTCCGCATCATTCTTTCATGTTTGATCGAATACGGAGTCACGCTAAACCCAGAAAAATGTGTATTTGGTGTGACAGGAGGGAAACTCCTAGGTTACATCATATCATCATGAGGGATCGATGTAGACCCAGCCAAAATCTAGGTTGTTCTTGAAATGATCCCACCTTCGAATGAGTTTGGAATCAGGTCATTTCTTGGGAAACTCAGTGCAATCCAAAGGTTCATCCCAGATTTAAGCTTTTCCATTCATCCCATCAATAATCTACTCAAGAAAGATTATAGTATCGATTGGACCAAAGACTGCAATGAGGCTTTCGAAGCAGTTAAACGTTTCTTATTGTCACCACCTACGCTAATGCCTCCTAAGCCAGACCACCCTTTAATTCTATACTCACGAGCTACTCATGTCTCACTAGCCTGCATGCTGGCTCAAGAAGATGATGACAAACGAGAACGCATGATTTATTTCATTAGCCGAACATTACTCGATTATGAAACATGTTATATGCAAGCAAAATGAGAATGCCTTGCCATAGTCTTTGCAACCAAACACTTAAGACATTACATGCTAAATCAAGAAACAAGGGTCATTGTAAAAATAGACCATTTACAAACTTTCCTCATGCAAGGGTCATTGTAAAACAGACCATTTACAAACTTTCCTCATGCAAGGGTCCTTGTCTAAAAGGGTTGGACGCTTTATAACCTTAATGGGTGAATTTGAATTAACTTTTGTAAACCAGAAGTCCATTAAGGGACAAATCATTGCAGATTGGTTAGCCGATAACCCGTTAGATGGAGGTGATCTGGTAGATCTAGATTTTCCCAATGAATGCATATATTACATCGAAACCAGACCTCCAATCTCTCGAATGTCCTTAGTATGCGATATTGTTAATTATATCATGGACCATTCGTATCAGAAGGTGCTACACCACAACAAATAAGGCGGTTACGCATTATCGTAGCTAGATACGTTATTATAGAACAAGTGCTCTATCATAAAGCTTTCGATGGAATGCTTCGAGGTGTGTTGACACGAAGAATCCAAGAAGGTTCTCTACAAATCCCACTGAGTGGAATATGTGGTGGCCATTTTGGAGGTCGTGCCACTTGCCACAAAATACATTGGATGGGCTATTTCTAGCCCACTCTAGAACACGACGCAGTAGAGTTTGTACGCAAATGCCATAAATGCCAAGAATTTTCCCACAAGATTCACATGTCGGCACAAACTATGCAACGAATCACGACTCCATTACCCTTTTCTACATTGGGCCTAGATTTGATAGGGAAATTCTCTCCCTCATCAACAGATGGCCATAACTTCATAATCACAGCCACCGAATATTTTACCAAATGGGTAGAGGCTATGCCTCTTACCACTTTGTACCTGTCTTTATGATCACCAAGTTCATTTTGAACCAGATCATTTACAGTACGGTGTCCCACAAATTTTATCTCAAATAATAGCACTTCCTTTAACAATAACGAGGTCCAGTGAGCTATGCAAAGTAAATTTAAAATAAACCATCATACTGACCTCCTCAGTATTACCATCAAGCTAACTCGGCAAGTCAAGCAACAAATAAGATGTTGAAAGCTATTCTCCTCAAAATGGTAAAAGAAAACAAACGAGATTGGCATTTAAATTTATATCCGGCCTTGTGGGCCCACCGAACCTCAATAAGAACACCAACAGGAGAAACTCCTTTCTCATTGGTATTTGAAGAAGAAGCAATTCTCCCACTTGAGGTTGAAATACCCAGTCTCCGCATCTCATTACAAGGATTCTGGATGAAGAATCTTATAGAGAAGCACGCCTCCCAACTAGAAATCCTAGATGAGGCCAGGTTAAACGTTGAACAGCGGCATAGAGTCTATGCTGACCGGATGTGCCGGAAGTATAACAAAAAGGTCTATGAGCGAGAAATATATGAAGGAGATCTAGTTTTAAGACTAGACAGCCGGATCGATAAGAAGACCGGTGAAGGAAGGAAATTTTGGCCCAAATGGTTGGGCCCATACCGAGTCATGAAAGACTACGGAAATGGTGCATATCTCTTATGTACACTGGAAGGTGAGGAATTCAACGAAACTGTCAATTCCTTGCACCTTAAATGGTTTTATGCATGAAGCGTCAACACTATTTGTATAATTATATCTACATTGCATCTTCATGTAGTTAGGTTCATTTTGTTCACTCATCAAGGGACTTATTCTCAAGAAATTTATTACAAACTTCTCGATAGTATTGGCGTGAGCGTTCCAATCACACTTCTTCAATTTCATAACATCATCACCTATTTTAAAATCATTTTATCAATTAAAAGCTAGATACGACAAAGTCTTAACGGCTAGCCATACCAAGGCCTCGCATGCTTGTTCTCACTTTTATTTCTTCCTAGGATAGGTTTCTTGCCTATGGTCTATTCTAGAAGCTTCATAGTGTCACATCTATCCCGTATATAGATCTCTTTGGAAATAAGAACATTCTGACATTTTGCTCAAGTAAATAAGTCAAATATAGATTAAACAGAAAATTTTATTTTTACACATTTCCTTGCCCTACCAACCTTTGGTGATGAGCTTGCGTCTCTTACTAGTGACGTAGGGTTGGGAAAGGATGGGAATGTCCTTACTCGCCTATGCCTTTTCCACGATGATAAGTCCATGCTTCCAACTAGAAGCATGGGGAAAGGTACAGGGGGTTCTCTTGACAATAAACATTGTAGGTCATAAGCAAACAATTCAAATAAACCTTTGAAATCTTGAGTCAAAAACAAATGAATCAATGACCTTCCAAAAATAGCAGTCCCCTATGTAGAAGACCTGCTATTTTTATAAAGTGAGCTTTTGGTGGTCATATTTCTATGGAAAAAATTTTTCTGATATGGGTTTTTGCCCAATAATTCCCCTCTGAAATCTTGGACTTACCTGATTAGTGGTTTAAGAGATTTTAAAGTTTCAAAAATTTGACCTGGTTGCACCTCTGAACACAGTAGCCATTAACGGACCTTGAAAGTTGCAGGTCTTGTTTTCTTCTCCATTATTGAGAAAACTTATATTTTTGTTTTGGGTTTTTTCTTCTCGTTCCGCTGGTGAATTTTCTCTTCAAACCGATTGTCAATTTGATGGGAAATATGATTTTTATCTTTGTTGAGTCAAGAGAAGTTTCTTCATTATAAAAGATTCTTGTTATGGATGGGAGGTCTATTATGGGGGTTTTAATTTTCTCTTTAAATTATGAACACATAAATAAATTCATCTCAATCTGTGCATTGGTTTGCTAGATATGTTGGTTTCTTTGATTCACGACAATGAGAGTTTCGAGGCAAAGATATTTGTTCTTCTTCTCCGTTCTTCATTTCTTCGGCTCTTGATCTATATTTATTCTGAAATATTTGTGTTATTATGGAGTGGAGGGTTTTTTTGCAATTTCAGATCTGTTTTTAGGTACATCAATGGTTTATGGATCTTCTGGACAATAATGGACAGGGTGAGCAGTAATTAGAGTTATAGAGAAGAAGCAGTGGGAAAGAAAGTAGAAAGAAATATTTAAAGCATAAAAAAAAAAAGTAGGAGTGAGGAAAATTTGTATGTCCCTCATTTCCATTAATCATTAAGGAATAATAGGGACATCACATTTCACATCACGCCTTGTCGCGACACATGGCAAAAATCCAACGGCTAAGCATTTAGGAAAAAAAGTAAGCTAGAAGCACCTGAGAGCTGGAAAATGGTCACATGGGGGACCAAGAGACATTCCTTGGGCTGGGAAATTTTTTTATGTCCCTCATTTCCATCAGAAAAAAAGGAAATTAGGGTCATCAATTTGCACGTGGCTCCTGGTGTTGACACTTTTCGAGAGATCCAACGATTGAGGGTTTAGCTCCACTAGCTCCTGGGGGCAGAGAAAATGCACTGAAGGGGGCATCATGGGTGACCTAAAGGCTTATTGGGGATGGCTTAATTTTTTATTTTCCTCATGTATGTAACCACAAAGGGACATGAGGGTCATCAATTTACACATCGCGCCAGAATCTGCCACTTGTCATGATCTAGATGATTGAGGGAATGAGCTTCTGCAATCACCTAGGGGTGCCAGGCAATCCAAGAGGTTGTATGTGTGACCAATTGGATTATTGGGGTGGGTGCATTTTTATGTCCCTCAATTCCTTTAGATATAGGGACAAAAGGGATGTGAAATTACACCAGGCTCCTGGAACTGACACGTGTCCTCATCTAAATTTGTCTAACAGCGAGAACTCACTTAGAGGGCACCTTGAAACGGCAATATATTGAGCTCCCGATGGAATTGTTTTATGAAATTTTACATGAACGTGACTGAAAATATCCTTATGGATCCATTGGTGGGGGTAAAAATCTTTATTCCTCCTTTTTCCCATGAAAAAATGGATTTTTATCTAGTCCCTTACTTGTGTGTGAGAAAAACTACCTACAAACCTATCTCGCCAAGGTGTTGTGAAAAATATGATTTCACCATCTTGTATAGATCTGAATTCCCTTTCCTAATATGTTTTTTTGGCTAATAAATCCATCTGAAGCTCATAGAATCACCTCCCAAAGTTTGGTAGCTCTTTTGATCATGTGCACTACCTAGGCCTGCGAACCCTATTTTTGGTGAAAATGCCCCAACTTCTCCAAATCCTTCCTGAATATTCTTAAATTAATTCCATTATGTTTCTAGGCATTCAATTAACCTCCATGTAATTTTCTCTTCTTTTTCCACTCTAGTGGGTTGGTCCAATCTTGGGAAGGCCATTGATAGCCCTTCTCATAATTGCCCAAAATTTACATTTTCCAAGAACTCCTAAAATCACCTAGGGGGTTAAATTGACTTTCCTAAATCACCTAGGGGACTGAGTTAACATCAAATGGGAGGTCACTGGACTAACTAGGTAGACCCATGGTTCCTTACGAGGGTAAAACTTGAAAGTTTCAACTGAGGGTATAGTTGTCTTTCTCGAAATTTGTCAATTTTCTTGTTACACATTTTCATGACAACAACCGGCTCTAGCTTGTGAACATGGCATGGATGAGCGCTATAAATATGTGACATGAAGAATCCCATAATCTCAACTTTACAATACAAATACTAGTGCCTTATCCATTGGGCCCTATGGAGTCATGTACAATTTACAAGAGATAGATAATAAGAAGAACACACACACACAAAAAAACATAGAAAAGGAAACACAAAACACACAATAGGAAAGGAAACACATACAACAAAAGGGAAACACACCTAAAATATCACCTATGGTACAAGGTGGGGGACAACCCACTTTCACTGATGATATTTTTTAGGTATTTCCCACTGTGAGGTAATTTCATAAGTGTTCCATCCATATATGAGAGTAGAAAAACATTTTTGTTACAAGCTTCACGCATCTGGAATAGGTCGAGCCATAATGAATCAAAATTTCCATGGATTCCTTTTGGTTCCCTCCTCTTTTCACATAGCAATATAAGGTCTCCAACTTTGAACTCTCTCATCTTGGCCTTATTTTCAAATATATTCTTCATCTTTAGTTGATGTTCTCTGATATGGTCCACCACTCAAAGTCTATTTTCTTCTATCTGCTCAAGAAAAAGGATCCTCTTATCAATATAATCCTTGTACTATCCATCTTCTATTCCTTGGAGAAAATTAATAGCTAGCATTTCAATGTGATGGGAATTTCTACTTCAACTCCACGTAGAGTTAGAATGGTGACATACCTATTTCTTTCTTAGGAGTGATAATGTCTGCCCACAATGCATCGTACAATTTTTTGTGCCAATTCCTTTAGTTTTCATCCATGAGCTTGCAGACAATGGTCATGATGTTCTTGTTGCTTGATTCAGCCTAAACATTTCCCTGTGGATAGTAGTCCAATGAGTGGGATAGGGAAATTCCATAGCTGTAGAAAAACTCAGTCAACTCCCTTGAAGAAAAATAGGTAGCATTGTCCTGCTACAATCTTCTGTGGCTCTCTAAAATGTACTATGATATTCTCTTTGATGAAATTACATACCATTTCAGTATTAGATTTCTTGACTAAGATGGACTCCATCCACTTTGTGAAATAATATGTCACTGTGAGCCCATAGGTGTGCCCAACGCTTGAGTGAGGATTCAGAACATCTATGAAATCTAGCCTCCACTATCTCTGAAATGGTTCTTCAATAACAGCTGGTCTTAATGATAAGATCTCTGCAAGATGTGGTCTCCCAATGAATTTTTGACATTATTCACATTTGGAAACCCATTCTTGAGTTGCAAAGAGGGTGGGCCAATAATACCTTCCCAGAGGATCTTATGTGTAGTGACCATCACTGAAAAAATATCCGCCACACGCTTGGTTATGGTATGCTTTATGCAACTTCTCTTATTGTTCTTTGTCAACACATTTGAGAAATAATCCATCTAGGCCTCTTTTGTAGAGCACGTGGTTCCAGATCATAAATTTTGTTGCCTTAAGCTTGATTGTTCTCTTTTGTTTGTAATTGGGATGATGAGGGAATTCTCCATAGGTTAGATAATAGGCAATATCGGCATACCATTCTTCAAAACAAGTTGAGAAAACACATTTATCTTCACAATGTTGAGCTTTGAGATCTTCATCTTCAGCGATCAATCTACACAAGCCATTTCCTCATACCAAATTGGAGGGCCAAATATCCAAATCATACTCTTGAATTTTTGTAACCTAGTTTCCTCTTTTAGCTCCAGGATCTTGTTGTGTCAAGATAGACTTGATTTCACTGTTGGGGACCATCACCATCGTATGAGAGTTGAGTATGTAAAATCTGAATTTTTTACATCCTTGACCACCACATAGACATGTTTCTCCAACTAGCTATAGTTTAGTTCATGCTTTTTCAATGGGCATCTCATGAAAGCAATGGGTACTTCCACACCTTCATCATTATTTTGGACAAGAATAATAGAGAGTGTGTGTTCCAATGTATAGCAATACATGATGAATTATTTTTTGAAATCTGGAGACATGAGAGTCGAGATCTTTCGCAATGGCTTTCTTGATCTCTTCAAAGTCTTATTTTTTGTTGTTATTCCACTTAAAGCTTGTTTGAGGCTTCATCATGGCGGTGATGTGCTTTGTCAATTATGCAAACTCGGAATGAAGAGACGTAAAAATTTGACCATGCTAAAGAAGGATTTGAGTCCTTTCTTGCTTGTGGGTAGAGATAGTGCTTGAATGGCTTTCACTCTTTTCGGATCAATGTGCACTCCATGCTTGTTCACAATGTGCCCAAGCAGCTTGCCTTCCATAACTCCAAAAATGCATTTTTTTGGATTCAAGGATATGTCGTGCTTTCTAAATTTTGTGAGTACCTGTTCCAAATGGTGAATATGGTCTCCCATCTTTTTGACAAGATTGTGAGATCATCCAGGTATATAACAATGCAATGCTTCAAATATTTGAATGTTGGGTCCGATTTCCCTTTGGAACTTAGCTTTTGCATTGATCAAGCCAAAAGGTATTATGTTATATGAGAAATTTCCCCAAGGTTTTTCAATGCTTTCTTAGTACGATCTTCCTCTGACACTTTTATTTGAACCCCGATAATCCATCAAGAAATGAGAGCATTTCAGAACTGATAATCATCTTCAAAATTTGATCCATGACCAAGAGGTGGTAATTATCTTTCAATTATACCTAGATCAAGTTGTGGAAATCTACACATATCCTTATTTCGACATTCTTCATCTGCACCTAGCACAATGTTGGCCACCCATGTTGAATGATGGATGGGAAAGATGATCCTTGCATTGAGCATTTTCATCCTTTCCTCCTTAATGGTATCAGTAATTTTTGGGTTGTATGGCCTTTTTTTCCTCAATGTCTTGGCATCTGGATTCAAGGGGATTGAGTGATGCATTTCCTTCAATTAGAAGGATTTGAGCTCATCATAAGAGTAGGCCAAGACATCTAAATATTTCTTGAGCAACGAAACAAACTTTCTCTTCTCCTTGGGCGAACAACATTTTCCAATGTTGACCATTCTCGGGTATTCTGTAGTGCCAATATTCTCTTTTTTAAAATCAGTTGGCATTTTGAAGATCATTTTTCCTTCTCTTTAATGAATCTATCATGTTTGTTAAATACGTCCTCTAGAGAAACTAGACCTTTGGGAATCTTGTTTCCTTTCAATTTTATCACTCCCTCTTCATCAAATCCTTCAATTCCTTCTTTCTCCTCTTCGACTACCGCTTCTCGGTGTGGATTATCACTTCCTTTAAAGAAGAGATTATTGAATTTTCTCTTTTCTCCAAGAATGCCAGAAGTTGATTATTGTCATTGAAGACTTGCCAATGATTTGCATTATCTGGTACACTAGGCCTGAACACCATCTCGATGGTCACTTTGTCTTTGCCAAAAGAAGGATGAGGTGTCACTAGGAAGGTGACACTGCAAGGGAATTGGCCTTTTCATTCTTTTCTCGTGGAACAAACTTGATGGAAAATGCATCAAAAGATTCAATGCAATCTCATACTCTATTTCTATAATGATAGAGTCTTGGATTTTTCACCTGATATTACTATCGGACTTGCTTTACTATCACCTCTGCATCACCTTGGAATTTTAGATTCTTGATTCCCATATCTTCTACTACGCCTATTCCCAAGAGGATAGCTTCATACTTTGCCATGTTATTTGTATTATCAAATTGTAGCTTATAGGCAAATGGATACAATTTTACATAAAGAGAGCACAACACCACACATGATCCCGAACCTGCACTGGAGTGACTGCCATCAAATTCCATTATCCATACTTGGTCTTCTTCCTCCTCCATAAGAAGTGGCAAGCTCTCCTCTTTCTCGGATGTGAACAAGTAGTTGCCTAGCTAATTGTCATCAAAACGAATGTTTTCTCTTGGATCATCATATTTTTGTACTATGTACTTCATCTTCTTGATCGAGTAATAACTTCTTCATCTCACCTTTCATTGGGATAGTTGCAGATTACCAATCCATTTTGATTTCTACACCAAAATATATGTAGAAACTTTAGCTCAATAGCATCCTAAAGGATGCTGGAATTTCTACCACCAAGATGGTGAGAAGCACCTTCTTCTCTAGAAAATCAGCTAGTGCTACATGTGCATCTTTGATTCTTCCCACCAACAACACTTGTTTGGATTCCATAGAATAACATGAGCCATTAGCTTGAGTCAAGGTGAGGCCTAGGGAATTTTCAAATTTTACGGGCATCACATTATCTAAGGCTCTGGAATCTATGATGAAATTATTGAGTTAGAAACCTTTGATGAGAAGTGACAGTAAAAAGGTTCAACCTTGTTGGTTTTGGAGGCACTGAGGGCTAACATGTTTTGTGAAGGTGGTGTGGATGGTGTGGGAAGTATACCTTTGGAATTTGAGCTTGATAATATAGGGTTACCTCCATGGACTACATCAATGAACCTATTAAGTTGAGTGGGGTGCATCTGTAAGTATTCTAGCTCTGTGATTTGGAATTTAGTTTTTTTGCATGTTCCACAAAGTCAAATGGGGTTATGGTGGGCAAGACAAAGGTTCCGAGAATGATAAAAATTTACATGGTGAAGGTTTTGCTACTTTAGGGATTGGGTTTTATTTTATAGGTGTAGCAACTGGTTTAGAAGGAGATGGGGATGCAAATTTTGATTGAAACTTGGATGATTTTTTGTAGATGATTTTAGAGGAATTGCATTTGAAGAAGAATTTTTTTAGCAATTTTAGGATTAGGAGAAGGAATATATGAGTTACTTGGTATGGTAGTGTAGTTTTTGTTGTTGACTCCATTGAAGGCAATAACGGTGATCCCTTTTTGATGATTTTATTTTGAGGAATATGTATAGGAGGATCTTCTTTCTTATTTTCTTTCACTATAGTCGTTGAGGGTGGGGCTCCTTTTTGGGATTGTGCATGAGTGAATACCACACACGAGAATCTTGGGGCATCTTCATCTCCATCAATGTACTTAATTAGTCCATTGTGTGTTTCACCATCAACTTCCTTAACCTCAATATAGTTATCATCATCACTGCATCATTTTCCTCGAGGTTCTTCTACCTCTAGCTCCTCGGGTGTCACAAGTGGTACTTAGATAGTAAGGCGATGAGGAGGTGGGGTGATCCTCGATTTTTGGGAGGATTTGGATTCCTTGGAGTTTTTGCATTGTGATATGAGACAGTTGTTTCTTCACAGCAATCAAGTCATTGGCCATTTTTGGAACATTAGGTCTATGGTAGCTGAGCCCAAACTTTGAATTTTTACTTTCCATTTGGACCTTTTACTTTTTCAGAAATAATTAAATCTTCTTCTATCTCGATTACGAACTCCTGTGCTTCTTTCAAATCTCTAGGTTGGGATCTTCTAAGGAAGAAAAAAACTTTTGGTGGTAAGGAAATGATGAAGAATCTCTTGAAATTATTTTTAGGAGGCATGACATCTTCATGAATCCTCTTTATCATCTAGTTATATTTTGCGATGAAATATATTATGGATTCATAATATTCTTTCTTCATTTGTACTAACTGAACCAAAATATTCTGACAGTTCTCTATGGATTTGAACCTATATTCGAGTTCACTTGTTATATCTTCCTAACATGTGATGGATCTTGGAGGCAATATGTAGAACCATTATGTAGCCTTCACTTAGAGTGATTCCACAAATATCTGGACCAAAACATCTTCATGTTCAATGCCCAACACACTGTAATATGTAGAACCATTCTGCAGCCTTCACTTAGAGTGATTCCATAAAGATCTGGACCGAAACATCTTCATGTTCAATGCCCAACACACTACAAGTAGTGATGAATGTTGCTACATGTTCCTTGGGAAGTTGAGAACCGTCACCTCTAAATTTTGGAAAAAAATCTTAAGCCTTTTAGTAGCTCATGGAGTGGTTGAGCAAGGGAAAGTGGACCAATGTTTCCACCCCATGGTACATTTGTCCTGCATTCTTCATAGATTATGATCCCCCATTTTGTTCCTAGCTCTGGATTCTAACCTTTCTAAGGATGTGGTGTTTGTTTCTTCTCTTGCTTCTACTTTTGCTTGAATTCTTTAAATCTCTTTAATTTTAGGTCTTATTTCTTCTTTCTCTCTTGCTTCTCTTTCTCTAGCTTCTTCTTCGGTCTCTACATTAGTGAAATTTTCAAGATTCTTGTTGATGTATGGAAACTCAACATACAATGGGTTGTCTACACTTGAAATTATGGTAGAAACATCTATGTGACAAAAAGGAAACCTCTAAATTTAGAGAAGCGCTTGTCTTATTTGAATCTCTTCAAAAGTGGTATTTGTTTGTCCTCCTTGCCTTTGTTTTTGGGTGTATCTTCTATCTAACAACTTGGAAATTTATGCTCTTTTCTAAGGTTTGAATTTTTCTTCGCATTTCCAATTCAATAGTGTATTCTTCTTTGAGGTCAAGAATTCTTGTGGCAATGAAGTATCGGTTGACACTTTTCCTATTATGCCAAATAGCCTCTCTCAAATTGAAGCAATATCCTCTTGAATGTGGAAGAATCATTCAGGTCTTTCAACAAGAGGATTTCCCGAATAACCATGTTTTGAAGACATAAGGATCAAGTGATTCTTTTAGAATTTTTATTTGTTGAATTTTTGGATTTTGAATTTTTTTGTATTTTCAAGGTCATTTTTTGGGTGCAGGTGCTGCTAAATCTACCCCCACCGTGGGTGACAAAAACTATTGGAGAGAAAAACTTTTAGGGAAAAATTGGTGGATTTATTGCCAACACGGGAATCTAGGTCCCTTTACTTAACTAGTGAAACTTTTGTGTGTGCATGAATGAGTAAAAGGTAGATTTATACGTTGGCCTTTTGACCGGAGGATCCAATAGGGGCACTCCACGAACCCTGTGGAAAAATCTTACAGATATCTGTAATGGAATAATTTTCTAAGAGAGTAAGAAAGGGAGTGAGAATTTTAGACAAAGGAAACTAATGTTGCAAGTAGAAAATTAGAGACTTGCATACACTAGTTAGAATTTCATCACATGCACTAAAATTTAGAAGAAAAAAAATGCATAATAACAACAAGACCAAATAACATTTAATGAGCACAAAGTATCACTAAACTCCTTAGTCAAAAAAGGCTAAAATTCCTTCTTATTGTATTGATGCTCAAGAAGAAATTGTATATAGAATAATAATAGAATACATTTTAGAATAAGGAAATGGAATAAAAATTTCTCTTTTTCTCTTCACAAGGATATCTCTCTTGTGAATTCACAAAAAATAGTTCAAAAGTCTAAGATCTAAGAAGACCCTCAAATGAGAAGTTTGTTGCATAGGTTTATATAAGAGAAGGCAACTCTTCATCTTCTTGGTGGCTTTTCAAATACCATATTTTGACTTTAGACTATTCATATTCCTATCAAATATTTAAGTCCATTTTATAAAAACAAAGTGACTTAAATTTTACATTATGTTTCTAAAGTCACTTAAAGGTATATCAAAAAGTACAAACCCCAACGCAAAATTATAACATTGAAGAGAGAGAGTGTTAGGTGAGAAGAGAAGAGAGAGAAAGAAGGAGGAAGAAGAATTATGCAGAATAATGAGCCATTGTGGTGGATTTGATCTCACTCCCTGACTAGTTTCCATCTCACACTCGTGAAAAGATATTTTTCTCACGAATTCCCTACTTGAAATGAGATATTGTAGGTTCCAATTTATCATCATGAGGAATATGAACATTGCTCAGGAGTCTGTCTATCCATCGAGACACATTGTTTATGTATTTACATTTTACAAACCATGATGGATTTTCTCTGTGATAAGTGCAATGGTGGCCCAAATATATGAGAGGAACTCTAGGGTATTCTTGGTGAAGAAAATGGGTTTTATTCCTCTTTCTTAACATATTCCTTGAATAGACCAATTAGGTCATCGGAAGTTGTGTCTTCTCCCATTACAGGTACTCCAAGTTTTGAATTTGATGATTCATATTATCTTACAACTTATACACTTGTCCCTCATTTCCCTCTAGTTTAGTGATGTCCCAATCGATCGCTTTCAAATATTATTTCCAAAGACCTCACCCATACACGTGACAAGTCCTCTAAAGGAGTTTCAAAAATATTCTTATTTATCAACTCTTGATGAAAAGTGTTGCTCATTTCAATCACTATTGAACCCAAAGGATCCCATTAGTCCTTTTCTTTCTCCAATTCTTCATCCATGATCTAAGTGCAACCCCTTGTACATATGCATCCATTTTTTCCTAATCGTGAAAATCCATGTCCTTTGAGATGACAACCATGTTAGGTGATTTTAGGATTTGTAGAGAGATTGATATGGTTCTGGGACTAATGACTACCATTTCTATTCTATTTTCATCTCATATCATTTGTGTTTCAGGATCATAGTGGTGTGAGCAAGCCGAGAAAAATTTAAGTCTTTGTACAAACACGGGGTGTCTGCGGCTATGAACAATCCACTTATGAATACCTAATCCTCAATCTTCCCTCGTTCCTTAGTTTTCATGTGATCCCTTAGGTCATTTAGGTCCATATATGAGACATCACTATCTTCTATCTCATATTCAAAAGTGAAAGGTTGTGTTGGATTACATTCTATTCATTTGTACTTCATGGTTTTGTCGAAAAAAAGTAGCTTACTATTTTTGGTAAGTACAAAAATAAGTTCCCTCGATCCTCAATTTGATGGTGCAATTTGAATTCCCCTTTCTCCCAATGTTCCCCTCACCTTACGGACCAATTTTCTATGTTTAGCAGTGTTTGTGAGGCCACTTACTATTTTTAACATGTGTCAATCTCGGAACCAAGATGACCATTTTGATGAATTTTATTACAATACTTATTTTGTGTGTGTGGCGTCTTCTTCACAGGGTTCTTGATTGATAAATTTCCCAAAATAGCAATCCCCTATGTAGAAGACCTATTATTTTTAGAAAGTGAGCTTCCTATGGTTGGATTTTTTATGGAACAAATTTTTTCGATATGGTTTTTTTGTCCAATATTGCCCCTCCGAAATCTTTTGAAGTTTCAAAATTTTACCTACTCGCACCTCCGAACACGGTAGTAATTAACAAACCTTGAAAGTTGTAGGTCTAGTTTTCTTCTCTATTTATGACAAAATTATATTTTTTTGTAGGTTTTTTCTTCTCGTTACGCCGGTGAATTTTCTCTTGAACAGATTTCCTATTTGAAGGAAATCCATTTTTTGTCTTTGTTGAGTGAGAGAGAAGTTTCTTCATTGTGAAGCATTATTGTTGCGGATGAGAGGTCTATTATAGAGTATTTAATGGTCTCTAAAAATTATGAACACATAAAAAATTCATCTCGATCCATGCACCAGTTTTCTATATGTGTTGGTTTCTTTGATTCACGACAATGAGAGTTTCGAGGCGAAGATCTTTGTTCTTCTCCATTCTTCATTTCTTCGGCTCTTGATTTTTATTTATTCTAAAATATTTGTGTTCTTATGGAGTGGAGATTTATTTTTCAATGGTAGAGTTGGTTCAAGGTATAACAATGGTGTATGGATCTTCTTGATAACAATGGAAAAGGTGAGTGTGTGCGAGTTATAGAGAAGAAGTGGCAGAAAAGAAAGCAAAAAGAAAGATTTAAAGCATTAAAAAAAAACAAAGCAGGAGTGAGGAAAATATTTTTTCCCTCGTTTCTCTTAAGAATTAAGATACGAGAGGGACATCAATTTGGACATCATGCCTCGTCATGACACATGCCAAAAATCCAATGGTTGAGCATTTAGGCCAAAAACAAGTTAGAAGCACACGGGAGTTAGAAAATGGTCGGATGGGGGACCAGGAGAGATTCCTTGGGTTGAGATAATTTTTATGTCCCTTGTGTCCCTAAAAAAATAGACATGAGGGTGATCAATTTACACATGGCGCTTGGAGTTTACACTTTTAGAGATCCAACGGCTAAGGGTTTAGCTCCACTAGTTCTGGGGATGAGAAAATGCACTGAAGTGGGTCACATGGGTGACTTGAAGGATTTTTAAGGCTGGGAGAATTTTTATTTCCATCATGTCCCTTAGAAAAAAGGGACATTAGGGTCATCAATTTACACAATGCACTTGAAGCCACCACTTGTCACGATCTAGACAGTTGAGGGAATGAGCTTCCTGCAAGCACCTGGGGACCGAGCTTGCGATTTGAGAGGTCATATGTGTGACCAGAGGGATTATTAGGGATGGAAACATTTTTATGTCCCTTAACTTGATAGATGAAGTCGACATTAAATTACACCAAGCTCCTGGAGTGGTCATGTGTCCTCATCCAAATTTGTCTAACTACGAGAACTCACCTAGAGGGAAACTTGAAACGGCAATATATTGAGCTCCTGATGGAATTTTTTGGTGAAATTTTAAATGAAATTGACTGAAAATGGCCTTCTTAATCCAATGGTTGGGGCCTCAGATCTTTATTCCTCCATTTATTCCCTGAAAAAGTTGATTTTTATCTTGTCCCTTGTGCATAAGAAAAACTACTGCAAACCTATTACGCGAGGCTTTGTGAAAAATATGATTTCACCATATTCTAGAGATATGAATTATATTTTTAATATGTTTTTTTTCTCCTAACTTCATTTGTAGCTCCTGGAATCACCTCCCAAATCTTAGTAGCTCTTTTGATCTTGTGCACTCTAGGCCTATGAACCATATTTTTGGTGAAACTACCCTAACTTCTCCAAATCCTTCCTAAATCTTCCTAAATCACTTCCATGATGTTTCTAGGCCTTCAATTCACCTCCATGTCATCTTTGGCTCCTTCCTTATGCTCTACGAGGTTGCTCTAATCTTGGGAAGGCCAATTAAAGCCCTTCCCACAAGCGCCCTGAAATTTGAATTTTCAAGAACTCCTAAAATCACCTAGGGGACTAAGTTAACATCAACTCGGGAGGTCACTAGACTGACTGGGTAGACCCGGGGTTTCTTGGGAGGGTAAAACTTGAAATTTTTGAAATAGGGGTATAATTAACATACTAAAAATTGTCAATTTTCTTGTTGCACATTTGCATGAAACATTCATACAACTAGTGTGCTAACTAGATCAAATCATCTCCTTGTTGTATGAGTCCTTTTTTTCCTTCATACAAGTCCTACGCTTCCATAGCATGAGTCATATGCTCTAAAGTGAGTCTTTCACCAATGTGTGGGTGAATCTTGTGCTCTAAAGTGATTACTATGTTAATTCTTGGGTGAGTCGTGTGTCATTCATGAATGATTCCTACACTAGGATATATATCGGTCATGCGTTGGGCTTAAGATATGTCCTTCATCAACATTGTTAGCACATATAAATATTTATTTAAACTCGTTTGAAGAAGCATATATAAGATGAAAATAAATAAGGTTTATGCAAAAAGATTCCTCTTAAATATATTAAATTATTAATTACAAAATATTAAAATTATTCTTAGTACAAAATGATGAAAGAAAAAAATGTGAGTTTACATAGGTTTTAACAAAGGCTCGTCACATGGGGACACCAAAGTGCACTCCCATTGAAGTTTTATGTTGTGTCACTTAAAGTACAACTTAAGTGGTTAGAAACATGTTAACAACTCACACAACTTATATTTTTGTTGTCATGATAAATTTATAACATGCAAAATTTATAATGTTTGTCATGACAACTAAACCCACACTTGAAATTCCCTTTCCTGGTTAATGTAAACCTTTCCTCCAACCAGTATTTCAACTATTTCACCGTCATTATGGTTAAGAGGAACATTTTAATATTATTTTAAATTGTTTTTATATGCATAGAATTTTACCTAGCTTGGTTCATGAAGCTACTGAGATCTATGAAAAAACAATTCTCCCGAAGGCTTCAAAAGTGTTATTTTTGGTCTTTGTCACTTGTGAACATCCTTTGAAAGCTTATAGGGAAAATAAAAATCATTTGGGAGTTTTATGGGAGATAAATGAAGTTTTCCAAGTAAATTTAAGAATATTCTATGGAGAAAATTGAGGTTAGCAACGGGTTAAGCAAAACTAAGTTGATTTGGGCAAGGCACTATGGAATGCATGTTCCAAAGAAGCTAGTCACATTTTTGAACGGTTTTAGGAGCATCGTAAAATTTTTGGAGATAATATCATAGGAATTGCAAAGCTAATATATCCTACTTCATGGTGAAGTAATCCAGGACAAATTATGGGAGTATAAAAATGTGTAAACTTGTCCTTCAATGTAGCAAAAGAGTCCTTATACAAGGTGGAACTTTCTCGAAGGGTATCGACACCTTAGAAATACTTAGGAGCCTAAAAAATTTCAACATGGATTACATTGGACCTTTCTCATTTTCCATTTTTAGATTGGTTCATACTCATTCTTAACCCTATTGGAAACTCATTTTATCAATGCACACACATGGGTAAAATTTGAAAGTAGACTAAAATTTAAAATTTCAAGATGAATCGGGTCTTGAAATTTGTGTTAATAAACTCGGTGATGATTCAACAAAAAATAATGCTTTTAGTAAAAAAACTAATTATAGAGTAATGTATGATAAATAAATAATAAATCTCATATTTAACACAAGCAATTAAGCTAATTAATTTAAAACACTAGGTGTAAAAGAGAGAGATAAATACTTATATGATTTATCCTAATGTCGAGATTTATTTGATCAGAGAGCGATAAAACAAAAGGTAATAATTTCACAACCGAGCACGAGACACTCTTGGAACTACTGAAAAATCCTAGACTAGGCGCCTGAAATTTGGGTTAGTGGTGCCTAGGCACTGGAGTCTGCTTCTGGGTGCCCATGACTACAAAAGTGGAAGGAATATGAATTTTCTCGTTTCGTGAGGTTGTCGTTGGTTTTTTTTTTGGTCGCCTTTGTATATTGTATTTTGATCATTTAATTCACATGTAACATATGAATAAATAAAGACCTATAAAACCCTCAAACTACATAAAATCTAAAAAATAAAAGAAAAAGATGAGGATTCATATCGACCTTGGTGCTCACCCAACTAAGTGAGCTTACAATCGAACACTACACTACATTTCAAACTCCATGTAGTTCTCGTGTATGTTTGTAAGAATCATTCCCTAGGATGCCCTTGTGCAAATTCATGTGATAGGTATATAGCGGCGATAGTTAGATGTACCAATTTAACTAGATGGAGTCGATGGAAAAATGAACTCCCCTTCATATGCATGTATGCAGAAAAAATAGTCCCTTATCCCTTGATTGAAAGCTAGATGGATGCCTTAATGCTCTTATAATGCCTTTGGATGTAACCTTAAGTGATGATAATATGTGCTTAGTGTTTGGTCCTTTATTTCAGTCACATAGTTTTGTATTTATATTACTCCCTTAAATGAATTTCTATAATTTACAATTGGAAGGCCAACCCATAAGAAATCAAGATGAAAAAAAGATAAAAGAGACCCAAAAGAAGTGAGTAAGATATAATAAAGTAAGGGCCGCCCAGAAGGATGGGGGCATCTTGGCGCTAGCGTCCTATCTAAGCATTAGTTTCCTAAGCCATAAAATAAAAGTAATTGAAATATTGAATAGGATTTAGGGTGTAAAAGACCGTAAAGAAAACTAGAGACAAAGTGAAGAGGCCAAAAAGTAGTTGTTAATTGCTAGTTTTCTCACTTAGGAATCACATGAATAGTAGTATGTGATTAAGACCTAGAAATGTACCCAAGTGTGTAATTTTTCATCTACATTTCCCCACTTTATGTTGTTAAGTGAATACGCTATAACATAAATTACATTATAATTTGTGTGTCTTTGTTCCTTATAGATCAACAACAAAAGTGTTCCAATGAGACAAGTGAAATTATGAAATGATAAAAAAATTAAGCATGAAAGCTAAGAAAGAGGAAGTGACCCTTGGGGTGAGAAAAATATCATGTTGTACCATTTTGTGTCTATTGTTTTTATAGTTTTTTGCTTCTTGTAAGGATGAACCAACAAAAATAAGAGAAAAAAAGTAGTCTAATTCATGTGTTATGAAAACTCTTGCAAAAGTATGTAAATATGTGTAAGAAGTAGAAAAAGGAAATTTTTCACCTGATCCTTGAAGAGTGTAAAGGGATAGAAATTTTCCTAAACTGTTGTAGAATAGTGAGTTTTTTTAACAATCTTATGTCAAGAATGAGTTTTTTGGGCCATCTCATGCCAAGAACGATTTTTTTTGGTGATCTCATGCCAAGTGCAAGTTTTTTGGATGATCTCACACCACAGTAGAATATTTTTGGGGAGAGAGTTCTAATTTTACCCTCTACCATGGTTGCTTCCTAAATTCATACACTATTGCAAATGTTGTGATCGTGCTTAATTACGTATTGTCATGTTTGTTCTATGTAGAAAATGGAGAATGCATGCATTCTTATTGTTGGAGGATTGTGTATGTACTAAGAAAATCAATATGTTGACTTTATTGATTGTTCGATATGAGACTTGTGACTATAACTTCCCTTGGTCATAGGCACCCAAGAAAGGTCAAGAGCACCCATGCACTAGTGTTTATAGATGGCCACTATCATTTGTGATGAGCGAGGACCCAATTCAAGATCTAGGTCATTTATGTAACTAAAAATATTACGATTCTGTGTTTATAGATATTTTTCTACTGTATGGGGTGACTGATTCACCTTTTTGTATTCCCCCTCATTTGGTGTGCATGTGAAGTTTATAGGATAATGTGTCACAAAGGAGTACCTGATGTTGATCTCAAACTGTAACCCTGTAGGGGAGGAATGGGCATGGTAGAAACCAAGGCACATGTAAATAAAGTAGCTACAAATATGTGTTAGTAGAAAAAGTAACAATCATGTAATAGAAAACAATGTAACAAGAAAGTATAAAAATAGACCATGAAAAATAGGTTTCATACATGGGACATTGCTCACAATGTCGCAAGACAATCATGCCTAAAGCGGCTAAAAGGATACAATCAAGACAAAGGTAAATCCCAAAAACATTGGAATACAATAAAAAAATGGAAAACAAAGTGTAATTGATAACCATTGTGGAAAATAGTTCTCAGACGGAAAATGTTACACATGAAACACCCGTTATCATGTTAGAAAGATAAAAATTGTGTCAAAGTGTGTATAGATTAATGTAAATTAATGTGCTAGTAAGAATAGGATGTAGTAAATAATGAAACAATAGTGCTGTGATGTGGAAGAGAATGTAGATGCCCCTAGGATGCTCGGTGGTACTAGTAAAAGTTACAATGCCAAGCATCTATGCTACGTGTAAAAATGTTTAGGAAGTATGCATTCACAACAAGATAACAAATGAACGTGCATGTGTATATAGAAAGATATTGAAATACTAGAGATACTGGATAACATTGTAAGAAAATGTAACACGTGAGTAAAAGTAAGAAAGAATAAGTGCAATCAAGATATGCAACATGGTTTTCATGAGAAAGATAGAATGGAATGCAAATTGAATGTGATAGGGACAGAGTGTTCCCCTCAAGTGGATGTTTATGAGTATGTATTATATGAGGTTCATTTATAAAATACCCCTCGACAGTCAAGAATGAACCATAGAAAAAGAGTGTGTCATCGGGAAATGGTTTGATAATGTGTGTGCTAGAAAGATATGATCAATGAAGCATAGAGCATAGAATGTAGAAGAGGTGAGATTCAATTGATATTTAAACCCTCAGCAGTTGAGTATGAACTGTGGAACTAGAGTGCATCACAGGGTAGTGAGTGTAGCATGTAAAATTATATGCGATAAAGATAAATCATGAATGTACATATTGTGAAGTATGTATGATGTGTGATAGTAGATGCTAGAAAGATATGTCATCAATGTACGATGAGTGTGAAGTGTGTAAGATGTGTGATAGTAGCTACTAGAAAGAGATGTTGTGAATGCACAAAGTTTGAAGTGTGGATGATGTGAGGTTCATGAATGTAGTATGCCCTCAATAGTCAAGTGTGAACCTTAGCACAAGATTGCATCATAGGGTAGCGATGATACAATATGTGTATCAAGTGATGTAATGATGCTTAGAAATAGGAATTATGAAGCATGAAGCATAATAATAAGAATGAGAGACACCTAATAATGATAGAAGGTGGTAGAAGAAGCGTGTTACCCCCCAATTTTGTAAAATATGTAGATCTATAGATTTTTTTGAAATGTGTCATAGCCATCAATATAAGGAATAGTTTTCTTGACAAAAATGATTGGTTGATGAAGTGGATATTGTGAAGGGACCTTGAACAGTGGTTTCTTATTTGATAATGATATGGAATACTTGAAATGAGGAGGTGTTATATTGATTTTTAGATGTGGTTTCTTAGTTTGACTTGCTAACGTTGTAGATGACTTAGTAGGAGGAGGTGATGGAATACGGAGCTTGATAAGTGACTTATTAGTTAGAATGGGTTGGATAGGAAAATATTGACTTATGGAAGAAGAAACAATACAAGTGATGGCATGATGCTCATTGGTCATAGTAGGAGCAGATTTAGGAGCCCATTTAGATGTAGCATTTAGAGATGGGCATGCAACAGAATGTTGTGTAGCAAAAGAGATTAAAACTTGGCGCTCGTGGTGTTTGCTTTTCTTTGTAAAGCATAACAATCATTGTCATGATGTCCATTGATTCGATGATAATTACAAAATGGGAGACCTTGATAGTTGGCAAGCTGATAAGGAGGATAACAATGAGTAGGTGGAAAATTGATCAATTGGTGATTGAAGAGCGCAGGAAGAATGTCATGTTTCTTAGCATTATGATCAAACTTGAGAGGTTCCGGTAATGGTAATACTTGAGGTTCACTAATATGAGCACATGTAGAAGATATAAAATTGGGATGAGATGAATGAGATGTAGGAGAACTAGCATGATCATGAGAATTATCCTTGATATTTTTAATTTCAGATTTAATAGATATAATTGTTGATTCCATAGCTTGAACTTTGAATTGAAATAAATATAGCAAAGCTTCAATTAACTCTAATATGGGTTGATTGGATGGATTATCATGTTGGTTGTGGTCTTCGGAAAGATGATTGAAAATGTCACTCACTTGAGCGAGGTGGTGTATCTTTAGGAAGATACATCGTGTCTAGATATTTTCGAATAACATATTTACAAGATGGATGCATTGAAGTAATTCATGAAAAGAGATTTGAAAACCTTATGAACCATGAAATAAGATTGGATAGAATAAGAAAAATGAGGATCCAAAAGTGTTCGAATGTGGGTTCACTAAATGATTTAACAAAAATAATATTTTTGTAAAAATCCTAATTGGAGAGTAATGTATTATAAAAAACAATAAAGCTCATATTTTACACAAGCAAGTAAGCTAATAAATTTGAAACCCTAGGTGCAAGAGAGAAATAAATCGAGCCGATTTATATTGATGTTGGGACTGATTTGATCATGAGAACTAATGAAATAGAAGGGAATATTTTCGCAACCAAGCATAGAAAATTTTGGAACTTCAAAATAATCTGGACTAGGGCACTTGGAATGGATCAGGGGCACCTAGGTGTTGGATTCTACTTTCGAGAGCCCGTGATTTGGAAAAGTGGAAGGAATTTAAATTTTCCTATGTTGTGAGGTTATTGTTAGTTATCACCTTTGGTATCCTATATGTCACTACTTGATCGATGAATTCACCTAAAACCTCCACGAGATATAAAGACCTAAAAACCATCAAACTTCATTGAATTCCAAAAATAAATTATGCAAGATGAGGTGTCAGTGACCCAAAGTGGTCACCCGAATGAGTGAGCTTACAACCAATAATTTCTCTACATTTCAAACTCCATGTATTTCTTGTGTATGTGTTCAAGAATCATGCCCTAGGATACCCTTGTGGAAATGCATGTGATAGTGGGTGATAGCTAGATGTACTATTGATGTGTAATCACAAAGCACCCTTGAATGTATGCAACTCAATGGGTTGAAACTATCAATGTGATTGCATAACATGGAGCTTCTCCCAAAGTGTGGGACTTTGCAATCGGGAAATCTCTCCGAGATGAAGGCCGGTTCCTATTCCTCTATTTGATACACACACTTAAATTGTAGAGGATATACTCTAAAATCTACTCTAACTTGCCAAGGAGATAGGGTTAAGAAGATTACAAGAAATTAAACCTAAACTAACAAAGGTGATGCACCAAAAGGAATGTTGAACACCTATTTTCCATTAAACACAAACCATTAAAAATGTGATACAACCACCATACACAGATAACCAAGATTGTAATGAGAGATCTAGAAGACAACAATGAACACAAGAGAGGGCTGAAATTCATCCACATACTTATATTATTGCTCCACATGATTTGATACTGAGAGCATTACAATGGCAAGAGGCAAAAACTTCCATTACAGTTTGAATGGGAGGTTTGAACTCCACAAATTCACTTACAGATCAAGAGAAGAAGGGAGGGTGCAAAGAAAAATTATCCAACATTAGAAAAATGCCCCTCCTTACAATATATATGAAGAATGAGAGAAGGAGATAGAATAATTTTGAAATCATACTTCAACCACCCTAGAATGCATTGAATTTTCCTGTAACAATGATGGGTGCCACTACAAAAGCCATACCCCCATGTACTATGCCTTGTTGGGAAAGAAAGGAAGCCCATACTTCATTATTTTGGTAGGTGAGAAGTCTGACACCCTAAAAAATGATAGACTGTATTTTTCATTTTGAAGAACTTAGTCCCACTCAAATTAAGCTTTCCAAAAATTCCTTTCTTGTGCAAATCCAAGATCCCAATCAAAATTTATGGCCATTTGAAGGTTGGGGTGTCATTCTATAAAAAATGTGAACTACTGATCTTCATTTTTCGGAATCCAAAATGCATGTAACCTCCAAAATCCCATAACTTTCAGATATTTTGAATTTGGAGTTTTTGTTACTATTCATCTATTTAGGCGAACACGAAAAATCCAAAACTCTAAAACCCGAAAGTCCAAAATTTTGAACTTTTAGAATTTTAGAACTTTCAATTTTGGATTTTTGGTTCTTGTTCATTAGAAAATCATCCCAGAGAGTTCTGAAACTTCAAAACCTGAAATTCTGAAATTTCAGACTTTCAGACATTTTGACTTCAGAGTTTTTGTTTATTTTTTCCAATCGACCATATCCTTTTTCCAAAACTCTGAAACTTGAAAGTCTGAATTTCAGATTTTCGGAACTTTTTGCTCATTTTCCCAACCAGCCACTTCCTTTTTTGAAACTCTGAAACACGAAAGTCTGAATTTCAAACTTTCGAATTTCAGAAATTTTAGGTTTGAGAACTTTTTGCTCATTTTTTCCAACCACCGCTTCCTTTCTTCCGAAACTCGAAATTCCAAATTTTGGACTTCCAGATTTTTAGAACTTTTTGGTTTGAACTTTTTGCTCATTTTTCCAATCGATCGCTTCCTTTTTACAAAAATCTAAAACCCGAAAGTCTCGAATTTTGGAATTTTGTAACTTTTTGGTTTTGGAACTTTTTTCTCAATTTTTTCCAATCAATCGCTTCCATTTTTCGAAACTCAAAACCCGAAAGTTTGAATTTCGAGTTTCGGAACTTTTTGGTATCAAATTTTTTTCTCATTTTTCCCAACTTGATCGTTTCCTTTTTCCAAAACTCTAAAACCCAAAAGTCTAAATTTTGTACTTTCGTAGTTTGAGAACTTTTTTGGTTTGAAACTTTTCAATTTTTTCCCGCCTTGTCTCGAAAATTCCAAAAATGTGAATTCCGAAAACTTCGAGCCTTTCTCCATTCTTCCACTTGAGCTCTAATCTCCTTCGATGTTCCCTTGGCCATTCATTTATCAACCTTGCATTTCCATTGTCGAGCCTGCCTGCAACTTGATTTTCAGAATTAAAATGTGAGCTCGCATGACTAAACAAACCTCTCCATTTTCTCTTGTGCAAGGTTGTGTTTGATCAAATTTTTCCCGAGGGGAAAAATTGGATAACATGTACCAATGTAATTAAATATGTGGATGTAAAAATGAACTTCCCTTCATATGCATGTATGCAGAAAATTTAGTCCCTTGTCCCTTGATTGAAAGCTAGATAGATGCCTTGATGTTATTATAATGCCTTTGGATGAAACCTTAGGTGATGATAATAAATGCTTAGTGTTTGGTCCTTTATTTTGGTCACATATATTTGTATTTATATGATTCCCTTGGTTGAATTTCATAATTGACAATTGGAAGGCCAAACCATAAGAAAATAAGATGACCAAAAGATAAAAGAGACCCAAAAGACTCAAGTAATATAGAAACAGGATTAGGGACACCGAGAAGGATGGGGGCACTCGGCCGCTAGCATCTTATCTAAGCATTGGTGTCTAAAGCCATAAAATATAAGTAATTGAAATATCGACTAGGTGTAGAGGGTGTAAAATACTAGAAAAAAAAACTAGAAACAAAGTAAAGAGGCCAAAAATTAGTTGTCAATTGCTAGTAGTCTCACCTAAAGAATCATATGAATAGTAGTATGTCATTAAGAACTATAAATGTACCCAAGTGCTTAATTTTCTATCTACAAGTGGGGCCTTTGGAATCAAAATCATATAATTTTGGCCACAGGTAAGTGCATGGAAATGGGGGACTAAAAGCGGACACAAATACATTTTTGTCCATTTTGCCATAACGTGTTCGCATTATGGCTTGGTCGCATTATACCGCGAAAAGAGAAAATTTAGGGTCACATTATAACGTGAGCATGTTATCATTTTCTATGTGGCATATGTGCTTATGGGAGGGATATATTTACTAAAATAACTAGTTTAAGTATAATTTTTCTTTTATTAATCTTTATAATTTATTATGTGCTTATGGGAGGGATATATTTACTAAAATAAATGGTTTAAGTATAATTTTTTCTTTTATTAATCTTTATACTTTATTATTATAAATTATAAAGATTAATAAAATAAAAACTTATACTTTAAATTTATTTTAGTAAATATAAGAAGTTAGGGTCACTCTACACCTTATGGAACTAGTCTCACAGATCCATCTATCATTGTTTAGAAGATAGTTTTTCAGATTCTAATTTGGTTAGTACATAGGTATTTTTCAGGATTTTAGCATTCAGCCTAAATATTTTAGGGTTTAAATTCTACAATCGATATTTGTTTTGTGAAATAATATAGTCATTGTTTAGGTTTTGGGGTCTTCTTGATTGGTTATTGATATTTGTAGGAGTTTTAGATGTGTCAAAACTATATATTTTAAACCTCACAACTCCCAAAGGTAGCAACAATTGCTCAAATATATGGACTCATGCAATTCCTTATAACACATAATAAATCAAAACACATATGTAAGTTTTTATTGATTCAAATAATCAAGGGAATGGTCATCATGAGGTATGTGAAGGATCTGAAATATCATGAGGTAATGCAGAGATCCAACACATTTACATGCATTCATCAACTCATAACAACCAATTTCAATCATTCTCATTAGTATCTTGTTTTTAGAAGTCTTTCCAACAAGCTCTATAGGCTCAAATATGCAAAAATGGCACAATCAACCTAAAACTTACCCTTCCAACCCCCATATCCTGCTCTCACATTTTGTACACAAGCCTAATCAACTATTAAAATGACTCATTTTCTTGTAAAACCTCATTTCTTCAGACTTCCACTCTATTCCTCTCACTAGATTTAAGTGTCCTAATTCCAAATCAAGCACAAATTTGGAATTTTTTGCTTCCATTTTCTCCTTCCAACTCTTTATATTGTTTCACCATGCTCATACTAACATGAAACCATTCAACAAAAGTGATAATTAATCAAATAAATCATTAATCCTCTCAAGTTTAATCAATCCTTGCCCTATTTTAGCTCTCAAGATCCATTCCCATGCAAGATCCATGATTATGCACATCTATTCATATCCACAACTAAACAAACACATCCTCAGATACCCTTCGGGCTCAATGTAATGCATGAAAAATTTCAAATTTCAACCCTTTAAACTTATCTTGTTATCACCTTTTCTAATTTTTAGCCTATTAACTCTCTTCTAGCTCTGGTCTTGTGCATTTTCTAGTGTACCTTTCAATCTAGGGGGTTTCAGACCATACTGATGGGTTTTCTAGATACCCATTTATGCCTTCTCCCTCTATGCAAGATTTCAATATGTGCTTCTTTGCAAAACATCCCTCAAAACCCTTTGTCTCAATCTCCCTTTAGATCTTCAAATTATGATTGTAACTGTGCATACTAACTGTCAATGATATCTCTGATTTTGACCAAAGAAAACTTAAAATTCCATCATATTCCTTTCAAGGACCTTGTCTTTATTGATTCTTGCAAATTTGGGGTCTAAATTCCCTTATTTGGGTTTTAAAAACCTAATCCCTAGTTGTACCCTGTCTTTAGTGATGGTGGAAATCATCTCAGGCTCACAAACAATGCATATTTTATGAGAGTGTTTCTAAACACTTAATCAATGCTTGGTAATGAACTCACATCTTGCAAGTCAGGGAGGTGGAATTTGTAGTGTTTCAATACATTGTGGAGGTTAAGAACATGGAATTAATTCTCAAAAATTCCTCCAAGTTTCATTCAGGGTTCAATCCTTCTATCAAGAGGAGTAAACATATCTCCATGAGGAGAAATTTGGAAAGAGGGTGTCTAGACATCATAATCACACTTCCACTCGGTGACATATTGGGAAGAGAGGTGAATTTTGAGATGAAAAAATATCATCATGTTCAAATATAAAAAGTAAGGCTCAAGGAGGCAATTGATGATCATCATATCTTGACTCTACCATTGTGTCTGAATCTCTTCGAGAAACAAATAAAAATAAAGTATGCGGGATGTTAAACTGTTCGGTACCCCTTTGGCAAGTCACTTTAAATTATAAAAGGAAAAGAGTCCCAATGCGAGGAGGATAAAATCCAGATGTCTAGGGTACCATACTCATCAGTGGTTGGTAGCTTGATGTATGTTATGGTATGCACTAGGCCTGACATTGCCCATGCAGTGGGAGCTTGGTGATCGAGTTTATGAGTGATCCATGTAGAGAGCACTAACAGGCAGTGAAGTGGATCCTTCGGTATTTGAGAGGGACCATGGGAGCAACATTGTGTTTCGGTGTATTGGACACTACATTGCGTGGTTATGTAGATTTGGACATGGCAAGAGATTTGGACAAATGAGGAGCACGATAGGTTATGTATTTACGGTTGGTGATATAGCGGTGAGTTAGATTTCATGGTTACAAAAGGTTGTGGCTTTTTCAACCACAGAGGCTAAGTATGTTGTTTCCATAGAGGAAAGCAAGGAGATGATTTGGCTACAGTAGTTTCTTGATGAGTTGGGTCATAAGCAGGAATTTGGGAGACTACACAGTGATAGTCATAGCACTATTCATTTAGCGAAGAACTCCATTTTTCACTCTAGGATGAAGCACATTTAGTTGAGATATCATTTCATCAGGGAAGCTTTGGAAGAAGATAAGTTGAAGCTAGAAAATATTCATACACTTATGGATATGATGACCAAGGTGGTCACAAGGGAGAAGTTGAAGTTGTGTTCAACTTTGATTGGCCTTCATGGTTGATAATGAAGGGTTGAGAAATTTTCTCAGTAGGAACAGTCTCCAAGTGGGAGATTGTTGGGGTGTGGAGCCTGTTTTTGGTCTTCTCAAATCAGTATTGAAGTGTGGAGTTTGAATTGGGAAGATGAAAGGTCATGACCGTTTCTTTTCCAGCCATGGGAAGATGAAAGGTCATGACAGTTTCTTTTCCAGCCATGGGAAGATGAAAGGTCATGACTTTCAAACTTCTAGGGTTAGCTTTTGGACTTCTTAAAGGATTGTAATCCTATAAATAGAGGTGTTAGGGTATCTTGAATATATCTTGTGTGTTCAAGAGGTCTTGAGTCTTAGTGATCAAGAGGTGATCAAGAGTGATCAAGGTTAAGCAATTGGGTGTCAATTTTGGTTTAGATGTGGTTTAGCATCTTTGGAATTCTGTTGTGAGTTCATAACTGAGAGAATATTGTGAGATTTGTTTTACTCTTGTTGATAATAAAATCTGAGCAAGTTCTTGGTGGACGTAGCCCACATTGGGTGAACCACGTTAAATCTTGTCTTGTCTTCTTTTGTGCATTATTTATTTATGTTGTTATATTTCTGCATGTATAATTCTACTATATAGTTTCCTACTATTGTGATTTGAGGAATTATTTCCACATATTTGTTCTCTAATTCCTAACAACTGGTATCAGAGCTTTGGTGGTTTTTTGCTAAAGTGGTAAATCACAGGGAAATTTTAGCTTGAGTGGGAGTTATGGTGGATGAGGGTAGATCAAGGGTTGAGAATTTCAATGGGAAGAACTTTGGTTTGTGGAAGATGCAAATGGAGGATTACTTATATCAAAAGGACCTCCATGTTCCTTTGGCTGGAAAAGCAAAGAAATCTATAGCCATGTTAGATGAGGATTGGGAGTTTCTGGATAGAAAGACACTCAAGGAAATTTGGTTATGCCTTGCATCTTCGGTTGCTTTCAACATATCACAAGAGAAGACCATGGAAGGTCTCATGAGTGCATTGGGGAAGTTATATGAAAAACCCTCTGCCTCTAATAAAATATTTTTGATGAAAAATTTATTTAATATGAATATGTCTGAGAATGGTTCTATTTTTGTTCATTTGAATGAATTTAATATGATTGTAAGTATGTTAAACTCGGTAAAAATTGACTTTGATGATGAGGTTAGGGCTTTGTTTATTTTTTGCTCCTTACAGATAGCTAGGACAACTTGGTTATGGTTGTAAGTAATTTAGTCTCTAATAATTCAAAGTTGAAGTTTGAGGATGTAATAGGTGTGATCCTAAGTGAGGAAATGTGAAGGAAGAGCATCGAATATTCTTCTACTTTTGGAAACACTTTGATGGTGGAGAGTAGAGGGAGATAAAAGAACATAGGGAAAGGTAACCATGGGAAGTCGAATGATCATGGAAGGTCAAAGTCCAAGAGTAAGTTAGAATGTTGGCATTGTGGGAAGGTTGGTCATGCTAAGAAAGATTGTTGGGCTCTTTAGGATAAGAAGAACAAGAAGGAGGAAACTAAAGAGGTAAATGTGGCAGCAGGTGATGTTTTCAGGATGCCTTAATTCTTTCTTTAGATAATATTGTTGAGTCTTGGGTGTTAGATTCAGGGGCTTCTTTCCATGCCACCCCACATAGACATTACTTTACTGATTTTGTTTAAGGAGATTTTGGACATGTATATCTTGGTGATGATGAACCATGCAAAATAGTAGGGAAAGGTTGTGTTCGGGTGAAAATGTAGAATGGGAACACATGGCTACTTAAGGATGTTAGGCATGTGCCTAAGTTGAGGTGGAACTTGATATCAGTGGGTCAGCTAGGTAGTGATGGTTATACGGTCAGTTTTACAGTGGATTCTTGGAAGGTTACCAAGGGAGCTCTTGTGGTTGTAAGAGGTAAGAAAACTGGTACTTTGTATTTAACTAGTGGTGTTGATTATTGTAATTTAGTTGCTGCAGATGGAGATGTAACTTTGTGGCACCAGAGACTCAGTCATATGAGTCAAAAGGGCATGTAAATTATAAAGGATAGGTTTCCTAGATTAAAGGAGTTAGATTTAGACTTCTATGAGGACTGTGTTTATGGAAAACAAAAGTGGGTGAGATTCCTCAAGGTTGGACCTACCAGGAAGGAGGGTAAGTTGGATTTAGTGCATATAGATGTATGGGGCCAGCTAAGGTAAACTCTATTGGTGGTTCATGTTATTATGTCACTTTCATTGATGATGCAACTAGAAAAGTTTGGGTATATTGCATTAGAAAGAAATATGATGTGTTTGAAACCTTCAAAAGATGGAAAGCCTTGGTTGAGAATGAAACAGGTCTCAAGTTGAAATGTCTCAGGTTGGATAATGGAGGGGAGTATTACAGCAATTAATTTCTTGATTCATTGTTCGGTAAATGGGATCCACAGGCAAAGAACAGTTCCAAATACTCCACAAGAAAATGGAGTGTCAGAGAGAATGAACATGACAATCATGGAGTGTGTTAGGTGCATGAGGTTACATACGGGGCTACCACTCATGTTTTGGGTGGAAGTGGTGAGCACAATTGTTTATCTAATTAACAGAGGACCCTCTATGGCTTTGGATGGAGGTACACCTAAGGAGGCTTGGTCTAGTAAGAAAATTGATTACTCATTTCTTAGAGTATTTGGATGTGAGGTATTTGTTCACATTGATAAAGATGATAGGACCAAGTTAGAGGCTAATTTTGAGAAATGCACCTTTGTTGGATATGGTGAGGATGACTTTGGTTTCTGTGTTTGGAGTCTTAAGGACAAGAAAATATTTTAGTCTAGAGATATTGTCTTTAATGAAAAATTCATATATGAAGATCAGTTGCAGGAATAGAAAGAGGAATCAAAGAAAGAATACACAAGTGTTATAGGACATTGCGGACAATAAGGTGTCCAAGGGGCCGGTTTAGGTGCAGCATGTTCCGGCATAGCCATTTTAGGAACCTACTCATTAGGAACCCCAAAATCCTGAGGTGAGAAGGTCTTCTAGGGTAAGATGGGAACCTAAACAATTTACTCCATATTTGAATTATTTATTTCTCACTGATAGTGGAGAGCTAGAGTTCTTTGAGGAAGCAATGCAGGTGGATGCCAGGAAGAAGTGGGAGTAAGCAATGGATGAAGAGCATAGATCTGTTATGGAAAACTAGACTTGGGATCTGGTGGAGCTACCCAAGGGCAAGAGATCATTTCAAAACAAGTGGGTGTATAGAATCAAAGAGGAAGATGGAGGTAGGAAAATATACAAGGCCCGGTTGGTGGTTAAGGGATTTGCATAGAAGAAAGGTATAGACTTTGATGAAATTTTTTCTCATATTGTTAAAATGAATTCTATTAGAACTGTTCTTGGTTTAGTAGCTAGTAGAATGCATGTACTTAGAGTAGTTGGATGTGAAGACTGCATTCATTCATGGTGAGTTGGAGGAGGAATTGTATATGCAACAGCCAAATGGTTATGAGGTCAAAGGGAAGGAGATATTAGTGTGAAAATTGAAGAAGAGCTTGTATTTCTGAAACAAGCTCCACGGTAGTGTACAAGAAGTTTGACGGTTTTATGCAGGAGTAGGTTACTCCAAGTGTCACTCAGACCATTGCATGTACATCAAGAAGTTTTTTATGGTAGTTATATTATTTTGTGTATGTATGTGGATGATATGTTTGTTGTAGGAAGAACATGCAGGAAATAAAGGTACTCAAGAAGTAGCTAGGTGACTCCTTTGCTATGAAGGATTTGGGGGAAGAAAAACAAATCCTTGGTATGAGAATAACTTAGAATAGGAAAGAGAGGAAGCTAGTGTTATCTCAAGAAGAGTACATAAAGAAGGTCTTGGAGAGGTTTAGTATGCAGGATGCTAAACTGGTTAGTACCCCTTTGGCAGGTCACTTTAAATTATCAAAGGAGCAGAGTCCCAAGACTAAGGAGGATAAAATCCAAATGTCTAGGGTACCGTACTCATTAGTGGTTAGTAGCTTGATGTATGTTATGGTATGCACTAGGCCTGACATTTCCCATGTAGTGGGAGTAGTGAGTAGGTTTATGAGTGATCTAGGTAGAGAGCATTGACAAGTAGTGAAGTGGATCCTTCGGTATTTGAGAGGGACCATGGGAGTAGCATTGTGTTTCGGTGGATTGGACACTACATTGTGTGGTTATGTAGATTTGGACATGGTAGGAGATTTGGATAGCAGGAGGAGCATGACAGGTTATGTATTTATGGTTGGTGATATAGCGGTGAGTTGGATTTCACGGTTACAAAAGGTTGTGGCTTTGTCAACCATAGAGGCTGAGTATGTTATTGCCACAGAGGCAAGCAAGGAGATGATTTGGGTCATAAGAAGAATTTGGGAGACTACATAGTGATAGTAGAGTGTTATTCATTTAGCGAAGAACTCGATTTTCACTCTAAGACGAAGCACATTCAGCTGAGATATCATTTCATCAGGGAAGCTTTGGAAGAAGATAAGTTGAAGCTAGAAAAGATTCATACCAGTCAAAATCCTGTGGATATGATGACCAAGGTGGTCAAAAGAGAGAATTTGAAGTTATGTTCAACTTTGATTGGCCTTCATGGTTGATATCTTTTCTCGGTAGGAACAATCTCCAAGTGGAGATGGTTGGGGTGTGGAGCCTATTTTTGGTCTTCTAAAATCAGTATTGAAGTGTGGAGTTCGAATTGGGAAGATGAAAGGTCATGACTTTCAAAGATGAAAGGTCATGACTTTCGGTTTTCACGGACTTCTTAAAGAATTGTAATCCTATAAATAGAGGAATTGTTAGGGTAAATAGTTGTTAGGGTATCTTGAATATATCTTGTGTGTTCAAGAGGTCTTGAGTCTTAGTGATCAAGAGGTGATCAAGAGTGATCAAGGTTAAGCAATTGGGTGTCAATTGTGGTTTAGATGTGGTTTAGCATCTTTGGAATTCTATTGTGAGTTCATAACTAAGAGAAGACTGTGAGATTTTTTTTACTCTTGTTGATAATAAAATCTAAGCAAGTTCTTGGTGGATGTAGCCCACATTGGGTGAACCACGTTAAATCTTGTCTTGTCTTCTTTTGTGCATTATTTATTTATGTTGTTATATTTCTGCATGTATAATTCTGCTATATAGTTTCCTACTGCTTGTGATTTGAGGAATTATTTCGCATATTTGTTCTTTAATTCCTAACACTTCTCCATAGTGGTGTAACTCAAGAAGAATCCTAAAAATTGTATAACCCAATTCTAGGTATATTTATCTTCTAAGAATCCTTATCAGCTAAGATATCAATATTTTCTTGTTGAAACCCCAAAATAGGGTTTTAGATAACCGATAGGGAGAAAATATAGATCCTCGACTAGCTTTCCTTCATTTCAACCTTCACCATGGATTAGAGGAAATTCCTAACAAGTTTTTAAAGTTGTTCTAGTTTGCAAGGATGATTATCCAAGGTGATAAATTAATGCAGTAAGATTTAGTGAAATATAACTTCCTCTGAAGGCCTAAAAAGAACATTTTTAGCCATTTTATAGATAATAAACACACTTCGAGAATATTAAGGGAAATTATAAAGAATCTAAGGATGATTTTCAAGAGAATTGAAGGCTTCTAAAGTAATTTTAAGAAAATTTAAGAAATAAAATATGATTTAGGATCCATCATTTCAACGTCGGGTATTCGGGGTGTATGGAATGAGAGCTTCAGTGGTGAATGTTTTCTTCTATAGAAGATTTTGGGAGTTCCCAAATTATTTAAGAGGAAATAATATGCTCGAAATGTGTATTAGATAGTCACTTAGAGTACGGGTGTAATTAGGAGAATCATGAGGTGCTGTGAAGTATCTAGAACGTCAAAAATGGTCTATTTCTCTTTAGATTGTAATTAGAAGAGAGAGTCATATTCTCATCACAATGTAGGTCTCAAATTAGTATTTCTAAACACTTAAGTCATCACTTAAGGTTTTAAAAACATGTTTTCAACTCATGGTAACTCATGTTTTACCACATTTTCATGTTAGAAGTTTCATCACTCAAAAACATAACCCTAAACCATAAACCCTAAGCCATACAACCTAAACCCTAGAACCTAAACCCTAAACTATAAACCCTAAACCCTAAGCCTCAAACCCTAAACCATCAAACCCTTAACCTTGAACCCTCATCCTTTATCCCTAAACCCCGAACCCTCAAACTTTAACCCTAAACCCTAAGCCCTAAGCCTTAAGCCCTAAGCCCCAAGCCCTAACCCCTAACCCCTAAATCCTAAATCTTGAAACCAAAAACCTAAACCCTAAATTTTTACAACATTGAACCCTAAACTATAAATCATGAGTCATAAACCCTAAATCTTAAACCTTGATCCATAAACCCTAAACCTTGAGCCCTAAACCCCAAACCCTAAATCCTAAACTATGATGCTTAAGCCCTAAACCCTAAAACCTAAACCATGAGCCTTAAACCCTTAACCTCAACCCTAAACCCTAAACCTCAACCATAAACCCTAAGACCTATACCCTAAACCATAAACCTTGAGCCTTAAAACCTAAACCCTAAACCTTAAACCCTAAGTCAAAAGCCATAAACCCTAAACCCTAAACCTTAAAACTTAAACCCTAAGCCATCAACCCTAAACCTTGAAATTTAAACCCTAATCCCTAAACACTAACCCCTAAACTCTAAACCTTGAGCCTTAAACACTAAACCTAACCCTTAAACCTTAAACCCCGAAATTCCTAAACCTAAATCCCGAGGCCTAAACTCTAAACCCTGAGTAATAAACCCTAAACCCTAAATCCTAAAACTTAAACCCTAAGTCCTAAACCATAAACCTTGAGTCTAAACCTAAACCCTAAACCCCAAGCCCTAAACCGTGAACCCTAAACCTTAAACCCTCAACCATAAACACTCAACCCTAAGCCATACAATATGTTATGATTCCATATATTTGATCGAGTTATTACTACATTTAGGAGTTATGAGGTTTGTAAATTCTAATTTGACACATTTAACACTCCTAAAAATGTCAATAACCAATCCAAAAGGCCCCAAAACCTAAACAATGACTATATTATTTCACAAAACAGATATCAATTGTATAATTTAAACCCTAAAATCTTGAAGGCTAAATGTTGAAATCTTGAAAAATACCTATGTACTGACTAGATTAGAATATGAAAAACTATCTTCTAAACCGTGACAGATGGAGTGTGAGACTAGTATAAGAAATAATAAAGTATAAAGATTAATAAAAGAAAAACTTATACTTAAACCATTTATTTTAGTAAATATATCCCTCCCATAAGCACATATGCCACATAGCAAACAGGAACATGAGTGCATTATAACACACTTGTGTTATACCGCACTCGTGTTTCATTTTCTATGGGTTTGGGAATCCTAATCCATAGGCTTGGATTTTCCTTGGATATCCCACCCTAAGGCTTGGATTGTGTAATCTGTGAATAAATTTTAATTTTAACAAAAAAATCAAACTCTCATGTGTACACCCCAATATCTTATGCATTATAACATAATATTCCAAAAAAAAGTATATGATGACGTTACCTTGGTGACGATATACTTCTTTTTAAGATCCGATTATTTTAAGGCTTTCATCCTTAATTTATTTTACTAGTGCCCTCTTTTCTTTTCAAAACATATGCATACATTTTTGTACACAACTTATGATTTTTTCATCCAAATTCCAAAAAAATAAATCCTCTTCTAAACTCCATTCTACACACACTTAAAAAAACAAAAAAATGACTTTTTCTCAAAGTTATGGGGTGTATGCAAAAATATTTCATTTTCGGGATGTGTGTACTTTGAAAATTAATTTTAAAAATTAAATATTCATCCAAAAATTATGAGACATTAGTGGAACCTCGTACATGGAATTAGCTAACTTTCTACTGAAGGGATTTGAAAAATAAATTTATAAAACTCAAAAAATGGTGGGGTGCACAGACAATAGGTTCTTATCTTTTTTACAAAAAAATAGACATATTTTGTGTGTTTACCACATTTTCCCTCTTAATCTCGACCATTTTCAAAAATAAATCATAGTTTAGAAATTAGATTCGAGATTTATGGTACTTATTGTTATCACTTTGTAATATTTTGAGCATATGCATTTGAATTATTAGATGAAGCTAAGGTTTTTCTAATTTTAGGAAAAATGTGTCCCTTTTTACCCCCTTTTAGCCCCCATTTCTATGCACTTACCCCCTTCCGAACTCAATGTCTTGCTCCCAATCCTATAAAACAAATCCTTGATTTATTTTCATGTTGTGATTGATGACATCAACATTCCAAGAATCTTAGACGGGGTTTTGGAGGTATGATGTCCATTTTTCCCTTTTTCCCAATGTGTAATGGTACATGGTGGACACTAAAGTGTGATCCCACATTGAAGTGTTATGTTGCACCTCTTAAAGTGCACCTTACGTGGTTAGAAACATGTTAACAATTGACACAATTTGCATTTTGGCCATTTTTTTATGACTAGTTGACCCTTGGTGGCCATTTAGAGGTCCAATATCCCCATTCCATTTTTATCAATAGCTAATGGGACATGGGGGACACAAAAATGTGCTCCCCTATGGAGGAAGCATTTCTTCACTTAAAAGTGACAACTTGGGTGTTGATAAATGTTAACTCACATTTGCATAAAATTTGGCCCCTTCCTCATGAGGGCCTCACCCATGGTGCATTTCATGAGAGTGTATCATTGTATGTCCCTTTATCCCTTTTTCCCTTATTTTTAGGGTGTAACCACACCTCTAACCTCCACTTGACCTGGTTTGAGCTTGTTTGGTTTTAATGTGAGTTAAGGTGTGCAAATGAGAGGAAAAACATATTTGAAAGTGGGAAATCCATTTTAATACAACACTTAACCATTTTTTATCTCATTTGTGTTATTTCCTCTCCCCATTATTGATGGTATGCTACCAAAATTTCCTCTCCCCCATTTTTCAAAGCTTGGTATTCTTTAATTCCTTTCTAATACCTCATCCTAACTTCAATCGGGATAAGTACATAATTGAAATGATTTTTAGACCCAGTGTTCCGACAATGTAGACAATTGGCAAGTATTTAATGATGATCAACATCTCATCTTCTTTCTTGAGTTAAGAGATAACTTTAATCAGTTATATTTTGAGGGAATTAAGGTAGGTACTGGGGAATCCATTTAATTTATTATCGAAAAGGTATTGATTCAAGTTGATCAAGATGGATGCATCAACCTAAAAGGTAACAAAATACACAAATTTTGGTCGAGTTTGGAAGATATTTTTGACAAACATCACTAGTTTATCAAAAGTAAATTGTCGTAGTAGAACATCGACCAATCATCAGAATGTGAAAAGGTAAATATGGGAAGTGATGAAGATCCTAAATTTTTTAATATTGGTAAATGTTGTTTTGCATGAAAAGAAAGATGAAGTTCATGAATATTTAAAAAAAAATACATTAATGTGTTTGCATACTCTTATGAAGACCTAAAAACTTTCAAACTAAGAGATATGCAACATTATATTCCTCTTAAACCTGGTATTCAACCTTTCAAGAAGAAGCAAAGGTAGTATAACCCTAAAATTATAGGAATAATTTACCAGGAAATTCATAAGTTGTTGAAATCCAAGATTATCTTTCCTATTCACCATTTTGTTTGGGTTGCAAATATTGTTCTAGTAAGAAAGAAGGGTAGGAAATAATAATGTGTGGACTTCCATAATTCAAACCAGTTTCCTTAAAAGACAATTACCCCCTTCTCATCATGGATCAAATCCTGCAAGCAGTAGTAACTAGTTTAGAGATGTTGTCAATGTTTGATGGGTTTTCAAGCTAAAATCGGTAGGAAACTTTTAGTGGCAAACCTTCTAATTGTTGAAATTTTAAATTAGAGAAGTTTTAGGCTAGGAATTAGGACCAGTTCACCAAAATTTTATGGGTACAAATTAATTTTAGGGATCAATTCACCATTCCCATGAAATAGAAATTCACAATGTTCATCTTAATGTTGTCAGCTAATAACATATTTTATGCTATCGGCCAACATGGCATAATATATTTTTTCAATCACTAGCATAAACTATATTATCGAAGGTTATATTTTTTATATGCTACCACATATTTTATGTTAAGGCCGACAACATAATATATGTTGTTAGCGATAACATATAAAAAGCTAATGTCTAAGTAATAAATTGAAACAAAAAAAAAGTATGGGATTTTTTTGTTTGTGTCATATTTTGGGAGGAAAGATTTCTCATTGAGACAATCATTTTAACTACTAACATCAAAAAAATTCAAAAAAATCCCATACAAAATTAGCGAAATTTGTATTTTTCACAAAAAATCACTTTTTTTTGTTTGCACCATATTTTGTGAGGACATATTTCTCATTGAGCGGTCATTTTAACTGTTATTGTCAAAAATGTTTTTCAAAAAATTACATATATTTTTTTCCGACATCATATACTATCAACCAACAACATATTTGCATTTTCTTCATATTTGTCATTAGCGTGAAAGTCAATTTTTCCAAATTCACCAATGAATTTCTACAAAATTTTATGTGAGGGGGTCTTCAAATTTTCCATGATAATCAGATTGAGGTATATGTTCAAGATCAACAAAAAATGACTTTCATAACTCCATGGGACACCTTTTCCTATAGGAAAATTCCTTTTGTGCTTATCAATGGTGGGGCTACATTCCAAAGGGAAGTGGAATTGGCTTTCGGGGATCTTAAGAATAAATTTGTATAGTGGTTTATTTGCATGATCTCACAGTAGTTTCCAATCATAGGGAAGATCGTCAACACCTTAGACTTGTTCTTCAAATATGCAAATATCATGGTATATCTATCAATCCCAAGAAATCTATTTATGTAGTCATAGAAGGAATTTTTCTTGGTCACATTCTCTCGAGAGATGGGATCAATATTGATCCATAAAGAGTGTAGGAAATTCATAATATAACTCTTCCTACCAATAAGAAAGGAGTTGATTCTTTCTTTGGTGATACTAATTTCCTTCGATGGTTCATTCCATATTTTGATGAGCTAACATGACATATAGCTGAAATGATGAAAGGAAAACAATATTTTCATTGGAATTATGAATGAAAGAAATCTTTCAATGACATAAAGGAGGCAATTGCTAAAACCCCTGTTCTTGTTTGTCCTGATTATGACAAGGATTTTATCATTTACTATTATGAATCTAAACATATCCTTTCTACCATCTTAGTTCAAAAAAATTTAAAAAAGTTGAAACACCAATTTCTTTTATGATATATATTTTAAAAATTCATGAACTTAAGTATTCTTGAATAGAGAAACTAGCCTTTGTTGTAGTCAAATCAATAATGCAAATCAGGTTTTACATTCTCAACTCTCATTCTATCATTTTTTATCCCTGGTCTATGTTGGCCATTGTGTGTTTGTGTTGTCATTTATTTCAATTATATTGATGGAAAAGGGTATCATGGTGTAGTATGAGTCTCCATGATGTGTTATTTAGGTGTCAAGCATGAAGATCAAGTGGTTTGGTGAGTTCTATGGTGTCTTGGTGCATGGTTGATTGTCAATTCATGGTTTGAGTCATCCCAAGTTGGATGGATGTTTTCATGAGGTCAAGCATGGTCCTAATGATGTTTCATGGGTGTCTATAATTATTCATGAAGTCAACAAGGTCAAGTCATGAGGTTTTATGGTTGAATTAGGTCATTTTAGACTTGTTTCTATCCCTAGAGAAAATAGAATGAGATGGAGGTGTGATATTTGGAGCCAATCAGTCATAATATAGCATGGTAAAAGCAAGGTGGAAGTGTAACTAATATGTATGGTGATTTAAGGATAGTTCTAGTGGTTTGGTGGTGTTTCAGGGTCCTTGGGAAGAAGGAAGTTGGCAAACATGCATTTTAGCATAGGTAAGTCACTATGGCTAGACATTTTCAAAGATATTTGAGCTAGATCATAATTATGGTAAATTTTAGGGTGTTTTCATGATGCTTCATGACAAGTTTTAGGTCATTCGACATGGGAATTCCAAGATATATAAGTTTTGGTAACATCGGGTAAGTTGCATTGTGTTTTTGTATGATGCTCATTGTGAATTGTATGATTTACATGGGGACCTAATCTCTTTGGAATAGCTTATAAGTTCAGTTATGAATATTTCAAAAAATTAATGAGGTGGTTTGATCGTCACATTTTTATGAACAATCATTAAGAAGGTAAAGTGGTTTGAAACCCTAGCAAAACCCTACCTGGAAAGAGCTTGCGAGAAGAAGAGGTATAATAATCCTTTTTATTGGTTTGTAAAATTTATGGTTTTATAATGTATATTAATCTCCTATATTTCAATAAAGGTGAATTAGTGTTTTTTTAGTATGTGGGCCCCACTAAACATGATTGTTTCTAAATAGTTCTAGTTTAAGGAGAAGTTTCCCAAAGAAGGTAAAGATTAAATTGAAATTATTTTTATCCCTAAATTTTTATAGATTTTAATGAAGGTTTCAAGTCATGATTGATAATTAAAGTCACAAAGTGTACCCCATTTGTGAAGGCTAGTTTTAGGACATTTTGGAGCAACTTTCAGTAAAATTGACATTTCAGGAGATACAAGAGGAGTTAGGATTCCATTAAATATTTTTTGAGAAGATGGTTCAGAAATATTTCCAATGATATATAAAAATTTATGATTTTATATGGTATGAAAAATTATGAGCTGATCTTTGAGGTTCAAGTTTGTAGGATGCTTGATCTAGTAGGGTACAAATGGCTACATGAGGTAAAGTGATGTTTTTGAGTTTTCCTTGCATGGTGTAGGTTTTGAATGCTTATCCATAATTTATAAGTGTTTTATATTTTTGGTTGAGTGTGGAAGTGTTTTATAAGTTTTTCTAATTTATAATTTATGGTGTAAGTTTTTGAATGCTTATCCATAATTTATGAGGTAAAGTTGAGCTCATGTTTTGTTCTCGAGTCTAGAAGGATAAAAATTAGTTTGCAAAAATGGACCTATTTAAAGGCCTTCCACTTGGAGTTGGAAGGATTTATAATATGTTATGGAAATATGATTCAGATTTATTTCTAGTGGTATAAGTTTGGTCTCATGATGATTTGATTTGATGTGGTTTCAAGTCATTTTTATCAAGAAGGTTTCTTTGGTTTTCAAGACTAGACTAATTTTGTTGATAGATTTAGTTGATTGGAGCATGAGATGAATGAATTGATGCTTGATACCACCTAGAGAGTAAATAAGGATTAAAATTTTTATTATTTATTTAGGTATTTAAATTGAATAAAGGGTTCAAACTAGCTGAGTTTGCAAAACTTGTTTTAGGGCATCATGTTTTATGGAAGTGTAATGTTGTTGTGGTTTGATTAAATGGATATTTCAAGAGGTATAACTTGTTTATATGTGTTCTAAAGTTTTTGATTTTTCCACATATTTTCCAAATTCCATATTTGAAATCATCTTGGGTGATTTTGAGGTCCAAAGGTGAAATCAGGATGCTAGAAACAGCTATTTTGTGAAGGAAATGAGTTAGTGGGACCATTTAATGAAATATTTGATTCATTAAAGTAAATGTGTGACCATGTATGAATTTTTTATGATATATTACTCATGTGTGGTAAATTAAGGAGCTTGACCAAATACGGTTTTTGTGTGAGTGTAATTTTCTCATTCTAATGGTAGGGTTTTGAGGCTTGTTAGTGCATGATAAGTGGTTTTTGGCATGGCCGACCCATATAGGTCATTTGTGACAATTATAATGGATGTAATGGAATGTTTTAAATTTTTATGGCTAGAATTAGTGATGAATTACTAACCTATCTTGGGTTATAAGGAAGAGAAATCTTTAAAGCTAGTGTTTGATCTCATTTTGACAACTAGTCTTGCATGGGGGAAAAGTGTGACCCAAGAGGGGGATTATTGCAGGTATGGGAGAATGTTTTGAGATCTAATAAAGTTTGTTATAGGTTTTATATTTATGGATAGGATGTGTGCAATTTTTGAAGACAAATAAATCCATGAAAGACCTAGATAGAGCAAGTTGAAGAAGGTGTGTTTGAGTAAGGGTTTGAAGGGATTTTGAGTTGAATTTTGGGATCACTATCGGTTGTGGTATCTATAGACACCAAAACCGGGTCACACTCCCCTTGGTCCCATTTTAAATAGCCAACTCAAATATATCCACCCAACCATGACCCTTTTACCCCACATTAATATTAGTTTAATTATTTATAATTAAAGTTATACTCATCCTCACAATATTCATTATTTAATTACCCAAATTAAACTAATTTCCACCTCATCTAGACACCTCACCCCACCACCTCACCTAGACACCTCACCACAAACCTATTTTTAGCATATTTCCCCTTTACTAGGACTCAACATTCACTCACCATAACTAACTAAGGCTTATTCATACCTACCTTAATGAACTAAGACTTAGTGCAACCCTAAAATCATATGCCTATTCTCCCTCTAACCATATTCCTGCTCATTAAAACGTAACATTCTATTTTGATCCATGAAGATAGATTGAGCTGGCCCCAAAATATTGCCAAGATATGGCATTTTTAGTAAACCTAGGATTTCCCACCTTAACCGATGTCGGTCAACCCTAAACCAACTTCGGTCACCCTACACCATTTATCGGAGTTATCTTATATTCATTTTGGTAACCTTGTTTGAGAGGTTGACACATTCTTGATTTTGGAATGAAGGATATCTACATCAAGTAAGAATCAAATCCCTTTTACTCATCCAAGATAGCCATAACCAGCACTAAGAATGATCGAAGGCATTTACATTCATAACAACATTATGGAAGCACTATTTATAACATTGAACACCATTCCATAGATCAACTATCACCAGTATCTCCAACCACTTCTCCACCACTACAGAATTTAGAACACTTATAAACTCCAACTAAGTTGGTTTATCCTCTGTTACTTGCGGTTGTATTTTTTATTTTCCTTCATTTATTCATTTTTCTTACTTAGATCTATCCCTTTGCTTTCTCTCTATCAACCACCCCATCACACCCCACCTAAACTTCACAAAAACCTATCCCAAAACCATCTCCCTCGCGTAGACCTCAAAAACACCCTCCAAAATCTTTGTGAAATCATAGAGAGGACCCCAAATGTTTTCTATAGCATTCCCCAGTTATCCACAGTCACCGAACATTGGTTAACCCTAACCATGGTCAGATTATATTATGCCGACATCGTTTCTCAATGGATATAGTCACTATGACTATCAACCCAACCCAACCTAATAACCCTTAACCTATCCTAAACCTCTTACTCAAAACCTTACCACACATATCTGTGACCTCTCACCTCACCCTCCCCCATAGAGACCTTTCCAACTCTATGTTCTAAGACAGAAGAGATCCCAACCATCCTCCACTTGACTCCCTGCCACTTTTCATCTGTTGATAGAATTCACCGATATCGGTCACCCTAAACCGATATCGGTCAACGTTATAGTAATTTGAGGACCTACCTAAACTAACATCAATCATCCTAACTTTAGTTTCAATCTTTGTGTAATTTGATAATATTGATCTAAACTAGAAACCTAAGTATCGCACCCAAAACAACCCAAAATCTCACCCAACCTTACCAAGACTCTATATGTGACTTCACAATAGGTAGACCACCCTGCATTTCAAGAAAATGGTGCAACCCAATCCAAAACCTTTACATTCATAGTATTTTAGTAATTAATCAAATCAATGTTGATAGTAATTTGAGGTACCCAAATCAAAATGCTAGCACTAGATTCTTTTACTTACATGTGTAAGTTGTTTTATATTGATTTATAAATAGTGGATTGATAGCCTTTTAAGAAGTATCATATTTCCTAGATCTAGCATATTGGAAGTCCTTTGTCATTTACTATTTAACTCTCTTTTTGTGGTCTTTTTTATATTTTAGGTAGTTCTTCCTAGCCAAAAGGAAGCTCTCACAATCAACCTCCCAATGGATCGAGGACAATGGTTAGGCTAAGAAGTTAGAATACACGCAACCCTCAAACCAACCTTCACAATAGGTATTCCTCCTTGGCCCATACCCTCGTAAGATGGTTTCCTACATATGTCCCTTTAATGGTCTAAATCCTTTGAAAAGTGAGCCTAAATGGTGAAAGGTTTAGTAGGCGGGTTGGTGAGCATCATCATAGTTTCTTGTGGTCATACTTCATCAAAATAGTGTGTGATGATTCATATTCATGTTAGTCTCTTGTTGTCGCCTAATGATTAGATATCAATAACAACAACGTGGGGTTTTAGGTGTTTGTGCTCATTATGGGGTTGGTATACCTCACTAAATAAATATCTTATGACGTAATATTCACTTGATTCTTTTTGTGCAAATAGCCAATATCAAAAACAATTAGTGTATTTCTTGGTGAGCTCCCTTGATGGTTTCCACATACATCTTGTGTCCCTTTGTTCTCTCTAATGATTTGCATTGTGTTCATTTGAATGTATGATGCACACTTAATAAGCTAATGTGGATAGTAAATGGTTGAATGAATGTTTGATTTATGTTGTAATAATGGTAAATGAAGTAAAAATATTGTAGGAATAATTCATCCTCGGTGTTGTGAGATCATGGATGGATGACTCTTCTCGCCTTGTCCATTGTACTTCCAACAATTGGTATCAGTGGAGGCAGGAGAAGGTCCTTAAGAAGTAAGTTTCACCACTTGAAGGAGATCCTGAAACTAAAGCTTGTGCAGGTATGACATATGGATGAAAATGGAGTCTACAAAAGGCTCACGGGATATAATGTGAATCCATTGATTAGATTGAGATATTATTTGAAACACTTAGGGTTTCACATTTGTGCAATCCACTTATGAAGTGTGTACTCATGAGAAGTCTTGTGGAGGAGAAAAATGAGATTATTGTGATTATTTTGAAGCATATTATTCTAATGGTGAGGAAGAAGATGACCTAGAAGCTGATTTTGATATTTGTGACCCTAAAGTAGATGATGGAGATGTTGATGACCTAGAAAAAGAGTTTGAGATTGTTTTAGATCCTATAATGGAAGAAGTGGTATGTCATGAACCCTAACCATGGTAATGAGATATAAATAGATCTAAGAGTGTCTTGAGGTAGATTTTTCCATTCATGAGAATCAAATCAGCTTGTTTGAGGAAATATTAAGGACATTTACATGTTTTGAAATCAAGAAGTGGGTTGACATTCCCAAGAGTGGTGTCATGTGATAATCTATCATTCTCTTATGTAAGGTATGTTCGTGTCTTTATGAATATCCTCTCTTAATCAGGTAAAGGGACCATAGGACTATGGAAAAATGAAAGGAGGTAAAAATGACATGATGTGGAGCTTTAAAAAGTATATTAGTTGTCTTGAAGGTGTATGCTGTATAGAGGTTTGCAAAGTTTGTAACTTTGGAAGATCATGTTATCGAGATGCATTTAGTGATCCTCAAATCCGAATTTTGGTATCTACATTCTTATCAAATTTATTTATCTATGGTGTATCTAATAGATCATTATGCATACGGTCTTATTTTCTTGTCCAGACTATTTGTGTTTAAGAATTATTTTGACAAGTGTTTATTCTCCATCAAGTTTGTATTGTCTCATCGAGTAATCTAAGTTTTGACACTTGTGAAGATTGGTTGTGTGAGTTTAAGAACATGATCAAAAAGTTGTAGTAGTGATAAGTGGAAATTTTATAAGATAACTTGAAGATATATCCTGAATGAGTATGTTATGTCTATTACTTGTCAAAGACCATTATACCTTGATCTTAGAAGAGAAAGTATATGGTATGGAATTAGTTCTCAAGGGTATAAAATGAATCAAGTATGATGGAACATGAGTTGATTTCTAAAAGTAATTATATGAAATAAAGTACTGAAATTTTGAGTGTTTTCCTTGATTAATCATGTACTTAGTGATCTAGTGTTGTGTCTTGTCCATCCATGAAGTACAAGTTGTTATTCGGTGGTCTAATTTTAAGGAGTATTAGTGTGAGTGTATTTGGTGGAAATTGAAGGTCATCCATGTCTTAAGAACTAGGAGTTTTATTTAGTAAGCATGGTACTTTTGATAAGGTATTAAGTGAGTTTTTGCATCATGAAAACCACTTTACTGATGGCTTAGTATAGTAAGGTATGATAATTTTCAACTACATCCCAATTTTTAAGTATTGAATGAAGTCATATTTGTACCTTGAGTGCACAAGTATGTAAGTAGAGGTATGTAACAAAAAGATTCAAGCTCTTCATTACAATATATGAAAATATGACATTAATATGATATCTTCAAATTTCAAAAGATGCAAGGCTTGTACATAAGTTAAAGGATAAAAGAGATGGCTTGATAAGGAGTATCCAAGGAGTTAATACATCATAAGGGTATCTTCTTGAGAGATTAAGATTGGGGTTAGATTTATTACTATGGTTAAATTTGGGTCAAAGGTTGAGATAATTCTCTGCCATGTATTTGTCTTGAAAGTCGAGAGGCTTTAATGAGTGCCATAGTCTTGGGGTATTTCTCAAAGATAATTGTTCATTAGAATCTAAACCAAGAAGATTGTAGATATATACTAAGCCATGTTAAAGCACTGTAGAAGACCTACATGTTAGTATGGAGGTTGTATTTCACTATAAAAGGAGTATGAAAGTAACATGAAGATATCAAAGCATCATCAACATATGCTAAATTTTGAGATGATAAATTATAATATTATGGGTAGTAATTGTGAAAAAGAACATAAACTTGAAAGATATAGATCCTTGATATTGTTCTAGAGGTAGTTGCATTCATGGTGAGCCATGAAGATTTCCTACACCGGTATAATAGTCCCAGATCTACAAGATGCAAGATGATGATCTACTGAGTTTCATGAAATCATGATAAATAATTGTACACAACAAATGATGTTCTCGGTTGATAATGGGATGTGCAAAGGCTAATGAAGGCCTAAAACAAGGCATTTGTGTGCTCAGTGGCTAATAAGTTATGTTTATCTTCTTTATCAAATCCTAAATTCTAGGAGGTTTGTCTCAATATTTTCATTTATATGAGAATCAATGCTTCTAGCCTAGGTAAGCTGTGAGTGTGTGCTTGGAATAAAAATTTAATATTTTGATATTTTCAAGAAAAAGAAGGTCAAGATCACTATGAACGTGCTTTGTATCATATCAGTCTTCAAAAAAGTGAGCTACAAGTGTGAAGATAATTATGTTGGCACAAAGAGATATGTTCTAGTATATTCAGGGTAATAGTCAAGGTTGGAGCAAAGTACTTGATCCTTGTATGGATGTATGCTAAGTAAGAAAACATGAAGAAGGATTAAGGTCTATATAGACCCGGAAGCATCAAAATGAGGTAAGGGGAGCTAGGTTTGAATTTTAAATCAAAGATGAAGTCTTAAAACACAAAGTAAAGGAGTTGTTAGCATTATGGTAAGACATGGTGTCTCTTCCAGGTTTATAAAGCCTGTGGAAGAGCATGATATACCTAAAAAAGAGGTGTTCATTTGAAATGAAAGGTACAAGTCCATATTCAATATCTAGAAGTGTCAATTTTGTTACACCAAGGAGGTATATGTTTTGATTCATTATTACAAAGAATTGACAAGTCTCTTAAATGGTGTTATCTTGTGAAAGGTTATGTACCTTATCTCATAGATAGTTAATGAGATGTGTGTGTATCTATGTGCTTAGATGCTCGATATCTTGTCTAAGAATGTAGTATTCATTTTAGGAGGTGTTGATATTATGATGAAATATTCTTTGAATTTGTTTCATGATTGCAATCACACTAGTTTTTTTGGACTTTATGATATGTGCATGCTCCATAAAATGTGTAGTGTATTGCTTAGAACCAGGTATTGTGAAATCATGAGCATGTGTGTTTGTCCATCAAAGTACAGAGGTATAAAGGGGATTCTTGAAGTAAAGGGTGTTAGGATCATCTTGAAAGAACAAATAAGTTATTCTTCTTGAGATTAATAACTATAAGTTGATTAAGGTATGCAACCGTAAGGTATGTTTATCTGTACTGAGTGTTTCAATGGCTCAAAGTACTTCAAAATGTATGTGAAATCTTGTTGATCTTAGAATGATGGTATGTTAAAAGAAAGTAATTAATTATCTCTATTCATGAGATATGGAGTTGTGAAGACTCCTAGATTTATGTAAATGATCTAAACAGAGAGTCAAGGTTTATACCCTAAGTTATGTTTCATTTATAATAGTTGCATTGACATCATGGGTGAAAGAAAAGGATGGAGCATTGAAGTATTCCTAAGACAAACGTATGTGAGTGCACATTGTGTAGTAGTGTAATTAGTTTAGCTCATGACTATGAATTGAGAATATAACAAGAAAATTTGAATACTCTATAAAGTGATTTAGAAATCGGTGGTGCTTGTAAAAGGGATTTGTATGTTCCTCAAGGTACTCAAAATTTTACACTTAGAGTCCTTTCATGATCAAGCATAGAGATCCAAGTGTGAGAAGTTAAAAAGAGGTGAATGGGATCAATATGAGCTCTGATTGACTGAGAAAATATGATGAATAATGATACTGATGACTTCACAAGATGGAGAAGCAAACTATAGTTGTTATAGGCCTACAAAAGAGATAACTAGAGAAGGGGGATACTTTTCTCTTTGATTAGGTGTACCATTGGGAATTATGAAGACCTATAAGGCATAATAAATGAATTTTTTCAAGAACATATCAAAGGTAAGTCAGTTATTGACTCAATCAATATGATAATATGCAAATAAGTCAAAAAATACTAAAGGAATGCTTCAGGACATAGATACATTGGTTGATAAATTTTCATGACAATTAAGTGATGTATGAGGTCCAACTTTTGCATATTCATTTAGATATGGGTAGAATAGTTTTAGGGGGAGCTATAAGAGGTTAATATATGTTTCTTATGAGATTATAGATCTTTGTGAAAGTTGTTATTTCTTCACTTTGAGAATGTGGTTCATGGACAAGAAGTTCTAAAGGTCAAGCATGATATGTGTAGAGGAAAAATGGTGATTTGTGCATGGAACAAGGCACAGTAAGTGATGATTAGCATGATTTAAGGACAAAGTGGAGGTTATCATCTCAGTGGGATCTTTAAAATTCCATAGGATCTTCATTTGTTGTTTTGGAGTCAAATAAGGAAGAGTTCAGTCCCAGGGGGCTTTTTGTGTATGTGGATTTGGTACATTTTTTCATTGAGTTATCATTTTGCCATGTCTAGTAGTCAATATAGCATTTTTCATGGATGTCAAATGGGTATAGAAGCATCAGAAACGTGGAAAAGATGTCATGTAGGTGTGTTGGTCATGTTGGTTGCCATCAATGTTTCTCAAGGTGGTTGTCATTAATGAAAAAGGGGGACATTGTTGGCCACTATGTTTTTTTTTTTTCATTGATGTCGATTCCATTGATGGAAATTAGAGTCATGGTGTAGTATGAGTCTCTATGATGTGTTATTTAGGTGTCAAACATGAAGACTAAGTGGTTTGGTGAGTTCTATGGTGTCCTGGTGCATGGTTGAGTATGTCAAGTCATGGTTTAAGTTATCCCAAGTTGGTTATATGCTTTCATGAGGTCAAGCATGGTCTTAATGTTGTTTAATGGGTGTTTATGAGTTTTCATGAAGTCAGCAAGGTATATTCATGATGTTTCATGGTTAAGTCAGATCATTATAGGATTGTTTCTAGCCCTGAAGCAAGCAAAATGTGATGGAGGTTTGAGATTCAGACCCAATAATTCATGGTGGAGCATAGTAGTAACATCTTGGTAGTTTAAATGAGGTGTATGGTGAGTTTCATGTCAATTCTCAGTGGTTTGGTGGTTTTTCAGGGACCTTGGGAAGCAAGCAAGTGAGAAACACTCGGTTTGGCATAGGTAAGTCACTGTGGCTAGAGATTTTCATAGATATTTGAGCTAGATGTTGATTATGGTAAATTATAGGATGTTTTCATGAAGATTTTTAGGTCATTCTGACATGGGAATTCCAAGATATGCTGAGTTTGGCAACACGGGTAAGTTGCACTACGTTTTTAAAGCAAAAGTGAACCTTCTAATGCTCGTTATGAATTGTATGCTTTTCATGATGACCTAATCTCTTTGAAATATATTATAAGGTCATATATGAAGGTTTAAAAAAATTAATGAGGTGGTTTGAATATCAATTTTTATGAACAATTGTTAAGAAGGTAAAGTGGTTTAAAACCCTAGCAAAACCCTAGTCTAGGAGCATCTTGCTGAGAGAAGAAGTGTATAATAAGCATGTTTTGATTGGTTTTAAAAAAATTATGATTTTATGATGCAAATGACTCTCCCATATTTCATAAAGGTGCATTAGTTCTTATGGCGGTATGTTAGCCCCACCTAAATATGTTTGTTTTTGAATATTTCCAGTTTAAGAAGAAGTTTCCCAAAGAAGGTAAAGATTAAATTGATTTTTTTTATCCAGTGATTATTTTTATATTTTAATGAATTTTTCATCTCTTGGTTGATAATAAAAATTACAAAGTGTTCCCTATTTTTGAAGACTAGTTTTGGGGCATGTTCGAAAGCGACTTTCGGTAAAATTGGCATTGCAGAGCTATGGGTGAGTTAGGACTACATTCAAGTTTTTTTAATATGGTTCAGATATATTTATAATGGTATATCAAATGATATTATTTGATATGGTATGCAAAAGTTATGAGATGATCATTGAGGTCAAGTTTGTAGGATGTTTGATCTAGTAGAGTACAAATGGCTACATCGGTGAAGTGTTTTTTTGAGTTTTTATTGAATGGTGAAGGTTTATGAGTAATTATAAATCATTTGTAAGTGTGTTAAATGATTTTTTGAGTGATTAATTGTGTTTTGGTATGATGGAGAAAGTTGAGCTCATGTTTGGTTCTTGAGTCTTAGAAGGATTAAAAGTAGTTTACTGAGAGATGTACTTGATTGAATGCCTTCCACTTGGATCTGGAAGTTTGAGTTATAATATGTTATGGAAATTTTATTCATAGGTATTTCCATTGGTATAAATTTGGTCTCATGATGAGTTTATTTGATGATGTAGTTTCTAGGTCATTTTGTGAGCAAGAATATTTCTTGCTTTTCAAGACGAGGATTGTTTTGTTAAGAGATTGAGTTCATTGCAGCATGAGATGAATGATTTGATGCTTGATACCACATGGATGGTGAATAGGGATGAAAATTTTCATATTAAAGGAATTTATAGGTCTTGAAAGTGGAAAGAGAGGTTGCAAACTAGATAAGTTTGCAAAACTTGTTTTTGAGAAGCTTGTTTTGGTGAAGTGTAAAGTTGTTGTGGTTTGAGTATATGGATGTTTCAAGAGGTATAAATTTATTATATGTGTTATACAAGTTATAAGGATTACATATAGTGATCATATGTCATATTTGAGATCATTTGGGTGGTCTTGAGGTCCAAAGGTGAAATTAGTATGTTATAAGCAATTAGTTTGTGAAGGAAATGAGCCAGTGGGCCCATTTAATGAAATATTTGATTGGTTAAAGTAAATGTGTGACCATTTATGATGTTTTTATGCTATATTTATAATGTTAGGTGAATTATAGAGATTTACCAAATATGGTTTTGATGTGAGTGGATTTTTCTTATTCGATGGTAGGGTTTTGAGGCTTGTTGGTGCATGATAAGTGGTTTTGGTAAGGCCAGCGCATATGGGTCATTTTACCATTATAATGGATATAATGGAATGTTTTAAATTTTTATTGGTTGAATTATTGATGAAGGACCAACCTATCTTTGGTTAGAAGAAGATAAAGTTATAAAGCTAATGTTTGAGCTCATTTTGACAACTAGTCTTGCATGGGTGAAAAGTGCAACCCAAGAGGATATTATTACAGGTATGAGGGCATGTATTGAGAGATAAGAAAGAGTGTTATAGGTTGAATATTGATGGAGATGATGTGTGAATTTTTTTGAATAAAAATAAATCCATGAAAGACCTAGATGGAGCAAGTTGAAGAAGGTGTGTTTAAGTAAGGGTTTGAAGGGTTTTGGAGCTGAATTTTGGGATCACTATCAGTTGTGGTATCAAAATATTTTCATTGGTCATAATTCATAAAATTTTGTGTGATGATTCATATTCATGCAAGTCTCTTGTTGTGATTAATATCAACAAGGTTTTAGGGGTTGGTGCTCCTTGTGGGGTTGGTGTCTCACTAAAAATATCTCTTTTGATGTGTAATATTCACTTGAGTATTTTTATGCATAATATCAGCAAATTTATTAGCAAGTTTTATTCCTCTTGAGGTTTTCCACAAACATCTTGTGCCCATGTGTTCTATCTAATGTTTCATGTTCATTTGAATGTATGATGCACACCTAATAAGCTAATGTGGAAAGTAAATGGTTGAATGAATGTTTGATGGATGTTGTAATAATGGTAAATGAAGTAAAAATATTGTAGGACTGATTCACCCCCTTTCAGTCCATTTTTCTTCCAACAATATCATTGATTAAATGCATCTTGTTAAAACAAGATTTTATTTCTAAAAGAGGCAAGTTGATTGCCAAGGTTCGGGAGTATGATATTGACATTAATCCTACCAAACTTGTATGAGGACTAGGTCTATGTCAACTGATAGTAGAAAGTGTGAGTGAAGATTCAAGTAATAATGAACCCACTGAAATTTTAATTGTTCTATTTCTTAGTTCTACAAATGATTCTTACTCCAATATTTCCACTTCCTCACATATGGTGAGTGTCCTTCACACCTCGGTGCTTAAGAATGAGACCAATCAAACTCTTAGCAACACATTATGTCTTGTGGGACAATTCATTTTTCAAAAATGGATTGATTGTCTATTTCTAAGGTGTGTAGATAAGGAACAAAAAAGAAGTTGATAAATTCCTATCATAATCAAGCTTGTGTTGGTCATTTCTATTCCTTGGTAATTTCTTATAAGATTATTCATAGGGGTTACCATTGGATAACTCTTTTCAAGTATATATCCAAGTGGGTTACCAAATGTGAAACATTCTAGAAATTTGAACTTGAAGACCCAAATTAGTGTATTTTCCATTAAAACTTATTGTAATTAAAGAGCCTTTTCAATAATGGGGCTTGATTTCATTATTACTCTTAATCCAAACTCTAGTGTAGGACACACTCATGTTTTGACTATAATGGACTACTTTACAAACTAGGTAGAAGCAATTCCATTCAAAAGGGAAACTTGAAGTTATTTATGATCTCATCAAAGAGAACATCGTGATTCATTTCAAAGTGCCTAACAAAATTGTGATGAGATAATGCTCCAAAATTTTCATCTTATGAGGTCATTGATTTCTATTATTGGTATGGAATTTCTCTTTCCCATTCTTCTAATTATTATCCATAGGGAAATGGATAGGTAGAATCAACCAATAAAAAATTGGTAACCATAGTAAGGAAACTAGTTGATGAATCAAAAATAAATTGGCATAAAAATTTATATGCTTCCTATGGGATGATAGTATAACACCAAAAAGTCCATTGGAATGTCCCTTTTCAGTTAGTATAGGGAATGGATGTTGAATTTCCAATAATGCTTGAATCATCTTCCTTACATATCACCAAAACTATTGAAAATGGTCAATTTAAGGATGCATTTGAGAAAAGGATTATGTGTTTACAGAAACATGAAGAAGAAAGGGTACAAATGGTGGATCACATTAAAGCACATCAACATAAATTTAATCAGTTGTTTGATAAGAATACCAGGTCTTGTGACTTCCAAGCTGGGTATCTCGCTCTATTATGGGACAAGACAAGATATCCTCACAGAATTCACGGTAAGTTTGACTCCCTCTAATCACTCCTTTTCAAATTCTACACTTTTGTGGAGAAAATTCATATTACTTAGCCTATATGGATGGAACTCCCCTTCCATTTCCATATAGTGGGAAATACCTAAAATTGTATAAGTGTTGAGTGGGTGTTGGTCCCTTGTACATAGTTTTGTTTTGGGCTTTTGTTTTGGTTGTGTTTGTTTGTCTTTCCTTTTTCTAATTATCTTCTATATTTTATTTAAATTTTTGGCCCAATTGATTAAGTATTGGTCTTGTAAACCTTGAGATTATGGAGTTCAAAATTTTTCTTGTTTTTATTTTGTTCAATCCAAGTCAAGCCCCAAAAAGAGCCAGTTGTTATATGTGACTAGAAAATGTTAAAAAAAAAAATTACAAAATAGTCATAGGTTTTTTCTTTACATTCTTGGTCACCTCTTTCCTATGTTGAGTGAGTGTTGGAGGAATAAATTTGAGTGAGTCAAATTTTTGTTTTCTAAAAATCATCAATTAATTCGGAGTTCTTGGGAACATGAGGAATTATTCCTTTGTTCCTCTTATTCCCAAATTTATTGCATTATCGCATCTTTTAGTTTTGTATGTTGTTTCAAGAATCTATGGAACATGTGCCCCTATTATTCCGTGCTCTTACTTATTTGATTCACTTATTTCCTCACCTTATTGGTTAGATTGGGTAATTTGGGCACTACTTGCACCTTGGGAACTTATTCTATTGTTCCCTTTGTTCTTCGATTTTCCAAATCACTCGCCTTGTTCACCTCCTATTGTGCAAGACTAGATAATTCAGACCCAAAGGGAACTTTAGGAACATGTTCTGTTATGTCTTCTATTCCCTAATTTATTGATTTTTCCTCCCTCTTTGCTTGATCGGTTAAGTTTGGGCCTCATTAGCACACCAAGTAATGTTCCTTTGGGTTGTTTGTTCTCCAATTTACCACCTCGACTTTTTTTTTCCTTTGTCAATCAATTGGGCCTCTCGGTCCCAATTGGAGCTTTAGGAACTTATTCTAGTACTTTGTGTTCTCTAACTAATTGATCCACCCACTTTAAAAAAATTATCGACAAGTTGGGAGTTTAATCCCTTACGACTTTGTTCCTTAGGTTATTTCCATAACTAATTCATCACTTTAAAAGATTTAAATGCATAATTTTTTTGGGATAGGCTATCCACATGCTATATAAACCCTTCCCATTTCATTTTTATCTTCACATTTGTGAATATAATCTACCCTACCATTTTCCTACCCTATCATTTTCCTTCCGCTCCTGAAAAACACTTTTACTCATATCTCCTTCATTTTTAGGCCAAATTCAAAAATTCAAGTTCAATTAGAACGTCGAAAAGTTGCCTTTTTCTCATCTAATTTATTAAACTAAAATGGAAAATAAGGATCTATATTAGTTTAATTTGATGTTATGTAAATCAGTAAATAATAGCTAAATAAATAAAGGAAATGACCCAAACAACTAAGTAAATGGAAATGTGAAACCCTAATGTGTAAAGAGGGTTAAGAAGTCCTTAGCTGATTCTCGGATGTACCAGGACTTTTCATAATGGATACTAACTAATATAGAAGAGTAAATGACTACACCAAGGCTCGAAAATGTGTAGATCTAAGCTATCTCGAGCAAATGTGGCACATGGAGAAGGAAGGGGGTGCAAGGAACCTGATCTACATAAATGACAAGGGAACCTCCTCTGAAGTTTCATTAGGTGATCATCTACCTTTGTTTCTTGTCACGTGAATGTTGTTGAACTACGTTGGATGTCGTTGTAAATCAGAAATGGAGGAAACACCTATAAAACCTCAAATGAAGCCTCAAAACCCTAAAAATAAAGATTCATATGAAGGGTTCAAATTGTCCTAGCTACTAAATAAATGGACTTATCATCGAGTGTTTTACTACATCTCAAACCCTAATGTAGTTCTAGGTGTGTGTGTGTGTGTGTGTGTGTGTGTGTGTGTGTGTGTGTGTGTAAATTGTGCCTAGGTTCTATTGTGCCGGTTGTACTTTGTGAGTAGTGAGAAATATTTAGATACAAAATGTAAATAGATGGTTCAAGGAATAGAATTAACTCCCCTCCTATGAAGTGTTTGTAAAAATCATCCTTGTGTCCCTTGTGATGGAGCTAGATGGATGCAATGGAGTAATAGAATCCTTTGATGGATGCAACCTTTAGGTGATGGTAGTAGTGTTTAGTGCTTGGTCCCTGATTATCATCTCATAATTTTATATTTATATAGTACTCTTGTTCTAATTTCATAATTAACCTAAAAAAGGCCGACCACTAAAAATATGGAAATCTCAAATGGCTATAAATTTCCCAAAAGATGAAAACAAATTACAAAGAGGATCGGGGCACCCTAGAGGGGACTAGAGTGCTTGGGGTACCTCATCTGGTGAGCACCCCATTCGAGAGATAGGATGAACGAAAAATGATAAAACAGACCGGGAAAGTGTATACGGAAGGTCGGAAGTGATGAAAGAAAGAAAAGTAAATTAGCCAAAGGACATGGGTTAATTAGTAATTTCTTCACTCAAAACCATATATATAGTAGCATGAGACCGGGACTAAATAATACCCAAAGTGTGTGATTTAGTGACTACATTTTCCCTCACTTTATGTTGGTGAGCGAAATCTTAGTAACATAAGTTAGATAGAGATGCATACATGATATCCATGGAGATTTATATAGAAAATCATGCCAAAGGACTAGAAAAGCATGGAGTGAAAAAGAAGATGGAGCGTAGAGACTATAGATGCAAAAGTGTAAAAGTGATGAGAGTGAACCTAGGGTAGAAATGTGTGTGTAGATGTCAATGTGTGTAATATACATGTATGTTATTATGTTGTGTGTGGTGGTGGTGTTGATGGTTGTTGTTGTTTTTTTTTTTACTACTTGCATCCCATATAGATGGACCTAAAAAGGAGAAGATGATCAAGTAGTCAAATACGCATGTATATGTGTGTAAAAATTGCATGTATATAGTTAAAAACATGAAATGGAAGTATGAAAATGAAAAAGGTAATTAACTAAAATGTGGAATAATGGTAGTTAATATAACTAGGAATAACAATAAATAATAGTAATAAAATGATGTAAATAATGACTAAATAAATATATAAAAGTGACCCAAACAACTAGGCTAATGAAATAGAAACCTAATATGCAAAGGAGGGTTGGAAGGAGCTTAGCTGATTTGGAAAACTTATTGTACTATGTCACGAGCTGAATGGAGAAATGAGAGGAGGAAACGACTATGCCAAAGTCTAAAAACTAGCAGATCTAGGAAATCTAAGTGGACCGGGGCGTTTGGGAGAGTATCGGGCGCCCGTGGGAACCCTAATCGGTCTTATGGGCACCCTGGTCTATGTAGGAGGTAAAAAAACTAAGAATGCAAGATCACTAGATGATCCAAATCCTTCATTATCTTTCACACTAACTTCATTGCCTGTGTTATATGTCATTGATAATCAATGATGAATAAGAGACCTGCAAAACCCAAACACAATCATCAAACCCTAAAAAAGAAATATGCATATGAAGGGTTCAGACTGAGCTCAGTTGCCACAGTGGTGGACTTATTAACTAATTTATACACTACATCTCATACCCAATGTAGTTCTATGTGCAAGTGTGTGAAATCATGCCCTAGGTGCTCTTGTGTCAGTCACACTTTGTGAAAGTAGAGAACAATAACTATGTGTAGAAAAATGTAATAGAATGGTGGATGAAATAGAATAAACTTCCCTCATATGCTTGTGTGATGCAGATGAGCTAGCCATATGCTTTTTTATGGAGTTAGATGGATGTAAATGGAGCCTTTGATGGATGTAACCTTAGGTGATGATAGTAGTGACTAGTGTTTGGTCCCTCATTATGGTTTCATAAATTTATATTTATATGGTTCTCTTGATATAATTTCATAATTAAACCCAAAATTTTGACCATAAGAAATATGAAATGTCCAAACAACTAAAAATCTCCCAAAAGTGGCAAGAAAGTGGAAAGAGGATCGGGAACCCTGACAGGGACCAAGGAGTCATCGGTGCACAAGTACTAGCCTAAGACAATGTAGTGAAATACAAAAAACAATGGAATGACATAAACAGATGAGTATACATGTGTGAGAATTCGGTAGTAACAACAAAAAGTAAATAAAATGGCCAAAATACGGGGTTAATTAATACTTTCTTCACTTAAAAACCATATGAATAGTAGCATGAGACTCAAATTAAAAAATGTGTAAAGTGTGTGATTTTGTGAGTACATTTTCCCCACTTTATGTTGGTGAGCAAAAAGCTTAGATGAAGTTTTTATCTCCATCTGTATACCATGAATTGTTTGCAAGTTTCCTTGTCATGCCTTATTTTGAAGAAATCCCCAAATGTGCCCTATTTTTCCCTAAATCTTTTCAATCTATGGGCTCTGCCATTTTTCCTATCTTCCCGATCATGGATGCTCGAAAAATGTTCAAATTTCTTTTGTATGCCTTTGAAAATCCATTCCCATGGTCAAAAATGCTTGGAGCCATGATTTACCTGGTTTTGTTTCAAAATTTTCCATCCTTAGTGAAAAAATTGGATCCTGGGTGTGAACTGGTAAATTTCTATGTTTTTGATGGTCTGATGGGCATCTTTTACCCATCAAATTCTACCTCAACATTTGGAAGATACATGGCCTCTTTTGATTGGTCGAGGGATGGTGGATAAATGTTTTGAACTTATCACTTTTTGCTATTTTGGCAAGAGGGAAAATTTGGTCCCATGGCTCCGCTAAGTTTTGATTGGTTCTTTTGGTGCTTACGTGGCTTCTTCTAATTGGATGAGGCATGGCGGGTTTGTTTTATGAACTTGTTCTTTTTGGCTACTTTGGAAAAAAGTTTGAACTCACCCGTGGCCCCACCAAGCTTTGATTAAAGAAAAATTTAAGTGGTGGGGAAAATTTCTTATTTTGCCCCGAAGGTGTATACGTGTTCATTTTTTATTGGATGCGGCCCGATGGGTCTTTTTGGTGAAATTTTGCCACTTTTGTCACATTTGTAAAAAATATCAAATTGGCCTCGTGGCCCGATAGCATCTAATTGGTTATTCAATAGATATGAAGTGGTAGGGAAAAGTCTTACTTTGACCCCAAAGAAGGACACGTGGTAGTTTTTCAAGTTACAAGTGGGGAAGTGGGTCGGTGGAACATTTTGAAGTTTTTTGCCTTTTTGTGAAAAAGGAGAAAAGTTATGAAATAACCCGCAACTCCGTTGGGGCCCACATCAAAAGTTACAAGTGGGAAGGTGGGTCGGTGGAGGAAAATTGGAAATTTTTCCTTTTTGTTAAAAAGGGTAAAATTACATAAATGAGTCGTGACTCCATCAAAGGCCCAGATTAAGCCACGTGTCGAGCTTGTATTTCAAAGGTAGGGGGGGAAAAATGTGAAAATTGTGCATTTTCTCCAAAAGTCATAAAATGCAAAAGGCAACCCCAAGCCCACTTGAATCATATTTTTCCACGTGGATGACTCTAATCTAAAGTTGAGAAAGGGCAGAATCAACGGTAGTTATGCATTTCATTTGATTTTTCCACCATTGGAGCTCCAGGATGTTTGGAGATGTGATTTTTACATCATTCTTCATCAAATTTTGATGAATTTGTGTTTTTGGTCTGTAAGGTGCAATTGAATAGTTTTGGAGGCTCAATTTGTAAATTGAGGTGCAAATTTAAGCATTTGAGGTGGATTTTTGCTGGGCTCGTGCAAAAATGCAAAATGCCAGATCCAAAAGTTGCAAAGAGAAAAATTTAAAAGGGAAAAGGTGAAATGATGAAGGAAAGGGGTTGCATGTGTAGAGGATGAAAAACATGCTCCCAGTTGAAGAAATGATGGAAATATTTGCAATGATTCACCTTTTAGAAACACCTGGCAACTTTTGGACGTGTTTATGTTAAACATCCCTTTCTGCGAATCATGATGAAATTTGTAACAAACTTGATGCTTAGGATATTATTTTCTTGGGAAAGAAGGCTTGGATGTAATAGAATGTTATATAATGCATGTTTTTAGACATGCAAAAGGGGGGGGGTTAAATTTCATGAGAAAAATTTGAGAAAAGCCATCTTCTGAGAAACCCATCTGAGATACCTGGTTAATTTCTTCTGTGTTAGATTTTCTATCATGTCAAGTTGGTTATAGATGTATATCCATTGAAAAGCTCTGAGATTTCTCTGGAAGCTCTCCCTACTGATGAATCTAAGCAATTTTGAAATTAATTTGTGTTCAATCTCTAGAAAATTTTGTGTCTTGCTTATTTCAGAATGTCTTGCAAATGGTTTCTCTTGTTCCTATTGCAATCTTACATTGAAATCTTTGTGAAATCACACAGATCTCATCCTTGTGATGGTTTAGTGGCATTTGCAATTTCATTTATCAGAAGAGCTTTCACCTGGTAATGAAATAAACAATTTAAAATCACTTTACCTTCATTTGTTGATAGAGATTGTTTGTAAGTCTTTGGGTGTACCTTAGGCGTGATTGATCAAGAGATTTTGGTGTTTAATTGAGTCTTTTAACTCGAGCCTTCATGCTAGATTCTCAAAGATTGTGTGAAAATGTGCAAATCTGGGCCTCCATTGATGCACACCTTCTGGTTGAAGGAATGTCTTAACTATTTTGAAGCTTTTTGTTGTTGAGTTGTCCATTGTTGTGAAGTTTCTCAAAGATCTGGCAAAGTCCAATTTATCTTGCTTAATCTCCCACCAAAAATCATTCAAATGACTAATCCTACTCTTGTACTACCCTATTTTTCCCATGTATATCCACAAAGGAACAAAATCTATTTACTAAAATATGTAGAACAATCAGGATTTCATAATGTCTTCAGTAACCTTAGCCTTGTTTTGAAAGTATCTCCATCTTTTAGAAGTGACAACTCTTGAGAGTTAAATTATGGAGTATTGATCATACTTTCCCAAGGTTTTCTTCATAAAATTTGCAAAAGAAGGATATCTCCATCTCCTTCATCAAACAGAGGTTACACTAAGGGTCCTCTCACCCTGGTTGAAGAGGCACAACCTAAAGTAGTGAGGATAGGTCAAATCCTCTTGAAGGTGTTATCCATCTCTCCACAATCTGAGTGACAAAGGGCCAGTTAGATCTCATCCCGGCTACAAAATGACATACATTATGATCTATCTATCTCTAAGCTCCATGTCAAATATGTGATGTTTCTCAGCTTGAAAAGGAGAACAAATTTGGATACCAACACTCGTGGCATTTTTTTGGGGATGATTTGTTGATTTATTTCCAGTTCATACCCATTTGGCCCATCAACAACACTCATGGTGCCATTTTGGGGATGATTTGTTGATTTGTTTCTAGTTCATACCCATTTGGCCCATCAACAACACTCGTGGCACCGTCGGGGATGATTTGGGATTTCTTTATAAGTATTTTACAAATGGTGCCATACACTTTGAAGTATTTTACAAACGGTAATACTTCTTACACATGTTGTGTGCTAATACATTGCTAAAACATCATTATCTATTTAGATCTGTAAGAATTGTTCAAAGTTGTAAGTTTTGAGTGCAATATTTCCAGCTTATAATTATTATTGCACTAAATTTTGTATCATCATTGACAAATTTGGGTAGAAGAAAGAAGATCTTGTAAGATTTTGCATGAATCTGGTATTGATAGACATTTGATAGGTCTTTCATAGTGCATTTGCACAAACTAAGGTGAAAATCCTTAGTGGTGACTCCATGTTGTTTAAATTCTTAATAAATACCAGTGTCTTAACATATATCAAGTAAGATTTGTCATTAATCTCTGCAAAGATGGAAGGAAGAAGATATTTCTTCACCAAGGACCCTAGTAGAAGGTTGTTTCAAGAGTTGGGAAAGTCTAATTAGAAGGAAGAAGAATTTGGAAGGTTGTTGGAGATCAAGCATCAAGAAAAGAGATCTCCATTGGTGAAACTGATCAGCCTGTGATTGAAGATTTGCAATACTTCCTCAAGTGAATATGAATAGGTAGTCTCTTTGTTGAATTGAATTCTCCATCTGAGAGAGGGCCTTCATTTGTATTTGAAAAATTTTCTTCTCAATCTGCCCCTGTATTTTCCAAATCTGATAGAGTTTTCCAAGAAAAATAGAGCTTTAGAGGCAGTCATTTGAGAATTGCATCCCTGTACCACACAGACTTCTCACTCCTCATCATTTTGCATCTCCTCCAAGGTCACCTCCTCAAAATAATATGGCTCAACCTCCACCCAGACCTCCATTTGTTGTTAATACTTTTGGTCCCATCAATTTTAGAGGTATGGTTGGCTATCCAAATGTTGTGCCACAAGATGTAAGAAATAGATTGCCTAAGTTTCAAGGAAATAATGCAATCACTGGTGATCAACACTTGAAGCTCTTTGTCAATATGATGGAGGAATTTGAAATAGAATTTGAGGATGTGTACATTAAATTGTTTATCCATACTCTAGAAGAAGATGCAAGGGACTGGTATAAATCTTTTCTAGATAATTCCATTGATTCTTGGACAGAAATGAATAATGCTTTTAGACTGTAGTATGGTGATAAAACAGACCCTAGGTTTCTTTTATCAGAGTTTGAAAATATTAAGAAGAATCCTAATGAATTAGTGCATGATTTCAATACAAGATTTAACAAAACATTGAGAAGACTTCCTGTTAATTTGAGGCCATGTGATGAATCATGTCTGATAAAGTATTCAGATGCATTTGATAAGAAAGTTTCTTACTATTTGAGGGATAAGAACCCTAGAACTTTGAGGCAGGCCTTTACCATGGCTCTGCAAATTGAGAACAACATTAAAGTAGTTGGAAAACCTCCTAAGAGGGAGGGTGTTAAACTGATCAACCCAGAGAAGCCTCAATCAAGTAAGGTTGTGGATCTTGAGGAAGTTGTAAAGACTTTGGCCAGAGCTATCAAAGAAATCTCTTACAAGCTAGCAGGGTAGAGAAAGGAATTGGACAAGGTTCTCAAGGTCAAGCATAGGAAACAAGGACAAGAAAGATTTACAAATCATCCTAGAAATGATCAGAGATCTGATGACAGAGGTAAAGGACCCATGGGAGCTAGACAACCCCAAGCTAGGGAAAATAGAGTAGTGCCTTGATCCTCTAAATGCCTAGTTGTTGTTGTTGAAGAGACAAATGAAATTGATTGGTGTGACAAAATGTTTCTTACCCCACCCGCCATGTGAAGTAGATCAACAAGTTGAAGAAGTTGATGATGATGATAACATTGATGATGATGCATGCATGGTGGATTCTCTACAAGCTCACAACAAGGAGAAACTTCAACTGAAGTAATAAGTGCAAGAAATGCTGCAAGTTTTTGGGATTGCATTCACTGGGTACCTCTTCTTCCTCCCTCTCATACTTTAGAAATAGATATGGTACAAGATTTTGAACTTCCTAATAATGATTTTGAGTACCTAAGAGCTCTAATGATTAAGAAGTATGATGGAGGAATCCCATCAGAAGAGGATAGACAAGTTGTTAATGAATGTTGTTGTTGCCCAAGAAAAAGAGTATAACACAAGAAGTAAAGTTGTCAAAGGGGTAGGGCCTCAAGCCAAACCAAAAACCCCAGTTCTCACCAATATCCCAAAAGAAACTCCAAAGAAAGATGCATCTGGAAAAGGCCTTGTTGTCTCAAGTAGAACTGGTGTTCCCACCCATGCCCAAAATGTGAAAAATCTTGTGCCATCCGATGAGTTTGTCAATCTTTCTCCAAATGTTGCTTTTCCCAAATACATTCCTTATGACATTGCCCAAGTCTTGAGTCAGATCAAGATTTTGTTCCAATTGTTGAATTGCTTAGGATTCTGAGCACAAGAAGAGGGCCTTTGAGTATTTGGGATTGGAAGAAGATAGGAGTACCCAAGGTAGAAATATAAATAATGTAGACACTCCTCCTCCAACCATTGCAGACCTAGAAAAACCACCAAGCATTGGAGGAGATAGGTGAACCACCTGAAGTTTACTTGGGAACATCTTTGGTTGAGTCTCAATTAAATGTTGATCCATTTTTTACAACGCTGATTATTAAGGAAAAACTGTTGCACAATTGTATGTTTGATTCTAGAGCATCATGCAATGTTATGCCTCTAGAGGTCATGAATGAATTGAACATTAAAGTGACAAAAAGCTTATGGAAAGTGTACTGCAATGGATTCTAGAGAGGTGTCTAGTTGTAGGATGTGTAAAAGGTTTGGTGGTACAACTTGTAGCTTATCGGGTAAGAACTTGAAACTTGATGTTGTTATTGTTGATTGCCCTACCAAATGGGGCATGTTGTTATCAAGAAAGTGGGCTGCAAGTGTTGGTGGAAGTGTTCAGATGGATATGTCTTTTTCCACCATTCCAATTGAAGGAAGCCTTGTAAAGTTGTATGGAGAGAAGAAGATGTTGCACCTCATTGAAGATCCCAATAATGCTTCTTATGAAGTGTTGTATGCTGATGTAGATGTTGATAACTTTGTTGGATTTGTTGATGGAAAAGAGCACAAGATTGATCAATGTAAATGTCTTGAACAAGTAGGTTTTCCTTGGACCTTGTTATTCGATGGAGCTTGTTCCAAGTTTGGAAATGGTGTTGGTATTGTTCTGATTTCTCCAGGCTAGGAAGAGTTTGTTTTTTCTTTCAAACTCAACTTTGAATGCACTAACAACATTGTTGAATATGAAGCATTGTTATTGGGTTTGAGAATTGCATGGAAATATGGTGTAAAGGATATCATTGTCAAAGGAGATTCAGAACTGATTGTCAAGCAAATTAGAAAACTGTATGCTACTAAAAATCAGAGAATGAAACAATACAAGCATGTAGTCTGGGATTTGATTGAAATGTTTGACTCATTTAATATTGTGCACCATGATAGAAAGTTTAATGTTGTTGTAGACAAGTTAGCAGTGCTAGGATCCAGATTTGAAATTGTATACAATATCTCCATTTTGTGAGTATGATGTTGAAATACTAACAAGGCCATCTGTCCCTGACAACGTTAAAAATTGGCAAGTGTTTGATGATGATGCCCTAGGTGAAATGGTTTTTGCAGAACCAAGGTGAGTTTTTTGACCAAAATATAGATTGGGAACCAATGGTGTGTGTTGTTGAAGGAAAGGAAACTTTATTTGGCAAAGACATCATCCAACTGAAGACAAACATGATTCCTAGAGGTTTGGTGGCACTTGAATCAAACTTTGATAATGTTGATTGCATTATTATTAATAAGTATGTTGGTTTCAAGAGATGTGGAAGAGCATGACCTAGGCACAAAGGAAAAACCACGTAAAATCTGGTTAGGAAGCAATCTGAGCAAGGAAGAGAAGCAGTCCTATGTTCAATTGTTGAAGAAATATCAAGACTTGCCTAGCTTGGTCTTACTCGAGTTGAAGGCATACAAGGAAGATTTGTTCCAACATGAAATTCCTCTTGAATCTAATGCCAAGCCTTTTAGAAAAAATAGAGGCCGATCAATCCACTCCTTTCTTTGAAGATGCAAGAAGAATTGAAGAAGTTGAGGGATGGAGGGATCATTCAGCCCACAAGGTACTCATCTTGGGTTACAAATTTAGTACCTGTAGAAAAAGGAATGGTGATATAAGGTTGTGTGTAGACTTTAGGAACTTGAATAAAGCATCATTGAAAGATAATTACCCTCTTCCAAACATGGAGAATATGCTACAATTGGTAACTGGTTTTGAATTGTTATCCACTTTGGATGGTTTCTCTGGCTATAATCAAGTTGTTGTGAAGGAGTTAAGAAAGAATAAAGACTTGCCTTTACCACTCCTTGGGGAACTTATGTCTATGTCAGGATGCCTTTTGGCTTAATGAATGTTGGAGAAACTTTCCAAAGAGCAATGGATGTAGTGTTTGTTGGTTATATTAATGATTTCATTGTTGTTTATCAAGATGATGTAACTATGTTTTCTAAAAAAATAAATGATCACTTGCAACACTTGGAGAGAATGTTGTTAAGGTGTAGAGAGTATGGCATATCATTGAATCCCAAGAAGTGCCATTTTGGAGTGCAAAAGGAAAAGCTTCTTGGTCACATTGTATCAAAGGAAGGGGTCATGATTGATCCTGAGAGAGTGGAAGCCATCAACAAGGTTCCAATTCCGAGAACTAAGAAGGGAGTTCAATCCTTCTTTGGAAAAATAAACTTTATCAGAAGATTTGTGTCTAACTTTGTTGAGCTGACCATCCCCATTACTAGCATGCTGAAGAAGGACCAAGTTATCAAATGGGAAGAAGCTTCCATTCAAGCTTTCAATGGGATCAAAGAAGCATTAAAGCATGCCCCTATTTTGGCAGCTCCAAATTACAAGAAGCCTTTTCAAATGTTTTCTTTTGCTTCAGAAAACACCATTGCATCTGTCTTGTTGTAGAAGGATGATGAAGGGGTTGAGAGACCAATTGCCTTTTTAGTAAGGCATTGCAAGGAGCTGAGTTGAAGTACACCATCATGGAGAAGAAAGCATTTTCCTTGGTGAAAGCAACAAAGGTTTTCAGACCTTACATCTTGAGCTCTAAAGTTGTTGCTTATGTTCCCCACACCATGGTGAAAGATATCTTATCAGAGATGGAGGTCTCAAGAAAAAGATGCAGATGGGTAAACAAGTTGTAGGAATATGACATGGATATCCAAACCATGAAATTGATAAGAGGTTTGGGCCTAGCTAAGCTTATGGCTGAGAGAAACTTGCAAACTATTGAGGTGAATGAAGTAGAAGGAGAAAGGGTGGATGTCCTTGAAAATTTGGTAAGCTCTGAATGGTACAAAGATATAATTTTATCTAGACATCTATGCTGCCCTGAACATTTGAGTAAAAATCAGAAAAGAGCTCTTAAGTTAGCCTCTCAAAAATATGTCATTACTGATTTTGGGTTAGCTTGGAAGAACCCGAGAGGGAGTGCTCTTAAGATGCATTACTGAGGATGAAGCCCCAAAGGTAATTGCTGATCTCCATGGAGGAGTTTGTGGGGGACATTTTGCTGGAAGAGTTACAACACATAAAATCTTGAGGGTTGGTTATTGGTGGCCAACTCTTTCAAAGATACAACTCTATTGGTTAGGAAATGTGAAAGTTGCCAAGCATTTTTCTGGAAGAATGAAAGCTTTAGGTTCCCTTCCTTTGCATGCCTGTGTCAATTGAAGCCCCATTTAAGCAATGGGGAATGGATTTCATTGGTGAGATTTCAGATCCTTCCAGTGCTGGTCATAAATGGATTCTTGTAGCCATTGATTATTTCACTAAGTGGGTGGAAGCAATCCCCACCAAGAAAGCAACACACCAAGTTATCATGGACTTCATGTTGAATCAAATCATATGCAGATTTGGAGTGCCAACTAAGATTTTTGTTGATAATGCCATGAGTTTAGAGCCAAACCTTTGGTGGCAATGTGCAAAGAGTATGGAATCAATTTGACATATGCTTCTAACTACAATCCCCAAGGAAATGGACAAGTTGAGTCCAACAATAAAAACTTGTTGAAGATCATTAGAAGAACCTTGGAGCTGAAAAAAAGGAAGTGGGGTGAGAAAATGAAGTTTTTGTTTGGGATGATAGAATCACTATCAAAAGAGCTACTGGTAAAAGCCCATTTGAGTTGGTATATGGAACTCAAGCTTTTCTGCCCCTTCATTTGCAATTGTCTTCATTTCAGTTTGTTCAACAAATTGAAGATCAAGAAGTTAGTCCATATGATGCTCGAATCAATCAGATTATTGAGTTAGATGAAGAAAGAAGGGCATCCCATCAGTGGCATGTGAAGTTTAGAGAAAAGTTGAAGAAGTTATTTGACAAGAAGGTGACTCAAGAGCTTTCAACATTGGGGATCTTGTGCTATTATGGGATAGCAGGCATGAAGATAAGGGAAAGCATGGTAAATTTGATGCATTGTGGATGGGCCCTTATTCAATTGACATTTGAATTGGTGAAAATACCTTCTTCCTAAAAGACTTAGATGGGGAACTGCTTGAATTTCCTATTAATGGAAGGCATTTGAAACATTTCCTTGATTGATTTCTCATAATCAAGGTAGCACCATTTGTATAGTGTATAGTTCTTTGGTTTCTTTCTGCTTTTGTGTTTTTTTTTTTGTTTTCTGGTCCTTGGTGACCTAGTTTTGTTGGTTTCTCAGTTCATTTTTGGAGGGTGGTTATGGTTTCTCTGCTCTATAAGCTTATTCTTTGACTCCATTTGCCCAATGGATGTTTTTGGCACTTGGTCTACTTATTTGTTCTTGTGGCACTCACAGGGAGTGCCCATCCCCGAGTTGAGCCGATGTTGGTGCTCATTTTAATCTCTCCACCATTTTCCTTGAAATTTTTCTTTTGATTTGTGTTCTTCGTTTTTTTCTATCTCTCGAATGGATGAAATGAAATTTTTATCTCTCCTCCATTTACCATGATCAGTCCCTTCCTTTGGTGAGGATCACTTAAAAGTCTAGAATTTTTTTTCATTCCTGCCTTCCATTTTGAAAAAATTTGTAACTTGTGAAAATCAGGTTTTTTCCTTCCTAAATCTTTTCATTTTCCACAGCTTTTCATTTTTTGTTTTCCTCATCATGGATTTTCCCAAAATATCTATGGAAAATCCATTCCCATTGGTGAAAAATGCTCGGAGATCATGATTTTGGGCCTTATATCATTTCAAAAATTTCTTCCTTGAAAGAAAGATTCATTTCTGGGTGTCAAATGGTAAATTTTCCTGTGCATTTTACGGTTTTGATGGGCATTTTTACCCATCAAATTTACATCTCAAAGCATCATGGAAACATGGCCCTTTTGATTGGATGATGGGATGGGAGGATACTTTGAAAACTCTAAGGCTCACTTCAACTCAAATTTTGTCCATGTGGAGGGAAAATTTGGTCTCATCTGAAAATTTTTTTTGGTTCTTTTGACCTTGGAGTGGCTTCGGGGAGACATGTGGAGGTTTCACAACCTCAGCAACTCCTTGGTGAAATTCTACTCGTGCCTTTGCCAAGACTTAGAAATTTTTTTTTTGGCTACTTTGGAAAAAAAAGTTTTTTGAACCATGGACATGGAGGGCCTGACACTCATTAAAGAAAAGGATTACCTGGGGAAATTTTCTTATTTTTTCCCCCAAAGGTGTATATGTGTTCAGGCTTTTTTTGACCATTGGATGCCGCTGGAGGCTTTCAGCTCTTTTATTTTAAAATTTTCAAAGCACTTTTTTAATTTGGGACATGTGGAGGGATCAAATTGGCCTATTTGGGGATAGCATCTAAATTTTATTTTGAAGAAGTATGAGAGAGGACACTTGGAGGCTTCTACTCACTTTCCCCTTGGACTTTTCAAAGGACAAGGAAAAATTTCTCAAACCCTCGGATAGACACATGGGCCTTTCACTAATCCTTCAAAATTTTTTAAAGGAAAAACTTTTGTGAAAAAGATGAGACACGTGGTGAGCCCACATGCTTTGTTTGGGGTCTCCACTTTTGGGGACCATCTCAAAAGTGTGCCATTGAGACACGTGGAGGCTTCACTTTGGCTCCTTTTTATACTGAGATTTTTCAAAGGCCAAAAGGCATTTTTCTTGGGCCAGAGGAAAATGGAAGGCCCACGCTTTTTTGGAAAAACCCTCAAAATTCCAAAATGAAGTCAGCAAGGAAAACATGATGGATGAAACACATGTATATATTAAAGTAGAGAAGGGGAAGAAAAATGTGAAAATTGTGCATTTTCTCCAAAATTCATAAATTTAAAGGCAACCCCAGGTTTTTTGAATCAAAGACTCCATGTGGAGATCTGAATAACTATTTTTCAAGAAAGAAATGAAAATTCCTTATGTCATTTTTGTGTCAATAAATTTGCCATTGAATGATTTTAGAACTTAATTTTGAGCTCCAAGGATTGTTAAGAGATATTTTGAAGAATTTTCATCATTCTTCATCAAATTTTTCATCAAATTTTGATGAATTTGTGTCAAAAGTCTAATGTGAACAATTGAATAGTTTTGGAGGCTCAAGAGTTGTAAAGGAAAGAGAGGGAAAAGGATGAAATGAGGTGAATTTTTGCAATTTCGGGTGAAAAAATGAAAATGTGTAGATCCCGAGAGAGAAAAGGAAATTTTTCAAAAGGAAAAGGTGAAATGATGAATTAAAATGGGGTCTGCATTTCATGAGATGATGAAAAATGTGCTCCAAATGAAGAAATGATGGAAATATTTGGCATGCATCTAGTCCTTTGAGGGTTTAGAAATGTGATCAGTTCATTTGGTCCACGTGTTTTTTTAAATGTGAATTTTTAAACGTCACTTCATGAGTGAAATTTGTAACAAAAAAGGTCCCTTAGAATATTATTTTTTTTGGGGAAAATTTGGATGTGAATTGAAATGTTATAAATGCAATGAGAATACATGCAAAAGGGGGGGGTTAAATTTCAAGAGAAAAATTTGAGAAAATCCATCTTCTCGAGAAACCCATCCGAGATACCTGGTTAATTTCTTTTGTGTTAGATTTTCTATCATGTCAAGTTGGTTTCAGATGTATAGCCATTGAAAAGCTCGAGATTCTCTAGAAGCTTCCCCCTGATGAATCTAAGCAATTTTGAAATTAATTTGTGTTCAATCTGGAAAATTTGTGTCTGCTTTATTTAGAATGTCGCAAATGGTTTTTTGTTCCTATTGCAATCTTACATTGAAATATTTGTGAAATCACACAGATCTCATCCCTGTGATGGTTTAGTGGCATTTGCAATTTCATTTAAGAAGAGCTTTCATCTAGTGATGAAATAAACAATTTAAAATCACTTTACCTTCATTTGTTGACAAAGATTGTTTGTAAGTCTTTGGGTGTACCTTAGGTGTGATTGATTAGAGATTTTGGTGTTTAATTGAGTCTTTTAACTCGAGCCTTCATGCTAGATTCTCAAAGATTGTGTGAAAATGTGAAAATATGGGCCTCCATTGATGCACACCTTCTGGTTGAAGGAATATCTTAACTATTCTAAAGCTTTCTGTTGTTGAGTTGTCCATTGTTGTGAAGTTTCTCAAAGATCTGGTAAATCAATTTATCTTGCTTAATCTCCCACCAAAAATCATTCAAAAACATAATCCATCTAAACTACCCCTTTTTTCCTGTATATCCACAAAGGAACAAAATCTATTTACTAAAATATGTAGAACAATCAGATTTCATAATGTCTTTAGTAACCTTAGCCTTGTTTTGAAAGTATCTCCATCTTTTAGAAGTGACAACTCTTGAGAGTTAAATTATGGAGTATTGATCATACTTTCCCAAGGTTTTCTTCATAAAATTTGTGCAAAAGAAGGATATCTCCATCTCCTTCATCAAACAGAGGTTACACTAAGGGTCCTCTCACCCTGGTTGAAGAGGCACAACCTAAAGTAGTGAGGATAGGTCAAATCCTCTTGAAGGTGTTATCCATCTCTCCACAATTTGAGTGACAAAGGAAATAAGTTAGATCTCATCCCCAAATTTGTGATGTTGTTCATCTAGGAGAAAAATGACAATCTATCTATCTCTAAGATTGGCCTCCTTCACCAACCCCCTACCCCTTCATTGTTGGATTTGAATGTGGGCTCGCATAACTAAACCTCCCATTCTAATTTTATTTTGTGCGTAGGGTCGTGTTTGATAAATTTTTGGGGGAAATTGGGGAGCACCAACGGCACCTTGGTCCCATTTGGACCGCCCTGATCCTCTTTCCACTTTGCCACCACTTTTGGGCACTTTATATCCATTTGACATTTCATATTTCTTTGGTCGGCCTTTTCAGTGGTTAATTATGAAATTAGATCAAGAGAACTATATAAATATAAATTTAAGAAACCATAATGAGAGACCAAGCACCAGTCCACTACTATCATCATCCTAATATTACATTCATCAAAATTTAAATTTACATCCATCTAGCTCCATCACAAGGCATAAGGATGGTTCATCTACATCACACAAGCATAGGAGGGAATTTTATTCTATTCCATCCACCATTCTATTACATTTTTCTACACATAGTTATTGCTCGCTACTTTCACAAAGTGTGACTAACACAAGAGCACCTAGGGCATGATTGCACACACTTGCACATAGAACTACATTGGGTCTGAGATGTAGTGCAACACTCAGTTAGTAAGTCCACCATTGTGGTAACTGAGGTTAGTCCGACCCCTTCATATGCATATTTCATTTTTTAGTTTGATACTTGTCTTAGGGTTTTTTATGTCTCTTCTTCATCATTTGATTACCAACGACATATATCGTAGTGTAGTGAAGTTAGTGCAATAGACAATGAAGGATTCAAACCATCTAGTGACCCTGTAAATCTTGTTTTTGGACCTCTACACAGACCAAGGTGACCAAAATGCAAACTAGGGCTCCCACACAGATGCCCCTTGATACTCTCCGGTGCACCCCATTCCACTTAGATTTCTCATATCTACAAGTTTATAGACTTCGGTATAGTCATTTCCTCTTCTTGTTTCTCCATTCATCACTGCGACACATTCCAACAAGTTCACCGAATTAGCTAAGCTCCTTCCAACCCTCCTTTACATATTAGGGTATCTATTTTCATTATCCTAGTTACTTGGGTCACTTTTTTATATTTATTTAGTTGTTATTTACATCATTTTAGTATTGTTATTTATTTTTGTTCCTAGTTATATTAACTACCATTATTCCACATTTTAGTTAATCATTTTTGAACCCAACCTCTATCTTCATACCTATATGGTCCTCACTCTTTATCATCCTAGAGCCTAGTCATCATGGACATCTCCATCATGGATTATTTTCTTGTGTATCCCGATATAAGGTATAGAGTCCAACATCTTCTATCTACTACCCACATTCGTATCGATATGTATCCTGAATCATTATATCAAAATTTTGTAGATGCGTTATCTCAACACTTATTATTCAAATCTAATCTTCCCACTTGATTTTAATACTTTTTATAATGACCCACCCTTGCATATTATGATTCACATTCTCAATATGGGTATTAAGCGCACTTTAATTAATAACGGATCTGAACTTAACTAATGTCCCATGTCATTCCTTCAACACCTCGGTCTCTCAAATCATGATGTTAGTCCATATTATCTTTCACTGCATGCTTATGATGGTTCTATTTTCCATGTGTTGGTCACATTACACTACTTATCACCGTATAGCCCAAAACAATCCTCTGTTATGTTTTTCATCATTTATTTCCTAGTTTCTTATCATTGTCTACTTGGTATTCCATGGGTTCATGCCATGAAATTTATCACATCTATTGTGCATCATTGTGTTAAATTCCTCCATGAAGGAATTGAATATACTATTCTTCATGACCATGACCCATTTTAATATTGTGTTCATGATCCTAATACTATTCTTCCTATTCCATGTATTGATACTACAGATGATCCTCAACCTATGGACAAACAACCTCATTTACCAACACTTAAAGGTTCCATTTGTGTGATAAATGTAGTGTCTTCTACGTCACCTAATATTACCACTGCTATGATTCCTTATTAGGGGCCTATCCAGTCTATGGACATCACTCTATCACCTATACCTTCACATGTCCCACCCACATTAGCACGCCCACCATTTACTTGCACACTCTTCATAAATGATTCATATTGGGAACATATCCCATTTGATCCTACTTGTGATGTCACTATATGTTCACATGATATTATCACTCAACTTGGTTTTGATTTCGAGGACCTTTATCTTCCTACTCATGATCCTCATCTATATTATGGCTTCATCACTATCATTGTTGCTTATGGTTTATGTGTCTTTCATCTTACGGTCTATTTACCGTGAACTCCTTTCTCTTCTCCACTCACATCGGGCATTATTGGATTACTTATATAGGGGGCACATTGGATCCTGATCATATTGATATTTCATTCCCTATTCCCTTCAGTTGCATATTCATTTACAATAGTTCCTTTCTTGGCTATACATAAAATCTCACTCGTTGGTATGTGTATGTTTTCCACTTCCTCCATTCACTGATGAGGAATATACCATGGGTATGTACCATTTACGCCTCAATGGTTCATTACATGATCAGCCAGACACTATTTCTTATCAGGTCTCTAATGCCTATCCATATGACTTTGACCTTGAACCTAACAATCTCTTAGATGTGATTACATGATCCATCCTTCATATTCCACACTTAGTGGGCATAACATCAAACACCCCCAACCTATTACCATCATACATCACAACATAACATGCTTCTAGCATTCACATATTTCATCCTCATCACATTGCATGCTCATCACACTTATACCAATATTGTCACCACCTAATGACACACTCATATTCTTATGGTTCTTATATTACTATTGAGGGGCTGGTTACTATAAAGAACATAGTCTCATCTTACATTAACATATATCTCAATTACATGATCCCTCATACATACATACTCGTCACACATACCATACAATATCTTATTATTCATCCCATAATTGAATCAATCTTACAAAATCTATGATACTTCACCACCTTCATACATCACTTCTCTATTTGTTGTTCAACATCATTTATAGGAAAATGCACACATAACCACATACTTGGGGGGCATAACATATAACACACACCCCTCCTCATATTAGCATAAATATATCTCTCATAATTTCATATTCATACATACTATCCACACATACACATATTCATCACACATTTTAGCATCGTTATTACCATATGACACACTCTTGTTGAGGGATTACTACACATGAACCACACACCTGCACAATAGGTACTACACATAGCGCCTCTATAACACATCTTGAGTCATGTCTTATGTATTACATGCTTCATTCTATATTTAATCTACATCATTTAGATCATTGCATATCTATACATCATACATCATACTAGTCTTCATCATACATTAGTCACACTTCTATTATCTACAAGTCTCACATTACATCTTAATTCATCTTACTTATTACATAGCACGCATTTAGTCTCTCTACACATATTGCATTACATACTATACATTGCATTTTACACATTTCTACTCATCATATGGTCATCTACTCATCACACATACTACATAGTGCACACCTTACACTTTTAGTTTACATACACACCTTGCATTACATTTTTCACATCACATATTTACACATTTATACACATCATATGGTTTTCTATAATCATCATTACATATACTACATCATTTTCTATGCATTGCACTCAATACCTTATGACACACTTTAGTTTCTTGGTCCATACTCGACTGCTAAGGGTTTACCAATCAAATGGACATTATCCTCATTACACATTCATCATTCATTCTTTATTCATGTAAAATTACTAGGTTATTGACATACACTTTACACTACATGGTCACCTATTCCTTCATCATGTAGTGGCATACAATTTAGGCTACATCGCCACTCCGCCTATTCATATTTTCATGATATACGTTGTAGGCTACATCATAACTCCTATGTTCATCTTGTTGTGATATATGCTTTGGCTATAAGGTTCATGCACACATCATTTTTAGGTTGCATCTCATCAATATGCATATACATTCATCACAATGCATTAGACACAACACATACTTTGACCATTTCCAGATGACGCACACTCATTTATGGTTCATTCTTGACTGTTAAGGGGGAAAACCAAATGAACCTCATTACTTACAATTCCATCTAGTCGGGGGGCATGTGGCTCATATCATCCATATTGCATGTAATACCATCCATCCACAACATATTGCATATCTCGGTTTCTTTTATTCTTGTTTACATTTGCTTGTATTTGACCTCTTTATTACACATGCTAGTTAGATCTCTTGTATTTCATTTATCTATCCCATCCACACAAGTAAGTTCATGCCTTTTGCTTAGTTGTGATCGTAGATACATTTATTTTTACACGTAGTAGGGATGCTCACCTTCTACCCATCCTACATTGGTCGTTGGGGGCATCCACATTCATCTCTCATAGGTGTTATTGTTTCATTTTGTACTTAACACTCTATATTATATGGTTATACATGCTTTTGACATATCTTGGTTGTCTTCTAACATGCTAACGGGTGTTCCATGTGTAACATTTATTTACATGACTATCTACTTCCATGGATATCTCGTTATTTGTACTTACTTTTTTTTTACTATCTGTATGCGGGCCTTGCCCTTTGTTTGGTGTGCACACTTGTTTTTTGTATGCAGCCATGATGGCCTTATGACATCGTGAGTGATGTCCCATGTTTGTAGCTCGATTTCTGTAATTTACTCTATCTTCTTGTGTGTTTATATTACTACATTGATTGGTAGCTTAAACAATGTTTGTGTAGCTTACACATGGTCTTATATATGCATGTTTTTTCGTACTAACTAACTTATTTTTGTTATCCTTTTTAATGTGTGCCTAGGTTTCTACCAAGCACTTTCCTTTCCCATGTAGGGCGAGTTACAAATTTCATGTGGTTGCCCCACTTTTGGGGCTGCATTCTCTTATCAATGACATCACATTCACCCCTAAAGAGGGGGGCATCATTTGGGGTTTACATACTATACAACGCTTCTACATCGATTTTGTTCAGTTTGGGTTCGCCTTCATATTGTGGGTTATATAGTGAGTGGGTTCGGACCAATCTATAAACCTCATAAACAACAAATTTTATAGGACATGGTTGTCCTTAGCATTATAGGCAACATTATAGGTTATAGGTATTATTAGTGTGAAATCACAACACCCCCAAATGAGTTATGGATCTCGATTTTCTAAGGCAAAGTCATTTGGTGTGATTGCATAACATTGAACTTTCCCCAAGGTGTGGGACCTTGCAAAAGTGGGAAAGCTCTCCAGAGAAGGTTGGTTCCTCTTCCTAAAATACCTACCATGAGCTACTCCAGTGCAAGAAAACTAAATCTAACCTAATCTAACCATTCCAAGGAACCAAGGAGAGAGAAAGAGGGAAAAATAGAGCCTACACTAAAGTGGTGATACACAGCAAAGGAAGTGAGATATTATTGAGGGAGAAAGAAACAGAAAAAATGGAGATGAGGGAGGTTAGACAAAAGTAACATGGCCCAGATCTTCAAATTCGCCATTAAACTCCATGAAACACAACATCCTGCACCTGTAAATGTGAAATACATGCACAAAAAAACAAATCTAGAAGGGAGAGGCACGGAGAAACAACAAAACGATGCAAAGGGTTGAAGAACACCACAAAAACATGTTTTTATTTCTCTAGAAGGTGCATAGACCATTACATTTCTGGAATAGAGGCACAAATACATTTTCAAGCATAGGAGAAGGTTTGCTGCTCAAAAATGGTGTCGAGAAACAAATTTGACAGAGTTTCTCTATGCCCAGAATGTCTCTCTTTCAAAAATGAGAAGTGTTACAATATATAGAAAAATAAGAGAGGGGGAGGAGGGAAAAGTTGAATCTTGCTCCAACCACCATGAGATACGCATTGAATCGCTTTAAAAGCTCAACCACTGAATATCAATGCCTTCTGCAAATTCACCCATAATATGTCGATTTTGGTTCCCAAAGGATTGAATCAAATCAGATCTGGTAGTTGAAGAGATTGGATTCTACGTTAATGGCCTAGAAGACTCTTCTTCATTTTTTACCTACCAGGGCTTAAAAATGATTTTTAATCCTTTCATGGCATAGAGGACATCGATACGCTTCCAATGGTGTCAAATTTGTAATATTTGAGCCCTGAGTCGAAAGATATGCCCCTTCAAAGTTTGTATTGGGTCCATACAGGAGGGTGGGAAAATAGCTTGAAAAATGGGTCCCCTTTTGATATGGGACACGTGGCAGCCAGATTAGAGCAAAAATTAGGTTTATGGGTCCGTAATTTACCTTTTCCCCTTTTCGCAAAACGCAAAACTCAGAAAACCCCGCGCCCCGAAGCCTCGCTTTTTGACTTTGTTTGACCATTTTCCCCTACCTCCATTTCGTCCGAGACACATGGAGATGTGGCACTTGTTTGAGCTTCTCTTTTTTGGATTCACCTTTGGAGGAGCATCGTTAGGACACGTGGCTCCCTCTGTTGGCTCTTCCATACTTAGTCAATTCTAGATTCTTTCCTGAATAGTTTTGAGCCCGAAGACCTTGAAACTTCACCACTTCTTTTCCTTCTTGCTCTTGGCTTCTCTCGTGACATTGATCCTTCATTTTTGACCTTGTTATTTCATTTATGAGCACATCTATAACCTGTTTGATGAATTTAAGGCATGGGTTCACTTGACAGAGCCATTTCTTCTCGCACAGGGTCATTTAAACTTTTACAGCCCCGTCATTCCATTGTCAGAGAGTCCTCTCGCAACTAGTTTGCAAGATTTAAATGTGTTTCTTCTTATTCTTTCGTGTGGGGTCATGGCTGACCCAATATTTTTCCTGTGGGGTGAAATATGGATAACAATTTGGTGACTCATGGAGACATCTCTACTGCTAGATGAAGAGATTAGTGGCCTTGAAGCATCCATGGGCATGGAGTCTGCCCGATAAACATGAAATTGATCTAAAATTTTGAAGATCGATCCTCGAGACACTACAAGCTTGATTATATGCCTTTTCTATTTTTGTTTTTTTACCTTGAGTCTACACTCTCAATTTTCATAAGAAATATTGGAAATGGAATTTCTGAGAGTAGAAAATTATTTTAACTCTGGGAATTTCATCTATCCCTAAAATGGACTATTTTGAAATGACTTTAGTTTCTCTGCATTTATTTTCTTTGAAGATGGAAACTATTACAGGTAACTATGAGTTTCCTGCTATGAATACTAAAGAGCCTGGCTTTATGCACCTTTGGAGAAATGCGAACAAAACTTATATATAGAGACCAAATCATACATGCCTCAAATGAGACATGCAGAGTGTGCATAAGAACTTCTTCTGCTGGAAACAAATTCTACTCCTACTCCTACACTAACCAGAGAGAAAGAATGCTAAAAAAATCCTGCTACATGAAGGGAGAAGTAGCTTCCTTTCTCAAGAGGGGCAGCCATGCAAATGATTTGACACTAAATATAGTTGCCTGTATGAGTGAAAAACTGACAATAAGTTGGTCCTCCACCCAAATCATCAAGGTATCAACATTAATGGAAAATACCTCCTCAATCTAACTTGCATTTGACTCTTGGAGGTATTGATGATGACCCTTGGTGCTTTGGTATTCATCCTCATGCCCTGAAGTAGGCATGACTGGTTCTGGCTTCTCTTTGGCTCCAATGAAGCCAAGTACCTGATTGGGCACAGTCTGATCCTTTGAATGTGCCCCTTGTTCTAAGTTTCAACTCCAAGAATGGAGTTTTCTTGTGGACCTTCTTAGATGAATGGCATGGGAGAAATGGTGATATCTTTCTGCCCTTTCCTTTCTTCCTCCTATGAAGAGCATGGAAGGTTTAAGTCTCCCAAACTTGATTCCAGAGGGCTGCTATAAAATGCAGGTTGCTGCAATTGAATGCTCTCCTCCATGATAGTAGGTTCATATGCTTGGAAGGTGGATGAAGGAGGAGAAAACAATAGAAACTCAACTGGTTCTTCTCCATCAAAACAATCCTCCAAATCAGACAAATAAATTACCTCATTATTGTTCTGTTGCAAATGTTCAACCTCTTCCATGGTGTCCTCCTGGTCTGTAACTTGTTCACCATGTTTTCCCTCATTCTCAAACATTGAGTTTGAAAGATCAAACTCTTCTTCAGCATTAGAGTTTGAGAGAGATGAGGTGAGAGGAAGAACTAAAGGTTCTTCTATGGCATGTTTTGTGCTCAAAGCTTCTGGGGTTGTATTACTCTCCTCCTCAGCTGGAATGCACTCCTCTTCTTTTAGATTTGGAGTATATTTTCTTTCTTTTGCTGCTTGAAGACAATCTCACCCTTGAGTAACCTCTTCCTCTAGCATAGATTTTGACAAGTCAAACTCTTTAATATGATGCTCTAGAGGACTAGTTTGGATTGCAAGATCTCTTTCAGAGTTTTCCTCCATGATGGATTCATCAACCAAATCAAGCCCTTAGAATGAAAGCAAGGAATATCCTATGATGCTTTCTTCTTCTACTGCTAAAAATCTTATTTGATTTCTTCCATTTGCTCCTCTTCAATGGGACTTAGAGTTAATTGTTCATCTTCTTCCATGGCTGATTGTGTAACTTGAATTGGATCAGTACTTTCTTCAAATAGAGTGCCAACGTGGACACTACATTCTGAGAAAATTGATGATTGATCTTCTTTCTCTTGTTCTTTCTCTTCTCCTGCTACAAACTTAGCCTCAGCCACCACTTGGCTCTTCAACCTTGACCTCCTCTATTGGTTTGACCATCAAAGGGATCTTTGTAAGCCCAAATTTGGTAGCCCAACTCTTCATATTGTTTGTCATTTCTTCTCTGTTGGGATCCTCTTCTTGTTGTCCTCTTTGATTGGATTCTTGATTCTTTTCCCAACATGGAATTGGGAGAGCAAAGGAGTGGTAGGCTAGGGTTCAACAATTTTTGTACTTATTTGTGGTGTGGAGGGAGGAGATGAAACTTCTTGTTTCTTCGGAGGGAATGACTACTTGGGAAAGGAAAGGGGAGAAGAAATGAAATGGGTGGAAGACTATGGAATGGATAAATGGAATCAACAATTGGGGCAGTAAATTAGGAAGCTTGGAAATTGGAGCTTGGGTTGAGATGGTGTTGTTTGAGAAATTGAAAAAAATAAAAACTATGAGATGTTGGACTTACCCATTGATGAAGTTGTCTTGACTCTAACTCATAAGCCCTGATCTCCTCATTCCATTGTGTAAGTTGGGCAGCATTTCAAATATGAAGTCTAGCTTCTCCTAAGGGTTGTAATTTCTTGGAGAAGGGCCTTCCCATGGACAAGGTGCCCTGCAACCAATCTTGAATGCCTTCATTTGTGTTATGCCCCTTGACTAAACCATGTCAACCTCCATTTTTGAATTTTCTTCAATAAACCAGCATTCTCCACATAGTTGTCACCATTGTATGCATCCCCTTGTTCTTGATAAGCTCCATGGCCAAACTGACTTTGACTCTGCTCATATGGGTAAGCATAATGGTCCTAGATCTAATCATAATGCTGATTTGGAGGAGTTGGGAAATGCATTGGAGGTGGATTGCATTGTTGTAAGTGTGAGTTCCATGAAGGGAATGAAGTCATGATTGCACAACCTCATGGAATGGGAGAAAATGAAAGAGATGGAAGAATAAAATGGATGAAATGAGTGGAAATGGATGGAAAAGATATGCAACTCAGAGAATGGGTTTTTGACCAGATGGAGTCGCCATATGTGCTTTGAATGTGCCTCTAAAGGTTGAATCTCACCAAGAACACATCAACTTGATGAAATGAAATGAAATGAAATGAATACCTCTTAGTCCCATCAGGCATGCCAAAACTATTAGTGCAAAATCACAACACCCCCAAATGAGTTATGGATCTACTTTTCTAAGGCAAGGTCATTTGGTGTGATTGCATAACATTGAACTTTCCCCAAGGTGTGGGACCTTGCAAAAGTGGGAAAGCTCTCCAGAGAAGGTTGGTTCCTCTTCCTAAACTACCTGCCATGAGCTACTCCAGTGCAGGAAAACTAAATCTAACCTAATCTAACCATTCCAAGGAACCAAGGAGAGAGAAAGAGGGAAAAAACAGAGCCTACACTAAAGCGGTGATACACCAGCAAAGGAAGCGAGATATTTTGTTGAGGGAGAAAGAAACAGAAAAATGGAGATGAGGGAGGTTAGACAGAAGTAACACGGCCCAGATCTTCAAATTTGCCATTAAAATCCATGAAACACAACATCCTGCACCTGCAAATGTGAAATACATGCACAGAAAAACAAATCTGGAAGGGAGAGGCATGGAGAAACAACAAAACGATGCAAAGGGTTGAAGAACACCACAAAAACATGTTTTTATTGCTCTAGAAGGTGCACAGACCATTACATTTTGAATAGAGGCACAAATACATTTTCCAGGCATAGGAGAAGGTTTGTTGCTCAAAAATGGCATCGAGAAACAAATTTGACAAATTTTCTCTATGCCCAGAATGTCTCTTTTAAAAATGAGAAGTGTTACAATATATAGAAAAATAAGAGAGGGGGAGGAGGGAAAATTCAAATCTTGCTCCAACCACCATGAGATATGCATTGAATCCCACTTTAAAAGCTCAACCACTGAATATCAATGTATTCTCGCAAATTCGCCACATATATGTCACTTCGATTCCCAGTGATTAAATCGAATCAGATCAGATCGGTAGTAGTTGAAGAGATTAGATTCTGCGTTGATGGCCTGGAAGAATATTCTTCATTTTTTACCTACTAGGGCCTAAAAATGATTTTTAATCCTTTCATGGCGTAGAGGACGTTGAGATGCTTCCAACGGTGTCAGATTCATAATATTTCGAGCCCTAAGTTGAAAGATATGCCCCTTCAAAGTTTGTATCGGGTCCATACAGGAGGGCAAGAAAACAGCTTGAAAAATGGGTCCCCTTTTGATATGGGACACATGGCAGCTAGATTAGAGAAAAAATCAGGTTTGGGTCCGTAATTTACCTTTTCCCCTTTTTGTGAAACGTAAAACTCAGAAAACCCCATGGTCCCGAAGCTCTGCCTTTTGACTTTGTTTGACCATTTTCCCTGCCTCTGTTTCATCCTGAGACACGTGGAGATGTGGCGCTTGTTTGATCTTCTCTATTTTGGATTCACCTTTGGAGGGCCGTTAGGACACGTGATTCCCCGTGTCTCTGGCTCTTCCATACTTAGTCGATTTTGGATTCTTTCTGAACGGTTTTGAGACTAAAGACCTTGAAACTTCACTGCTTCTTTTCCTTCTTGCTCCTAGCTTCTCTCGTGACACCGATCCTTCATTTTTGACCCCTATTTCATTTCGAGCCCATCGTAACTTTGTTTGATGAATTTAAGGCATGGGTTTTCTTGACAGAGTCATTTCTTCTCTTTCTTCTCGCACAAGGTCGTTTAAACTTTTACAGGCCCCGCCATTCCATTGTAGAGTCCCTCTGTAACCATTTTGCAAGATTTAAACATGTTTTCTCTTATTCTTTTTGTGTGGGGTCATGGCTGACCCAATATTTTTCCTAGGGGTGAAATATGGATAACAAGGATACAAGAGACTTCTTCTCTACACTACTTCATCCAATGGCATCGGATCACCCAAAAACATGGTAGTACAAAGATCTCTTCACACATATTTATGGAATTAGTTATAGATTGGAGGATACGATGAAATTCCTCCCTACACTTCTTCAGCCTATGGTTTCAAATCACCTAGAAAACCCGGGACTAGTGATGAGACCATAAATAGGCCATAAATTACCATTATTTTGTCCTTCCAAGTTACCTTTGAAACTGGATTTAAATGTAATCTTGGAACTTATAGTTTGATTAAAATAGAATATAAGATATATATCTTGTTCATTCTTTATAAGTCTTTTTTTATCTATTTTTTTGACTAATTCTATTGATTATTTAGGACAGATGCAAAGTCTTGTGTATGCATGCCATAAAGGAAAGATAATGCTAGTTCTGGAAAAAGTTGAATTGATCATGGATAGTATATCTAAACTCAAATATTATTTCATAGTCATATTCCTTTCAAAAAAATATGTAAGTTCAAATAAAGAATCGTCTCAATCCAAGATCGTGTGCAAAAGTTATAGTTGTTTTTAGTTAGCTCCAGGAACAATTGGAGTTAGCTTCGGAACTTGTAGTTTTAGTTCTAGAACTAGCAGTTTTAGTTTTAGAAAATGTATTTCTAGTTTCAAAACTTGCATAAAATAAAGAATTGTGAATAATCAGATAATATAATGGAAAATATTTAGTTAGCTCTAGAATAATTAGAATTAGCTTCGGAACTTGTACTTTTAGTTCCGTAATCGATAGTTTTAGTTAGGAACTTGCAGCTTCTAGTTTCAGAACTTGCATAAAATGAGGAATTGTGAATAATCAGAGAATATAATGGAAACTATGAGAGAGTTTTTTTTTCATACTTGAATGTGTTTAACAAAAACCTCTTTCAGATTTTCCACAAGTTTTACCAATAAAAAACATCTAACATTTAGTGAGTTGTAGTCTAAGAAAAAGTGTATCACACAATCACTAAAAGTTCCACATCCGTAAACAAAAAGTTCAAATGGAAAATATGAGAGATTTTTTTGTTCATAGAAATGTGTTTAAAAAAAACCACATTCCCATTTTCTATAGGTTTTACCAATAAAAAATAATTTAACTTTTAGTGAGTTGTAGTCCAAGAAAAAAATGTATCAGACGAGCACTAAAAGATCCACAAAAAGAAACAACAAATTCAAATACAAAATCTGAGAGAGATTTTTGTTCATAGTAATGTGTTTAAAAAAATCTCATTCATATTTGCTACAAGTTTTACCAATAAAAATGAATCTAACTTTTAGTGAGCTGCAATCCAAGGGAAAAGTGTATCAAACGAGCACCAAAAGTTCCACAATCAAAAACAAAAAAGTCAAATGGAAAATCTGGGAGAGGTATTTGGTCAAAGTAATGTTTTAAGGAAAAAAATCCTTCCAATAAAGTAGGAGAATAAAATCATTGTGATTCTTGTTACCAAAAATCAAGGAGAAGATTTGGGAGCAAATCTTCCTAAAATAAGCAAGATAATGTTTGACTCCAATAATATATCTCTCTCCATATTTTGTGGAGATGGAGATCTTAGTTGTTAGGATTGGAATAAAGATAATATTAGATTGTATTTCTTAAAATAATAAGTTGGTTGGATGCATAAATTATAAATGCAACCTTCCACACTCATATATGTAATTTTTCCCTACCAAGAATAATAGATCCGTTCTTTCTCAATCTTTTGAGTGAAATTGTTCTGTAGGTTTTGAATTAAGTTTGAAAGTATGAATTAAGTCCTCTTCCAAGGAATGATCTAGCCACTCATTCCAAGGAAGAAGGATCAATGTTTTATGTTCTTTTCTTTCAATGTTTTATGTTCAGTTCTTTATTCTAAGTTTTCCTTTTGTTGTAAATTTTTGATTTCATGTTATGTGATCTTTCTTTCCGTATAATTTTGTGAACATGTAACTCCGATTTAGTTTCATTTATTTTAATTTAGAAATTTCATTTATGCAAGTGTGTTTCCTTCATGAAAACTTTATTTCTGCAAGTGTGCCTTTACATTTCTACATGTGTGATTTATTTTATGCAAGTTTGGATTGTGTTTAACGGAGCTATTTTCCAAATATTTTTTTCTCTTAATGCATACAACCATCGAACACTAGCCCTAGATTGACATTATTAATGGAGAGGATTGATGACCCTCATCATTTTGGCGTCATTTCTAGGGACATGGTGTTATTAAGAGATTTAGAGTTTTCTAAGAGAATATTCTAGTGATAGTAGAATACCTCTTGGAAAATTTTGTGATAGGAAGTATTTGGAGGTAGTTCTTTAAACTTTTATTTTCTGTAAATAGATTAATATTTCTTTCATGCAATATAGATTAAAATTTTATTTTTGCAATTAGGAATGTTAGATTGTAAATATTTACCTCCCCACAAACTAACTCTGTGTATAAGAAAAATGACTGTGATGTTTGATCAAGAAGGTATAATGACAGGGACAAAGAATTCAGATCTGGATTCTATTTATGAAGAAATGGTAGAAATATGATATTGAATTTGGAAGTAGATCTAGTTGATGAAATATCAAATGTCATTGTTGACAACCACCACCATTCCCCTTTGTATCAACTAACAGCTCAGTGATCTTATTGCACATAACCTTAGTAAAAAACGGCTTATCAATTTGTAATAATGAAGTGGTAGCATTTCTAATTAACTCCATCCATATTCAGGGACTTCATTAGAGCCAAAATAAAAACCCACTCATAATAAATCCACTCATCCAAATTATTTTTTCATCCCATGATAAAATTCAATCCCTGAACCATATCCATTAGAAAATTGTTTTCATGTCTTTCAATTTCTTCATTTTTGTATATGTTTGTATAACATTAAGAAGTAATTATTGTGAATATTAAGGAAAGCACTTTTTTCATGCTAAAATCCATAGGAATTTCCAGAGTTGTTGATACTAGCATGAAAATTTTTGAGCACCAACAATATCAACCAAGGAGCAGTTTAGAGGGACCCATTAATACATAACACAATCCATCCCGAGATCACTAGTTTGAGCTTTGAAGAGTAGTATAGTGATTCTAATAATGCACAATTCAAGTTAGACTTTAAAACCTTTAAATTTTCTACACATTTTTGAAAATATTCTTAGAGTTATCAAGTATGCAAAGAGGTTTTTATGATATCTCATACATTGCTTCCTATTTTCAACAGGTTGTACTTTAATGAATATAGTCTGATGATGGATCAATTTTTTCTCTAATCCTTCTCATGTTATCATTTTAAAAAAATGTCAAAAAATTTTGATTGGAAAACCATCTTGTTTGCCAATCAATGACAAAAAAAATTGATTAGAAAACCATCTTGCTAGCCAATCAAAGGCAAAAACTTTGATTTGAATACATGTGAAGTCTGAAAACTTGAGCCCTTTCTTCAATCTTCTCCTGCATGCTCTGATCTCCTTTGACACCATTGGCCTCCTTTTCCAACCCTACCCCTTCATTGTTTGATTTGGAATGTGGGCTTGAATGACTAAACCACCCCTTCCGATTTTCTTTTGTGTGGGGTCGTGTTTGATCAAATTTTTCGAGGGGGAAATTGGGATAACATGCACCAACTCAAAATTTTTGAAACTTGACTTGAAAAATGAGGGGAATTTTGAGGGTGACAACAATATAGAACTCCGATACACAAAGGATTTTAAAGGACAAGTTATCCTTAGCATTCCGAGGAGCAAGAATAGGTAGGAGGATACAACAAAATTTCCTCCTAAACTACTTTTCCAAGTGATGTCGAATCACCCGAAAACCAGGAAGCACAAAGATCTCTTCATATTCTTAGGGAAGCAATTACAAGTTGGAGAATAACACACCTTTCTCCCTACACTTATTCGCCACAATGGCATGAGATCACCCCAAAACTTGCACTTTACTAATGGTTACAAGATATCATTTTTACACCTTTTTTCTCATCACGGATCAAGTGCATATGTTCTTTTTGTAGTCACAAAATCACACACTTAAGACATTATTTAGTCCTAGTCTCATACTACTATTCATATGGTTTTTGAGTGAAGAAATTACTAATTAACCCCCATCTTTTGGCCATTTTACTTTACTTTCTTTCATTACAACCTCTCACACATGCATGCCTAGTCTATTTTTGGCATTCCTTGTTGTTTTGCATTTGACTCGGGGCACCTAAGCTAGTATTATGGCACCGAAAGATGCCTTGGTCCCATCAGACCGCCCTGATCCTCTTTCCACTTTCCCACCACTTTTTGGGCACTTTCTAGCCATTTGGACATTTCATATTTCTTGTGGTCGGCCTTTTCGGGGTTAATTATGAAATTAGAACAAGAGAACCATATAAATATAAATTTATGAAACCATAATGAGGGACCAAGCACTAGTCACTACTATCATCACCTAAGATTACATTCATCATTTTAGAGTTTGATGCTTGTCTTAGGGTTTTATATGTCTCTTCTTCATCATTGATTACCAATGACATACATCGTAGTGCAGCGAAAGTTAGTGCAACAGATAATGAAGGATTCAGATCATCTAGCGACCCTGTAAATATGGTTTTAGACCTCCTACATAGATCAAGGTGACCAAAATTCTGACTAGGGCTCCCACAGATGCCTTGATACTCTCCCAGGCACCCCATTCCACTTAGATTTCCCAGATCTCGTAAGTTTCTAGACTTTGGTATAGTCATTTCCTCTTCCTATTTCTCCAGTCATCTCTGCAACACATTCCAGCAAGTTCATGAATCAGCTAAAGCTCTTCCAACCCTCCTTTACATATTAGGGTATCTATTTTCATTAGCCTAGTTACTTGGGTCACTTTTTTATATTTATTTAGTTGTTATTTACATCATTTTATTATTGTTATTTATTTTTGTTCCTAGTTATATTAACGACCATTATTCCACATATTAGTTAATCATTTTGGTGAACCCAACCTCTATCTTCATGCCTATATGATCCTCACTCCTTATCATCCTAGAGCCTAGTCATCATGGAAATCTCCATCATGGATTATTTTCTTGTGTATCTTGATGTAAGGTATAGAGTCCAACATCTTCTAGCTACTACCCACATTCGTATTGATATGTATCTTGAATCAGTATATCAAACTTTTGTAGATGCATTATCTCAAAACTTATCATTCGAATCTAATCTTCCCACTGATTTTTTAAAAAATTATAATGACCCACCCTTTGTTACATTTGGATACATGTGAAGTCCAAAAACTTTGAGCCCTTTCTTCAATCTTCTCCTGCACGCTCTAATCTCCTTTGGACGTCGGTTGCCTCTCCTTTTCAACCATACCCCTTCATTATTGGATTTGGAATGTGGGCTCGCATGACTTGAAAAATTTTCTAATTTTATTTATGCAGGGTTGTGTTTGATCAATTTTTCTGGAGGGGAAAAATTGGGATAACATGCACCAACTTAAAATTTTTGAAACTTGACTTGAAAAATGAGGGGAATTTTTCAAGTCAAGTTTCAAAATTTTGAGTTGGTGCTGTTATCCCAATTTTGCCCCCCAGAAAATTTGATAAAAGACAACCCCGCACGTAAGAAAATCGGAAGGGTTGGTTCACCACGCAAACCCACATTGTAAATCCAACCATGAAGGGGCATGTAGGGTCAGTGAAGGAGGCCACGATGGTTTCAAAGGAGATCAGAGCGCACAGAGAAGATTGAAGAAAGGGCTCAAAGTTTTCAGACTTCACATGCGAGTTGACTCAGGGAAAAGCAATGGACCCGCGGAAGGTGCCATGTGCCTCATCGATGTAAATTCAAAAGGCATGGCCCAAAGAGAGAGCCCAAACTTGTGCCAACCCTCCACGTGTCTAAGGTCCGAAAAGGGGAGTCGAGTCACCATTTAATCGACTAAGTATAAGAGGGTGGCGGAAGCCTCCACATGCCTCATCGCATAACTTCAAAAGTGAGACCCAAGGGACAAACCCCAAATGAGCGTCACCCTCCACGTGGTTAGAGCCTCAAAAAGTTAAATCGGCCGTTGAAAATTTAAGGCCAGCGGACGGTGCCACGTGTCTCATCGAGTGTACCTTCAAGGGTCAAAGCAAAAGGTAGTTCCCAAACAAACATCATCTCTCACGTGTGTCTAGGGTCCCAAAAAGTCAAAAGGGGCAGAACTGGTCATTGAATCGGCTAAGGAAAGAGAACCAATGGAAATCCCCATGTGTCCCTCTAACGCTCTTTCAAGGGTGAATCCAAAAGTAGGTCCCAAATGTGCCAACTCTCCATGTGTCCAATTGACACGCCTCTCAAGGTCAGGTCCGAATAGAGTCTCCAAATGAGTGAGAAGCCTCCACATGTCCTAGGTCAGACATAAAGCCTTCACCAAACAAAGGGACTTAGTCAAAACAAAAAAATACAAAATAGGCCCACAAAGGGACACGTGGCCATGTTTCAGTCAAAGTGAGAGGCGGGTTGTCAGAAACTTTAGGAATTTTAACTTTGTTTCCAAAAGGGCGTAAAGTATAAAATTGAAGCGCAACCTCACTGACGGCTAGGTGAAGCCACGTGTTGATGCTCCACCGTTGAAAATTCAAAGCACGAAGGTGGGCCATCGGAGTAATTTGGGAATTTTGGATTTGTTTCCATAAAGGGCTTAAAGTTATAAAGTGACCCACAACCCCGCTCATGCCAAGGGATAAAGTCAAATGTTGAGCCACATTGAAAGTCAAAGCGGGAAGGTGGGTCAAGAGAACTTTGAGTTTTTGATCTTTCTTTGAAAAGAGTTAAAATTGTAAAAGTGAGCCATGACTCCGTCACCACTCAAGTAAAGCCACATGTTAGGCCTATATCAGAAGTGGATGGGTAGACCAAAATTTCTAAAATGCACAATCTCTATAAAAATCATAAAATGCAAAAGGTGCCCCAGGCCCACTTCAGCAAATCTCTTCCATGTGGATGGCCCATTTTTAAAGTTGTAAAAGTGGGTTAATGGCTGCGATTCAATGCGTCTGGTTTTACCACCATGCATGGAAAATTTTGAGGCATTAGCGAAGTTAGACATCATTTTCTTAAATCAATTTCATCATTTTTGTAACCAAATGTAACTATTTTTGGAAGTTATTTAATGGCTTCTCCATGCCATTGTTTAGTGTTGGATCATGGTAATTTGTAGATGTAATAGATTCAAAAGTAATCAATACAAAAAAAATTCCCTTTCTTCCTCTGCTATTCCTTCTTTCCTTGTCGAAATTTGTGAATCATTAATCTTTTATGATAAGAAACTTTGTGTTCTTGTTTATATGATTTCTGGAACTTTGTGTCTATGGAATTATATCTATTATGAAATTGAATGATTCTATTCTGCATCTCCCTGGCTCAATACGTATAAGGTTATACTCTGCTATCTATATTTCTTGAAAGTATTGTTATGTTCTTCCTCTCTCATCTCCTTAGTTCTTCTATTCTTTCGTATTGATAATATTTTGGGCATAAAACACTTCAAAATATTAGGAATCCACACTTTGAAAGTTGTACATTTGTATATAATTTTTCTTCTTGCTTTCAATAAGGGAACCTCTCCCATTAAAGAGGAGGGACTTGTTGTCCACTAACTATGGTTTGTTAAAGTACCATTTAAAACCCAACATATATACTAGTTTGAACCCACTCAATATATAACTCATTGTGTCATACATGGAATAACTAAAAACTAAATTGTATGGGTGTAATGTGTTGTGTAGTGTGAAATCCCAAATGATGCCCCCCTCTTTGGGGGTGAATATAACATCATAGATATGATAATGTGGCCCCAAAAGAGGATCGATTGCATAAACCTGTAACTCTTCTCTACATGGGGAAGGGAATGTGCTTAGTATAAACTAAGGCACACAAAAACAGTGGACATGAAAATCAAGTGTTAGTACAAACAAGCATACATGTAGAAGACAAGTGTAAGCTACCTAAAGGGTAAGTGCAGCGAAGTTGGGGGACAAAAAGGGGTCATAAGTGGACGTATATTGCAAATAACAACATAATATCAACTTGTAGGGATTATTAGCAATACATACACTCAAAATTAGAAAAAATTATACTAATATGAATTGTAGTATCCGGAATCTAGTTTCTAAAATACTAATTTTTTTTTTTAAATGGATAAGATTAGATATATTAAACACTAAAATTCAATGAGTTGGTTTTTTTTTTTAAACGCCTATAAGATTATAGTCCGTTTGCCCACAATTTGGATGACCAAAAATTGATATATATTTTTATCCTTTGGTGAGAAGTTAGATGCCACTATCTATCTTGGGATGGATTTTATTTTGTATTTTTGGGTAATATTTTATTTTTATGATTTTTTCCGTGAAAGTGGTATGAAAACATGAAGAAAACAGAGCACTTTTTCCGTTTGCCCACAATAACTTCATCAAAAAATATTGAAATCAAATAAAAAATTTTGAACATGTATATAATTTCACCACGGTTGGGATGGTATAAGTTTTATCACATTCTGATAAGTGAAACAAATTTTGGTATTAAATGTAGACAAACATTCACGGAAAAAGTGTCTTAAAGACCTACTATTAGTAAAAAATTATAAAATGATATTTATCCTATTCTATTCACTTTAAAATCAGTATTTCTACAAAGCTAACAGTCTCCCCTACGCAATGGTACCATTTTTATGACATATTTTTTACTTTTCGGCATGGTTCAAGTCTGTGGAAGACTAAATTTAATGTTTTGTTGTTTTTCATGTAAAATTGGATTTGATGTCCACTTAATTGTCCCCCCATCTTGGTGCACTTACCCTAAAACAAAGTGTAAGCTAAAATTCAAGTAAACATGCAAGAAGCCAAACATAAACCTTGAAAAGTGGGTTATAAACATGGGACACCACCACAATGTCACAAGACACTCAATTTTGTAGTGGCCAAAGACAAACAAACTAGTGTGTACACCAAACAAAGGGCAAAGCATGCATACAATAGAAAACAAAATCAAGAAATTACAAACAACAAATAATCATGGTAGCAAGAAATCCTGAAAAATAAATGTTACACATGAATCACTCGTTAGCATGTTAGAAAGATAACCCATATGTCAAAAGTGTGTATAGCCAATAAATTAGTGTGCTAAGTACAAAATGAAACAATATCACCTGTAGTATACAAATTTGGATTCCCCACTATCCATTGTGGGACTTGTAGTAGCCAAGCATCCAAAATACATGTAGAAGCCTCAGTATCGGTGATCACAACTAGAAAAGGACGTGAGTGTGCATGTGTGTATGGTAAAGATGATGACATGATACAAGATATCTATCTACCATGTGTAATAAAGTGAACATATACAAACAAATGCAAGCAAGAGTAAAAGCAACCAAGATATGCAACATGTTATGGATGGATGGAATAGAATGCAAGATGGATGATAGGAGCCACGTGCCCCCGAGTGAATGGAATTGTATGTAATGAGGTTCATTTTTTCCCTCAACATCAAGAATGAACCGTAAATGAGAGTGTGTCATCGGGAAATGGTCAAACTATGTGTTGTGTGTAACACATTATGATGAGTGTGTATGTGTATTGATGATATGTAACCTAGAGATGATGTGTGCGTGACCCTATAGCCAAAGCATATATCAAAATGAGATGATCAAAAGAGTGATGATTTATCCTAAAGCGTATATCACTACAAGATTAATAGAGGGAGTGGTGATGTAGCCTAAAGTGTATACCACTACAAGATGATGGAATAGGTGACCATTTATCCTATAGCATATGTCACTAACCTAGGAATGTCACATGATAAGAGATTGTGTGATGAACATGTGAATGTGATAAGGTCCATTTTTAATGTATACCCTCAACAATTCCAAGATGGACCATGAGACTATAGTGTCATCGGGTAGTGAGTGCAGCGCATAGAAGAATATGTGTCGTGTTGTTGAAATATGAATATTTTTCTCTAGTTGGGGTTTGATCTATCATTCCAATGGTCTCTGGCCTGGGTTACAACTTCTCCACTCACAGATCTCCTTAGACTAGCGTCCCCTCTTTTCTAGTAAGCTTGAAATTTATCCATGTGCAAGGGGATTCTTTATTGTGGTTTTCATTTCTTCGAGAGGATAGGGATTCTATCATGTCCAAACTTTGGGAGCTACATCACCATCACTTGTTGATAAAACTATGGTTTCTGATTTTCAATCCCCTAACTACTGAGTTTAATGTCAAACCAATTTTGATGTGCTTATGTCATCTCTTGCTGCAACTTTGGGTGGAGGAGGGCTTGACTTATATTGGCAATACTTTGGGCAAGCTCTTATCCATTGAATCCAAAATAGAATTTTATACTCATGCCACATATGCGAGAATTTTGGTGGATCTAGATACCTCTTTGGATCTTCAAGTTTCCATTGACCTCATAGTATGAATAGGATTTGGTCACAACCTCTTGATTATGAAGGTTTACCTTTCAAGTCCAAGAAAAAATTTTCTCTCAAACATCTTGTTGCAGATTGTCAGAAAGTAAAGCAACAACACAAGGAAAGAGTTTCTTGGTGGAAGGACTCTAATCCTAACCTATTGATTCTTAGAGAGGATTATGATCCCTTCTCGGATGATCCTAAAGGGGTTAGTGTTAATCATGAAAGCATTCAACATCCTGGTTGAGACTTAAGTATCCCCCTTTGATTCAATGGGAAAGGTAGAACAGGTGGTGACTCTCCCTTTGGGGAGGAATTAAGCATCTATTATTGGCCCCATTGAGCCCTCCATATTTTAGGTTTTTTTGTTAAGGATGAAAATTTAGACCCCAATAGAAATGATGGATGTTTAGTTATAAATCGAAGAAATAAAGGTTTACCTCTCCATAAAATGAGATTAAGATCTCAAGATTGGAATCCCTTAGCATAATTTGTTATGTTGTAACTGAAATTACTTCATCCTCTCCTTTTCTCTCATCTCATGTTCTTCATTTATGTGTCTTTGAGAACTTCTTTCTTTTGTTTCCTACTACATCGAGGCTCAAAAAAGTACAAATCCGAACTATCTGAGCATTTGGGGCACTGGAGAAGGAAGGGGGCAAGCTTAGGACCCTAGGTCTAAGATCTAGGTGCCCTAGTGCGAGAAATGACAAGGGAACCTCCTCTCGAAGTGTCCTGGCTGATCTTCTACCTTTTTTATTTTCATGTGAATGTCGCTAAACTACCTTAGATTTCATTATAAATTAGAAATGGAGGAAACACCTACAAAACCCCAAAAAAAATCAAAACTATAAACATAAAGATGCATATGAAGGGGTTGGAATATCTTCAGCTACCAAATAGATGGACTTATGATTGATTGTTACCCTAAATCTCATACACAATGTAGTTCTAGGTGTGTTTGTGTGTAAATCGTGCCCTAGGTGCTCTTGTGTTAGTCACACTTTGTGAGTAGTGAGAAATAACTAGATGTAGAATGTAAATATATGGTGCATGGAATAGAATTAACTCCCCTCCTATGAAGTGTGATGCATAAAAATAACCTTGTGTCCCTTTTTTAGATAGGGATAGATAGATGTAATTAATCAATAGAATCCTTTGATGGATGTAATCTTAGGTGATGGTAGTAGTGCTTAGTGTTTGGTCCCTCATTATGGTCTCATAACTTTATATTTATATGGTTCTCTTTTTCTAATTTTGTAATTAACCCTGAAAAGGCCGACCACTAAAAATATAGAAATCTCAAATGGCTAGAAAGTTCCCAAAATATGAAAGCAAAGTACAAAGAGGATCAAGGAACCCTAGAGAGGACTAGGGCACTTGGGGTGCCCTTCTTGCTAGATGGGTGCCCTCAATGAGATAGATCAACATGAAAAATGAAAAAACAAATTGGGTAAGTGCATGCGGAAGGTCAGAAGTGATGACAGAAAGCAAAGTAAAATATCCAAAGGACATGGGTTAGTTAGTACTTTATTAACTCAAAAGCCATATGAATAGTAATATGAGACCAAGACTAAATAATGCCAAAAGTTCTTGATTTAGTGACTACACTAATTAGTAAGTGGTTTCATCATTTTTTAGTCCAATTTTTAATGTATTTTCTTATTTCAGTGTCCTCCCTCTCTGTTTTGCCAAATTTCTTTCTCTAAGAATTTGTGCTTCCCTGTGAGTGTCCATTTTGGTCAAAATGAAGTATCAATACATTGGGTATGAACCCATCTCCTCCCTAGAAACCTCAGTCCTTAAAATTGGAGATAGTGACATTAAACATATGAACTTGGATGAATTTTGGGTAAGAATGTGAGATGATAATCCAACCCCACTAGCCCAGAGAATCCTAGGCAGTGGCCTAGCCCATGTAGGAGGATTCCCCACTTTTGTGCAATGTGTTGATACTATCCTGGAATGTGCCTCTAGCTTTGACCCACATACCAAATAATTAAAATATCCCCAAGGGAAGATAATTACACAACTTGATGCTCACCATATTAACTTGGCCCTAGGTATTCCCACTTTTGATCAATCTAAGGTCTTAACTATGGCTGATGCACAAAATGAATTTGAATTGACTCTAAAAAATAACCAGTATATGATTTCCAAGTATTGGTTGAAGGCCAAAAATAGGGCACCACCCAAGTTTCCCAAGATTATCTACAAAAGTGATTTTATTGAATAATTATCTGACATGGCAACATTTCTTGCCAAGGTGATAACATTTCCTTCCACCAAGGAATTCCAAGATTGGATGTGTATATTCATCAATTTTATTTGTGAGGGCAAGAAGTTTTTAAATTGGGATCATTTTTTAAAAATTATCCCAAAATCTCAGTCATGTGCATCAAACTAGAAATTTTTATATGACTTCATATCGGATTTATACCATAGCTAGGTACATTATCTAGATTAGTCTATCAAATTAGGGAAACAAGAAGAGTCTTCTAATTTTTGAGTTTTATACTTAAGTGACTTATGAACATAGAAAAAATTCATCATAGGAGGGTTAATGATGTCTTCACAATGTTCTTAATAAGATTATTGGAAGGTAATCGACAAATAGAATTTCTCATGAAGTTAAACAACTAATAGCTATTTATGGCGTATGTTCATCCAATTTTAGAAATTTTCATATTTCAAAATAGTAGGTTTTGAGGGATCCCCTTATAAGCTTCCTATTTATTGAAGTGATAAAATCATTTTGATTTATCTTTTTAGGTAGCTAGATCTTCTAGATAGGACCTCTCGGGATGATAAAATATCTCGGCATCAATTTCCCATATCCCTTCGAAATTACACATGTAACTCTACTCATGATGCTCAGAATGTTGAGAGAATGATATCTCTTTTCAACCTACATCCTTATCAAAAGAGAATAGCCTTTGATAGTAATAATTTCATCAACAACCTCTGACTATATTATCTCGCATGTTTTTACAGTTGAATATTACTTGACATACTATGAAGATGATTTTGAGGTAAGAAAAATATCATATGGTAGGTTTTCATTACAAAAATTCAAGATTTCAAATTGTATAAAGTACCAAAGGATATATTTGATGAAGGTTCTAATTTTATTACTCCTTGGGTTCACCAAATATATTCATTTCACTCCTCTTCCCATAATCGATAAGTCACAAAAGGAGAGGCATGATCTAGAAGATCTCAATGTTCTTGTTATATTTAGAACAAAGAACTTGTTTAATAATAAAATGGTTGAATTCAACACTTATCAACAAGAAGCTTCTCCTTCTCAACAGATGACTTCTTCTCACCAAACTCCTTCTCCCTCTCAATAATATTTTAGAATTAAAGTGTATATAAAGAAGGATAAAACTAGAGAAAGTGAGAAAAAGGCCAAGGCACTTTGAAGAGAAGAAAAGAACTTAGGCTAAAACACAAGAAATGGGAGGAGAATAAACTACTAAACAAATAGAAGAGGATAAGAAGAAAACATAAAAATAGGAATAAATTGAAGAGGAAGGAAACAAAAAATAAACAAGATGAAGAGGAATCAAAAGAATAAAGTGAGGATGATGAAGAAGAAGAGGATTTTGTGGAAGTAACAACCCTATATCTAGGTAAAAAAGTACTTTTAGACCTAAAATAGATGTGATATGACCTTTTTCTTCTATTACAATAATTAGTGTGGTAGTGGAATGTCTCACAACCCCTTCCTCCACCACTTTCACTCACTCTACCTCCTTTAACCACACCTTCTGGAGAATTTTTCACTTAGGTTCAACCTATGATTAACAACAAGAAGGGAAATCTCAATATAAGGTGGAAGTCCCTAACTATGATGTTGGTGTTGCACTCCTTGGCACCACTCCTCCTTCAAAGAAAACCAATATTATTTCATGTCTTGTTTCTCATTCCACTAGACAACAATTTCTTGAAAATTCTAAGCCTAAGAGAGACAAAAGTGAGAAGGAGATTTATGCATTTTCCTATGAGCTAACTAAATTATCCTTGAATGAAATAACCTTTGAAGGAGATGTTCAAAACCTCAAAGAAATAGTTTTTAAGTTGAATGAGAGATTTAAAAAGGAAAACAAACACAAGAACAATTAAAAGAGCAGTGCAAGTTTTATCCTCCTTCATCAAGTCCATCCTTTCTCTAGATAATACTACCTTGGATCCAACTCCTTGTCTTCACTTCCACCCTCACCTACAACTAATGATATTGACTTAAAAGAAATTACATAAATTCACAAGTATGCATCTTAGGGAAAAGAAGCGAAGCATGGGTGGAGAAAATTATCCTCACTAGTTTGGAATTCATGGATGAAGAATGCAAAACTTATGATAGTATAATCTTCTGCATAGAAGAAAATTAGTTCAGGTATTGAGGCCATTGAAAAAGAGGTAAATATTTGGGTATATGTTATCTAATACCACTATATTATGTCTCTTACGAATGAAAAATGCTTCTCTCTGAGAATATTTTTGAAGAATCTAAAAATAATTTGTCTCACACTTGGACCTTTAGTATATAATGGAGGATGAAGCCCTCGAAGAACCATCTACTGAATCGAAGAATTCCATCCAAAAGGGTGAATCTTTGAAGTATAATATTTTTCCTAATTTAAGTGTCTTTCGTTGTGACCTTTTCAAGGATAATTCATCTCAATGGAATACAACATATCAAATCAAGGAACACTTCGGGAATTTGGTTAAAGGAAACTTGTTTAAGACAGAAAAATGTGAACAAGGTTAAAATGGAGTATTTTTTTGAACTCAAAATATGATTGTGGAAGTGCAAAGGCTTAGCCCAATATGGCGGAATCACAATGGAAATGGAGAAATATATTGGAATTTAGTTTGTGAATCTTGCTGACACAATTGTACCAAAGGACATGGATATATCTTCTATAGTCACCAAATTTCTTATGCATGTGATCAAGTTGAAATTTCATGCCTCATCCATCTCTTCTCTTCCTTCTATTAGTTCATTTTTACATTCTCACATTAACTTTTCTTTTTTTAAAGGCTATTAATGTAAAATTGATTTTAATGATGACTTAAATAATTGGGTGATTAGTTAACTTAATGAACAATTAGTTAATATGTGGGTAGTTACAATATTTTTCCTCCCCTTTGGCCTATATAAGGCTTGATTTTCTATTGTAAAGGGGTTAGATGTTGGATAATTTTGATGTAAAGAACATTAATTCAAAATATAGAATAATAACCCTTCTCTCTATTATTGAATCTTTCTTTATTCTAATCCATTTTATGTATTGTATGCCTTATCTTGATATTAAAATTGAGTAACTTTGTTGTTACTTTCTCCGGACATCAAGTGTTGATATGTGATTTCTTGTATAAGGATGTGTTCTCGAATTAGAAATCATGCTTGATATGTATTGTAATTTCTTGCAGATTGCAGATCTTGACTGAGTCAGAATATGATTAGACTCTTTTATTTATTTCATTTTGTGTCTGAATATTAATCTGATCACGGAATGAATTATAGAGATATTCATCTATAATATCTAGTCTTGGATCAGTGGAATTGATCCAAGTAATGCTTTAAATTTGTTTGTGATGAATTAGATCTTAGAGACCTTGAACAGGTGCAAGGTATGGAAGCATTGATTAAGCTGGTCAGGAGTATGACTCAGGCTGATCTTGGGAAATGAATTGGTTCCCGATATCGAAGTATATCTGGAAGGTCTCGGACGTGGACCAAGTAATAATTCTGCCATGTATATTCCTGTAGCCTAACGGCTGTATAGGAGTGAATCCTGTTCGGAGATGCATGATTTTGGGTCTTTTCTTGGCATATAAAATGTTATACCTTACTGGAATTATTAACGGTTAGTAACCTAAAACTAAAACCTAACCTAGGGGTTAGATTAGTGTTAATCTAACCTAGACCTAGGCTATGTGTTAATATCCTAAGTTAGTATCTATGTGTAAATTGGTTAGTATGGGTATTACCCTAAATTCTAACCTAAGATACTAACCTAACTAATGAGGAGATTGTGAAGGGGCCTATGGAGGGGTGTGAACCATGGGCGGCGTTTCTATGGCAATTAATGCTTGGGATAAGGATGAGGACGGTCAGTCATGACGCGGAAGGTTTGAAGAAGAAACATAACTTGTTCGACGTGGCAGGTCGCTAAATTTGGAAATGAACATGAGGTTTCATTGGACTGTCGCCAATTCTGGCGGTCGGTGGAAGATGAGTTTAAGCGGGAAAGTTGGTTTAATGGCATTCAATTTTCTCGGTAAACGAGCCCGGAACTCGCGAGAAGGCATGCAAATGGGAAGTTTGAGGGTTTGTTTGGCTTGTCGCAATTTTCGGTTTTCACTCTGCTTGTTTACTGGTTTTTCGCACCAGTTCTCTTTGAGTTGCATGGCAAGTATGATCTGCTCTAGCTCTTTTCTCTGTCTTGGAGGATATATATGTGATGGAGATAGCAAAATTTTGTTGGTCGCTTTATCTTGGAAAAAGAAAAGGAAGTTTGAGCTCTTCCTGTGGTCTGCTTCGGAAATTTGATCAAAAATCCAGGCATGTTAGGCCCTAACCTTTAAATATCTTGCTGTCTTTCAAGTGATTTCATTAGAACAACTCTGTTTCAATGTTTTTAGAAAATAGATGATTTTCTATGGAGATCTTGTTTGATTTTTGGTACTGTATCTCTTCTGATTCGATTTCGCAATTTCCTCTAGATGGGTGTTTGTTAAATTCGAATTGTGGCTCTATTCCCTTGTATATTCTTTCTGGTTTAAATATATGAGATATTTATATTTATTAAGGTATGAATGCTCGGCCTGTTTGGCGTGAACCCGTCGAATATACTGTGTAGGGTATAGACCACCGCTTTGGCATGGGTATCGATTTTTGATCACATTGTTGTGAGACAGATTGGGAAGGATCTTTAATGTGTACTGTTTGATTGTTCAGTGTTTTGGAAATTTTGGAAGCTCTGTCGTGGTTTTTGTTGACAGTGACTAATGATACTTTTTGGGTTTCATTTGTCTTCTAATTTTTGCTTGAGAGCAGGTAACTGTTGTGTTACCTTAGTCTAAACGACCCAGTGGAAGTTGTTCTTCCTTGTTATTGTGGTAATGGGATTATTTGTTGACTGTGTATAATATTGTTACATCTATACCTTATTTTAACGACTCAGTGGAGTCCTTGATTGAATCATATAATGCTATCTACTGCTGAGAATGTGGATTCATCCCTGAGTTTTGTTGTTTGAATTTCGTGGAAGTCTTGTAGAGAAAACAGGTCTTTTGGCCACTGTTATTTGTAATAAATAATGAGTATAGATTTCCTGGGTATGCATTTGCATTTCTTTTGTGTAAGCTGTTCAAAAATTTCGAAGCGGTTCAGTTGATTTCCTTGCTTGAAATGGGTATTCGATTGCTTACACTTGATTTTATTCTGAATGATTGCCATAGCTGGCATAGAAGGATTCATCACCAATTTCATACTACGATGTTGTTAGGTTCAGCGGTTATGGGTATTAAAATCGTGGACAGAACACAGTGTGTATATATAGATTTACAATTGTTGTAATCTGATCGACTCTGAGGAGTCGATTGAATGATTTATATTTACATTTGAGCCACTGTTCAAGTTGAATATGTTTAATAGATGATGAGTGATGAACCAGTGACTTGAAGGAATAACATGTACTAAAGACCTCTGTTATTTTCTTGAAATACTTTTGTGTTGCATGGATTTTGTGGTACAGATTCTTTAGGTGAACATTTACGTCTTCAACCTGTACTAATTTGTGTAAAAAGATTGACAGAGTTCAGTCGGGTTCTTGGTTTGAAATCAGAGATTAATTGTTTGTCTGATTCTTATTATGCGTCGTTGATGAATATCAGTATGAATTCATATGCAATTGCTTGAATTGTTACCTCCGTTTGAATCATTCGAATTCTGGAAAGGTAACTGGTACTTCTGGCTCTTTCTGAACTGGACATTTGGGCACTGTCTTTGTCCCTGTTTGAGATCCTTGAGTTTGGATGACTGTTTCGTGCTCTGGCCCTGTTAGGGTGAGTCGCGAATACCACACTAAAAATTTGCATGCGCCAAGGTAAGGATCGATTGGTTGTATTCCTTTCTGTTTACTTCAGTCCGATTTTGACTAAGCAAAGTATGCTAAGTTCCTTTCCGTTTATTCAGTCCGATTTGACTGAGCATGATTTGGAAATACTGTGTGGTCATCATAGCATAGTCTTTAGGAAACCTCAAATTGCTTGATGCAATATGGTTGTTGTTTACAGCGATACGCTTGAAGTTTCTTGTTTTCAACTTGTGTCAAAGCCTTACTGTGTAAAAGAAACTAGTATTGGGCTTCAGGTTGATTTATGAATAGTTGATGTGTTAGTTGCTGTACAGGAGTTTTGCTGTGTTTCTATTTCTTGATTTAGAACAGCGATCTTGCTTGCGGCTTGTCTAACTTGTTCATTTATTTACTGGTTGAATGTTTTCATATGTGAAGACGGTACAGTGATGAACTTATGTGAAAGGAAGTATGAATGGATTGGTTCTTTCTCTTCCTTTATTTAATATTTGTTGATATTTGTCTAACAGTGGGAAATTGTTTTGTAACATATTGGTGGAATCCCGAATTGTTATGTTATATTCTTTTTTTGGAAGAATGAAACAATCTGACCAATATTATGATTTTGGATTCAATGATTGTTTGTGTACATTCGTTCCTTGATTCCTTTAATATTTGATGAAATATTAGAAAATGATTAAGACTATTTTGTAACAATGATAGAGTTACATATTGTAATCATTTGTATTACAAGGGCATAGTCTGAATATGTTTACTTCTGTGGTTATTGACCTCATTTAAACAGGGTGTTTAATGAAAACAATTGATGGATTGCAATTGTTTTAAAAGTTAGTGCTTATCATGCTGGCCTCATTGAACGACTCATGTTGACTATTTTTGCAGATGGTTGCCGTAAGAGGTAAAAGCAAAGATCGGACAGGATCGATTGTTTATTTGATTTATAATGAATTACAACTTGATTTTATAGATGTATTAAATGTGAAAAGATGTTCCTTTTCCGTTGAGCATTGTATCAAGTATGTTGTTGCATAAAATGTAATTGTATAGTTTTGAAAGGAATGGAAATAAGTGTTTGATACTTATGTGTTGTATTCTATTTCTGGTAGTTGACCTTCTTCGGTTTATGTAACGAAGGGGCATTGTTATCATTGTATAATATGGATGCTTTTGTGATTGACAATGAAAGCTTGCAAGAAAATGAGATTGAATTCTTATGAGTGTTTAGTAGTTCTAATTTGTTCTAGCAAAAGCAATATTGGATTTAAATAATTGTCTTTCTAGAAGATAGGTTAAAAATGAGCCTAAGGAGAACGCTAAACAAGCTGGATTAAATTACTAATCCCTAGTCCTAAGCATGATAGGACAATATTAAATTGGATTCTTAATCATTTATATCTTTATACTAAAAAGTATGATATAAATTCAGTTAAGAGAACTGATATACAATCAAATGGAGTTCAGATGGCAATCTCAAGCAAAGGTTATGAGATATTGTCCGATTCTGTTGCTTTAGAATCAGGTGTATTCTAATGACTCCTTGATGAGAACTTGACCGTAATACCTCTACCATGTAATGGGTTTTATAGAGGAGGGTCGTCTTAAGACGAAGAATCCAGGGATCGGAAAGGCTAACCTTAGGGAAAGGTCTTTAAAGTAATTTAAACTCAAGTGCGTAACGCTTGTTATTGGGTAGATCTTTTCGAGGCGGATTTAAAGGTTGACGACATCGCCATTGCCAGGTTATACCTCCGAGAAGATTAGGATCTTCTCGAAGTTACAACAATGCAGATGACTTATGGCGACACCCTTTGCATTGATCGCTAAGATTTACACTTGATTTCGCACGAGTTACCCTGGGACCGATTAAGAACGTGGTCATGTTATAAGGCTGCCTAGGAGATTCGAGGTATCATGACACACTGGTTGAACTACAAGGTTGAACCAGTATGTCATCATATCCCTAATCTTCGTGGGCATCCATATAACATTATCACCTTGTTAATCTGCCTCCGAGTGATTCAGTTGTGAAAGGAAGGACTGACAGTAGTCAGTGTAAGACATTCTATATAACATATGAATGGGGTGAAGGATGTATTCCAGATTGACGAGTATGTCGTTAAGGAATACGAGACATGAACAGTATGTTTCAAATCTTTGGCCAAAGTATCGCAAGCTGCTGATTGCGTTGTCCTAATTCACCTAGTCTAAGGGATGAGATGCCGATGAATAATAGTAACAATTATTCATTAGATTCCTCGACATGAGCATTCGAATCCCATTAGGGAAGAGAACCGCAAGAGTAATGTGTTAAATAAAAACACCGACTCTTATTACTCATGAATAGATCGGTAGATTAATGAAAGTCGTGGAATGAATAGATCGGAGGTTGGAGCCATTCTGACTGCATATGGTTGTCTGTTATATGAATGGTTATTGAATTGTGAGTTCTAAATTATGTATTTAGAACCAAGATGCAATTATCAAAAAATAAAAAAAAAAAATCACTTGTTCTAAAAGTATAAAATGAGGATGTTACATGTGTTCTTATTCATCTACCAAGAATCATTGAACTTTGATTTAATTTGTATCTTGTTCACTGTAGTAAATTCCATTATATGCAGACATGTATATTCTTAAGTTTTATTGACATGCAGGAGTAGAATAAGGTTTGCATCCTTCTTATTTTAAAGTTTTGTTCGCTCTCTCTCTCTCTACTTTACAACTTTGTAAATATGTTGATCTTGCACAACCAAGAAGAAATTGTGTGTCCTTGATTGAAAAGATTATAGAACTGTGTGTCCCTAGTTTTTTAGTCTTGATGATGTCTTACATTGTTGCATTCCTTCCTTTTCTCTTACCTAAGCTTGTTCTTTTCTCAATATTTTCTCTTTATTTGAAATTATGGAATTATTTACTGAAACCAACATCCCATCCAAACTTATTATAATGTATATTTTTAAAAATTCTAGAGTTTCCACTTTGTGTTTGAATAAGGGAACCTCCCCATTAAAGAGGAGGGATCATTATCCCCTCAAATTTTGACCGCATCTTCTAAGAACAAAATTTCTAGTTAACAAGAGGTAAGTGAAAGTCAATGTCACACTCCAACAACATTTGTATATAATATTGAATAAGTTTTGTTGAAATTCTATATTCTTAGGACATATGATAGATGTGTATGATATTAATGTCATTTCTAAGAGTATATAAATAGGTGGACATGAATTTTATCGCATCCTACATTTTAGGACTACATTGTATAATTTTCTCTTTTTAATTTTGTTGTATATGGTTCAAAACAATTTGAGAGATTTTTACATTTTATTATTTGTGGTAATCTTAAATTATAAATCATATATGATCTTGAAACATTTTAACATATGATTTTCATTTTAACTTTGATCTTTTGGATACATGTTGTATTTGATGAGATATGTTTGTTATGCCACAAGCCTTGATGTATGCTCCTACCGATGAGAGGGGTGAGAGTGGAAAATTGATTGAATCATAAGAGAATACTAATTTCTATAGATATTAATGTGTTGAGTAGAGTGTACATTGATTTGAAAGATGGAATTGATGATAAATTTGTAGCATGTTAGCGAGAAAAAAATTTAGGTGGAGAAATTTATGGGCTTCTTGCCAACGCTCTGGGAGTCGAAGTCCCTCTACTTAAATGGTGTAGCTTCCATATTTGCATGTGTGAGTGAGATGGGTCTGGTGGCTATGAATATCATTTTAATAACATTTTCCACTCGAATTGTCCATGTATCAGGCTCATAGTGATGTGAGCGAGGCTAAGACTATCTTTGTGCATCAGTATAACACAAGGTGTGCTGCAAGTGCAAACAACCCGCTTGTGAACACTTTATCTTCAATTTTCCCTTTTTCATATTCCATCATGTGAGCTTTCAAATAATTAAAATCCATATAGGAAACATCATTATCACTTATCTCATATTCAGAAGAGAGAGATTGTGTTGGTTTCACTCCTGAAAACTTGAGCTTCATGATTCTTCAACACTTACTATGATTGAGAAAAAAAATTCTATTTTTAGTAAGTGTCTAAATCTACCTCTCCGCAATCCAACTGAAGCTAACAACTTAAATTTCCATCTCCCAGTACACTCCCTTTGTGAAATCTACCCTTTGGAACAACTTACTATTTATAGAAGTGCTATGAGACAACTTACTATTTTTAGTAAGTGGTAGTTTTTGGCCCGATATGACCGTAGACCGATGAGTTTTGTTCACATTACATTCCATGTGTACACCTTTTCCTAGATTTCTCCTCCGATGGGATTTACTAAAAATGGCAGGTACCCATATGGAGACTTACTATTTTTAGTAAATGGTGAAGTTTTCCATTTCTAAAATCGATGATTAGTTTGACCTCCTTTTCTACCTTAGTGCACACATTGTTTCCTCAAGAACTTCCTTGGTGATGACTTACCCAAAATAGCAGGTACCCATGTAGGAGGCTTACTATTTTTAGTAAGTGTACTTCTAGTGATCAGATCACAATGGAACGAATATTTTTGATATGATTTTTTCCCAATATCACTCCTCTAAAATTTCAGATCTACCCGATCGCGGTTTGTGATATTTTAGAATTTGAATTTTTTTACCTGACAGTGGCTATGGGCACAAAGCTATCATGGCAGCCATTAATGGACTCTAAAATTTTTAGGTCCACTTCCCCTCCTCAAATCTTGATGAAAATGATGTTTTGATATGGGTTTTCTTGCTTGTTTCACAGATGAAATCTCGTTGCAAACCGATCACTAGAACAATGGGAAATAAACTTTTAAGTTTTGGTGCAAAGAAAAGAGGTTTCTTCACTACAAAAATTACTCATCATGCATGTGAAATCTATTACTTTTTTTTACGGCCTCTAAAAATGATGAAGAAAGCAAAAAATCTCACTTCGATCCATGTCATAGTTTGTAAGTTATGACAATTTCTTCGCCGAGTGACTACGAGGGTTTTTCCGGATGAAGATATTTGTTTTCTCTTTGTTCTTCATCATTTTGATACATTTATTTTATGAGATATTTTTATTTTTATTATGATGAATCTTTCATGGAGCTGGTTGAGTGCAGCAATGGAGGTTGGAAGATCTAGAAAAAAATTGTCAGAGTTTTGGCAAGGTATGGAGGCATGGGGGATAAAATGAAATGAAATCTGGTTAAGTCTGGTATTTATTCATTTCAAAAATCAAGATTTAGGTTTGGTCTCATTTTCTTTTCCCTTTGTAAAGGTACATGGGGACATAAAATTCCTCATGCACAAGGTGTTGACATTTGGCGTGCTTTGATTTGATGAGCATTTAAGTGAGGGGGCTAGAAAAAGCACTTGGGAGCTGACTTTTGGGGCTTGAAAACCACATGGCTTAAGTGGGATGGGAAATTTTTGTGTCCCTTACTTACCTTTATAAAATTTACATCAGGGACAAGAAAATGTGCCTCACTCCTAGTGTTGACACTTGTCAAACATGTGTGTTGGGAGAGGGAAGGCTCAAACTAGCTCTCTGGGGGCTTAACTAGCAAGCGGGAGGTCATGTTGGTGTTTTGGGGCTAAAAATGGTTGGGAACATTTTATTTTCCCTTACATCCCTTTGCAAAGGGACATTAGGGACATAAAATCCGCCATGATCCTAGTGTTGACATGTGTCCACCAGAGAAATGACTAACTGCGAGAGCTCTTACCTTGAGCCCAACTTGCAATGATGATAACTTGAGCTTCCAAATGAGTTACAAGGAAAAGTTTTATATAAAATTGAATGGAATTCCACACACTAAGGTTATTGGTGATGGTTTCAAGCTTCAATTAGTAGTATATAACCTCAAAATTACCCTTATTTCTTGGGACCACCAGTTGTGTGCTAGAAGAATGAGTTACCTCGGAAAGTGTACAATGTTTCATGATGTCTCATTTTTTCCAAAATTTAGGGCATGGAAAATAATTTCCATAGGTAATTTTTGGGATCTTGAATCTTCATGAATCTCCCAAAATATTTGTTTGAAGTTTAGGCACTCCTTCGTGATGTTTGCTCCTTTAGGCCCGAAAACCCACTTTTGCTAAATTAGCTCCAAAACCTCCGGATCTTTCCAAAATATTTTCACAAATGTTCTTGGATCTTGAATGCATCTCCATTTTAAATTTTACTCCTCCATTCCACTCCATGGGGTGCATTACTCCCAAGAAGGCTAGTGGTAATGCTTCCCAAAACTACTCAAAGTTGTCATTCTCCAAAAGATCCTAAATCACCTAAGGGGGCTGAATTTTCTTTCTTAAATCACCTAGGGGGATTGTATGGACATCCAATTGATGACCATTATTGATTAGGTAAGGTTGGTGTTAAGAATAAGCTAACCTGGGGTATTTTGGAAAGGTAAAAATTTAAGAAATTTGACATGGGGGTATCATTGTCCTGCTTTCTATTGAATTTTTCCCTATAAAACACAGGACAATAGTTAGCTCTAGCTTGGGGGAATGGTATGGACTGAGTGCAATGAATACATGACATGAGGAATCCTGAAATCTCAACATATAACACCTTGACCAATGCCTTATCCATTGGGCCTTTTTCATTTCACAACTAACGAGAGAGAGAGAGAGAGAGCAAGAAGAAGAACACACACACAAAACAAAATAAAGGAAACACACAATACACATGGAAAGGGAAAGACACACACAACAGAAAGGAAAAAACACCTAAAAATCACCTATGGTACAAGGTGGGGGACAACCCACTTTTATTGATGATACTACTTCAAATATTACCCATTGTGAGGCATATCCAACAACATCCCATCCAGATATGAGAGTAGAAATACATTTTCACCACAAGTCTCACAGATCTAGAATGGACCAAGCCATAATGAATCAAACTTGCCATGGATCCCTTTTGGCTCTCTCCTCTTGTCCCATAACAAAACAAGGTCTCCAAATTTGAATTCCCTTGCCTTGGCCTATTTTTTAAAAATCTTCTTCACCTTCAATTGATGTTCTTTGATACGATCTACCACCCAAAATTTGTTCTCCTCTAACTTCTCAAGAAATAGGATCCTCTTTTCAATCAAATCCTTGTATTGTTCATCTTCTATTCCTAGAGCAATTTGAGAGTTGGCATTTCAACTGTGATGGGGATTTCCACTTTTATCCTATATAGCAACTGGAATGGTTACATACTGATTGCTTTCTTCAAAGTGATCTTATCTACCCACAATGCATCGTATAAATTCTTGTGCCAATTCCTCTTGGCTTTCATCCACGATCTTGCGGATAATGGTCACAATTTCTTGTTACTTGAATGAGCTTGACCATTTCCTTATGGGTAGTAATATGATGACAAGTGGGACAGGGAAATCCCATAGTCATAGCAAAACTCGTCAACTTCCTTGAAGAAAAATGGGTGACACTATCCACCATGATCTTTTGTAGGACTCCAAAATGGATGATTATGTTCTCCTTTATGAAGTTTCACACCGTCTCGTTGTTATCTTGTTTGACTATGATAGCCTCCACCCACTTCATGAAATAATTTGTCTTGTGAGTACATAGGTGTGCCCGAGCTTGAATGAGGATTAAAATCGTAATGAATTCTAGTCCCCACTTGCTCAAATGGTTCTTCAATGACAACCAACCTAAGTGATAAAGCTACGATTTGTGGTCTCCTAATGAATTGTTGACATGCTTCACACTTGGAGACCCATTCTTGATTTTGTCTGTAAGAGGGTAGGCCAATAATATCTTCCCCAAAGAATCTTATGTGCAATAACCATTTTGAAAAATGTCCTCAAAAGCTTGGTCGTGATATGCCTTCAACAACTTCTTTTGTTGTTCTTTATCCACACATCTGAGGAAGAACCCATCGAGACCTCTCTTGTAGAGAACATGGTTCCAAATTATGAACTTGGCTTCCCTTAGCTTGAGCATTCTCCTTTGCTTATAGTCAAGGTGGGTGGGGCACTATTCATAGGTCGAGGTGATAAGAAATGTTTGCATAACATTCATCGGTAGTGTTTACGAAGAGGACTTGTGGCCTTTCTCTAAAACACTTGGGGCAAAGACAATCATCCCCACCATGTTGATCTTTGAGAGATTCATCCTCCGTGATCATTGTACATAGACCATTTCCTCACACAAAATTAGAAGGTCGAATCTCTAAGTCATACTCTTGAGTCTTTGTGACCCAATTTCCCTCTCTTGGATCTAGGGTATTGTTGAGTTAAGATGTATTTGATCACACTACTGGGGACCATCACCACTATGTGAGAGTTGAGTATGTAGAACCTGAATTTTTTATAGCTTTGACCACTACATAGGCATGCTTCTCTAGTTAGCGGTATTTTAGCTCTTGTTTCTTCAGTGGGAAACTCATAAAGGCAATGGGTGCTTTTATGCCTTCTTCATTCTAATGAACGAAGAACAAAGAGGGTATGCTTTGATGTGTAGCAATATATGATGAATTCTTTAATGAATTCTAGAGACACAAGGGTTGGGGCCTTAGAAATGGCCTTCTTTATTTCTTCAAAATTTTCCTTTCCCTTCATTCCATTTGAAGATGGCTTGAGGTTTCATCATGGTTGTGATATGCTTTGTCAATTTTGTGAACTCTGGAACAAAGCGTCGAAGAAAATTGACTTTTCCGAAGAAGGAATGAAATCCCTTCTTACTTGTGGGTAGGGATAATGATTGAATGGCTCTCACTCTTTCAAGATCAATGTGTGCTCCATGCTTATTTACAATGTGCCCAGGAGTTTACCTTCTATGACCCTGATTATGCATTTTTGGATTCAAAGATATACCATGCTTCCTACACCTTATGAGCACATGTTCCAAGTGATGCAAGTGGTCTCCTCTCTTCTTGAGAAGATGGTAAGATCATCCAAGTATATGAAAATGTAATGATTCAAATCCTTGAAGGAAAGATCCATCACCCTTTGAAATGTAGCTCCTGCATTGATCTAGAATAAAAGTCATTCTATTGTATGCAAAAAGTGCCCCATGGTGTTGTGAAAGTTGTCTTGGTGTGATCTTCCTCCACCACCTTAATTTGATTGTACCCTAAGAATCCATTGAGAATGAGAGCATTTCAAGATCTGGTGACTACCTACAAAATGTGATCCATGATGGGGAGGGGGTAATTATCTTTTAGGGAATCCTGATTCAGATTGTGGAAGTCCACACATATCCTTATCTCACCATTCTTCTTCCATACTGGTATGATGTTTGCCACCCATGTGGAATGATGGATGGGAAATATGATCCTTGCATTGAGCATTTTCATCACTTCCTCCTTGATGGTGTTTGCATTATCTTCGGGTTGTATGGCCTCTTCTTTTTCCTAAACAACTTGGCATCTGGCTTCAAGGGAATTGAGTGGTGCATTTCCTTTGTTGGAAGGACTTAAGCTCATCATAAGAATAGGCCAAAACATCTGAATATTTCTTAAGCAACAACATGAACCTTCTATTTTCTTCAGGTGAACAACACTTTCCAATGTTGACCATTCTTGGGTTCTCTAGGGGTCGATGTTTTCTTTCTCAAAATCAGCTGGGCACCGGGAAGATTGCTTCGCCTTCTCTTGAATGAATCTATCGTGTTTATCAAAGAGGTATTTTAGAGAGACTAGGCCTTTAGGGATCTTGTTTCCTTTCATTTTGATCACTCCCTCTTCATCAATGCCTTCAATTCCTTCTTTATCCTCTTTGGTTATTGCTTCCCTATGTGGATTCTCACTTCCTTTGAAGAAGAGGCTATTGAAATTATCTCTTTGTTCTAGGAAATCCAAGAGTTGATTGTCATCATTGAAAACTTTCCATTGGTTCATGTTATCAGACACACTAGGTCTGAACACCATCTCCCATAGTTACCTTTCTTTACGAAAAGAAGGATGTGGTATCATAAGATAAGTTGATACTCTAAGGAAATAATCTTTTAAATTTTGTTCTCGAGGAATGGAATCGATTGATAATGCATCGAAAGATTTGATGCAATCCCATACTCGTGTTTTATAATGTCGAGTCTTGGATTCTTCACTTGGTATTGATTATGTACTTGTCTCACTATTACCTCTACATCACCTTGGCATTTAAAATTCTTGATCCCCATATCTTTTGCTACGCTCATACCCAATGAAGGGCTTCATATTCCGTCATGTTGTTTTTTTATCAAATTATAGCTTGTAGGTGAACGGGTACAATTCACTAGAAGGAGAACACAACACCACACCTACTCCTGATCCTTCCCTAGAATGACTACCATTAAACTCCATTATCTAGATTGATAGCTTCTTCCTCTTCCCTAAGAATCATAAAATTCTCATCCTTCTCTGATGTGGCGAAGTAGTTGCCTAGCCCGCTATCTTGAAATAGGATGTTCACCCTCGAGTCATCAGATTTTTTTACTAGTGTACTTCATCTTTCACACTGGTAGCAATTTTTTCATTTCTCCCTTAACTGGAATGGTCACAGATGACCAATCCATTTTGATTTCTCCACCTAGATCCCTATAGAATCTTTGGCTCAGTAGCATCCCAAAAGATGTTGGAATGTCCACGACCAAGATGGTGAGGAGCACCTTCTTTTCTGGAAAGTCAACTAATGCTACTTGTACGCATCCTTTATTCTTCCTACCAATGGCACTTCTTTGGACTCCATGGAATAGAAAGAACCATTCGCATGAGTAAAGGTGAGTCCTAGAGTATTTTTACTTTGACTAGCATTACATTATCAGAAGCTTTAGAATCTATGATGCAATTATTGAGTTGAAAGCCTTTGATGAGAAGTGACAGGTTAAAAGGTTCAACTTTGTTGGTTTTGGAGGCACTAAGGGCTAGCATGTTTTATGAAGGGGGTTGTGGAAGGCGTGGGCAATAGAAATTTAGAATTTGAGCTTGTTATTTAGTGCTACCACCATGAACTACATCAACAAGCCTATCGAATTAGGTGGGGTGTGTTTGTAAATATTCGAGTTCTGTGATCTGGAATTTGATTTTACTTGTGTGTTCCACATAATCAAATGGGATCATAGTGGGTGAAGTTAAAGTTTGGAGGTGGCGGTGAAGTTTTACATTGCGAAAGTGTTGTTACTTTGGGAGTTTGATTTTCTTTCACAGGTGTAGTAACTAGCCTAGAAGAAGATGGGGAAGCGGGTTTTGGTGGTACTTTAGATGATTTTGTAGGAGTAGCATTCAAAGAAGAATTATCCTTAGAAACTTTAGAACTAGGGGAAGGACTAGAAGACTTACTTGGTGTGGTAGTGGGCTTCTTTCTAACTAGTGGGTCTGGTCTTTCCTTAGCCAAATCCATTAAAGGTGGAAACGGTGATCCTCTGTTGATGATTTTATTTTTTGGAACTTCTGCAGGGGGATCTTCTTTCTTTTTATTTTACTTCAACACATTTGTTGAGGATGAGGCTCCTTTCTTGTATTGTGCATGAGTGAAAACTACACACAAGAAGCTTGGGGATTCTTCATCATCATTATCTTCGTCTCCTTCAACATACTCAATTAGGTCATTGTGTGTATCACCATTAACTTCCTCAACCTTGAGATAGTTATCATCACCTACATCTTCCTCTTCGGGTTCTTCTATCTCCGCTTCTTCCTCTGGTTCATCAATGTCACAAGTGGCATTGACTAGTGGTGCTTTGAGAGTGAGCCATGGAGGAGGTTGGGTAATCCTTGGTCTATTAGGAGGATTTGGCTTCCTTGGAGCATTCCACATTGTGATCTAAGACAATTGTTTCTTCATGGAAACCATGTCATTCACCATTTTCTGGATCATTGGGTCTGTGGTAACGAGCTCAAACTTTGACCTTTATATTTCCCATTAGGACCTTTCACTTTTCCAGACAAAATCAAATCATCCTCCATTCTCGACCACAAAGTCTTGTGCTTCTTTTAAATCCCTAGGTTGGGATCTTCTAAGGAAGAAACCAACTTCGATGGTAATGCAATGATGAAAATATTTTCAAATTATTTTCAGGAGGCATGACATCTTTAGGAATCCTTTTGATTATCCTATTATATTTTGTAATAAAGTATCTCATCAATTCAGAAGCATGTTTCTTCATTTCTACCAAGTGGACCAAGAGATCCTGGCAGTCCTCCATAGATTTGAACATATGCTCAAATATGCTTCTTATGTCTTCCCAACAAGTGATAGACCTTGGGGGTAGCATATAGAACCATTCGGAAGCTTTCTCCTGTAGTGATTCCACAAAGATTCAAATATAAAAATACATGTGTTCTACGCCCAAGTACACCACAAGAGGTGATGAATGTTGTTACATGCTCCTCGGGAAGTTGAGAACCATCTCCTCTAAATTTTGGGAAGTTTTTCTCGATCCTTTTGGTATCTCATGAAGTGGTTAAGGAAGAGCAAGTGGGTCGGTGTTTCCACCCCATGGTACATTTGGTCTGTGTTCTTCATGATCATTATCCACCATTTTATCTCTGATTCTAGCTTCCAACATTTCCAAGGTTGTGGCTTAGTTGTTGCTCTTACATCTGCTTTGGCTGAGCTCTTTCAATCTCTTCAATTTGAAATCTTATTTCAACTTCAGCTCTTACTTCCCTTTCTCTAGCTTCTTCTTCGGTCTCTACGTCAGTGAAATCTTCAAGATTCTTGTTGATTTCTAGGAATTCAATATCCAAGTGGATTGATGGCTCTTAAATTCCGATGGGCATAGTTTCTTGACGAAGGGGAGACCTTGGGTTTCGAAGTAGCTCTTGTCTTCTTTAAAGTTCTTTAAAGGTGGAATCATTTTTCCTCCTTATTTATTTTTAGTTAGGTGCACCTTCTATCCACCAACTTGAAAATATATGCTCTTCTTTGTGGTGCTTGAATCTATCTTTTCCTTTCTAATTTGGCAAAGCATTCTTCTTCAAGTTCAAGTATTATTGTGGCAATGAAGTATTGAGTGAAACTTTCTCTATTATGTGAAATAGCCTCTTGCAAATATGAAGAAATGTCCTCTTAGATATGGAATAGTAACTCAGTCTTTCAACAGGAGGATTACCCGAATTACCATGGTTTGGAGACATAAGGCTCGGTGACTTTTCAAATTCCATAAATTTCTTTTATTTTAATTTTTGGATTTTTTGATTTTTTTGGATTTTCTTGACCTTTTGTTATATTTGGGTGTGATACTATTAAATCTAACCCACGATGGGCACCACCAAAAGCTGTTGGCGAGAAAAAAATTTCAGGTGGAAAAATATGTGGGCTTCTTGTTAACGCTCAGGAGTCGAAGCCCCTCTACTTAAACAATTCAATTTTCATATTTGCATGTGAGTGAGGTTGTTCTAGGGAATATGACTATAATTTCCATACCATTATCTACTCAAATTGTCTATGTATGAGGCTCATAGTGATGTGAGTAGGCCAAGACTAGCTATGTACATTGTACCAACACGGGGTGTCCTAATCGCAACTGCAAACAACCCACTTGTAAACACTTCATATTCGATTTTCCCTCTTTCCTTTTCCATCATGTGAGCTTTCAAATCATCAAAATCCATATAGGAAACATCGTTGTCACCTATCTCATACTAGAAGAGAGAGGTTGTCGCTGGTTTCATTCTTTAAAACTTGAACTTCATGATTCTTCAACACTTACTATAACTGGGAAGCACAACTTGATATTTTTAGTAAGTGTCAAAATCTACCTCTCCGCACTCCAACTGAAGCTGCCAACTTGAGTGACCAACTCCCAGTACACTCCCTTTGTGAAATCTACCCTCTAGAACAACTTACTATTTATAGCAAGTGCCTATGAGACAACTTACTATTTTTAGTAAGTGGTGGTTTTTGGCCTGAGATGACTGCATTGATGAGTTTTGCTTGCATTACATTCCCTATGTACACCTTCTTTTCCTGGGTTACTCCTATGATGGGATTTACTAAAAATGGCAAGTACCCATATGGGGACTTACTATTTTTAGTAAATGGTGAATTTTTCCTTTTTGGAACCGAATGATTGGTTTGACCTCCTTTTTTGCCTTAGTGCACACCATTTCCTACGCAACTTCCTCTGGTGATGACTTACCCAAAATAGTAGCTACCCATGTAGGGAGGCTTACTATTTTTAGTAAGTGTGCTTTTGGTGATCAAATCACGACGGAACAAAGATTTTTATATGGGTTTTTTCCCAATATCACTCCTCTAAAATTTCGGATCTACCCAATTGTCGGTTTGTGAGATTTTAGAATCATTTATTTTTTCTAGCAATGGCTACAGCACGAGCTATTATGGCAGCCATTAATGGAGTCTAAAAATTTTAGGTCCACTTCCCCTCCTTATATCTTGATGAAAATGACATTTTTGATATGGGTTTTCCTTGCTTGTTTCACAGATGAAATCTCGTTGCAAACCGATCACTAGAGCAATTAGAAATAAACTTTTAAGTTTTGATGCAAAGAAAAGAGGGTTTCTTCACTACAAAATTTCCTCACCATGCATGTGAAATATATTACTTGGGTTTTAAATCCTCTAAAAATTATGAAGAAATCAAAAAATCTCACTTCGATCCATGTCGTAGTTTGCAAGTTATGACAATTTCTTCGTCAGGTGACTACGAGGGTTTTTCCGGATGAAGATCTTTGTTTTCTCTTCATTCTTCGTCATTTCGATTCGTTTATTTTCCTAGATATTTTTATTTTTAGTATGAGGAATATTTCATGGAGCTGGTTGAGTGCAGAAATGGAGGTTGGAATATCTGGAAAAATTTGCCAAAGTTTCGGCAAGGTATGGAGGCGTGGGGGGATAAAATGAAATGAAATCTAGTTAAGTTTGGTATTTATTCATTTCAAAAAGAAATATTTGGGGTTGGGTGCATTTTATTTTCCCTTACATCCCTTTGCAAAGGGAAATTGGGGACATAAATTCCTTTAGGTGCATGGTGTTGAAATTTGGCGTATTTTGATTCGATGAGTGTTTAAGTGAGGGGGATGGAAAAAGCACTTGGGAGCTAACTTTTGGGTGCATGAGGAACCACAGGGCTTAAGTAGGCTGGGAAATTTTTTCATCCCTTACCTCCCTTTGGAAAAGGGACCAAAGATAAGAAAATGCACCCCACTCAGGTGTTGACACTTGTAAAACATGCGTGTTGGGAGAGGGAAGGCTCAAACTAGCTCCCAGGGCTTAAGCCCGACAAGAGAGGGAGGTCATGTTGGTGTTTTGGAGGATAAAAATGATTGGACACATTTTCTTGTCCCTTATGTCCCTTTTCAAAGGGACATTAGGGACAAAAACTCTTCAGGATCCTGATAGTGACACATGTCCACCCAGAGAAATGACTAATTGAGAGAGCTCTTACCTTAAGCCCAAGGAAAATTTAGTGGCGAATTTTCGTAAACTCGTGAATATTAGGGATTTTAGAAATTGGAAATGGATAATTTTCAGCAGTCAGATCCTACCCAATTCACCTAAAATTTCCACCGATAATTCATTTATATGGGTGAATTTGCCTACTATTTATATGTTAAATTAACTTATGCATGTATTTCGCCAATGTTTCTTATCATTGTACCTCATCCAAGAAAATTGTGCCCTGCCAAATCGCCTTTACCATGAAACATTTTTCATAAATTCACCATTGATTTGAAAGTTGATTTTAGAGATTCGCTACCTATTCTAAACTAATTTTCAAGAGGGGGTCTTAAAATTAACCCTACTTGAGCCCAACTTGCAACGATGATAACTTGAGCTTCCATATGAGTTCCGAGGAAAATGTTTATATGAAATTGACTGGAAACCACCCAATGAGTTGAATTTTTATGTTTTAAATCTTCAATTATCATTATATCACCTCCAAATTACCCCTTATTTCTCATAAGAATGAGTTAGCTCGAGAAAGTGTACTGATGTTTCATGGTGTCTCATTTTTTCCACCATTTAGGGCATGGAAAATAATTTCCATAGGTACTTTTTGGGCTCTTGAATTTTCATGAAGCTCCTAGATCTTTGTTTGAAGCTTAGGCACTCCTTCGCGCAATGTTTTCTCCTTTAGGCCGAAAACCCGCTTTTGTTGAATTAGCTCCAAAACCTCTGGATCTTTCCAAAATATTTTCACAAATGTTCTTAGCACTTAAATGCATCTCCATGTTGAATTTTACTCCTCTATTTCTCTCCAAGGGTGCATTAGTCCCGGGAAGGCCAATGGTAGCCCTTCCCAAAACTACTCAAAAGTTGGCATTCTCCAAAAGATCCTAAATCACCTAGGGGCTGAATTTGATTTCCTAAATCACCTAGGGGCTGAATTTAATTTCTTAAATCACCTAGGGGGATTGGATGGACATCTAATTGAGGACCAACGTTGACTAGGTAAGGTTGGTGTTAAGAATAGGTTGACTGGGGTGTCTTGGAAAGGTAAAACTTGAAAAATTTAAACATAGAGGTATCGTTGTCCTACTTTCTGTGTAATTTTTCCCTTGCAAAAACACAAGACAACATAATCGTAGCCAATGTACAATCAAAAGAGTGTATGAATTTGAAGCATGTAGCCAATTTGAAATTAGCCAAGTAGTGAGAAGGTATGTATGTGTGTGTCAAGGAATGGTGCATTATCACGATGACAACACCATTGTCAGTGTTTAACAAGAATATTTGTATCATGAGATGTCACACATAGAAGATAAGAGATATCTAGGCATAACACATTATCTTGTATAGTGATGGTAATTACAAAAATTATAGCCAACTTATAATGAGGTTGATTTGAAAATTAAAAAATAATTCATTTGTTACATTTGATGGTGTGATTTATGCTATGATATTGTGACCATGCCACATATGGATATGTCGACATGTAATTTATGAGACTACAAAAAACCCCGTAGACAAAAATGATCAACGAGATAGTACGTATAATAGAAAATTATTACCCTAGGAAAAAATCAATGGACTCTAGATGATATCGTCTAGACTTAGATATTTCTATCCTCATTTCTAATGGTTTTTATGCACCTATGAATTATAATTTTAATATTTTGTTGATAAATGATTGATTAAGGTTCAATTTTTTGTATTTTATAATGGAACTTACATGCATGAGATTTATGGTACAATTAATAGGTTTAGGGCTTAATGTCACTGTTTAGGATATATTAGAGTGAGATATCCTTAATTCATTTGTTTAAAAGGGGAAGATACACTATGAAATGAATTTAATTAATACACTAGATGAGAGGTGGAATGTAAATACTTGTATTATGTGGCTCTCGATAGGTGAGATAATTGTCATATTACGAGGATTTGTGGAAGATTATATGCATCCCCATATTTAGTGAGAGGGTCTAGGTATCATTTGTAAATTCCCAAAGTGATGTCGGATGAGCTCATAGATACTAGATAGGTATTCACGAGGAGAAAGATCTGATTTTACTGTGTTTTCTAGTGATATTGTCAAATCAAGTGTTCTTTGATTACAAAAATTTATTTGTGTGTTGTGTGCATATTTTATTAATGTCGATAGTGGAGGTGTTATCATTTCATATAATATGTATGATACAGGACAAGATATCTGTAGTGCCCCTCAATTTCGTAAAAAAAAAAAAAAATTCTTCGGCCTTTATGGTTTCTTGGAATTTTGAAAAGTGTATGTGTTGTTTGCAAAATCCTGTGTGCCCATGGAGATAAGGATAAATCTCTCGATTTTTGGTTGAATGTAATTAAAATATTTGTCCAAGCACCTAGGGATGGTCGTTAAATTTTGGGCTCATTTTTTACCACATTTGGAGTGATTGTCAAATGTTCCCTAAATTTTAAACGCTCCATAGATGAAGAGCCTTCCATTTTTTTATTTATTGATACCATCCTAGATGATGGCTTGACATTCATTTGTAACCTCTTTTTACTATCATAAAATAATAATATAAATTAAACATTTGAGATAGTAAAAGGATATAAGTCTTTTGAGATTAAATGTTGATAACAAAAGTAAAATGAATATATAAACAAATGATAAAATATTGTTTTATCCCTCAAACTACTTAGGGCTTGGGCCAACCTCATTTTTTAAAAAAATATGGAATTTTTGGGCATTGTGTGGATGCATGTGGGAGAGGATTTTAGGGATTATTTTTTGTTAGGGAATTTTATTGCATTTTTTGGGTTTGAAAACCAACTAAAGGTGAAGTGGCTATGCATCGTTGTGATTCTAAAACTATGTTTTGTGGTGTAAGGCTTTGGATTTGTTTAGATCTTCTGGTATGAGGGAAGAATTGATTATAGGTCAAACACAACTTGATTTTGATAACAAGCCCTACCAATATTTGCCCTTCCTGTGAAAATGAGGGCTATGGAACTTGGTATGGATAGCCATGTTGGTTGGTGATGAACAATTGGATTGGTTGAAAAACCTTTAGAAACTTACAAGCAAATGCTCCATTAATAGGTATGCCAACATGGGAGACTAGATAAGGCATGTGAACTATTTGGAAAATTGCCACAGCACTAGATACACACAAAATGGGTTTGATAAAAGGCTCTGGAAGCTTCAAGAAAATGTAAATTTTTAGTTGTGAAGCCATACACCCACTGACCTTTGCTAACATACCTCTTCCCATGTCAATAGGAGTCATGGAGTAGAACATGGATAGACTGCCTAGTGTTTAGGATTGAGTAACTTATGTCATAAGTAGTAGTTTCTTTTGATCCTGGTAAATATAAACAAAATGTGAAAGCATATGTTTGGCAATGTGAAGGCATGTGAACTGCTTAATAAAATTCCTAAAAGAAAGTTGGTTTCATGGACAACAATGATTGCACAATGCACATAAAATGGTGTTATTGATGAGGATTTTAGGATGACAAGAAGGCACTTTATTGAGGGTGTGGTTGTTCACCTGCTACTTTATGGCTCTTCCTGGGCCAAGGTGAGAGAACCTAGGAGGTGGCTTGAAAGAGAGGGGGATATTATGTTTCAGACCCTCAAAATTATTAATTAGAACCTTAATCGAGACCGATATAACCACCAAAATGCAATGCTAACTTGAAAGAGAAGTCACACAAGCATTGCAAACATCGATACCTCGGACACAAACCACTAAATAAAAAATTATTGTGATCACAAGCATCATTCGGAAAAAAATTATTCACAACTTGGAATGGGATGACACTTGGGATGCTAATCTTCACAATTCATGGAAAATACACTCAAGATATGCAAGGTAAATGTGATTTGTAAGAAAATATCATATTGGATATGCAAAGGGAGATGAAATATGCAGGGGTAGGGAAAAAGGATAGTGTAAATAAAAATAAAGGTGGATGGAAATGGGAAAAAGATCTAGTGAGACGAAGTAGGTACATTAACCATGTTATCATGATAAATATTCATGCATTCACAATTAAACTCAAAGGAAAGACACTTTATGGTGAATCGCAACACCCCCGAATGTACGCAACTCGATGGGTTGAGACTCTCGGTGTGATTACATAACATGGAGCTTTCCCCAAGTGTGGGACTGCGAAATCAGAAAAGCTCTCCGGATGAAGGCCGGTTCCTATTCCTCTGTTCGAGATGCACACATAAAAATGCAAAGGGTTTACTCAAAAATCTAATTTATCTTTCCAAGGAGATAGGGTAAGAAGATGCATAAGGATAAACCTAAACTAACAAAGGTGATGCACCGGGAATGAAGAACACCTGTCTTGCCAATAAACACAAACCATTAAAATGCAATGCAAGATCATGCACTGAGATAACCAAATTTGTAGTGAAAGATCGGGAGGATGCAAATGAATACGAGAGAGGGTTGAGAATCATCCACGGGAATGCATTATTTTCTCCAAAGATTGATACAATACACTCTGAAAATGCCAAGAGGCAAAGTTGCATTATAGTTTTAGATGGGAGGTTTGAACTCCACAAATTCACTGCCAAAGAGAAGAAGGGAGGGGGAAAAACAAGAATGTCCAACCTTTAGAAAAAAACCCCTCCTTACAATTTATAAGAAGAATGAGAGAGAAAAAGAGAGGAATCCCAAATCTACCCCAACCACCTCTAGGTTGTATTTAATTCATCTCATTATGGTGGTAGGTGAGAAACTAAAGAAACCCAAAAAGTGGTGAACTATATTTTACATTTTTAAGAATTTTTTCCCACCCGATTAATTGGACAAAGGACCTCGTAAGCTTTCCGAAAAGTCCAACCTTGCATGAATCCGAGCTCCCTGTGAAAAGTTATGGCCATCTGAATATCTAAAGTGGTCTACTTCGTTAGCGCTCAAAATGTTACGCCTCGAAGGTGCGCCTTGGCGCATCCTTTTCATGTCGACATCCTTTGTTGTGTACCTTTAACCTGCACCTTGGCGCATCCATTTACATGTCGACACTCTTTTTCCTACGCCTTGGCGCATCCTTTTTCGTGTTGACATCCTTTGTTGTGCGCCTTTAACCTGCGCCTTGGTGCATCCATTTACATGTCGACACTCTTTTACTGCGCCTTGCGAATCCATTTACATGTTGACACTCTTTTTTTCTGTGCCTTGGCACATCCTTTTTCATGTTGACATCCTTTGTTGTGCACCCTTAACCTGCGCCTTGGCGCATCCATTTACATGTCGAAACTCTTTTACTGCGCCTTGGCACATCCTTTTTCATGTCGACATCCTTTGTTGTGTGCCCTTAACCTGTGCCTTGGCGCATCCATTTACATGTTGACACTCTTTTTCCTGTGCCTTGGTGCATCCTTTTTCATGTCGACATCCTTTGTTGTGCACCCTTAACCTGTGCCTTGGCACATCCATTTACATGTCGACACTCTTTTGCCTGCGCCTTGGCGCATCCTTTTTCGTGTCGACATCCTTTGCTGTGCACCCTTAACCTACACCTTGGCACATCCATTTACATGTCGACACTCTTTTTCTTGCGCCTTGGCACATCCTTTTTCGTGTCGACATCCTTTGTTGTGCGCCCTTAACCTGCGCCTTGGTGCATCCATTTACATGTCAACACTCTTTTGCTGCGCCTTGGCGCATCCTTTTTCATGTCGACATCCTTTGTTGTGCGCCCTTAACCTATGCCATGGGCATGAATTTTCGCATAAATAAGTGTCGTGTTTTGAGTTCCTTTGATTTCCATATTCTTTTGTTGTTTGTCTATATTTACCCAGGGGGAAGATATATACAACAATTTGGCGACTCAACGGGATCGCCTGCCTGCTAGGTAGAAGATCAGTGGCCTTTTAGCAATCCATTAGGCATGGAGTCATAAGCAATAACTTGAAATCATCACGATATCTAATCCAGAGCCTCGATACCATAACTCGCTTCTCTCGAGAGCATGCTAAATGTAGAAAATCAACTTTGAGAGCAACAAAACACGTGTAGAAGCACTTAGGGAAATTGAAACCTAACTACAACAAGACAATGTGCATACGCACTTAGAGGAATTGAAATCTAGGCTAATATTTATAAGGGTAAACCTTTTCCTTTTAGTAACAATGTTTAAGATAGATTCTGTTAACTGGAATCGGGAGTTCTTCTCCATCCAATGTAGACAATTGGAAGGCATTACTACTTTTACATCCCATGAACATGTAGGGGCCACTCCAAATGGCATCAAACTTTCTGGTTTTGCCCGATCTGCATCCCATTTCCGAACTAGGTCCCCTTCTGGAAGGTCCTTGCTCTTGCCTTCTTATCAAACCATCTTTTACTAAGGCCGATCCTTTTCAATCATCGAATTGCATGTTCTCTTATTTCTTCCAATTCCATCAACTCGCATACCACGGCCTCCAGTTGGTTTGAACTCGGATAACTCCAATCGCTTCATGAGCTCCAATCTTTGGCAATTCTAATGATATAGGCAATACTGCCTCTTTCCCATAGACCAACTTGTAGGGAGAATTACCTGTAGATCTCTTTGGCGTTATCCTATCAGCCCATAATGCTGATTTTAGCTTGGTATGCCATGTTCTTTGGTTTTCATCCAAAGTCCTTCTGATGATCCTTAGCAAATTCTTGTTCATGGACTCCACCTGTCCATTACCATGTGGGTAATAATTTGAAGAGGTGCTTAAATAGATTCCATTTTGACAACCCATTCTATAATCTTGGAACATATGAATGCCAATGCATTGTCCGATATAATAGTGGTTGGCACACCGAACTCCGGTCACTATTCCTCATAAAAGTCTAGTATGTTAGACTCATTTGCTTCTTTGAGCACTCTTGCGGTCCACTTGGTGAAATAGTCTATTGCCGTGAGAATCCACTTGTGGCCTTGGCTTGAGTTTGGATTGATGAGCCCGATGAAGTCCAATCCCCATTGCGTAAATGGTCAGTCAACCAAAATTGGGTGCAATGGAAGCGTTGTTAGTCTTTCTTTGCCTGTGAAGAGTGCACATTTCTTGCACTTTATTATCCATGTATAGGAGCCATCCGAACACTGTGGGCCAATAATACCCTACCTTCATTATCTTAAGAGCTATTACTCGTGGGGCAAAATGTCCTCCAGAATCTCCATCATGAAAATCTCGTAACACCCTCTCAATTTGACCTGTCCCAATGCACCTCAATAGAACTCCATTGATGTCTTTTTTAAACAAAACACCATCAACCAACACATATGGAATGGCTTGTAATCTGAAGTATCTCCTCTTTTCTTTGCTCATTTCTGGAGGGCATAGGCCTATCTGTAGGAAGTGTATCATATTCTGAGTCCAACAAGGAGCGGGCACGTCATCATCTTCCTGTTCTTGACCATCCTGTAGTACCAAGGCAGTCTCTTTTTCATCACCTGCTTCAACTTTCCGACTCAAAGCTAGTTGTTCACATAGTCCTTTTCCATGTACTAGTTTAGTGACCTTAATTTTGATGTCATATTCCATGACACGAGTGATCCATCCTGCACGTTTCTCATTCAAATCCTTGTTTAGAAGGAATTCCTTGACTCCCGCATGAGAGACCAACAATTGGATCTTGTTGTTTGAGACTAGGTGCTTGAATTTCTTTAAGCTCCTAATCACTGAAGGACATGCTTTTCAATGAAAGAGTACCTAGTTTTGTATTCCTCCAAGCCTTGGATGAAGAAAGCAACTGGTTGTTCTAATCTCTCTTTGTTTTACTTTACAGATTGCGAAATGGTGTCTCCACCACCAAAGGCATATAGCATGAAATCCTTGGAGAAGTCTGGATTGACGAGAGTCGGAGCTTGAGATATAGCCTCTTTTATTGCCTCAAAACTTTCCTTGCCTTCAGATGTCCACTTAAATGTCATGCTCTTTTTCAACATCAATGTTATTGGCTTTACGAGAGCTGCAAAGTTTGGAACAAACCTATGGACAAAATTGATCCTTCCCAAGAAGCTTTGAAGAGCCTTCTTGTGACTTGGAAATGGCAACACTCGAATTGCTTCAACTCTTTCTGGGTCAATCGTCAATCCCTCCTTTGAAACAATATGGCCTAGAAGTTTTCCCTCGTGAGCCAAGAATATGCATTTTTTGGGATTTAATGATACCCCAAATCTTCTACACCTTTGAAATACTTACCTCAAATGAAAGAGGTGATTCACTGCATTGTTGGAGAATACAATGATGTCGTCAAGATATATTAGAACTATTTTATTGATCAATCCCTTGAATGCCATATCCATTGCCCTTTGGAAAGTGGCTCCAGCATTTGATAGTCCAAATGGCATTTTCTTGTAGGCATAGGTGCCCCATTTAGTGGTGAAAGTTGTCTTGAACTAGTCATCCTCTTTCACCATTACCTGATTATACCCTAAGTAGCCATCTAGGAGAGAGAATCTCTCGAACCGGGATATCTACTTGCAATATTTTTTCCATTGAAGGAAGTGGGTAATGGTCCTTGAGAGATGCCCTGTTTAGGTCTTAGAAGTCCACGCACAACCTGATTTCTCTGCTCTTCTTTCGGCCGGAACCAAGTTTGCAACCCAGCTTGAGTGCTTGATCGGGAATATAATGCTTGCCTCTATTAGCTTGTTTAACTCTTTCTTCATTAGAGGCTCAATGTGAGGGTTGACTGGTCTCTACTTTTAAGCGATGGGCTTAGCATCGGGTCCCAATTCTATGGTATGTTGTGCCAACTTCGGGTTGAATCCTCTCAAGTCTTCATAGCTCCAAGCAAAGACATCTGGAAATTCTTGGCAAAGTTGTATGAAATCTGATTTCTCCTGCTCAGTGGCCACTTTGCCAATTTGAAGTGTTTTGCCTTCCCCAACCGGAATTGGCTCTGAATCTTCTCTCTTGACCTGTATGTTAGCCTTTTCCTTACGGAATTGGTTGTTAGGGTTGAAGATAGACTCCAATGTTACTAAACCTTTGGGAATCTTGTTTGTCCGCAGCTGCACTACTTGATCACCGTCTTGCTCTAGTCTGTCATGATTCCTAGCAGAGAATTCAGCCTCTTCTTGTAAGAAAGTGACGATCTGTTGATCGTTCTCAAACACCTGCCACTTGTGTTGTTATGGGCTGAATGCTGGCCTCACAAGCACATGGATATGTGGTTGTGTTTTTCCCTTCGATGTTGTCAACCACATCAAACGTTGCTCCAACTGTTGCGAACCTATATACTGCTTCATTTTTCTTCCTGGGTATGGACACGATATTGAAAGCTTCGAAATCCTCAACGAGGTCCCACACCCTATTCTTTTAGTTCTTGAGTGAAGTCATTCTTTGTAGCGTGTTGTCCCACGACTTGATTGACAATTAGCTCACTATCCCCTAGGACACTGCAAGTTCTTTATGCCCTTTTTCTGGCCCAATGAAGTCCGCATGAATCAAGGCCTCATATTCATTTGTGTTGTTTGAGCAGAGGAAAACTGGAAACGGAAAGTTGAATAATATTTGATGCCTTGAGGTGAAACAAGCATAGCTCCTCCTCCAAAGACCTTGCCTACTCCTTGATTCATCAAAAATAATGACCATACCTCATTGTCATCCTTATGGTCCGGTTTCGTGATCTTAGGAATAGACTGGTTTTCTTCATGTATGCAATAGACTCCTAGCTCAGATTCTTCTACTTCTTGGTAGGGATCAAAAGCATGTACCTTGCTTGCCCATTCATCAAGAGTCAAATCTGGGATGCTTCCAACTTTGGTGTCAGCTTCATCTGTGCTTGGATAATCTTCTTGGTCAAATGTTGAACAGTTGGCATTGATTTGTCTTGGAGTATGAGGCTCAATGTGAAAGTTTGCAATTGGTTCGGATCTGATTGTGACCTTAGTACCATATCTTGTTCTAAACAACATGTGTGACCAGTCAGCAGATAAGTAGCCTCCAATTCTAGCTATGAAATCCCTTGATAAGCATAGGGCAAAGAGTGGTGGCAAATCTATCACTGACACATCTTGCAAAATGGTAACATTGGGGCATGCATGTAAGGTAAGATTCAAACCTTTAACCACTCCCACCATTGCTACTTGTCCCATCCAACTACACTACCCCCTTTGATATGACTTCATATTGGAGACCCAGTTGATCAGCTATTTGCTTGGGCATGACAGAACTACTTGCCCCAGAATCAATCATGCAATTGTGTACTAGTTTATCCCCAATAATTAATGAAACATAGAATGGAGGGGTTTCAAAACTTTACCTTGTTGTCCTCCATGATTCCCTTCAGGCTGAGCAGCATTTGTGAGGACATTCTCTTGCATATGGACTGCTTTGGTTCAAAGTTGACCAATTCTTCATGGCAGCTTGTAGAAGATCTCTTTGGCCTGGGATGGATAAAGATTCCCACATTGATATATTCACATTTGTCTTCTTCATTTGATCAATGATGCTAAATGGGGATGAAACATCTCTTTGTTGTCCTTTAGTCTGTGCATTCCTTTCTTGTGCATGGGCAGCAACAGCTGGCATTTGAGTTGGTTTAGAAGGTGGTTTGGGCTGTCCTTGCATGTTTGGAGCTGTATTTTGCTTACCGACACCTTGTGGAGTGATGGAAGGTTGTAGATCACTTGGAGCCAATGATTTCCCTTCACCAATATTCCTCTTCTTTGATCTTGTGTTAGCTGCTACACTCTAAGAAATTGTTTGATTCATGCCACAAAAATCCTCAGCTTGCCAATTAACAAGTGCGGTATCATTTGGAGTTGTGTTTTGCTAAGATGTCCCTTGTTGCTGATTTGCTTCTTGACTCACTTCACCCTCTACGCCAGTAGTTGTCACAATCAAGGCTTGGTTCAAAGCACCATTGAAGCACAGTTGGTTGTGAGGTTCATTGCATGGGATACACCAATCATACTCTTGAGCTATGTTGTTTTTGACCGGCACTAGTGCTTTAGAAGCAGATGTGACATTGGGGTTATAGGGCTGAAATGGTCTATTGGTGGGAGGCCTTACTTGGCTTTGATTTGCAGTTGGATTGGGTGGCCTATTGGGCTGGTATGGTGGCCTAGCCTGGTACTGCGCTTGAGGCTGATATGGTCTAGCACTTTGAGCTTGTTGTCTTTTGATAGTCACCAGCTCATTTCCAAGGTTCTGTAATTGTTTCATAACCTCCTGGAGTTCATTTGAAGCACTAGAGGATGAAGTAGAAGTTTCATTTGAACTTTGATTTCTAGGAGTGGGAATAGGAGCCAAAGTGGGTGTTTGACTAGTGCTTGGATTTTCTAAGTTCGATACAAGGGCATGGGAGGCCTAGGAACCCACTTACCGGCTTGAATAAGACAGGTTTTCAGCCCTAATGACAATCTTATAAGTAGCAGTAAAGTTGTGCCTCCCATAGATTGAATTAACATAGAAATATCAGAACTCAAAGCTTTAAGATAATATAGAAAAGCACCTTCAATTTGTTGGCCTGACAGCCACTGGAATCCTATCCCAAGACCTTTGAAATCTAAAGTTGAATTGAGTCGGTCAATTTGCTCGTTGGGAGCTCTCTTGATAGTTGTCAATTGTTCTAGTAGAGACAAATTGTCTCCTTTTCTCCAAAACTGCTCATGGAGAACTATGCATAATCGATTCCAATTTTGGATAGAACCAGCTCAAGGCTCTAAACCATTCGCAATGCCTTCCCTTTGAACGAAGATGCCAGCAATTTGACAATAACATCCATTTCATTTATCGCATGGATTACCTGGCGTTAGCAATGTCTTTGACATGATCACCGGTGAGTGGTATGATTTTCTCCGGTGAAAAATGGAATGTTCTTCAATGCCTGCAATTGGGCTGGATTACGTGCATTGAGGGCAAGTGGGTTCTTTACTTGCCGTGACATTGACAAAGGGATTCGGTGGTAGATGTGCCATTATGATTGGCCTAAGAACTCTGGTTGATGCGAGAAAAGGTCTACCAGGTGGAGGTGTAGACAAAGTCCGGTTAGGTGGAGATGGTGATCTTCGTGGTCCTCTTCCTCTCCTTCCTCTACCTGGTGATAGTTGTAAGTGGACAAATAACCCCTCTTCTCGAGTATCAGACCTAGTTCGAATTCTTCTCATGTGCCTAGGCAACTATTGCTACTAAACCACTGAATTCTATCCCTTTGGAGTCGCCAGATGTGTTAGATAATGAGCCTCAAAAGGCTAGATTCTACCAAGTTACACACCAAACCTGACAATATTAAAAATAGAATTTAAAACTTTGAAGGATCCGAAAGATATAGTTCTTCAATCGGTTATCGTGTCTGTTGTGCGGCCTACTAATCCCTGAAAGGTATAAAGTAAACTCAAGTCATGCAAAAATGTGGGAAAACTGAAATACTAAAAACCATGAAATTTTGAAAGTCAAAATATCAAAAATCTAAGAATACCCTTTCGAAGATTACCCCTCGATCTATCAACTAGTGAAATTTTGACTTGTTTTGAGCAAGTTAAGTCCTTGAAAATCGATTTCAAAGTTCATCCTGGAACGTGAAAAATCTGAAATTGTAAAAACTACAATTTTTTAGTCCAAATTTCTTGAAAATTCGTTCAAATCTTATGGAATGACCTCTTGGTCCCACAGGCATGCCAAAAGCTGTTGATGGTGAATCGCAACCACACGAATGTCTCGCAACTCGATGGGTTGAGACTCTCAGTGTGATTGCATAACATGGAGCTTTTCCCAAGTGTGGGACCTTGCAAAATTAGAAAAGCTCTCCGGATGAAGGCCGGTTCCTATTCCTCTGTTTAGATGCACACATAAAAATGTAGAGGGTTTACTCAAAAATCTAATCTAACTTTCCAAGGAGACAGGGTAAGAAGATGCATAAAAATAAACCTAAACTAACAAAGGTGATGCACCGAGGAATGAAGAACACTGTCTTGCCAATAAACACAAACCATTAAAATGCAATGCAAGATCATGCACAAATAACCAAATTTGTAGTGAAAGATCAAGAGGATGCAAATGAATACAGAGAGGGTTGAGAATCATCCACAGGCATGCATTATTTGCTCCAAAGATTGATACAATACACTACAAAATGCCAAGAGGCAAAGTTGCATTACAGTTTTAGATGGGAGGTTTGAACTCCACAAATTCACCTGCCAAAGAGAAGAAGGGAGGGGAAAAACAAGAATGTCCAACCTTTAGAAAGAAGCCCCTCCTTATAATTTATAGGAAGAATGAGAGAGAAAAGAGAGAGGAATTCCAAATCTACCCCAACCACCTCTAGGTTGTATTTAATTCATCTCATTATGGTGGTAGGTGAGAACCCTAGCAAACCCAAAAAGTGGCGAACTGTATTTTGCATTTTTAAGAACTTGTTCCCACCCAATTAATTAGACAGAGGACCTCGTAAGCTTTCCGAAAAGTCCAACCTTGCATGAATCCGAGCTCCCTGTGAAAAGTTATGGCCATCTGAATATTTGGGTCAGGGTCTGCTTCCTGTCAGCGCTCAAAATGTTGTGCCTCCTGAAGGTGTGCCTTGGCGCATCCTTTTTCGTGTCGACATCCTTTGTTGTGCGCCCTTAACCTGCGCCTTGGCGCATCCATTTACATGTCGACACTCTTTTGCCTGCACCTTGGCGCATCCTTTTTCGTGTCGACATCCTTTGTTGTGCGCCTTTAACATGCGCCTTGGCGCATCCATTTACATGTCGACACTCTTTTGCTCGCGCCGCGCATCCTTTTCGTGTCGACATCCTTTGTTGTGCGCCTTTAACTGCGCGCTTCAGCGCATCCATTTACATGTCGACACTCTTTTGCTCGCGCGCGCGCATACTTTTCGTGTCGAAATCCTTTGTTGTGCGCTTTAACTCGCGCCTTGGCGCATCCATTTACATGTCGACACTCTTTTGCGCCTGCGCAGCGCATCCTTTTTCGTGTCGACATCCTTTGATGTGCGCTTTAACTGCGCCTTGCAGTGCATCCATTTACATGTCGACACTCTTTTCGCCTCGCGCCTCGCACATCCTTTTCGTGTCAACATCCTTTGTTGTGCGCCTTTAACTGCGCCTTGGCGCATGCATTTACATGTTGACACTCTTTTGCCTACGTCTTGGCGCATCCTTTTTCGTGTCGACATCCTTTAACATGCGCGCTTTAACTCGCGCCATGGGCGTGACTTTTCGCATAAATAAGTGTCGGGTTTTGAGTTCCTTTGATTTCCATATTCTTCCATTGTTTGTCTATATTTACCCAGGGGGAAGATATATACAACAACACCCTCCAAAGGTTGCTTGCCCTCATGGACACCCAAACAAGGAAAGCAATGCAAACTAGCCCTTGAGACCTTAGCACAGACACACGAGAATGAAGCGTTATGCACTTACCACACCAAATTTATAATGCTAAAGGACATCCCAAATACAAATACACATTCATGTGATTGTCGATTTAGACATTAACAGCTTTTTTAATTGGTTATCCCTTTTGCTTTCATCTTATTTTTCACATCATGTAAATCATTATGTTTGGATCTCTTTTTAATGTGAGTCCTCTTGGTGTTTCTTAATAATGCATACTTTTTGTTTTGATGTATTTTATGTTTTTCTATGTGTTTATAAAAAAATATATTAATTCAACGCTTATATTATTAAAACATATAATAATGTAAATGCTAATATATATATTTAAGGCTTGTCTAAAACAATATTTATGTTAGTTCTTGGAGAAGTAAATATGTTCCATCTTTTATTCTCGTGAGTTCATCCAACCCCATCACACGGACAAATAGATAATGACACTATCTAAAAAAATCATATCACCTACCATATAATATTATATTTCCATAAAACATTTGTATTTACATCCCATCCAATGTATGTTAGACATCTAAATTCAATTGCTAATATTCTTGAATCTGGACAAAACCTTTCTTGTCAATATAATGGAAGAGATGTCCGAATTCCATGCCAATGTCAAAACCCACCGCTCGTGGAGTGCACTGGTTTTTGACCAATTTGTGCGGTTGGTGGGCCGTCGATTTATGAGTGAAAACTCTCACTAATTTGCGAGGCGGCGAATGAATCTGAACTTCCTTTACATTTTAATTCGTTAATAATGTGAATTTTCTTGGATGCCATTAAATTGCAAGCGTTTGGTATAAGAGACTGTCACGTCTTTTCTTATGAAAACGTCTCGCATTAAATGTCTCCGGGGCAATACCTACTTTAGTGAAGGCTTGACTTTACTTGTCCACGTGGCTTTGATGGAGAAAACTACAACTGTTCGCGGGTGTGGAAACAAGAAAAGCCATGAAAACCGACATACAAAAGTGTTCCGCCTGTCGAAAAGGAAAAAAAAGTCGGTCAAAGACCACCACAAAAATTAATAAACAAACAAAGATGCTCGCAAAAGAATTTCACCAGTTCAAAGTTCAAACAAAGTCGGTTGTTCTCAGAATTTTTATTTGAGAGGCCAATTACCTATTAGTCAATTTATTGCACGAAGAGTGAGTGATTTATCCAAAATTATGACTTATATTGTAACAAGAATTAATGAGAATGTGTTAGGTTAGTGGTCCTTTTTCAAATGCTTTATATTAATTTTCTTCATATAAATCAATTCAAAAACTACTTTCCCTTCAAATAAACATGTGAAACAATGGTACGATCATACACTACATGATGATATAAATTTTTTTACGCTACCGACATACCTACATATATACATGCTCCTAAAGTTAGGTGCGCGATTATAGATTCCTCCCCTAATATATGGGATTATTTCGTATTTTGAATAAAAACAAATTATTAGAAATAAAGTTTTGATTTTTTAAATAATATTTAAATTTTAAATTAAAAAGTGTATTTTTATTTTTCATATAAGGTCATATGCAAAAGTTAAATCAAACTTATAAATATTGTGTTAAATTTAATAAATAAATCAAGTATATATTATTTTTTAAAGTATATTACATCTAATGTTATCATTTTTTTCATAATTATGATTAAAATTAATGTGATTAAATTTATATACATACATTCTCACATTATTATTGTTGTCATATTTCTTATAATATAAAAAATATTTCTTGTTTATAACATATACATATCAACATTTCTAATACTCTACCTCTATAAGTCCACCTCCATTAAGATAAAAATGTCCTTAGCTCTATATTAAACCCCTCTCCTACTAATCAAGCCCTTCTACATCTTGAAGGGGGCTCCTAGTCTCTCACGAATTAATTAAGGTTTAAATTTGACAAATAATATATATATATATATATATATATACCAAAAAAATTTATAAATATTTTCGATGACTGTCCATTATCCAAGTGCCTTATCTATCAAAGGTAAACAAAGTCAGGCCCATAGATGGAACCATACCGTCTATACCTACAGTAACTAACATGTGATTGTTATCATCTGATATAATTTAGAATTTTCCAATTTATAAACAATTTACTAAAACTCTTAAGTTACGTATATACTTTAATATTTTAACAATGGTCAACAAAATGTTGCTGAAAAGGTCCAAGTTCGCATGCTGTAATATTTGGTGCCGTTATCTAAGAGTCAAAACTTACTATTCTATTGATACCCTAATTATTTTTCATAGACTTTGGCGAGCCCATCAATTTTTTTCAAAAAATACTAGAGCCATCCAAATTCCAAAAGAACTACAAATAGAACAGATATTGTAGAGAAAATAGTGCTTCCGTTTAGAAAAAAATGGGAGGAATCTCCGATGGCACAGGGTTTTCCATGACTGTGAGGAGATTCATGCACAGAAGAAGGTACAAAAGGGTGGATGATTTTAATGGAGGAAGAAAGAGGTTGAAAATAGTGAAGCTGAATGGCCAGAGAGGAAGACTGGCTTGGAAGCTGAAATCTGTGCCAAAGTTAAGGCTGAAAAATATAAATTCGGCCATTAAAGTTTCTGCAAAATCATGGCTGACAAAGCTGAGAGATGCATATGTAAGTATGATGTTCAATCTTGGCCATTACAGAATCAGGCAGGCCCCTCAAAAGATGAGTATTGAAGATTTCAATGATAAGATGATTGTGGAGATTTACAAGTCTCTGGGAGTACAAGTACAGGTCTTTCCAAAGCAGGCCTCTGGCTCTACCAGATATCAAAGTGAGTTTGATATGAGAAAAATTATGGTTTGAGAGCTTCTAATAATATGTACTTGGAGTGTGTTTTTATGTAAAAATTGTATGTATTTTATCAACATGGTATCATCCTGGCTTGCTTCCAATTTCCTTTGAGCCTGGTTGATAATAATAATAATACATGGTAGTTTTCTACATAATTTCAGGTCATTAAACAATATACACAGGCTTATTAAGTGTGGAAATAAAATATCTTCTTTTTAATTTATGTATGCAACAACATAATATAATATAGCTTGGACATCCACAATATCTATTTTCAGGAATTTTAACAAGCATTTACAGATAGCTAGTACATGTGTTTGTAGTAATATTAAATAAGGCGACATTTAAGAATTTGTAGTAATATTTAATATTTTTGTAAAAGTAAGGAGAAAAAAATTCTGAATTAATTGAGTACATAATTTTTTAAAATTATTTGTACTATATTATTCAAACCCCTATTTTCCATTAATAAGCAAATTATGATGAGGCCCATTGGTTTTGGCCATAATGAAACCCGAGTTCCCTATTTTCTGATACTTCCTGCAGGTAGCCGATTGAACAAGTGGTATTTACATTGTGTATGTGTCCTGCAAATTTTGGGAAAGGGAGTTTTAATCCTGTCTTGTCATTTTGATAGGGATTTAGAATGGTTTTCGTCCAGCACCATCTGCCACACCTTGCCTGTGACATGTTGTTGTGTTATACTACCATGTGTGCTCACACGCTACCATGATTTGTCTGGTCCGTGCCTTTTTAAGATTTGCTCTGGGTTTTTACGGGATGCTCCTTGCCACATACCAGGTAGCTACGCATGTTGTGGGAATGGTACGAGATGTTCCCAATTCCTAGGAATATAGCGACTGTGGAGGCATGCACAGGGTATGTGAACTGCTTGATAAAATGACAGAAAGAAATGTGGTCTCCTGGACTGCAAGGATTGCAGGCTATGCAGAAAATGCATTTATTTATTATTATATTTAAACATGGCATTCATACCATGTCACAAAGTGTCGCTCCAAAAAAACCCTGTTCCGTTCTGTATTTGCATAGTGAATGCATGTTAGCTGCTTTGAACTCCTACCTCCCTGTGAATCTTGTATCAATATTCCTATTTTCTAAGATGTCTATACTTGCATTGAAAGTTTAGTTTTATTGCGTGAATACAAGATTGTAAATCTCTACAGGTCGAGTAATGTCTCTAAGATCTGCGCCTGCATAGCCTCTATCAGGCCCATTCATTTTATAGCGAATGACATCCCTCTAACCAAATAAAATCCACCAAATCTTCGCTTTATTAATCCTTTAAAAATAGGAATATAATATTCAAGGTTATGTTGGATAATGCATGATAGGACAAGAATGAATTTCTCAACGACGCACGATAGAATTGAAACTGCTGAAACTAGGCAAACTGCAGATGGGTTTAAAATTTCTATAAACAATAACAACATACAAAGTTGATCACCTGCACGCACAAATTTCCTTGCAAGATGATCCAATATTACGCCCTCTGCAATTTTTGAAAGACTATTTCTCACTGCAGTTTCACCATTGAGGTTCACAATACTACAATCAACTCCCCTAGAACTAGGATTTTGCAAGCATCTGCATGGAATTCTCTTCTAGCAGGCATTAAAGGGGTGTAACCATTCTCATCAAGGATGTTGAGGGCATACCCTCTTTTCAAAAGTTGCCCTATGGCCTCCATATTCCCTCTCCATATAACATAATGAAGAGCTTTAAGCTCGTTTCCTTTTAAGCATTTTTCTAGGGTATCATCCAACATAATCTTCTCAAAAAGTTCTCTTCTCCCATGGATAAGATATAAGTGAGTGGTTGTCTCCCCTTATTATTCTTCAGCGCCAAATCAGCTCCAACAAAATGAGGCACTTTATAAACCTCAATATGACCATCTTTTACAGCAATCATTGCAATAGAAAAGTCATTCTTGTCCTTTTCATTCAAGCTTAATCAAAAATGTTGTATTAAGTTTCTGAACAACCTTACCATCACAAAGCTGGCCACAAAATGAAGTGGAGAAAAACTTGGAAATTGTTCACTATAGCTCTCATTCATTCTGAAATAATTTGATAAATAGAAAACATACAATTGTTCGTTTATGTTATGTTAACTACATTTTGTCCTTTGTAGACTATTTCGTTTGTATGCGCTGTTTTCCAAATTGTTTCACTTGGGAAGAGGTTTCAGCTAGTTGTTTTTGTTGAACACGTAGAACTGTGTCAAATCATAATCATGTTTGTGCCTCAATGCAATTGTCTAAGGGCGATATATTATGGAGGGTAGACAAGAGGAAGTCTTCCAAAGCACTTGTCGTGCACTCTTATCATGTCATTCGCCTTAGTCCTTGTCTTGGGCGTGCATTCCCCACTCTTGAGCATGCACAACTTATTTAATGCACCCACCTACTAGAGTAGGTAGTTACCTTAGCTCATGTTCACCTATGTACATTATTTACCTTTATTGTATTTATCCTCACCCATTTATGTGTGTGGATATTTCTTTTTATTTATTTAGATATTAGGAGATATTATTTAGTTCTTAGGTATAGTTATTTCCTTGATCTATGGTATTGACTAGTTCTTTCCTAGATCTATGGTATTGACTAGATCCTTGATGTCTAGTTCTCTCATAAATCTATGAACTTGACTAGTTCTTTGATGACTAGTTCTTTCCATGATTTATGGCTTGATCTACGACCTTGACCTGGGTCTTAGATTATTATTCCTTACCTATATAAGCAAGGTCCATTCTCATTGTATTTCATTGAGTTCCATAATTTTCCCATTGAAATCCTTAGACCACGGTCATATGGTAGGGTCATATGAGGCTTAAATCTTATGATTCCTACTAGTAAGTGCTTAATTCCAGCCCCTTTCATTTTATTTACCTAGGTGAACATGAGCTAAAGTAAATAATATACCTAGTGAACATGAGCTAAGGTAAATACCTACTACTAACACCCCTCAAGAGACCCTACATCTTCTTTCTTCTTCTTATTTCTCGTTCCTTCTTTTGGTTCGAGATTTCTTCATGGATATATTGTACATGAGTACCTCATCGAGGCCTAGTTGTCGGGACTCATATTGTGGACATGCCACTTTTATTTTGGCCTCTAGCTTCACTTGAGGGGGTGTTAGAGTAGGTATTCTTGTGCATTAGATCATGTTGAGCCATTAACAACACATAATTACCACACATGGAAACCAAGAATGGAAATAATAATTAAAAGGAAAGGATTATGGGCTTTAACTTCTTGGAACAACCAGTGTTCACTAGAGAATATGAGAAATTTCAGTACCAATGCAAATTTGATGAGTGTATGGGTTTGATAGGAACTTATATAAGTGACAGTCTTTTGTTTCATTTAGAAAAATGTGACTCTCCTTTCAAAATATGGGAGAAATTAGAGGATTTATTTAGTAAGGTGGATCATATGACAGCCATGCAACTTGAAATTAAGATCGCCTCTCTTAATCCTGAAGATTTTCCAACAATTATAGACTATCTTATCAAGTTCAAGCATTTGTTGACACGATTGAAGAGGAGTGGAAGAGATAAGAAAGATGAAAGAGTGTGTTTATTTTATTTTATCCAAGTTGAGAGGACCATTCCAAATTTTTGCTTCTATATTTTTTCTCTAGCATGGATGCCTTAGGTGACACATTCAAAATGTCTAACTTAAGAAACATTTTGTGAAAGACTTACTAGAGAAGAATCCAAATTGTCTCACCTTGAGTCTTCCACCTCTCAAAAGGCATTAGTTACATCTAATCCTAAGGGTAAGAGAAAACCAAACAAGAAATGAAATCCACACCTTTTCCATCTCAAAATGCTCATAAACCCAAAGAAAATAACTCAAAACCCAAGAAGTCTTCTAAATTTAAGAATAAGTCTAGCCATTCATGCTCTTTTTGTGGGGTAGTAATCAAGAAGAAAATAGGTGTTATAAGAGAATGCAAGCCTTAGAGGATGCAGTTAAGAAACACAAAATTTCTATCTCCACTCCACCTCCTTCTAATCAACATGGAAAAGAACTTAATGTTGTTGGGAGATCTCAGTCACCACTTGCAGACAGTTGGGTTATAGATTTTGGTGCTTCTCATCACATGACTTCTTCCAAGGAGTCTTTTGTTTCTCTAGGTTTGAGTTCTACTTCCAAAATTAAGGTTGGAGATTCTTCCTTTCTTTCTATTAAAGGAAAGGTGATATATAACTTGATGGTGGTAGTATCCAAGATGCACTATATGTTCCTAACATCACTACAAATTTGTTTTTGTATATCAAATTTTTCATTTTGGTAAAGGAAAAATACAGTGACTTTTACACCACATGGAGCAAAAGTACAAACTTTGTTGGAGCCTCATTCACTGGTTGCTCAGGGTATTATTGATCATAGTTCTAGACTATATCACTTTGAGGGTTTTGATGACACTTCTTCTATAGGGTTAGGATTGGTTTCTCATGTAGATTCAGAGAGTAAGCTTTGGCATGAAAGATTTGGACATCTCAATTACATATATTTGAAGGAGTTGAGCACTCATGGTATGGTAGATGGTCTTCCTAGAGTTTCTTTTCTTAAGGGAGTTTGTCATGGTTGTGCATTAGGGAAACAACATCAAGATCATTTTCCTAAGAATTTGTCTAAGAGAGCTTCTTAACCACTTAAGCTTGTGCATGTAGTGACTTGATGGTTTTCCTACCCCATCTTTCAATGGAGCTAAGTATGCACTTACGTTTATTGATAATTTATCGAGGCATACTTGGGTTTATTTTCTCAAGTACAAAAGTGATGTTTTTTCACACTTCAAAGTCTTCAAGGCTTTGGTCGAGAAACAATCTTCTAGTGCATGCATAAAAACTTTACGATCGATAATGGGGGAGTACTTCAACAATGAGTTTTCGAATTTTTGGCAACTCGAGGCATTATTCACCAAAATTTTGTTCCTCATACTCCACAACATAATGGATTAGCAGAAAGGAAAGTAGAACTTTGAAGGAAATGGCTAAGCGTATGATGCATTCTAGAGATATACCTCCTATCTATTGGGCAGAAGCAATTAATTGTGCTAACTGTATTCAAAATCACACACCACATAGAGCACTTGAGCATTTGACTCCAGAGGAAGCTCAGTCCAACACTAAGCCAAATGTCTCATTTTTGAGTCTTTGGGAGCCATGCTTAGGCCTTTGTTTTAAAGAAGAAAAGAAAATATTTGGATAAGAAGAGTAAACCCTTGATCTTTATAGGGTATTGTGAGGACATGAGAGCTTATCATCTTTTAGATCTTGATACACATGATGTTATTTTTCGAACACATGTTTAGTTTGATGAGTGCTTCACTCCTCATGAATCTTCTTCTTCTTCCATGCTTCCTTCTTCTTCTTCATCTCATCTTGAGGATTCTTTCTTTGAGGAGATTGATGAGGAGGATATAGATGTCGTTGAGGATCCTATTCCCACTGATGTAGTCACTATGCCTAAGTGGGCTCGTACTACATTTTCGAGGCAACACCTTTCATAGAGGATCTTCCACCCACTAGGCATCATCATGCACATTCTACTAGTTCTAGACTTTTGTGTCAGGTAGTTTTTGAGGATCCACAGTCCTTTTCAAAGGCTCATGGGATATAGGAGTGGGATGATGCGATGGCAGCTGAGTATTCTTCTTTGATGAAGAATCATACTTGGGATTTGGTATCTCTTCCTAAAGGAAGAAAGATGGTTAGGTGTAAGTGGGTATACCGAACCAAATACACACAGAGATGGGTCCATTGACAAGTATAAGGCTCGTCTTGTTGCAAAGGGTTTTTCACAAGTTGAAGGTATTGATTACTCTGAGACTTTTACACCCATTACCAAGATGGATTCTTATACGTCTTGTACTTGCTCTTGTTGCATCACAAGGGTGGCCCATATACCAGATGGACATGAAGAGTGCCTTCTTACATGGAGATCTACAAGAGGAAATATACATGGAGCACCGATTGGATTTGTTCAGGATTCTTCTCTTGTTTGTAGGCTCTGAAGGTCTCTCTACGGTCTCAAACAAGCCCCTCGGGCTTGGTATGAGAAGATGGATTCTTTTCTTCTATCTACTAGTTTTGTTTCATTGCCACTCGATCATATAGTGTATCTCCAGCATGTTGGTGAGGATATTGTGATACTTGTCTTGTATGTTGATGATTTGTTACTTTAAACTCTTCTTCCCACATTCAAAGTATTCAGAGGGCTCTTTCTACACAGTTTGACATGACAGATCTTGGGTTATTGCATTATTTCCTTGGTTTGTAGATTTCTTATGATTCAGATTCAAGGATTCATTTGAGTAGCAAAAATATACCATGATCTTCTTCGGTGCTTTGATATGGCTGATTAAGCCAAGTCCATCTCCTTTTCAAGTCAGGGTTACTCTTACTTCCACATGTACCACACCACTTTGTGATCCTACATTGTATAGGCAGTTGGTTGGGAGTCTCATGTACTTGACCCATACTCACCCTGATATTTCATTTGTAGTAGGGCTTGTATCTCGGTTTGCACATTCTCCTCATAGTAGTCATTGACAGGCTGCTAAAAGGATTTTGCGCTATTTACAGGGCACTTCCCACTTTGGCCTACACTACACTAGGGGTTCTACTCAGTTGGTTGGGTATACAGATTCAGATTGGGTAGGTTCTATTGATGATAGGCATTCTACTTCTGGCTATCTTTTTTGTCTTGGTTCTTCTCCAGTTTCTTGGGTGTGTAAAAAGTAACAAGCTATTACACTTTCATCTTTAGAGGCAAAGTATAGGGCAAAGCGATTATAGAAGTCACAGATTCTTTATCTTCGCTAATTATTGTGAGTTTAGATTCCCATAGGATTCACGTTGTACTTTGGTGTGACAACCAAAGTGCAATTCACATTTCTTGTAACCCATTTGAGCACCAGTGGACTAAGCATATCGAGATACACATCCACTTCATTCGTGCAACACATTCAGGATGGAGTTCTTTGCTTAGAGTATTTTCGACTCAATGACATATTCACGGAACATCTTTACAAAGCCTTTTGCATCACCTCACTACCTTGAGTTGCATGGAATGCTTGGGGTTTTGGAAGTTGTTCTTGGGGGTGTTCGTAAGAACATCTTCCTTCTTCTTCTTCTTTCTCTTTCCTTCTTTTGGTTTGAGATTTCTTCATGGATATATTGTACATGAGTACCTCATCAAGCCTAGTTGTCGGGACTCATACGTGGACATGCCACTTTATTTTGGCCCCTAGATTCACTTAGGGGGTGTTAGAGTAGGTATTTACCTTAACTCATGTTCACTAGATACATTATTTACCTTTATTATATTTATCATCACCCACTTATGTGTGGATATTTTTTTTATTTATTTAGATATTATGAGATATTATCTAGTTGTTAGGTATAGTTCTTTCCTTGATCTATGGTATTGACTAGTTCTTTCTAGATCTATGGTATTGACTAGATCCTTGATGTATAGTTCTCTCATAAATCTATGGACTTGACTAGTTCTTTGATGACTAGATATTTCCATAATTTATGGCTTGATCTACGACCTTGGTGGTTCTTAGATTGTTATTCCTTGCCTATATAAGCAAGGTCCATTCTCATTGTATTTCATTGAGTTCCATAAAATATATGACATTACTTACTCATTTGTTTGCAAAGGTTTTATGTAAAGTTATTTCGCAAATTGTTTTCATCTAATTGATCGTGGTGTTTGATTAGCATTTGTGTTCTTGGCTTGGTACGATCTGGTTATTGTTCCTTTTACCTACAACATATCCTACGTTTTTTTTCTCAAATCTTGACACTTTTCAAAAATACCTTTTAAAAATAGATATTTCAAATACGTAGTAAATGTGTATGCATACTTAGGTCATGCGAACTGTTTGTAGAAAATTTAAACAAATTCGCTTTGTCATTACTTGCCAATCAATTTCTAACTGGCGTTTTAATCGAAATTCAAAACATTCAAATTTAAACTATCTATGTCAACAATTTGTGCAATTTTGAAGCAGCGCACATGCTATTTGAGGTCTCCAACCCCTTGCAAGTTTTTTACAAAGCCAAATCTGACCAGAGTTGATAAGAGCAAACAAATACTTAGTTTTTTAGGGCATTCCCCATTTTTCAAATAAATATATAAAACCCTCAGAAATAAGCAAATTTATATTTGACCATTACATTTTCTTGGAGCTGATGCGAGCAAAACGCATTTGGTGTTATGCATGTTTTTAGTGTATTCATAAAAAATAGTTCCAAGAATCCTTGTCTTCTTTGTTGTTGAAATTTTCATTTTTGCATGCCTTATACATTGAAAAAAATAAGTCCTGGAATTTCAAATTATCAGTGACTATCAAATCAAAAAAAAATTACTACTTAGCTCCTTCTCATGCTTGTAAATTCCCATTTCCTTTTATAAGATTTGTTTATATAAGATTACTAAGTTTTATAATTTTAACTATATATAATCTATGCAAAAGCACAAGGCATGTGGACTGGTTGCAGGATAAATAATTTTCTTCACGTCTTGACATTGTTCAAAGAAATGCCTTTTCCATATGCCTCCTCAAACTGACAGCTTTACAACAAGGTATGGACATCCATCAAACAATAATAGAAAGCATATATTTCTCACACATACAAAATATGTACGCATACTTGAACACATGCGAACGACTTACAGAAAATGTAAACAAATGCACTCAGTCATTACTTGGCAATCAATTTTTAACTAGCATGTCTATGCACAAATTCAAAACATTCAAATTTAAATTTCCTATGTCAACAATCTGTGTAATCTTGAAGAAACACACATGTTATTTGAGGTCTCAAGCCCTAGCAAGTTTTACCCAATGCCGAATCTGAGCTGAGTTGATGAGAGCAAACAAATACTTAGTTTCTCACAACATTCCCTATTTCCATAATAAATATGAAACACCCTAAGAAATAACCAAATTTATATTTGATCATAACATTTTCATCGATCGATGAGAGAAAAACGTGTTTGGTGTTACGAATATTTTTAGTCTATTCTATATAAAACGCTTCAAGCAATCCTTGTCTTCTTTGCTCCTAAACTTTTCATGTCTGCATGGCTTATACACCACGTCTTACCTCTTTCTCATGCTTATAAATTCCCATTTTTAATAAGATTTGTTTACATAAGATAACTACATTTTATATTTTAACTACACACACACACACACACACACACACACACATGACCACATGTTAGTCATAATCACAGAGAGCACAACACCTGAAAAACTTGTAAGCACAGAAAACAACAAATTGCTTTGAGAAACAATTGTTGACTGAGATATTGGTGCATAGGAAACCTACCACATGCTACTGAAACTACCACTTGACCATATGTAGCCAAAATTTTGTCACCCTATATGTGGGCAACACAACAAAAATTAGAACAAGCACAAGGACACTACAACAAGCAGCCATTGCAAGTGAAGATAACACCCACATCCTTAGCGAACAATTCTACACAACATACTATAACCCCACCCCCTTGGCTAACGAGAAACCACCAATGTAAACCACTCCCCCTTCACATGTACGTAGCCAAAAATGTACAGAGCGCACACAAAAATGTATATGGTTTTCCAACTCTTTTTATTTCTAAACTAACAAAAAACTACCCCACTAAAGCATCATCTTACCTAAACATGTTCAGTTCATTCAAAGCAATACCTGAAATACAAGGGTTTGTATTTGTTTACTCTACCTTTACTACATCACTACACCTCTATGTATGATTCCAACATTTACCACAACCACCTATGTTTTCTACTAAACCCCACCCACAAACAGCCTTCCTCAATAAATCACAAAAGAAAAGTGTTGTAAAGCACCTCTCATACCAATGTACGCCAACGTAAATTACCATCCTCAAGTCATACACTATGCCACTTACCCTTCTTTACGTGACTACTCATACCTAACCCTTCCCATTTCCTTTATGGACACAAAAATCTCTCAACCTTCATTATTAAATGCCATTTTAGTCCCCCATCTCAATTACAAGCTTCGTGAAATAAATACGACTCATCAAACCAACTTACATATACTTAGCACAACCAAACTTAAATAACTGGACAGCCCATTCCATATTCCTTTTAAAATAAAATTAACCCAATAAACATGATAAAAAAACCTCAATCACCTCTTGTATAAAAAAATGTTGTACACATAAAATAAGTAACCCTCCTCATCGATAAATAACGCATGCCCCACTATACAAATTGTCCCTATTCAGGCCTATAACTATAAATAGCCATTCACCTACTCATGTTCATAAGTGAATATAAAAAATTATGCTCTTAAAGCAACAAGAATGTACCTACAAAACCTAGAAAGAACATATGGATATGAATAAGTCTCTAAAATAGGAAATTGTAAAAAATGTAGTTGTATTTCATTGGTTATTTTGTGTAGACACCTAAATTTGGTCATTTGGCATTTGATAATACATTCTGCCCACAACCACCATCATCTTGCTCACTGGCGCATTTTATGTAACTTTACAAAATTACAAGCATTAAATTGATACCTTGCATTACAGTCCAATTCTTACAGACACATTAGGCGTAGCCTTGCTCCTCTAGGAGCGACCACTAGTATTGATATATCTCTAAAAACAATGGTAGTAGCATAATCTGAATTCATATTTGAATTAGGCTCAATGAGTATAATTTAGGTTACTAAAAATACAAGATGAATTTGAAATTAAGATTCAATATTATTTTGGTTACTAATGAATCAAGTATCACTTTGAAATTTTTCAAAATAATAAGTGTGAACTTTTTTTATTTATTTATTTTTATTTTATCGATTAAATTGATTCAAATGTATTTAAAAAATAATAACACCAAGATTATAAGGAAAGGGGTTGGAGCATGAGAAATGAGAAGTTCAAAGTAGTTTTGTTAAGTGGGTTTTCTTATTATCACGACTATACAAGGAAAATTATTTGAGATTTTGGTGGTTAAAAAAATGTTTAGGCAAACTAATTATAGAATAAAATTGGCATGGCAATTCATTGAAGAGGATGAATTTTTGAAAATAGGATGAAAATAAAACATTAGAACATGTAATTTGTCTTGTGTTAAAGAGGGATGAAAATAAAATAATTTGTCAATATATATGTTTTTGTTATGATATGTATGTGTGGTTTATTTGATGGAGTGTGTAGTACATTTATTTGAAAAATGAAAACCGACAATAAAAATCAAGTGGGTTATAGTACAACGGTGATGATGATGGTGTAAAAGGTGTTGTCTAGCCATCAACCGAAAGATATAAAGCCTAAGAGATACCAAAAAGGATGAGGTTGGGATTGTGCCCCAAGCGAATTTGATAAAATGGACTCCCCTCAATCATTGGCACTAAGTCAAATGACCTTTTTGTGCACCTAACCCATGCAAATAAGGTCCTTATATGTTGGGTATCTTTTTGTTACTACAAAAAGAATACATAATATATGATGTGTGTGTTTTCCATGATATATCGATGGTTTATTTTATGTGGTGTGTACTAGAAAGGGCATTGAATTATGTTGCATATATGTAAGATATTTTAAATGCATCTATTTATAAAATGAGTAATAGAACTTTGAAGGGCCTTACATCTTGGGTATCTTTTTGTCACCGCATTGCAACAAATAAATGCATTCATGACCCAAACTTGTTTGACAAGAGATAGGAAATTAAGTAGGGATAAATGCTCTGTTGATATAACTTATTTGAAATGAATGCATGTGTGGCACATACTCATCTTGTGGCAGGGATAGAATTTAGTGCAAATAAATATCACTACTGAAGATTAAGACCAATTAAAGATGGGTTTAAGTCATTTTAGGATCATCCAATAGTTAGAAACTAGAAGAATTTTGAAAAAACAATTTTGAATTCACAAATGGTGACACCATGTGACTATAGTATGACATTGTGTTATTAATGTATCATTTTTAAGAAAATGAAAAGTAATGTTAACGTCACCCTATCATCAAGAGGTCATGCCACCCTATAGTCATGTCAATGTCAGTGACAATAGGGTGATTTTACCTTTGTGACTAAAATGTGACTTTAACATGCCTTTAGCTTGACTTAAATGTGACTTTAACCTACCTTTAGATTGAATTTTGATATGACTATAGACTGACTATGCATTGACTTTATAATCAATTATAACTTGACTATGATATTTGATTATAACTCAAAATCTAGATATTTTAGAGTGTGATTATAGAACCATAATAAAACATAATTATGGCCCAATCCTATAAAACTTGACTATAGTTTGAATTTAATTCATAGAGGCTACTCTATAGCATGACTTTAGTTCTTGACTATATTTGACTTTGTGTCATGACTATAGCTTGACTTTAAGTCTCGACTATAGAATTTGAATATAATTTGGTCCCACTTTTTGCCATTTTTTGTTCGATAGAAAATATATCTTACAACTTAAACTTGGAAAAACACATATAAAATGAATATTTAACACATTTTTAGGAGCTTAAATATACTAAAGTGCAGTGCATCCATCCTTTACGTGATTTTTTTAGTTTTTAAATTATTTTTGAAATGTTATTTACTAGTCAATTTTAAAATAATTTTGGCCACCAAATGGGACACACTTATATGTTTTGAATCAACTCTCGACTATTGTCGAACTTCATTTTTCAAAAAAAAAGTTGTTTGGGCGGTGGCTTATAAAATGACCACCTCCTCGGGCCATGCATCTATTGATGCTGGTCTTATCGCAGGAGCTCTGGACAATGGCGCCGAAACGAGCGAGGAAATTTGTCCCGAAAGTATTCGACGAGGTAAGGATACTGATACTCCTTCCCGGATATTGTTCTTGATTTACCAACTTTTGACAAAGCTTGCAACTGGTTTGAATCTTTTTCTCTTGTTGCTTATTTTGTGGGCCGAGTTCCCCCTAAAGGTATCCTCCGCCAATGGATTCATAATCATTGGCAACCCCATGGAGTCAAGGTCGAGGGAGTCCAAAACATGACCAAGGGTTTTTTCTGTTCCACTTTACCAATGCCGAACACTGCAAAGCCATTGTTAACCATGGTCCCTGGTTTATTCGCAATACCCTTGTGGTTTTCTCCCACTGGACTCGAGATTTTCAAGTCTCTGAGCAAGCCAAGCTCAAAATTCCTGTTTGGGTCAAATTTCCAGGCCTCCCTTTGCCTCTGTGGGGTTTCGTTGACCAACTTATCAAACCCTTGGGATGCCTCATATGCCATGAGCAAAGTAAGTTTTACTTGGCTCGACCCCAAAAACGGGTCTGTGTTGAAATTGATCTCTCAAAAGACCTCAAAGATACCCTTGATATCTAGGTTGGAGACACGCGCTTTTCGCAGAAAGTTCTATACATCAATCTGCCCAACACTTGTTTTCGGTGCCAATCTGCTGACCATATGATCAAGGATTGTCCTCTTATGAACCCAAGCCCACCGCCAGTTTCAGAGAAAGCCCCGATCGACCCTAAATCCAAGCACTCCCTCCTCTGATGGATGGACTACTGTCAATGGTAGAAAACCTTCTGCCTCGACCCGAAATAAGCACCAACAGGCTACTTACAAACCGGTGGCCACCCCTGCTTCTGCTCCTTTGAAGCCATCTCTATTGTGATCCCTCCCAAGCCCATGCCCACCATTTCTCGGTCTCTGCAAGTTGTTGTTGTCATCAGCCCTCACCCCTCAGCTCTTTCACACCCCTCATTGTTTGAGACCTCAAGCTTTCTAGATCTCACGGCCGGTGGTTTAGCTCTGCAGATAGATAGAAAGGCTGCCTTACGCCATTCCCGAAGTCCTTCCCCTCCTTCCGAGGAAGATTTCTCACAGAGACCCCGCCGGCAGTTCGAACTCAATGATTTTATTCATGGGAATGCGCAAAAGTCACTTTCTCTAACCACTTTGGAGCGTTAGCCGACCTTGAGGAGGAAACCATGCACCTTGATAGTTCTCCATGTTAGTCTACTCATGGAATGTCAGGGGGCTTACTGATCTGACTCGCAGATATCTTGTCAGAGACAGTTGCAAGCATTTTGCAAAATTTCAGGTATTGTGTCTGCAGGAAGTCAAAATCTTGGCTTCCATCTTTCTGCTGCTATGCGTACCATCTGGCCTGGTTCTCTCTGCCAGATGTCAGCTCACGATAATGGTCGAGGGGGTGTTGTCACTCTTTTAAGCCCCGACCTCAACTCCAATATTATATCTTGGGGCTCTAACCCACTCATCGGGTGGTGTGGACCCTTTTTTATTTTGATGGCCACATTCTTGGGTTGGCCAATATTTATGCTTCCAATGATGCCTCTAAATGTTCTTCTTTTGGTGGTGGTGGCTGATCATCTTCCCTCTGCTACCTGGCTTCTTTGTGGAGATTTTAACATGGTGAATCCCCGATGACAAGTTGGGCGGCTTCCAATGCGATGGTGTACGGGCGAACGCGAAGCCTAGTTCTATTTGTGTAATAAGCTTTGTCTTTTTATCCCAACCACCACAAGCACTCTTCTGCTGCCACTCCTTGGTTCACCTGGTCTAATTTTAGAGCTGGCAATGACAGAGTCTATAAGCGTCTCGACAGAGCTTTGCTTTCAGAGTAGCATTGGTTTTCCTTTGATTCTTCATATAGCCTCCCGGTCTCGGTGGTGGACAATGCTTTGGTTTCTGACCATAAGCCTATTTTCTTTGGGATTCAATGGAGCTCCCAGTGCCCCAAGCCCAAGTCCACCCAATTCTATTTAAATACGTCCCACCTTTCTCATCCCAAGACATTGGATTATATAAGACGTATTTGGAATCTTGATCCGAGACCTGTTGATGGGATTGGCTGGATTGACTGGTGGTCTCACGCCATCGCTCGTACCACTTCTTTCCTTGGCTTTATGGGAAACAAGTTGCTCTATTTCACAAGAATGCTCATGAAGCCTCCCATGTTGAATATTCAAGGGCTATTCAAGAGCTTAATCTATCTCCTTTCAATGCCCACCTGCAAGTGCAAGCTGCTCACTGGAAGCATAAGCTTCAAATTGAGGAGCACTATAAGGCTAGAGGAGCCCAAGTTCGAGCCCGTCTACACTGGCTCCGCATTGGTGACAGAGTTTCTAAGGAGTTTTTGCTTCCCTTAAAACTAATCAAAGTCTCACCAAAATTAAAGCAATCAAGGATGGCAATCAAAGACTTACTCTCTTACCTGACATTCTGCAAGATTTTGTGCATCACTATCATGTTGTGTTTGTTGCTCAACCTGCTACCCCGGCTCGTGAGGCTGCTCTCCTCCAATGCATTGACGTTGTTCCTTGCAAGCTCTCTGAAAGTCAGCGCATCACCTGTGATAGACCTCTCACTCTTGATGACTTGAAGGAAGTTGTTATGCAGATGGCCTCTGATAAAGCCCCGGTGTTGATGGTTTTCCTTGTGAGTTCTACTAGTCTCTATGGATGACTGTTGGTCCGGATCTGCATCAAGTCTATCTGGAAGTGATGTCCTCCAACACCCTGGGTGATCTGATCAACCAAGGCAACATCAAATTCATTCCCAAGTCTGGGGATCCCGAGCTTATCACCAGTTGGTGCCAATAACTCTGCTCAATGTCTCATACAAAATTATTGCCAAAGCCCTTGCTATCAAGGCTCACTAATCTCCTGCCCCTGATCATCAGAAGCGAGAAAACTGGCTTTATCAAGAACAGATACATTTTGGACAACATTATTGTAGTTTGGGAGGGCATGGAATATGCCCGTCAGACTTCTCAACCAACTGTTTGTTAAAATTGATTTTGAAAAATCCTATGACAGAGTTGAGTGGCCTTTCATACTGGCCATGCTGCAGGCTATTGGTTTTGGACCCAGATTCATCCGCTCTGTCAATATGCTCTTTCAAAATGTAGGTGCTTGTATTACTATCAATGGTCAGTAGTCGAGAGATTCTCTCTTCATCATTCTATCCGCAAGGTTGCCCCCTTGCTCCTTCTCTTTATGTCATTCTTCTGAAGGTCTGAGCTACTTGCTTGCTAATGCTACCAATGATGGTCTTGTTAAAGGTATTCAACTACCCTCCTCTCCCAAGTAGTTGATTAATGGGCACTTTGTTGATGATTCTTTTCTCACTTTGGCTGAAACGGAGGCCTCTGTCACTAATGCCATGAAATGCCTTGATATTTTTTGTCTTGCCTCTGGTTCTGCTATCCAATGGAAGAAAACCCAATGTTACAGACAGGCGATGGGTCCCAAACCTCCTTGGCTAGAGGGATTCCAATGGCTTTGGATTGAACCTGGTGTTCAATTCAAATTTTTAGGCATCCCCTTTGCCTTTATGGCATCCCCTGTTGATCTTTGGAATTATGTGATTCAACGAGTTGAGCAAAAAATCTCTTTTTGGGTTACCAAGCATTTGTCTCTTGCTAGAAAATTCCAAGTCTGCTCCAAGGTTTTGCCGCCACTCATGTCTATTATTCATCATGTTGGGCACCTTCTAAAGCCGCTTATCACAGGTTGGAGAAAATTCTGCGTGATTTCCTGTGGGCCAACTCGAAGGGAACCATGGTTTTCACAGAGTTGCTTGGGATATATGTTGTACGCCCAAGGACATTGGTGGACTTGGCCTAATCAACATTCATATGCAAGGGTTTGCTCTCACTGCCAAATGGATTATTCGCAGCCTTGAAGGTGAGGAATCTTGGAAAATCCTTCTCAGAAACTGTATATCTCAAGGGTCTCTCGCTTAATCGAAGGGCATGACAGGGTTTGAATTACTACTCCTTACTTCTATGCCCTACTACTGTTAAAATAGGTGGCTCTTTTGTGGCAAAAAGCATATGGAAAGCTTGGGAGCTTCTCAAACCCCATCTGCTCTAGTAGGGTGGTGGTTTCGGAATGGGCTCTCTCTTAATTCTCTTAATTTGTGGTGGAATCCGGTGCTTCAATTTCATGACAAACCACTTGCTCTTTCCTTGCAGCTCAAGGGTTTGCGTCTTTTCAAAAAAGGGATTCAGTATATTTGGGACCTTTTTTGTCCCATCACCAGGGATTGGCTTCCATGGGATAGCCTAAAAGCTAAATTTGTTCTACATGACAATGACAAACAAGCCATTTCTATCATTCAAGATCTCATACCTGGTGATTGTTTGCATAAAATTGGTGTTACTACGCAGCGCCCGTGGTGGTTTGATTGGCACTGGCCCTCCGCCACCCCCTTCAGAAATTATAAACCTCGGTTGGGTTACAAGCTTCTCACCTAGAAGCATCTTCCTCTCCAAAAGTTAAATGCTCGATGGAGCCTGCATTCCACCCGTTTTGGGTGGAAGCAACGCTTCAAAGTCATTTGGGCCATTCCTATAGAGCCCAAAGTTGCACATTTTCTCTGGAGCATTCTTCATCAAGGGCTTCCTGTGGGCAAGCGCCTTGTTCTTCTGGGAGCTCCCCCATTACGCTGCCCGTTCTGCAACCATCTTGAGACTCTTCTTCATCTCTTTTGGTTCTGCCCTCATGCGCAGTCTGCCTGGCCTGGATTCATACCCTTTTTCAACCTTTTTTGCCCACCTTCTTCACATGGAAAATGGTTCTTCTAGGGGATCCAACTTTTATTCCTGCAAAATTTTACAACATTTGGCATTGTTTCAGAGCGGCTATTTTATATCACATTTGGAAATCTAGAAATGCTGTTATTTTTAATAAAGAGACAAGTGGATAGATTTTTTGCTATTTCTAACAAGCTTGTTGTCATCTCCAATGTTTCACTTCAGATCCAGGTTCAGGCGGAGAAAGTCCGCATTGAAGTTGAACACCTGCAAACGTTGCTGGACCATTGGGGGAGTGCCCCTTGTGTGGTTAGCCGCGTCCCGCCTGATTCCCCTCACCATCGCTCCCGCTCGCAAGGTCGCCGCTCGTCCCATGGGGGCCAATAACTTCGACCGGGTCCAGCGTGTGGATGGGTGTAGTAAGCACCCCCCACCGGACGGGTCTCTCCACCTCCATCTTGGACTCCGACTTGCTCCCGGGGTGTTTGGTTGGCTGGGTTCTGGCAGTGGTGGCTCGGGAGGCAGGCGCCTGATCAGTCAAAGTTTCCGCGGCTTTCTCTTGCTATCTTCACCTTCCCGGTGGGGAAACGAGGAGGAACAACAACAAACTGATGGCTGGGAGTAGCCTGATGAAGCCCCCGATACTACTCTTGGTGGTTGGGGTGACCATCCAAAAGCCCACCGCCTCCGCCACCTTCCTCCATGTTTTTTGCTACTACTTAGCTCCATGTTTGGAGTTTTTCTAGTTCTCGGCTTTTTGTTTTAAGCTTTTTGATTGAAAATGCATCTTTTGACATGACACTTTGCTACTCGTAGCCTTTATGGCTACTTTGATCCTGCATACGGGGTGTGATCTTTTCCACCCATTTTTGTATGATTAGCATTGTACTTCATTATTTTTAATACATGGTGATATGACCATGGTCAAACTTTACATTCAGTAAAATGGACACCATTTAAACTTCGATGTTAATTTGGGCTAACATTGCTGAAAATATGTCCTTATAAAACTTAAAGCCTAGCCCAAAGCGTAGCCCCCTTTATGGCCCTTTCGGTATGCCCTTGTCCTTTGTACTTTTAACTCTTAAAAATTCTTGGGTTTGTGAATTGTTCTTGATATTACTCCTATCTAAAATTTATACCATCAACACTATGTGATTCTCATTATGTAACTAATGGAATCTTCAAAACCCTAGATGTTGAAGAAGATCTGTAAAACAAACATTAGTTAGGTTATGGGTACCCCAGCACACCACAATAACATCAAGTCACTACTCTAAAGAGGATCAAAATTGCATGTCGTTCTTTCCTAGCATGTGATTTCTAGAATGTATGTAACCATATTGATAATCATGACCTTGCAACAAGGTGATTATATTTGAACCTTTACCCTAGTTTGACTTATCTTTGGTAATGTGCCACAAATTGAAAGATACGAGTGGATGGCTTCTTTAGAATGAGTATGTAGAGTATGTGAAGCTCCAGGATTTTAGAGTAGCTTTTCTTGTGATTGTTATTAGTGTTTGCTCATTGGAATCTAGGAGTCGAGTAGATCGGGAAAATTTTAAGACCCCTAACCAAAATTGTACTTGGATTTTTTAGCAAATTTGTAAAAATAGGTTTCATATTGATGACGAATAAGAGAAAAACTTGTATAGTGATGCATATCTGAATAAAAATTTTAAAACAAGTTATAGGGAGGAGGAGAAAGAAACGATAAAATGGATGTTGTACGGTGTTTATCTATATGTGATCAGTTGTTTACATGGTGTCCATTTTTGTACATGTAGTTAGTCGTTTGCACGGTATCCATCTGTATATATAGTTAGTCATTCGTAGACGTATATAAATTTAGATGACCATATTCATATGCATATGGGCATCTCGTAGATGAATTGGTTTGTACTACAGGACATATGTCTACACTACAAACATTTATTGCACTATGGATTTGGTGGTTTGTCTTGTAGAGGCCATAAATTTTGATCCATGAATTGAAACGAATCCGTTTTATGGAAATTTTGAAAAATTATACGTTGTAGTAAGACGGAATATAATGTAATGGAAAAAGAAGAGAATAAGGAATGTTACTTGAGTTTTTATCTTTGAATTTTAAGCTTTTCCTATTCTACTTTGGTTGTTGTAGTTCGGCCTCTTCAAGGTCTACACTATAGAAATCCATCCACACTATGAGATATACCTTCGACTAGATTACAATTGCTTACACATGTGGTGTGGTTCTTATGTAGAAGTACGGATATTATATACAAGATCTACCTCGACCTCAAAGCACTTGGATTCTTATATGGTAAATATTTTGGTGATTGTTCGTAGTTTTAGTTTCGAGGTAGTGGCGATATACATTCATAACTATGGAATTTATTTTAAAGTGTAGAGCGAGATTTGGCTGCCTTAAACGTAGTTTGCATTCCAATAATTTAGGATAAAGGGTCCTTGGTACTACTACTAAAAATCATCAAACACCAATTTTTAAAACTAGAATATTCGCAAATTAACAAAAATTCACCACCAAAATTTTCCTGGAGTAGATAGAACTCCCTCTCCTTAATGAGAGGTGAATAACTTGCTTATATATGTGTCCTAGATCAAGAAAACTCGGATAAATCCAACTAGAATTGTACCAAAGTAATTCAAATAAGTATAATTATAGGAAGAGGGAAAAAGCATCCAAGTCAACCTATAGCATATGGGCGTTATGGCCCTTTTTGGACACTATTGTCCTAGATGCATGTGTGAGTGATCTGAAATTTGGAATTGGATTATGTGAGGGTGTATCCAGATTTGATGGATTAATATGATTGTTATGCAAATAAATAGGTTTTGTGTGAATGCAAGAATGAGTGATAAATAACTAGGGATAACATAATTGGTCAAATTAAGAAAGTACGGGTTAGTTCAAGAGTGTTGTATAATTTGTGTTGTTGTGAGACATGAATTACCAAAATACATTATTCACCTCTCATTAAGGAGAGGGAGTTCTATCTACTCGGGAAAATTTTAGTGGTGATTTTATGTTAATTTGTGAATATTCTAGTTTTAAAAATTGGTGTTTGATGATTTTTAGTAGTAGTACAAGGACCCTTTATCCTAAATTATTGGAATGCAAACTACATTTATGGGTCAGCTCGCCTTACACTTTAAAATAAATTCCATAGTTATGAATGTATATTGCCACTACCTCAAAACTCAAACTAGGAACAATCGCCAAAATATTTACCATATAAGAATCCAAGTGCTTTGAGGCTAGAGGTAGATCTCGTATATAATATCCGTTCTTCTACATAAGAACCACACCACATGTGTAAGCAATTGTAATCTAGTCGAAGGTATATCTCATAGTGTAGATGGATTTCTCTAGTGTAGACCTTGAAGAGGCCGAACTACAACAACCAAAGTAGAATAGGAAAAGCTTAAAATTCAAAGATAAAAACTCAAGTAATATTCCTTATTCTCTTTTATTTTTCCATTACATTATATTTCATCTTACTACAACGTATAAATTTTCGAAAATTTCCATAAAAGCGGATTCGTTTCGATTCATGGATCAAAATTTATGGCCTCTACAAACAGAGACCACAAAATCCCTAGTGTAGATAAATGTCTATAGAGTAGACATATGTCGTAGTACAAACCAATTCATCTACGAGATGCCCATATGCATATAAATATGGTCATCTAAATTTATATACATTCTGAATGACTATTTATATATACTGAGATGGATACCATGCAAACGACTAACTACATGTACAAAATGGACACCATGTAAACAACGACAAAGAAAACACAACATAGAGAAAATATTGATAGAGCATATAAATCATAAAGCATACAAGTACATAGAGTATTCAAACCAGACAATGTCACAAAGAAAACACAACATACAACATGCAAGTGCCTATATTAGTTTGGAGTAAAAATAATATCGCATAGTGCTCAAAGCGTATAATTAGACATGTGAAAAGAGTAGTTAGATCAAACAATATTACATAGTAATCAAAGCATATAATAACACAAGTTCCTAGAGAAATCATATCAAACAATATTAGAAAATAATCAAAGTATCTAACACACAATGCAACAAGTGCTTAGAGTAGTAAATTCACACAATATAGAGAAACATATAAGTAAACACAAAAATGAAAAATATAACAATAAGTGAAAAATGAAAGTAAACATTGAGCATGGTCAAATTGATATATATAAGTAACTAATATGATCATCGGATACAACATGATATACCATGTGTCATTCTTACCAAAATTGTACTTGGATTTTTTTAGCAAATTTGTAAAAATGGGTTTCATATTGATGACGAATAAGAGAAAAACATGTATAGTGATGCATACCTGAATAACAATTTTAAACCAAGTTATAGGGAGGAGAAAGAAACAATAAAAATGGATGTTTGTACGGTGTTTATCTATATGTGGTTAGTTGTTTGCATGGTGTCCATCTTGTACATGTAATTAGTCATTTGTACGGTATCCGTCTATATATATAGTCAGTCATTTGTAGACGTATATAAATTTAGATGACCATATTCATATGCATATGGGCATCTGTAGATGAATTGGTTTGTACTACGGACATATGTCTACACTACATGACATTTATCTCGCACTATGGATTTGGTGGTCTGTCTTGTAGAGGCCATAAATTTTGATCCATGAATCGAAACGAATCCGTTTTATGGAAATTTTCGAAAATTTATACGTTGTAGTAAGGCGAAATATAATGTAATGGAAAAATAAGAGAATAAGGAATATTACTTGAGTTTTTATCTTTGAATTTTAAGCTTTTCCTATTCTACTTTGGTTGTTGTAGTTCGGCCTCTTCAAGGTCTACACTAGACAAATCCATCTACACTATGAGATATACCTTCGACTAGATTACAATTGCTTACACATGTGGTGTGGTTCTTATGTAGAAGAACGGATATTATATACGAGATCTACCTCCGGCCTCAAAGCACTTGGATTCTTATATGATAAATATTTTGGTGATTGTTCTAGTTTGAGTTTCGAGGTAGTGGCGATATACATTCATAACTATGGAATTTATTTTAAAGTGTAGGTGAGCTAACCCGAAACGTAGTTTGCATTCCAATAATTTAGGATAAAGGGTCCTTGGTACTACTACTAAAAATCATCAAACACCAATTTTTAAAACTAGAATATTCACAAATTAACGAAAATTCACCACTAAAATTTTCCTGGAGTAGATAGAACTCCCTCTCATTAATGAGAGGTGAATAACTTGCTTATATATGTGTCCTAGATCAAGAAATCGGATAAATCCAACTAGAAGTGTACCAAAGGAATTCAAATAAGTATCATTATAGGAAGAGGGACAAAAGCATCTAAGTCAACCTATAAGCATATGGGTGTTATGGCCCTTTTTGGACACTATTGTCCTGGATGCATGTGTGAGTAATCTAAAATTTGGAATTGGATTATGTGAGGGTGTATCCTGATTTGATGGATTAATATGACTGTTATGTGAATAAATAGGTTTTGTGTGTAAGCAAGAATGAGTGATATATAACTAGGGATAACATAATTGGTCAAATTGAGAAAGTATGGGCTAGTGTAAGAGCATTGTATAATTTGTGTTGTTGTAAGACATGAATTACCAAAATAAGTGTCTACATTTCCCGCCCCCTTTAAGTATGGAATTGAAAATTGTGTGCTTAAAGGAAAAGTCACTTGAGTGTGTAGACACACTTTACCTTCTCTCATAAGTGCCTTATAATTTTTTTAGGACTTTCTTTTAATTGTGTTTTGTTTAAGATGATTTTTTTAGAGAAAATTCTATTCAAAGTCCAAAATATAAGAAATCAAACTTTAACTTGAAAATTTTGAACTTAGTGTGAAAATAGAAATATGTAATTAGAAAAACAAAATAAAGGAAACTATAAACCCGATTGTTTTGCGAGAGAGGTGGAGATAGTACTCCCACTATTGTTTTCGTGGAGATTTTAATGAGATTTTTGATGGGGATGGTTGGAAGGGCTTGGGGGTGATCGGTCCCAAGTGGATTTTTCGAAGGATAGAAAGAAGTGTAGATGTACCCTTCATGGTGAAGAGAACTATATGGGGAGCGTTCTAGTTGTTCTGCATTCCTCCACAAACATATGAGCAATGGGAAATCAAGCCTACAAGGATAGCATTTACCTTGACACATCCCAAGACCTACAAATAAGTGTTATTATAGATGAACATAAACCCAATTGATTTACAAATGATGACATAATGTACACGGGTAATGATTGCTTATATGTACCTATGATATTATTCTACGAGGATCAATCGTAAACCCATACACATAAAAAAATTCACTCCGGTGGAATCGAGCAAGCTCAAGTAATCAGCGTGAATAAAGAAGTGAATAATCGAACAACAAAAATCACGCATGGAAAAAATACGTCTACTCATACTCATAGATCAAAATAAGAGGATGGTACGTATGGGAGGTTTTTTCACTCTCATGCCTAGAAAATCATTCCCTCCATGACGGATAAAGGAGTTACAATTCCCAAGATGGAATGTAACTCTATGACGTCAATGACGCATGTGGTAATGATGGATCTGTCATATGTCATATAACTCATAAATACCTATGACCTCACCTAAGTGAGATGACTCGCCATGTGAGGTGGATAATGCCCCAGTGAAAAGGAAAATACCTCACACCAACACCCCCTTCATTAGAGTTGAGGTAGAGGGATGACAATCTAGAAATAAAACTCCCTAAACAACTAAGAAAGATGTTTCATATTGGTCCCAGAAACTAAAGGCCTATATAGGACCAACAATCAACCCATGTGCAAACTATAATATTTTTATAAAAGAAGTAGAGGATAAGAGGAATGGGTATCGGAAGCTACGCCTAATAAGGTACCCACGTAAAATAAGGATCTCAATTCATGGAGGAAAACCATAAGTGAAAAACTTCCACTTACAAGAGATAGAAGACTCCCTTAACAACTTAAGAAAGATCGTCATATAGGTCCGGAAACTAAAGGCACGATGAGGTACCCATTTAAAAATGAAAATATTTATAGAAGAATAGAAGGGGAGAAGGATATAAGAAACCCTGAAGTATATGTGTGGTGGTAGTGGACCTCACCGTACTTCTTATGAGATCACAAGTTAAATACTTGGCTTCAATGAGGGGTTCAGTGAAAAATTATTTAACCTAATCTAAAGTATTTAGCTCTATGAAGTCTCCAAGAAGAGTGTCGATGATTTGGTCTTACGCTTTGTCGTAGACTGAAGAAGAAGGTCCATCCACATCAAACAATGTTTCTACCCTTAGGAAGAACATAAAATATGTACTGAAAATCCTCCCACTCCACAAAGGAAACCAAGGAAGGAAGTAGTACAAAGAAATCTTAATTTGATATTCAATTAAAGAGTGACATAGGTTTGAAAAGTAGGTGCTCAAGAAATAAAGGTAATTTCATGAATTGGAAGCTCGTTAGAGTATGGATATGGATCAGCTTTCTCTGAAATAATGTCCATATGAAGTGAAGGCACAACAACCCCCACAATGATATAAAGAGGATCCATAAGTAAAGGTGGATCAATCATGATCTCGAAATAGTATAAGTGAATGAATTCTAAGAAGGGGCACTTCCAACAATGGAGATGAAGGACTCCTCTGAAGTACAAATGTGTGAAGGCTCATGTAAATGGAATAGAAAACCCATGTACTATAACACGTGTAGGCTCTGCGAAAAAACATCTAAGGTTAGTTAGAAACTAATCCCAAAAGGGTTGTTTGAAAAATAGAATAGAAATGTCTCGAAAAGAATGTATCATCAACCTAAGAAGTTAGGGGAGTAGAAGGTGCCTCGTATAATTATGGTCGAATGGAGGTAGATGTAATGGAGGTATGAAGATAATAACATGGCTTTTTGGTGTTTGACGGATCTCTCGAAGGTGGGAGAGTAAGGAGGAGGTTATCAACATTCTCCAAAGGGTGACCGGGAGAGGGAGGAAAGGTTTTCTCATCACTAATCTTGTCATCGAACTAGAAAAATAATCCTCATCATCGGTAATATGAATAGGAAAATCTTTTCAACAGCATAGCTATCATCACATGAAGTGGGTAGAAAAATAATTGTATTAGAATAAGAAGCAACAACCAAATTCTACAAGAGTCTCCAAACAAGGCGAAGAATTATCAAACCAGTACATAAGGACACTCCATGTGTTTCACATGATGGTGGAGAGACATGGAAATTTACATCAACAAACAACCAAGAACCATGTCACAAGTTTTAAGCTAGTCTTTGAGTTGATATGAATCATTGGAAAAAGTGTACTTGTCCATACAAGTATGGATATAGGTCTTGTTGAATGAGAAAATGTTCCATGCTCAAATGCCATGACACATAATTTTCCCTACCAAGAAGAAGTGGTGGAGGCTATAATACAAATTTGGTCCTATGAAGCATAAGTTTAAAAGAACATCCTCCATTATGCATCCACAAATAAGAGCAATCAATGTAAAATTCATAAGGACAAACATGCTCAAATGGACGTTGGAATCAACCAAAAATGCATCCATGGAATGTAAGAAAATAAGGGTGAGAGAATACACTCAAGGTTGCAAGATGTCGACTCACCCAAAAAAATGTGTATATGCATGTGATTACAACAGCCCACAACAATATGTTTCCCCTATTTGTGGCACTTTATAGTTTAGTGCATTGATTATCGTGAGCTAGAAAAATACACTCGATAATCAAGAAAGTAAAACAACTAGCCAGATACCTTATCCTTCATGATTCCTTAGCAAACCTTAGAATGGGCAATGAAACATGGATGATCCTTGATTGCGTGAAATGTAGGTGCTTCCTCGAACTAGAGCAAGGCCTTCTCTACAACAATATCAACTTAATTTTCACCAATGGATAAAGGGATTATGGATTTGGAATGCTTCAAGATGAGGCTATTTGGGCATTAGGACGAGGTGGAGGGATGTTCTATGCTCAAAGGATGCAAGAACTCTGACATGATATTCAAGCTTGTTTAAAGAGGGGGTAAGGTTGTATTTATAGCCTAGGAATTGGATTAACTTAGAGGATTTTAAGTAATCACAGTTTGAAAATGTGGGCATGATTAGGTGAGTGGGGACCACAAAGAGTGGGTGAGGATTAAACTTGTATTTTTAATTCTCAAATGGGGGACATGGGGAATATTTGGCATGTGAGGAAGATTGGGTTTAATTTAGGGGTTGAAATAGATTAATTAACCAATTAACATCGATTAATTCAATGGGGATTTTTGTGGGAAATGGAGTGGGGAAATTAATTGATTTGGAAAAGGTGTGAAATTAGGGTGTCTACATTTGCCCCTCTTTGGAAGGGTATTATGAAAGTAGTTTCCTTTCAAAGAAAGTAGACAAGATGAATGAATATGCCCTGTGGTAGGATTGAAAGTTTTGAAGAGATTCTTCTTAAGGAAGGTGTTCCTTTGATGAGAATTTATAGAGGAAGAAAAGAGAAAGCATTCTCTAAGCAAGAAGTAGAACAAACTTTTGCTTGTAAGAATGGGCAAGAATTCAATCTATTTTCACTAAGAAAAAACTAGAGAAAATGTTTATTAGGGAGAGTAGAAGATGGTAGGAGATGGATTTCATGGTATCCTTGAAGATGAAAATTTCATGAGGAGATGTGATTAAGGATAGATGTGATGATTCCCCCTTGATAGGGTATGTCGAGATGGAATATACGCATGAGCTCTTGAAAAACGAGAGGTCAATTCTACAGAGAGGAGGACGAGAATGGGGTGTAATAGAATGGAATGACCGAACTATGAAAATGGGGAAAGGATTCAATCAGCCTTGAATGCTAGATGTGAGGATGTGTTGAAGGACATAATGAGTAAGAGTGGAAAGAGAAAATGAATGGACATGAGTAGTGGTTGATTATGAGAAGAGCAAGAAAAGTCAAAGGTGAAGGAGACAAGGGTATGGAATAGAGTGGGATGGAGACAGAGGAGGAGAAAAAATAAATGAAAGAGGTAGAAGAGAATAAGAGAGAGGGATGATAGGGGAAGAAGGGAATGATGAAGGAAAAAGAAGAAACAAGAAAATGACAGAGAAGAGGGTGAAATTATGAAAAAAAAGGGGGGAGATGAGATAGAAAAATGAAGAAGGGTGAAGGAGATGAAGGGAGAGAAATGATGGAAAAATGAAAGAGATGATAGAGATGAGAAAAGAAATAAACTATAGAAGTAGGAGGTGAAGAAGACAAGGGTATGGAGAATGAGGAAAGAAACAAGAAGGAGAAGATGAGATGAGAGTAGGGGGTAAAATCAGGAAAAAGGGAGAGAAGGATGGGAAAATGAAGGAGATGAGGACGATGAATAATTTAAAGAAGATGAAAGAGGAGGTAGAATGGAGAAAAGAAAGAAACTATGAGGGACCAGGAAAGTGTGGAGAAGATTAGAGAAAAGAAGAGAAATGGGTACAGAAAATGATTAAAATGGTAGGGGTGATAGAGAAAGGAAGGGGAGGTTAGGAGGGAGGTGAAAATGATGGGGGAAGAAGAGATGATAGAGCGGATACAGGGAGAATATTTAAGGAACCTGGTTATCGTGGGGAAGACCAAGGTAGAGAATATGGTACAAACTGCATGGAAATGCATGTGGAGGGTGGGATGATAAAAATATGGGATAACATTGAAGAGCCAGGTTATCAATGGGGAAGTAAGAAGGAAGCGTGAGGAAAAGGGGGAAGAAGATGATACTAGAGGAAGTGAAATAAAATGAGGAGTGGGAAGGAGGGGAGGACAATAGAGAAAATGATGCGAGAAGGAAGGAAACCAAGAATGGAGATATTTGGTGAAGAGTGGGAAATATCAGGAATGTAAAGAGAAGAAAGAGGGGAGGAATGACACAGATTGGAAAAGATGCGGAGATGTATGAAATGAGGATATAAGGATTATGAGACAATAGACAAAGGGTGTATGATGAAGATAGTAAATATATCAAGAGGGCGAATGGAAGATGGAGAGGTGGGGAAGAAGTGACAAGAAAGGGTGGGAGTGGAGAGGTCCACTTGATAATGATCAATGGGAAGGATGGGAGGAAAAGTGAGGAAAGGGAAAAAGTAAATGAGGAATGGAAGAGGAAATGACAATGAAGGGACGTTAGGAGAATTCCACTAATAATGATCGGTGTGCACAGAGGAAGGAAGGAATGAAGAGAAAATGGAGAAGGTCAAAGAGAGTGAACAAGGCCGCATAGAATGGGGATGAGTGAATTTTAGGATAATTATCACGGAAATGGAAGATTATGATGAAATAATGTTAGGGGAATACCAACAATAATGGCGGGTAAGCATGGGGGTAGATATGTGGGAGAACTTGAGAAGATGGAATGAGAAGAGTGAAGAAAAGGTGAGTGATAAGTTGTGACAAGGTGAAGGTGGAGAGGATGTGGAGGATGAGGATGAACGGGGTGAAGATGAAGAAACAAGACATGAAAATAATGGAAAGAAATGGTATGAAGGATGATGGGTCAAGAAGGGAAATGGGGAAAGGAACATGATGTCGGTGGGAAGATAGTAGATGCACTTTTTGATATGATAGGTTGAGAAAGGATAATGGTAGGATTAAATGTGGGTGGTAGGTAAGACCAAGGGAAGAAATGATCAATGGAGGGAACAAAGAATGAAACAAGGGAGAAGTCTAGAATGAAAATTTTAACTTAAGGAGGCCCTTAAGTGAGATTATCTTGCGACGGAAGTGGTTAAGTAAGATTTCCAAGTGAGGGATGATGGAGATGAAAGGTGGGGAAACTGGAGGTGGTGTTTGCAAGAATGAAAAAGGAGGTAAGAGGATGTGATGATGGGGACTGATGAGAAAATGTGGATGGTGAGAATGTGGAGTGATGGGGTAGTGCAAGATGACAAATCATCCTTAAGAGGGACACTTAGGTAAGATTTACATGCCACATGAGTGTTTAAGTAAGATTTCCAAGCAAAGATGGTGATAAATATGATGCGAGGATGGGATGATGGGGAATGCCAAGAAAACAAAAGGGTAGAGATATGTAGGAATGGGAAAAGGAAAGATGACATATCATTATTAAGAGGGACTCTTAAGTAAGATCGCCATGCATATGAATGGTTAAGTAAAATTTCCAAACCGGAAGTGATGATATGGAAGGTGAAAGACAAGAATACATTGGGTACATGGGTGGAATGGTTGGTAGGAGAAGATAAGTATGGTGAGAGGAGAGAGAAATAAGATGGGGAAATATGATGGGATGAGGGAGGGCCAGATGGTAGATCAACCTTAAGAGGAACTCTTAAGTAATATTTCATGCGACAGGGATGGTTAAGTAGGATCGCCAAGCCGAAGAAGAAGAATGATGGGAAGAAGTAAGTGATTGACAGAGTTGGTGGGAAGAGGGTATGAATCCTTACTTAGCTTTTCCACGCTTTCTTCTAGCTTCCCGCTCATTTTGTGCATGTTTTGGCCTTTTAGTGCCGCCCCTCTGGGTGGTGGTTCGAAACCACCTTGCGTGGGGTGGGTGGTCCTAGGGTGCATTTTTAGCATGTGTTTTTAGAACTCTTCATGCATGATTTTAACATGTGTTATTTCACTTAACTTGACTTCAAGGTGCATGTTTGTGAACCAAATTGCCTAAAAATAGTCTTGATTGCATGGTATTCCTTCCTCTTCTATTTTTAAATAGATTTAATTAGTTTGAACTGCCTCTTCACCCAATGATTTGGCACTCCAAGGCTTCCTTGTGCATGAAGGCACATCCCAACCAATTCCTATATATTCAATGCTTGTATTCAAGAAAATGGCCTGAGAATTTTGTGTATCTTGCATAGTATTATTGCCACAATCCTGCTTGGAAATTACATAGCCAAGCTTTGTTCACTTGTGTTATCTCTCTTCCACTTGCATTGCAACCAGATTGCCTTCAAGCTGCCATTTCTCAAGCACCTTCTCTGTTGTTGCCTTTGCATTCCCAATTCCTTGGACTCATATGGACACACAAGAGAAAGAAAGGATAAACTGAGGGGACAAGTCATCACACAACTAGATTTACCTCTGTTATGTGAATTCTAGGTTGGATTTATTGTTTGATTTCCTTCATTGCTGTAATTTATCATTGTTACATCATATCAAATAGAGTAGAAATCAATTTCCTTTCATTTGCAAGTAATTAGTTAATTTCAAGAGGGTTTAAATCATTAATAGCAGCTCCTGGTGATGGATCCTCTTCTTCCCATCCTGTGGATCTGAAGGAGAGAATATCTGTAGGAGGTTGTCTACATATCATAGATCATTTGGAAAAGTTCTTTTAAGTTAGTTTAGTTTCAATACACTCAACACATGTGAATAACCACACCGGGTTATTTTTCTTGTTTAGTTTTAGTGTAGAAATATTTTAATTATTTAGAATAAAGAAAAAATTGTTGTTTATGATTGTAATATTTCAGTTTTGTGATTTGTTTAGATTAGTTTCCTTTCAAGTAGTAGCATAGATTGTTAGTTTCATCTTAGTTAATTTGGACACTTCAAACTAGTTCAACATTAGATCCAAGTTAGACAAACCATAGGAATTTACGCTACCCATTCATAGCCTCTAAATCTCCCCTTTTCCAACTCAGCTACTAGGAGATCACACTACCAGATCTTAGTCATTGATCCTCCTATAGTTTAGCCACACATTTCCACATCGGGTTGCCTCTGGCATGACCTCGGGGGGTCGAGTGTGGTTGAAGGTTGCATGTCAATTTTCATCCATACAAATTGGTGAACCCAACGTGAAGGATTAATTCCTTCTTGTTTCCTTTTCTTTCATTGTTATTACCTCACCTCTCCATTTCTTCCCTATTTTGGTAGGTATTTTATACTTTCTAAAATATGTCTGGAAGAGAGTTTGGTGGGCCATTTGGCTCTGATAGATATTACACCAATGTTCAACCACAACAGTCCCCTTCTCTTTTCGAGGTGGGGTGACAATTACACAAGCAACATCCAAACCTCCCCTAGTTACACTTCAAACCCCATTAGCTATGTAAGGATGGAGGAGGTTGATCAACCATTAAACATGCAATATGGTCAACCCAATGCAAACCATGTTGTTATCACAAATGGAACAGGTTCTTACCATAGAGTCTTGTCAAGACCTCACATTGCCATGCAATCAACAAAAAGATGATATATTTACATGAATAGCTAATCCTCTTCATCAGATAGATGAGTCTTTGGATAGAATGAAGGCTACAACCTCTGAGATTTTGAATGCCTATCCTAAGATTCTTACTTCTGAGGAAGACAAGAATTATAACACTGAACAATTCATGACAGGTATCATGAGCCTGCTCAATCAAACCCTACGCCACAGGCACCCCAACAAGGGACTCAATCCTCTCCCAATGATCTCATTTCTACTTTAGTAGGGAGGATTAGAGAACTAGAAAGTTCCCAAGACTTCACAACCAACACATGTAGTAGGGAAGAACATGGGGTATCCAGTTGATAAACAAAGGATACATCCCTTCCAATGAGAAACCAACACAATATCTATACAACAAGGTTATCTGGTTCATTCAAATCCAGGTGATCTTCTCACATGGTTAGACACACTAGGGATGGGTCCTCATCCTTCTCAAGCTTATCCTATGCAAGGGCTGGCCTAGAAGTGCATTCTTGAATGCCACCACAATAGGAAATGTGATGTTCCCTAGTTTTATGCCCACTAGTCCATATCCTGGTACTATCCCACCTTACATGCACATGTATTCAAAAACTCCCCCAGATGGACCCATATGCCATTCCCACTCCTACATGCCATATCAAGGGACCCCATACATTCCCATCAATGCTTATAATGCATCTTATCCAACTCCTCCTCCACCTCCTCATCAAGGATCTTCAATGGTGGAATCTTACGCAATGGGTACATACGTTGAGTACTTAAAGGAGCCTCTTGACTTCACCATATGTGGTGTCATGCTTCACATGCCCATTTCGGATCTTCCAAAATTTAAGGGAGAAGGAGACCCGAATGCTCATATCAAGGCCTATGCTATTGCTATCAAGGAATTGCTTCCTTGGGATGTTGTAGTGGCTAAGATATTTCCAAAGACTCTCGAAGGAATCACATTGGATTGGTATTACCATATTCCATGGAAGCTTCTATACATTCCTTTAAACAACTTGTTTCTAAGTTCATCAAAGCATTTGACATGAACAAGTTGTTGTGTATAGGGATTAGGGAGTTCCTGCATATTAGACAAGAGAAAAATGAATCTTCCACCCATTTCATCCAGAGATGGCACATAAGTTCTCTATTCCTCTAAAGTGCACCCAACATGGACCAGATGGAACTTTGTGATATTTTCCTTCACTCACTCAATCGAGAGACTAGGGAGGAAGTCCAAAAGTTTCCTTTCCATAGTTATGAGGAAGTATTGGAAGGTGCACTTGATTGACCAAGCCACTATAGATAGTGGGTGTAAGATCTATGGTCCCAATGGGAAATTGGTATCCCCAAATCAAAATAATGAAAATTATCAAAACAATGGTGCCAACAACCAAGGACCTAAGGGTGTGAATCACAATCATGGTGCTACCATGAATAGTGCTATTGATCAAGCCAAAACGTTGGTTTTCACAAACAATGGTAACAACAAATAAACAATAACAACAACATGGGAAATCAAAGAGGCCCTAACACTATGTCTTCTATCAACACAGTTGATGTAAATCATCCCTCTAAAAAAAAAAATCAAACCCAAGGCCCAAACCAAGTATCAAAACTTTGGCCAAGGGGCAATGAATCATGGTTATAACAACCAATTTCAAAATTATAACCGAGGTTATAATCAACAACAACAAGATGCTTATCAAAGGCCAAGAGATTATGACCCTAACCTATATTGTGGTTTCCATAAGGTTTGAGGTCATGATGATAGGACTTTTCATGATTGCAAAGTTTTCTACAAAGACTTCCCGAAAACCAAAGGCAACTCTTTGTAGACATGTTCTAGAAAATCTGAAACAAACCACAACCTAGTCATACGGACCTGTCACCTCAAAATGTGAACCCTAAACATCCTGGGGATTCCCAAGTGAATCCTCAAAATATAAACAAGGGTATTCCTATAGGAAAAATGACCATGAAGCCTCAACTTCTGACAACTCTGGGTTGTTCCTAACCTTGGTTCAAATGATAATACAAAAATCTTGGGATTAGTTGAGCTAGAGGTTGAGCCTAGAAATTAATGCAACAACTCGGATGAAGGAGTACATTTCACAACCCCTACCACTCTCTTTTTCTTTCCATAGGATGACATTCCTACAATCTCAAAACCAAGTAGGAGCCTATGATTTAATATCGGATTTGAACAAGACCTTTTCTCACATTTCATTTCTAGATTTGTTGAAGAATTCACCTACGCATCATTTTTGCAGTGTTTGCTCAATGCACTAGGTCTTGGTCATCTAATCCATGTTATGCCACCTCCTAGCACTCAAATAAATCATATTGACTTTGACATACATCCTCCAGGGATAGAATGATAGGGATATTGGGTTTGTTTTTGATATAGACAAGATGCCATCTGATGCTGAAATTTCCAAAGAGGTGATCCTGCCTTATTTTTACAAGTCTGGGTTTATAAAATTGCATTAAGAGAGAGCCATGATTGATGATGGGGCTTGTAAATGTGGTTCCCTTCTATCTTTCTTGCAGAAGTTGGGATATGGAGAGACAAATTTTCCTCTACAAGAAACATGTTATGGGGGTATGATAGTCTTAAAGTGACCTCGATTGGAACCATAGTTCTTCTAGTCATGCTTGGTCCAAAACCATCTTGATGAGATTTTTACATTATCGATAGGAAACAAGTTATAACATGATCCTTGGGAGACCCTAGATTCATCGAATGAAGGCTATCCCCTCTACCCTATTCAAGAGATTAGATTCCTCCATTTGGGGAAGGTCTTCATCACTCAAGGGGATCCTAAGCCCTTCGATATACACTTAGAAAACCTCAAGAAGAAGAAAGGAGTCCATACGGAGTATGAACTTCCTGTGAATCAATTGAAACAAACCACCTCCATCAAAAGAGTTAGTCTCGATCACCCCAAGCATGCCAAAGCTGAAGTCATTGACCCAAAAACATTTGAGGTGGAAAAAATAGATAAGGGTAAATCAATATCTATGGAAATAGTGTCCACTAAAACCACATGGAAATTATGAAACTCTTAGAGAGTGATGATCTGATCTTCCTCCCATTTGAACCCACAAGGGGATGGGTAGTCTTCTCGGTTTAGCATCTCTTCCCTCCGATGACCTAGGTCTAGGTGTAAACATGATAGAATTAAAAAATGAAGAAGGGAAATTTGAGATTGAAATGATGCCCATCAAAACCATCTCTGAGGGTTTTTCTATTCTAAACCCTGGTTTCAACCCATGTGCATCTTGAAACTAAGCTTTCCATATCCATGGGGCAAGGCCTCATCATTCAACAAGTGTCACAAGTAAACACAACTGCTCTACATAGGAAACAAGGCCGAGAAACATAGTCATGCTCACCCACACACCATGTCTCAAGAATGTGACAAAGAGGTTCACGAATGCCTCTTTTAAAAATGATTTTAATGATTGGACATATACACTTCTGGGAAAGGGTTGTAAGTTTAAACCTAGAATGGTAGGCCCTTGTCAAGAGAATGGAAATTTTGAGGATCATGGTTCTCTCGTTGTGTACTTTTAGGGGTGAAGAATTTGATATTCATCAAATTTCTTCACCTTAGCCATCATGACATGTAGTTTCACCTACATTTCCATATGTACATTACTGCATCCACATTGCATTTTCATCTTCCTAGTTCATTTCATAAAATTTGTGATCAAGGGACTTATTCTTATAGCAATTCCTAAAAACTTATAAAAACATTGGCAAAACATTCAAATCATATCTCTTCAAAATCCTCATGGTATCATCAATTTTTCAAATCATTTCATCAATTCAAATAAGATAAGACAAGCTTTGACAATAACCATACCAAGGCCTACATACTTGGTTCTATTTGTAGTTTCTTCTAGATTAGGTGTCTTTTCCTATAGTCTGTTCTAGAAGCTTCATGGTGTCACATCTATCCCATATACATCTCTTTGGAAATAAGAACATTCTAGACATTTTTCCTAGATAAATAAGTCAAATGCAAATCCATAGAAAATTTTTATTTTACACATTTCTTTTCCCTACCAACCTTGGTGTTGAGCCATGCATCTCTTACTAGTGATGTAGGGTTGGGAAAGGAGAGAAGTGCCCTTACTCACCTATGCCTTGTCCATGGTGATGAGCCCATACTTCCTACTGGTAGCATGGGGCAAGGTGTAGGGGGTCTCTTTGACAAATTTGAAAGTTAGAAACAATTCATTCAAATGTTGTGAAATCATAAATCAAAACAAAGTGAGTTAGATGTTCCAAAATTCCAAAAAGAGTTTAAAACCTCAAAACCAGATTTTGTCAACCAAGTGGCCATCTATGGATCTAAGTCTAGATAAACTAGAAATAATTCACATTTTAAACTATGAAGAAAACTTGAGTAGAATGAGGTCAGTAGGTCTCAATTTGGTTTTTTCCAAATCCTTGTCTTTCTCTCATCATTACCATTCAACAAATTTCTATAACTTGTGCCCCTTCTGGATCTCTTGGTGTTGAGCCCTCGCATCTTACTAGTTGCATGGAGTTAGGAGTGGGGAAAGTTCATTCACTTATCATATCACTCTTTCACCACATTTTTCCAAAACAATACAAAGTATCAAAAATTTCTAGAGAAACTAAAGTTCAACATTACAATGTGATTGCATTATCATATATCAGCATTATAAAACACAAAAAAGAAATCATTTTGTTAGCATTCATATCCATTGCATACATTCTGAAAAGCATATAAAAATGGAAGTTCTAAACATCTAGAGTACACATGTGAAGTGAGCCAAGAGGAAGTCAACTCAGATACAATGAATTACCAAACCAAAAAAGAATATATATATATATATATATATATATATATGGTGTGTCATAGTCAATTTTTTGTACAATGCCATCACACACTAGGTGTGGTCAAAATGCTCACAATGAGCCTGAAATATACAAAAAATCATATAAATGCCCCTAACAAAATGGAGACTAAGCAATAAAGGCACTCTTCCTATCCACCTCTTTGAGGCCCCTTATGACCACTCTAGTTACAAATTTCTTAGGAGTTCTTCTCAAAAGCATTCAAACAACAAAGGGCCAAGCCTAATGCAAAATACCATTCCTAAATCCATTCCAATTCAACCATACTCACAAATGAAAAATGGTCACCATGGGCCCAGAGCTAAAAAAAAAATCACCAAGAATATGTGCAAATGAATTGAAAATAAGTTGTTTTGATATATATATATATATATTTGTTTTAAACCTTGTTTCAAGTGTATGTGTCCAAGGTATGAGAGCTGGAGTGAGGTAGGTATTTCTATATCCCCACACAAATGGTAAGTCCTCTTGTCATTTTAATTTAGTGTTTATTTTTTGATATTTTATCTATCTGCACTTGAGTCTTCTTTTCATTTTTACAGGTAGTGGGAGTTTGGATGGTGACATTTGACACATGGGCATGTTAGGTATAGCTTCTAACTCCCCATTTTGGGAATGCCATACTCAGACTCTACATTTTATGCCTTTTCATGGCTAAGATGCTTCTCCGAGGGGGAAATATGTATGCACCCAAAATTACATGTGCTACATTGTCGGAAAATGGTTACAAAAGTCCCCAATGATGATTCATGTCCTTTTAGAAGGTGTTTGAGTTCCTAAACCCATTTTCACAGTGTATATTTGTAGCCTAGACATCCTTACTTAGCTTTTCCATGCTTTCTTTCATCTTCTTCGCTCATTTTTTGCATGTTTTGGCCTTTTGTTACCACCACTCGGGTGGTGGTTTTTCTCAAACCACCCCAAGGTAGGGGGTTGGGTTCCATGACCGCCACCTGCATAAGGTGGTGGTCACATGATTTTTCTAGAACTCTTCATGTGTGGTTTTAACACATGTGATTTCACTTAACTTGACTTCTAAGGTGCGTTTTTGAACCAAATTTCCTAAAAATAGTCTTGATTGCATGGTATTCCTTCCCTCTTCTATTTTTAAATAGATTTAATTAGTTTGAACTACCTCTTCACCCAATGATTTGGCACTCCAAGGCTGCCTTGTGCATGAAGGCACATCCCAACCAATTCCTATATATTCAATGCTTGTATTCAAGAAAATGGCCTGAGAATTTTGTGTATCTTGCATAGTATTATTGCCACAATCCTGCTGGAAATTACATAGCCAAGCTCTGTTCACTTGTGTTATCTCTCTTCCACTGCATTGCAACCAGACTGCCTTCAAAGCTACCATTGCTCAAGCGCTTTTCTCATGTTTCTACTTTGCATTCCCAATTCCTTGGACTCATATGGACACATAGAGAAAGAAAGGATAAACTGAGGGGACAATTCATCACACACTAGATTTACCTTTGTTATGTGAATTCTAGGTTGGTTGGATTTTTGTTTGATTTCCTTCATTTCTACAATTTATCATTGTTACATCATATCAAATAGAGTAGAAATCAATTTCCTTTCATTTACAAGTAATTAGTTAATTTCAAGAGGGTTTAAATCATTAATAGCATCTCCTAGTGATGGATCCTCTTCTTCCCATCCCTGTGGATCTGAAGGAGAGAATATCTGTAGGAGGTTGTCTACATATCATAGATCATTTGGAAAAGTTCTTGTTTTAAGTTAGTTTAGTTTCAATACACTCAACACAGGTGAATAACCACACCAAAGTTATTTTTCTTGTTTATTTTTAGTGTAGAAAGAAATATTTTAATTATTTAGAATAAAAGCAAATTGTTGTTTGTGATTGTAATATTTCATTTTTGTGATTTTTTTAGATTAGTTTCCTTTTCAAAGTAGTAGCATAGATTGTTAGTTTCATCTTAGTTAATTTGGACACTTCAAACTAGTTCAACATTGAGATTCAAGTTAGAAAACAAACCATAGGGAATTTACGCTACCCATTCATAGCCTCTAAATCTCCCCTTTGCCAACTCAGCTACCAGGAGATCACACTAGATCTTAGTCACTGATCCTCCTATAGTTAGCCACACACATTCACATCGGCTGCCTCGCACGACTCTGGGGTCGAGTGGTTCAAGGTTGCATGTCAATTTTCATCGATAACAATGAAGGAATGAAACAAAGGAGTGTGACATGAATGGATGGAGGAACATATGCAGTGGAGGATGGAGAGTGTGAGGGGAATCCTTAATTGGGATGCCCACGTGGTGAGAGTGATGAGGTAAGAATGATAAGTGGAAGAGGCAGAGCGGAAAGATGTGTGTGGTGGTGATTGTTGTCTGATGAAAGAGGAGATGGTGGAGAAGTTTCTACAATGGGAAGATCTTAGGAAGAGGGTATATCTCAACCAAGAGTCCCACACGGAAGGGGTGATTAAGTAATATTTTCAAGATGAAAGTGGAAGAGTGAAAGGGAAGAACACAGAGTGGTGAAAGGGATAGGAATGGTGATAAGGGTGATGTGGGGATAAGTGGTGGATGAGTAGAAATGAGGAGTGAGGATGAATGGATAAAATACAGGGTGACCATGGTGGGGGATGAGGAGTTGTTGGATAGTGAATGCTACTTGAGAAAGATCCTCAGCAGTTTCGTAAACTACAATGGTGATCAAGTAGGATTTCTAAACTGGGGAATGTATTAGCATGGGTGAATGGATGGGGTGAAAAGTAAGATTTTGATCATGCAGGAAGATACTCATGTGACAAAAGCATCTTAATTTTAATATAGCACATAACATGATGCATCATGATATAAAAGATCAGGATGACTAGACTGTAATATGCATGAGAGCATAGACAGGGCCATCAAAAAGGTATGATTCCCTAGTATGATATGTAAGTGTAAGAGAGCATAGAAAGAGGCCATCAAGAAGGTATGATGCCCGATATGATATAATCACATAACATAAATATATTAGAGAGAACATCAGGATACATAAAATCAAGATGCCCCTATAATATATCAAGATACAAGAAAACAATTAATAACTTATAACTAATAATGCAATAAAAGAACCAGTAAACATGTCCCTAACGTGTTCCGTAGTGATGATTGGTCAAATGTGCTACCAAGCAAGGGTACAAGGGCATAGAATGGATTGGGTCATTTTCCTCAAACAAGGAAACAATGAGATCGGATTTGCCCCAAGAAAGGATTCACATGAGGGAAGTGGTTTGAATTTGATAGTCATAAGGTGGTTGGAACATTTGTTGGGGATAATAGTTCAAAGGATGAATTGTGTTGATTATTAAGTTTTTGGGGTTTTTGATGGTTTTACAATTTTTTAGAATTTTGTGATTTTTTGTATGTTTTTGGGATTTTGAAGAGTTTTCAAATGTTTTTGTATTTTGGAGATTTTCTAATGTTTTTGGATTTTTGATATTTTTAAAAATTTGGATTTTTTTACATTTTTTGGAGATTTTTTTTTTTGGAAATTTTACATTTTGGAGATTTAATGCAAACTACTTATAAGAGGTAATAAACTAGAGGTATCATCCGTATGTATTGTGTTCCTCGTGGTAACTCATGCTTGAATAATACAAAAATTCTCACTCCATTGGCAGGATATGTTGGTGATGATAAGATGAAAAGAAGTCCAACTCCATTCTTGACTCCACGCAACTAGTAAGATGTGAGGGCTCATCACCGAGAATCAAGAAGGACGCAAGATGTAGATAATGAATATAGAGACAAGTGCTAATAATAATCCATTTGGGAAATTGTGACTCAATTATTCTTAAGGTTACTGAACCAATTTCAAAATGACTTTCGCTTTATAGGTCACGTACTAGACTTAGACAGTTACGTGGCCTACTGATTGGTAAGATATGAGGTGAAGGGATAGTTCTCTCTTCACTTAGGCATCTAAATTACTTATTTGGGGATTTTATAATTGTAAGCACTTTTAGATTTATAATATTTTGTATTTTTGTAATGACTCCCTATGCCTTGCCCCATGCTACCAATAAGAAGCAAGGGCTCATCACCGAAGGCAAAACATAGGTGAGTAAATTTTTTGATTTCTTGATTTTTTTTTTGAATTTTTGAATGTTTTTGTAACATTTTTATGTTTTTGATTTATGAATGACCCTCTACACTTTTCCCCATGCCACCAGTAAGAGGCAAGGGTTTATCACCAAAGACAAGACGTAGACGAGTAAGGGCACCTCCCTCCATTCCCAGTCTCACACTACTAGTAAGAAGTGTGGGCTCAACACCAAAGATTGTGAAGGATGAAAGGTGTGACAATGAATTATTCATAATTTATTTGATTTATTGAATTTTATAATAGTGATTTTTATTTGGGAAGGAACGCTACCCCCAATCTTAGCCCCACATGACTAGTAGGATGTGAGGGTTCAACACCAAAGACTGAGATGGACAATCAAACGAATCGGGTAAAGAATTTTAGAGCTTTGTTATGAAGAGAGAATTTATTTGAAGGGGATATATTACCATCAAGTAAGCTTCTAGGTATGACCATAGGTGAAAGCAATGAAAATGGGAGACATTATAAGAAGTATGATACTCACAAAACTTAATAGGATCTATATTAACACTTGTCTCATGATGATGAATATGAAGATGTGATTTTGATAATGAAAATATCTGCCAATGGAATGAATGATTTTAAATTATTCAGAGATTAGTAAGATAGAAGGAACAATGTACAAGTGGTTGTCTCTCATAATAGAGAGCGCCTCAAGAATAGAATTTCTTTAAATGTACTGCATTCATCGGTTTGTCAAGTTCCTGATTATGATGTGATGGATCTAGAATAGGATGGGTGAGGTCAATGATATTAATAGAAGTTTTTCAAGGAAAAGGTTTGTTTCTGCAATATTTTCAAAGTAGGTGTGTGTAGAAGTTGTTCCATTATTAGAATTAGTATCCTCATCATTAATACAGGAGATTACTGGTTTAAGAGATAGGCCATGTTTAAATGGTTTGGTGTAATTGATCGGATCTAAGTGACCTGTTTATTTGGATTGATCCCTTTACCATTCCATCACATGTTTTTCATCATACGGTGAGCTTTAGTAAATTGAGGGGACTCATAACAGAAGCAAGTTCATCATCGTATAACCAAGATCCTGAAGAACTTGGAATATGTTCATTGTCTAGATAACCAAACCTTTTCCAAAAGGACCAACCCGATTTATAAGTAGGATGGACTCTAAGATGAGGAGCGTTGGGTTTTTATAGTTTTGTGGGGATATTCCAATGTAAAAAGAATTCACAATGTCTTGGAATTGGTATTCACTACATCCTTTGTCAATGATTTTGAATGTGTGTGACGGGGGACCAGTAGGTACCTCGCATGGTGGGGAAGGCAGTTTGGTAGTTTTGAAAGATGGAGAGAATGGGTTATAAGAAGAGGGGGTGGATTAGAGGATGAAGCTTGGTTAACCGAAGGGGAAGGTATCTTAATGGAAGAGGTATTATTAGAAGAGGAAGGTTGGTTAGATGAAGAAGATGATTGGTTAGTGGAAGGGGGACTGGTTTTAGATGAAGAGGGTTGATTAGCAGAAGAGAATGGATTGGGAGATGTTGGTTGATTAGAAGATGATGGTTGACTAGAAGATGATGGTTTTAGAGTATGTTTGGGAAGCGTATCTGGATCAACACATGTTTCATTAGGGATTACACAAGGTGGAGTGTATTTATCTATCGATGGATAATAGTGATCATGTCTATACCATCCTTCGAGGAATTTGCAATACTCAAAGGGTTGGGTATCAAAGCACACAATGTAAATTCTTTGTCCAAGTGGGGGAATTTAATACATTGGTGGAATGTTGATGGGACATCTTTCATGGCATGAATCCATGGTTGGCCAATGAGAATGTTATATGCAACTTCTACGTCCACCACATGACATAGTGTGTCTAAAGTGACTGGTCCAACCTTGAGAGGTAATGTGATTGTGCCTTCAGACTTTCTTTCACTATTATCATACCCACAAATGGTTATGATGTCATTTTGTAAATCATTTTTAGTGTAACCTAGGCAACGTAGGAGTTTCATGGAGAAAATATTCAATGTGGCTCCATTGTCGACTAATACACACTTGACTTTGTGATGAGTTATATAAGCCTCGATGTATAAAGAATGGTTGTTAGCAATGTTAGGATTAAGAAGGTCAGCAGGACCGAATGATAGGATAGGATTGGGTGTTAAGATTTGCTATTAAATCCTGGAATTGTTGTGAGTTGATGTCCTCTAGGACATGAGCATTATTCAATGTTTGTGTAAGGATGTGTTGTAGTGCGGGAGAATACTTAAGTAATTCCATGATGGAAATTTGTGTTGTGGTATTTTCTAATTGTTTGACAATGTTGAATGACGGTGTAGGTTGTGGAGTGGAAGTGGTGGTGGAGTTAGACGGTGGATTAGGAGGTGGTGTGGGAGACAAAGTAGTGGATTGTTTTATAGTGGGGACCCACACCTTTTTTCTATCTAGTGGTGACCACACAATCGGTTCTAATCTTTATTGTAGCCACTAGATCTTGGTCGTAGTCTATGGTCGAGATGAATGATTCATATTCAATGTTGTTTGATTATTCTCCCTTTTCCTTTGAATTGTCATTGTGGTTAGGGAAGGGTTTTTTAAACATGTTGAGTTTTTCATTGGGGGTCTTTGTCTCGAAAGTATTTTCAACTTCTATGTCTCCACATTTGATCAAGTCTTAGACGTAATGGCAGAGTTGCATGCATCGAATCTGTAGAGTTCCCTTTTATGTAATGGTAATCACAATATTCATTGTCCTTATACCAATTCGGTTTGGGTTTCCCTTCTTCAAAGGGTTTGACAATGGGGTATGAGATCATGTTGGCATTTGCTAAGTGACGGAAGACGCTAGATAGGCTTTCTCTAAGTGGAGTGAATTGTCTTCACTTGTCACGAGAAGGATATTCCTTTCTAGGGATGATAATTGGTTGTTTGTTGGATTTAATTGTGTTGAGTGGATTTTTTTGAATGTTTCAAACATGGCGAGAATCAATAACGCCATCATTGACTATATTTTAGTTCTGATTAAAGAATTTGGATTTTTCCTAGTTTTGAGGGGCATCCCTATGAGGTTGGTCCCTAAAGGGTGTTTTAAGTAAGCCCTTAGAGATGAGGTCTTTCTCAATATATATTCCTATTATCAGCAAATCACCGCACCCTCCGAATGGCCAAAATGTGAATAGGATGTTCGTTGTGATTAGGACACATGGGATCACCTCTCAAGTTTTGGGACTTGGGCTCGAGGTGAACCTCCGCATAAGGTTGGCTTCCTCTTCCTAAACTAAATGTTGTACTAATCCTAGTACAATAAAATGGTTATCTAAACCTATGATAACATTTTCATGGGTTTTTAGGGAAGAGATTTAATAGAAATGAAACTATACTAGGGATGGTGATGCACCAAATAAAGGGTGTTTCCAGACTCGGGAAGGGTTAATTCAAAGAGGGTGTGTGCACCACACGTTAAATTCACTCGCCGCAACTTAGAGAGGATACATAATATCACAAACTAAGAAGCATACGTTCCTTTTGTTAAACTCAGATTATGCATAACAGATAGATCAAGTTCAATTAGAAACACAATCAATCACCATGATAATATAAAATAAGCACATGTCAAACATCCATTTCACTTATAAAAGTCAATGATAATATGGCTTGTATAATAGAAGGAAGATAACCTTTTCCACAACTGATATTCAAACAATTATATCACTTTCTAACAGAATGAAATAAGATATTCTAAGATAAAGGCAAGCCAACCACTTATACTAAGGAACTATGCATTCACAAAGCATAAACACATCAACCATTAACACAATAACTCAGCTTTCCATGGCAAAATATCACTCTGAATGTAATTGAAAGGTTTCGAATATTCAAAGCACTCTTCCAAGCTTGAAGAGTAACTTCTCAAAAAATTGATCCCCCTTAAGACTTAATGTACTTCTCTATTTATAAGTTCCTTAGGCTGAGCCATTACAGTTGGGCCTTAACTAACAAATTACTAAAAATAGAAATGTTATTAAGTTCTAGGGAACATGCTCCCATAAAAATAGCAAAGTTTGTTGCAATAATTTGACCTAGTCAACCCTACAACTTTGACTGATCCAAAGCTTGGATCAGTCCTCTCATGGCCGCCTAGCTTTGGCTAGGCTCTACAACATCTTCTCCAGCTCCTCTTTTTCTTTGGTCCTTCTCCTAGGTAGCCATCTGATGTTTGTATTTGATGAAACGCTTAATAATTCCCTGAATTTCTTCATCCTCTGGTCCACATGCATAGTGATTAACTACATCTGTTGTCTCAATCTCTCTTGCTACTTTGGTTGGAACTCTTCTGAGTTTACTTACCACCTTTCTTAGTCAACCAGTGAAATTATGGCACGAAACCAACCTGTCAATGGAGTCACTACAGAAGGTTCTAGTTACTTTGTCATCCCTTTTGACCAAGTCCTTGAAATTCAGCTTGATCTGATCCTCAGGAAGAGCATCAATGTTTTCATTGAATAATTTACAATTGATATTATCAAACTCCTCTGAAATGTCATTTAGAGAATCCATTATCTCTATACGCTTATTATCCAATTTCTTAATTAGATACTGCAAACTCTGGGACTGAAACTCCATAGCCTTTTGATACTCGAAAATTTTTGAGGCATCATCTATTACATCTTCCTGGAGAAGAAAATCTGAATCTTCTTCTCTGATCTCACTCCATGTAGTCAAATTAAAGTTCAAATTATTATTATCTTCGAAGAAGGTTTCATCCATTTTTCAAATAGAGGTTCTTTCAGCTTGTAAATCATTTATATGTTAACTACCTCCTTAATCAAAGGATTGGCTTCTTGCAGGTGTATGCTTCATCCATCCATTTACCAATATTCCCTTCTGACATATCTTCTCAATCTCATGATAAGAAATATCATTGAGGGTGGAAGAAACTCTCAAAGTCGTGGTAGTTGAAATCTCAATAGATGGAGAAGGTTGTGTCACTTTTCTCAAAAATGCAATGAATTGTTCAACCTTTGCTTTGAGATCATCCTTAGAAGCCTTGTCTTTTCAATATTTTTCTAATAGATTTCCAAGAGTAGTCTGCACATCATGTTTTCCCCTTCATGTGTTGCTTTTCCCAGTGAAAATCTAGAAATTTGATAATCTGTTGCTGTAATAGTTTCCTTGGTTTTCCCTTCAACAGGAGTAGTAACTTCTATGACCCTTTCTCCAAATTGATTTACCGATAGGTGGAGATAATCTTCACCTCTTGGTCTACCTTTTCAAAGTGTGTATTCCAACATGCTCGAGTCTATAACATCCACCAAAGGTACTTTTTTTATGTTTCAAAGTCTAGCAAAATAAAGCAATTCCGTATAGCGGATGCTAATGAAAATGGAATCACCGATTTGGTACCTGAAGCACTAGTTAAAACAAGAGCACCATTAAGATTAGTTGGCATTTAAATAGAGGTGACAATAATATATGGGGTGGATGTGAGGACAGTAACAGGAGTAGTACAAAAATTAGTTTAGGAAGAGGAAGTCGGCCTTCTTCGGAGGTTCACCTCGAGCCCAAGTCCCATAGCTTGAGAGGTGATCCCATGTGTCCCAATCACACCGAATGTTCCTGTTCATATTCTAGCCATTCAGAGTGTGTAGTGATTTGGAGACAACATTTCCCTTTTCAATGACTTCTTCAAAATTACTTAGACAATGCATTTGCATGTGGAATGATAATTCTACAATGAGGTTTGGGACAAAAATGCTAACCAATTGTCTCTTTGGTATTGAGCAAGGAAATCTGCTTGCAATCCCTCCAAAGATTGTAAGAAAGATGAAAAATTCTCATTGGGACTTTTCTTGGTGTTGCAAAGGTCGAGCATGGTTACTTCGGAGTCTAGGTTGAAGGAAAAATGTTTAATATTTTTTCTGATAAGTCTGCGAATGTCATGATTGACCCTTTGGGAAGATGAAGGAACCAATCTAAGGTCTATCCTCCTAAAATTTTAGGAAATAATCGTAAAAGGTATATGTCATGATAAGCTACTTCCTGACATTGCATGTAAAATTCCTTAACATGTTCACGGGGTCACCCTTGCCTTTGTATTTATCAAATTTTGGAGTTTTGAAGGATGGCGGAAATGGTAAGCGTAACATTTATGTATCAAATGGGTAGGGGCATAGTTCTTCAAATTTGAACTATTTCGATTACTTTTGTAGTCCCGAATGGTGTCTTTCATATGTTTCCATTCTTGTGTGAATGGAGAGTCGGGGACGAGTTATCAAGGACTTCGTGAGTATGTGGTTCTGGATTGGGGTCTTTTAACCTTTCGTCTTAGAAGTGGCTTGCTCAAGTTTCCTTGTTAAATCTTGGATTTTGGTAAATAAATCGTCGGTTGAAGATTTATTCGGGTTATTTGGTATTTCATTATGGTGACTCGATTCACCATTTTTTTAAGTTTTTTTAGATTTTTAGTCCCAAAGTCAGGGGTTAGTTTTTCCCCCATGTCTAAGATGTTGTTGGCGAGGAAATTTTTCACGTGGACAAATTTGTGAATTCCTTGTCAAAACTCTAGGAATCTAAGTCCCTGTACTTAATCGGTTTTAGTTTTGTGTATGCATGTGTGGGAAAGCATGGATTTCTATGGTGGCCTTTCAACCGGGATCCAACAAGGGCACTCCACTGACCCTGCAACAAAGCTAGCAATATCTTGCTAGGGAAGACTTTGTCTGAAAGTGGGAAAGGGAGTGAGAATAGAGGTAGGAGAACTAATGTTGCAGGTAGAAAATCATATTCCTACACACACACTAGTTAGAAATTTCAACACATGCATTTATGAGAAGAAACAACCCTGCAAATGGAAACAAGATGAGATAAGATTGCGAACTCAAAGTTTCTAAAATCTCCTCATCAAAGAGGCTAAAAAATCCTTCTTATTGTATTGATGCTAAATGAAGTTGTACATAATGTGGGGATGGAAGAAATTTTAGAATGGAGGAAAGTAGAAGAAAATGGCTATCTCCTTTTATTTCTCTAAGTACAATGCACTCGTGAGTTTACAAGATCAATTGCCAACCTTTACAATGGCATGAATAAGACATTAAATATCTTGCAAGAAACGGTTACAACTTCTTCTTTGTTAGCAAGAAACGATTTACAATCATTTGCGTCCATTCAGATTCTTGATTCGCAAAGAAACGCCAATGGTGGAAAAACCAAACTTTTCATAATGCATTTGTTACACTCATTTTGTAACTTTGAATTTGAACCGTTCATCTTGCCTTTGAAACTTTAAACCAGATTCATCCACGTGGGAGAAATTTACTAGAGCGGGCGTGGAGGATGCCTTTTGCATTTTGTGTCTTTTAGAGAAATGGGATTTTGGAACATTTTGGCCCGCTCACCTGATTTTGATATAGTCTTGACATGTGGCCTTACTTGAGTGGAGACAGAGTCATGGGTCACTTTTATAATTTTACCTTTTTTCAATGCGGGCTCAAAAACACAAATTGCTCGCCGGCCCGCCTCACCGCTTTGACCTTCGATGCGGGCTTAATATTTGAATTTTTCCTTAGCGTGGGTGGGGTTATGGGTCACTTTTTAACTTTAAGCCCCTTTAATGAAAACAAGGCTCAAATTCTCAAATCTCCCGATGGCCCGCTTCCCCACCTTGACTTTCTATGCGGGCTCAACATTTGAATTTTTCCTCATAGCATGATCGGGGTTGCAGGTCACTTTATGACTTTTAGCCCTTTTACAAAAGGCTCAAAACCTCAAAGTTCTCTCGCCAACCCGCTTCCCCACTTTGACTTTCAATGTGAGCTTAATATTGACTTTCCCCCTTTTGTTTGGTAGGGCCATATATCTGACCCTAGACACGTGGAGAGTTAGCACTCATTTGGAACCTACCTTTGGATTTTGCCTTTAAAGTTACACCAGTCGACATGTGGAGAGCTCTACCGGTTCTTTTATACTTAGCCAATTCGGGCTTACTTCCCACTTGACTTATGTTGACCTCTAGACATGTGGAGAACTAGCACTCATTTGAAGATTGGCCCTTTGGTTTCATTACTGAAATTGCATCGTTGAGGCACGTGGAGGCTTCTGTCGACCCGCTCATACTTAGTCAATTTAAGCAATCGGCTCTGTCCCCTTTTGGACTTGGGACACATGGAGGATTGGCGCAAGTTTGAGAACTACCCCTAGCTTCAACCCTTGAAATTGCGTCGATGAAGCACATGGCACTGTCCACTGAACCTTCCATACTTAGCCAATTTGGGCTTGTTTTGTCTTCATTTTGGACCTTGGACACATGGAAAGCCTGCACTTATTTGTGGATTGTCCCTTGGGCCTTGCCCTTGGAGTTGCATCATTTGGACATGTGGAGGCTTCCGTTGTTGCTTGAAACATGGCCATGCCACATCCAATCAGAGATATCCACGTACTACTTGTGGATGCTGGGGAAAAAATTAACGAGGAAGATATGCCCATCATTCCCGACTGCGGGAAGAAATAAACAAAAGAGGAAAAACTCCACCTGTACGCCCGAATTTCAAATTTATTTCACAAACCAAGGAATTGAAAACAATACAAGGTTTAACGATCCATGGCCATAGAAAGATTGAAAATTTCATTCAAATGAGGATAACAATAAAATTTTCACGCATCTAGATAGGAAAACGGAAAATTTATCAAAACGTGCTAGACTAGAGAGTTTAAACAACTTCAAAGCATTAATTTCTCTATCTTTTCGGACTTCCAACTTTACTTGAACACTTCTGGAAGGTGTGAGCTCAAAATTTTCTAATTTGACTTTTAAAATGAGGGGGGGATTTTGAGGGCGACAACAGATGCGTATTAGGTATTCATTCTTGTTTTGCTCTATCACCCTATCTACTTGTTCTTGTTCTTCGTTGGTGAGTTCTGGTTGTGTGACTTCTTCATCATCATTTTCATGATTGTGACTACATGTGAATACCATGATGAGATAGGTGTGTGCCTGATTAAGTTGTAAAAGAGGTTATGAAGTTTGAGAAAACGTGATTAAGCGTAAGCTAGAATGGGGTTGCTTTGGATTTGGCTTGAATAAGCTTGTGATTTCGATAGGAGAGTAACTCAAGCAAGTTAACTCAATATGATTGTGATATAACTCAAAATGAGCTATTAGGGGATTTGTGTCACGTTGTGTAGATTTGGCTTGAACAAGCTCTGGATTGTTGATAGGAAGAGTAACTCAAACAAGTTGACTCAACACAATTGTGATATAACTCAAAATAGCTATGAAGGGATTTGTGTCGGATGTGGTTTAGATAAAATCGACAATTGATGAGAATAAGGAGTGAACTCAAACAAGTCACTCAATGTCAATTTGATATAGCTTAAAATAAGATATGAAGGATTTTTTTGCAATTGATGAGATAAGGAATGAACGCAAGTCACTCAATATTAGTTTGATATAGCTTGAAACAAGCTATGAAGGATGTTTTGACAATTGATGAGATAAGGAGTGAACACAAGTCACTCAATATCAGTTTGATATAGCTTGAAACAAGCTATGAAGGATTTGTTATTGGCTAAAGCAAGCTAATGAAATCAATGTAACGTTTTGATCTTGTTGTTTGATTGATTCAGATTTTGTTTGGTATTGAATTTGTTGAGAAATGGTTTTTTGGAACACAACTAGGATTTGAAATTTACAATGAACACATTGATATCAACCAAGTTTTATGATAAGAATAATGCTAAACTATTTTGTTTACAAACAACAAGCAATCATGTGTATCAAATTATTTTGGCTCAAGAGGTAGATTCTTTGGGAATGATTATTGTTTCATGCAATCATACAATATGTTGTGGAATGGTGGATGCAGGCTCTTATCACTCCAAAAATACTCACCAATTCTTACTTACCTACTTTGGAGTGAATCACCACGTCCAAGGAAGGTGTTGGGAAAAGGCAAAAGGTGATGGGGGATGAATGTGTGTATGGTGTCCTTATTACTCCCTGAAGATTTATAGAGACGATGCCCAGGATTCATTGTTATATTTTTATTAGGTGTTAAGTGTAGTAGTAGTAGCGACGGCTTCATTTGTAAACGCTTCCTAGAGGCACCGTAAATACCGAACGTTGTGATGAGACTAGGTCTCAGAGTGTAAATGCAAATGTGAATGTTGGTGGTGTGTGGTAGTGAAGTCCACATCACCAGAGTAGCACCGGTGGTGATGAAATCCACCTCTACTACGTGTAAAAACAAAATGATGATGTGATTAACAATAAAGTTCTTTCCAACTTGAAATAAATCACTAATGGAAAATGACAGTACCTAAGCATGCTAAAAAAATTGGTTTCAGCAATTTTCTTTTAATGGTGGTAATATTATGGGAAGGTTAAAGATTTTTCTTGTTTTTTGTTTTTGGCAATATTCCTAAATGACGCGGTCCTACGGAAGAGAGGATGATTAGTAGTTTTCTTGTAAACAAAATGTTAGAAAAATGATTGTGGTTGTTTTTTATTTTCCAAATCACTTAAAGGCACGATAAAATAGCATACGCAACCACCGATTGGAAAAATATTAATAATGTGACAAAGCAGATTAACGATCAAAACAATAGTTAGAAAGCAGAAAATGAAGCTAGAAGATCTGTAAACAAATTTAAGCAGTCTAAAATGATTAAATTTCAAATGACATGGTCCTGCACAATGAGAGTTAGTAGTTTTTTATTTTCAAATGCAAATAAAAAGAGGAAAAGAACATACAACACCTGTCATGTTTCTATCTCTAAGGGTCTCTTGTGACAAGCGCAAAGAGAAGAGCATATGCGTGGGGGTTGCGATTAGCAACTAGCTTCACAAAAAAGAAAAAAAAATAAAACGAAAACAAGATTCACAAAAAAATGTTAGAAAATAGTGCAAGACACTTAGATAATGATAAAATGAGTTAAAAGTGACACGAAGGTGTTTCGAAACATTTGGTGACCCTAAATTCGCAACCGGTGCGAGTGGTGAAAGGTCGGAAGAAATCAAATGAACAAGGTTTGTGTCATGGATGGGTTTCAAAGTTTAGTCTTTGACAATAAATGAATTAGTTAAAGCGTTGTAGAGTCCACCTGCGAGATCAAAGAACACGATTAGTCCATATAGTCAAAAATATGAGAATAATATAAAGGTCCTAATTGCTCGAAAAATTTGTAATGATAGAAATAATAAATAAGCTAATAAAATCAAATTTCAATGGAAGATTTTGGATGAATTAAGAAAATGAATTACGACAGTAACTGAAATCAAGACTAAATTAATTAATCACTAGATGAAATTAAGCTCTAGATTAGTCCAAAAATCCTAGCGTGAATTACACAAAAGTGTGATATTAAAAATGTGACGATTACTTTATGATCAATAGAAAGGACGAGATAATAAAATAAGAACGAAATCCTAATTAGTTTTAAATCGATCTCGTGGAATCAATTAAAACTCTAAAGGTGATTCATAATGCAATTGAGTGTATTAAATTCTATTTTGATTAGATAAAATAAAACCATTGTAATAAAACACCGAATATAAAAATATTGCAATTTAATTCATTCGGGATGTATTATTCATGTAGAGATGGAGTTTTTATACAAATGCTTGATCCTATTAACCAGGAGTCAAGTCTTATCCACTAAATCTCTCCACCTATCTCTAATCCCTCATATCTCTCACTCAACTCCTAATATCTCTCTAGAGATAATCTACATGTGTTATTATCACAACTCACCAATATAATTAAACTATTACAAAATTATATGAGTTGTTTATATGACAACTCATATATTACAAATACACACATAAATAATGTTCACAATAACATATAAATTTCCTAACATTCACCCCCTTAGTGTGAACATGGGTGATTTTTGTCTAGTACCTGCTCATGTTCTACAATCCAATGGTTTTCAAAGAGTACCATCAACTCCAACAAGTTTTCTAGTGGAACCATTAACCAATCTATATGTGATTTTCGAAGAGATTCATAAACTCCAAAATTGGTTTTCTAGTGGACCACCAACCACTTTCATAGCAGCATACATGTTTCCCCATCCACATTTTACAAAAGAGAAAAAAAAATATAGGAAAATATGTTCTTAATTATGAACAGAATTATCCATCTATTCTTTATTTACTACCACACATGTTGAAAGCAAACACGCTAAGCACAATTGAAAAACATGGCCACCAAAGCGTCACTACGGCCTCCTTGATGGTCTCTCGATGAGAGGTCGATAAAACTCCTCCTTCCTCTGTTGCCTCAAGCCTCCAGTGTGTTTTTGGCTACTTTCTTAGAAAAATAGGTCTTTGAAGTTCACAGGTAAGAAACACCCCCACAAGATGGACGTTGGGTTCGCCTAGAAAATGCATCCGTAAGGCAATTTTTTTAATTTTCACAACTTAAGATGATACAAAATAATGACAATACATGACTTACATTACAAATGGCAATTTGACATTGACACACAAAACAATAATAGATAAAATTGATAATAAAAAATTAGAATAAAGGTGACTCCACACTTAAAATTATAATAAAACTAACAAACGAAAACAAAAACTTTTAAAACTTTATTTCCACTTTTCACGTGGATGACATAATAAAAACCAAAACTTAAATAATTAAATGTCTAAATAAAAATTAAAAAAACATGACTTATAAGTTTAAATATATTATTATAAATTACTTAAGTATAAATAATAAAAACAAAATACTTGAAAAATTAATAATAGAAATTACTTTTGAAAAACTATACTAAAGAGTTTAAAATAACATAAGTCTTTAAAAAGACATTAAAAACATTATAAATTATCACTTAAGGATAAAACGAATAAACTAAAACATACCACGGTGAAAAAAAAAAAAAAAAAGACTTCAACCTTAATACAAGAGTGAGGGTTGTATAAGATTTGTTAGGGCCATTTGGGAGGGCTACAAATAAGAGCACGAGATTGTATGGTGAAACTGGATTGACACCATGCATCTAGATCTTGAGCTCACTCATTCAATGTTATATGTGAGTGAATTCAATGCAAACAAATAGTTGACATGCACCAAATGGAAGTGCTCATGTAGTTTTGTCCGACCAACAAGGATGTGGAGGTATGTGTATATCGATCACGAGACATCAATGCCATGCTTGGTTCCGTGTTTTATAGACTCATAACCAGATGTGCCTAGAAATAATTGTATAGATGGTGTTTAAAACAATATCCTCAACCAGACAACTTTCGCAACATATTCTCGTAGAACAAAACACAATTTTTGTAAAATCGCATGCGAGAATTCTCATACCAATACACAAATGAAAAAAGTGTTCAATGTATAGAAAGAGAATCATAAATTTCCAATGGATCTTCAACTAGTGGATCACCATGGATGCGTGCTTGGAGATAAAAATGTTGCAGCTACTAATATACGGCTTGGAAATTGCGGTTGTATGGCGGGGGGATCCACATGCTCTGTTATCTTGACACCAAATCACTTTCTCATCTTAGTGGCATAGATCAGTATATACTCTGATACCGTATATTAAATTCTGGTTTGATTAGACAAAATAAAACCACTGTAATAAAACACCGAATATGAAAATATTGCAATATAATTCATTCATATAGAAATGCTGATATATTATTCATGTAGAGATGGAGTTTTTATACAAATGTTTGATCCTATTAACCAGGAGTCAATTCTTATCCACTAAAATCTCCACCTATCTCTAATCCCTCATATCTCTCACTCAACTCCTAATATCTCTCTAGAGATAATCTAGGTGTGTTATTATCACAACTCACCAATATAATTAAACTATTACAAAATTATGAGTTGTTTATATGACAACTCACATATTACAAATACACACATAAATAATGTTCACAATAACATATAAATTTCCTAACATGTTTTTGGCCTAAGTAGTTGATTAAATTCAAGTCATTGTGAACTTGAAAAAAAGTAATGAGATTGATTTGAAGAATAAGGAATACGTAAAGGAAATAAGGATGTAGGAGATAGTCTAAAGTGGGAAAACAAAAAATGGGGTAATAAAGAATAGTGTGAATTAAACCAAAAAAATGAAAACCCTAAAGTAAAATGAACATGTCAAATCTAAAAATTAGATGGGAAATGGTTATACATGTCTTAGCATGGCGAGTGGAGGGATTGGTTGGGAGCTTAGGTGTTCTATTTTTTTGTGTGTGTTGTGTGTGTTCAAGGTAGGTGTGGCAAGGAGAGCTTGGTGGGTTGGGAGTATATAGAGAATGCGAGTTACGGGGTTTTGGGAGGTCGGGCGTGTGATTGGGAGGCCCGATTAGCTATGTAAGGATCGGTGTGGATCTATATGGTAGGGGTGTCCACGTGGACAGGAGGGTCATGTAGGAAGGCACGGGGAGTGCCAAGTGGGAAGGCATGGGGAGGGCTCATGGTAAGTCAAGTTTAGGGTATGATAAGTTAAATTTGGGATGCAAGGAGAATGGGATTCATGGGGCTCGGGGTAGTCTAGGTTTGAGCGAGGTGAGTGGGGATGGGTGGGATCAGGACAGGGGGATTATGAGGTGAGGCGGTCATCCGAGTGGCTGAGTTGGAATTTGAGGTGACTCGGAGGGGTGAGGGGAGAGAACGGAGTTGGGGTAGGAGATGGTCGGGGATGGTGGAGAGGAGAGGACTGCGAGCGGTGAAGGCTCTGAGTGGCCGAAGGGAGGTGGGAGCTCGGGGATGGGTTAGGGTAAATGTTAGGCTTTGGGGAGAATTAGGGGTTGGGATAGGAGATGATTTGTGTGAGTAGGGATGTGGGTGAAGGGACATGGGGTTTGTGGGGAGAGAACTTGGCCGAGTGGCCGAGGGAGGGACATGAGTGTAGGTAGTGTTGATGATAATCCTTGCGGATGAACCGTCAGAGTCGTAGGAAACCTTAGGTTAGTGGGATGTGCGCCCTAAATTAACCTCTAGATTTTAAAGAAGTTGGCTCTTCTCTATGGTATGAGATGAGAGTTAAAGAAAAATAAAACATAACACAAAACTAACAGAAGCGATGCGCTGAAAAGAAGAAGTTAATCAAGAATCCAACTGCCTAAAATGGGGAAAAGGTAAGTAATGAAAAGGGTGGAAAAATGCACCACAAAGCCAAGAGATAGATTCACATAGAACACCACTTCAAACTCATAAGAACAACTTCCAAAACCTATAATAAACATTAGAAATATGCACAATATACCAACAATGAATAAAGGCTATTAGAGACAATAAAAACATGCAAAGGATGGACAAAATGCATCACATAGGGCATATTATATTGCTCCAAAGTTTTGCACAGTACAAAAATAGTAGGTAAGAGGCATGAAAAATGCCATTACAAAGCTTGGGAAGGAGGCTTGAGCTCCTAGATCACACCCCAAGCAGAGAAGAAATAGGGGCAGAAGAGAAAAATGACTCCCTCCTAGAAAATGAGACCCAAATTACAATATATAGAATGAGGAAGAGAGAAGAGTCCAATCCCGAAATTGCTTTTTCAACCACCTGTAAAATGTAATAAATGAGTGCAATCAATGGCACCTTGCTTTTAAATACTCCTCTTTTGTCTTGTGACCTGCAGTAAAGAGAATGATGGCCATACTCATTGAATGCATTCCTAACCACTTTCCAATTGTCTCTTTGAACTAGTCTCGTTTTCTATGAAATACACCCTCTAATCTTCATTAATTCCTGAATTTCTTGACTTTTGTGCATTGAGCTCAAGCCACGATTCCAACGACACCAATTTTGTGCAATTTTGTTAAGAAATGCTCCAGTTATGGCCCTCTAAGTGTAGGTGGGTAATTTGAATCTCTCAAGCATTTGGTCTTCATGGGACTATGCATTTGATATTTGGTTGGGAAAAGACAACTTTAATAATTCCTCTTCCCAACATTCTACATATCTTTTGAATGATCTTTTCATTTAATATTGATGGGACATTTTGTTAATTTCTTCATTTATGTCATGGGAAGGAGTTGTTTCATTTTTTAATGTCTGAGTATTTAAAAACATGGGCCAACTCGGCTTTATTCCATCACCAACCCATTTATCGACTCACCTCCTATACTCCTTGTGAGCTTTGCATTGGTGTTGACACCGATCTGCCTGTCTCCAATGTCGAGTCATACTTTAAATGGCTAATTCCTTGTTAAATTCTAACTCGGTGACTTGGACGCCAACCTCCACGAGGATCCCACCGCCCCCTTTTATGAATTTCGCATTGGGCTTCCATCATCTTGTCTCCACGTGCTTGACCCCTTATGACTTCATAAGCACTAAGTTGTTTTATCGGGTAATGTATTTATACTACCGACTTCCAAGTGCTCCACTTAGGCCACTGACCATGTATTACGTTGACTCATCAGTGTGTGTGGGGAAACCCATTCCACGTGGTGATCCCACACTACTGGGGATTACTCTCCACTCTACCTCTTGGTGTTGTGCACCGTGTTACCAAGTGGTGATCCCACGCTACTCTAGGGATTACTCTCCGCTTGACCTCTTGGTGTTGCGTCATGTTACCACATGGCATCCCTCATTTCCCTTTCTACCCCACAATGGACTCGATGATCTATTCAAATCATGAGCTCATTGACTACCTTTCCAACTTACCTCGTGACCCTTAGGACGACTCGACCTGGTGTTTAGCTTGAGAACTCGCCTCTCCAAACTACTTGGAACGTGCATGTGGATAGGCTTCTAGCTCAATAGATTTGAGCTTGATTCATTATCTTCCCCATCTCTGTCTTAGGAATCTAAAGCTTCATCTTCGCGGTAGCTTTGTTGTTTTTAACAAGGTCATTGTCGTTGACTTGACCAATGGAGGATTTGTTCTCAACTTGGCCTATGTGAAGGTAAATTGATTCCCTTTCTCTCAAGGCTTAGTGCTTACAAGATTTTTAGCATTCCATAATGGTCTCAAATTTTTTTCTGATGGTCCATAAGATTTGACCTTCTTGGAAAAACAACTCGGCCATTCTTACGGAACTCGATACCCTTACAATGGAAGCAAAGCTTTGATGGTTTTTAGACAAGCTCGGTTTGCAGGGAAATGGGCTTGGCCTCTCTAGATGGCTCATCTTGGAGCTCGAACCCTACTCAATGGACCATACAAATAGTTCAGCCGTGGCTTTGGAATGTATCTCATTTACTTGGTCTACTAAGAAAGGAGGCTTGGTCTAGTACGCGAGCTCGATCCCTAAAAATGAGCAACTCGTCCCCTCAACTAGCTCGATGAGCTATTCCAAGAGCTTGCAGGCCCTTCTTGCAAACCTACATCTCCCTAGACATTTAGGATTCCTAAGGTATTTTTGCAGTAACCTAGAGATACAAGGGGAGTTTTTGATGACTCTTTGGATTTGTTATTTCTCCGCAAGTGGACCTTTTCTTATTTGTAGTAATGCAAGTTTACTCGTTATCCTATTTCATAAGGGGATGAAATGGGATAACAGGTAGTTTGGTAGGGTTAGGTTCGAGGAGTTTGGGTTGGGGATAGTCCTGTCGGCTCTCGAATGCATTGGCCAAGCTAGTAGGAGGGGAAAAAAGGGTGGGGGTAGGATTTAGGATAAGGTTTGTAAAAATTATTTTTATTATTTTTTGATTTATTTAATACTAATGATTTTTTTTTTGCAGGATTACGTAAAGAACATCGAAATTGACAAACCAAATTAGTATAAGCCACAAAAAAATATTAAATTTGGACAATACTACTAGTATAACCAAGATTAGTATGAACTACAAAATCTGAGTATTAAATCAAACTAAACAGAGATAATATTACAATGAATTTTTTTAAGAAATCTAGATTGATATCTATGGTAACACTAAGATCTAAATTTTTGGACTGATTTCCCATGACAGTAGAACTCAAAGTATGATTTTTTTTGCTCTAATATCATCAAAATAAAATAGATGTATAACGAATTAAGACAAACTAACCCCTTGCAACCTGCAACCAAGTTAGGAATCAAAAGCTAAATATTCAAAAAATATCACAGTAAATGATGACTATAAATCAAGATGTTTTGGATTTTTAGATTGTGGAAATCTGCATGGTTAGCAAAATGGAGAACAAAAAGTTAGTCAATTCTTGTTTTTGGGTACCTAATACCTACACAAAGCAAAATAACACAACGAGAAACAAAACGACAAGAAACAAACCAACATGCAAATACCAATGGATCCCAAAATAGCGCACAAAAGAGGTTATTAATACATGTGACAAGAAGATAAATTCGCAGGACAAATGAATCTCCTTGAATAAGTTCTGACGTGGCAAAAAGAACATCCATCACTATCAGAACCTACACTGCACACGTAATACACCACAGAGCAATAACATCTCCCACAACGTAAACATTAGCCATAACATGCCATATGGAACGGAAAATGAGAGTATAATGACAAATACCAGTAGGCAAATGATGGACAAAGCAATGAGTTGTGAGATCAAAAATAATAAGTCGTGGGTAAGTCCCACCGGGTGTGCCAGAATGTGAGCTAGGAAAATACATTGATAATCAAGAAAGTAAAGCAACTAGCCAAATACCTTCTCCTTCACGATTCCTTAGCAAACCTCAGAATGGGTAGTGAAACATGGATGAGCCCTAATTACGTGAAATGTAGGTGCTTCCCTCAAACCGGAGCAAGGCCTTCTCTACAACAAGATCAACTTACTTTACACCAATGGATAAAAGGATTATGGATTTAGGATGCTTCAAGATGATTTTATATGGGCATTAGGATGAGGAGGAGGGATGTTCTATCCTCAAAGGATGTAATAACTTTGACCGAATATTCAAGCTTGTTCAAAGAGGGGGTAAGGTTGTATTTATAGCATGGGAATTAGATTAACTTAGAGGATTTTAAGTAATCACAGTTTGAAAATGTGGTCATGATTAGGTGAGTGGGGGCCACAAAGAGTGGGTGAGGATTAAACTTGTATTTTTAATTCTCAAATGGGGGACATGGGGAATATTTGGCATGTGAGGAAGATTGGGTTTAATTTAGGGGTTGAAACAGATTAATTAACCAATTAACATCGATTAATTCAATGGGGATTTTTTTGGGAAATGGAGTGGGGAAATTAATTGATTTGGAAGAGGTGTGAAATTAGGGTGTCTACATTTGCCCCTCTTTGGAAGGGTACTATGAAAGTAGTGTCCTTTCAAAGAAAGTAGATGAGATGAATGAATATGCCCCAAGCAATAGGATTGAAAGTTTTGAAGATATTATTCTTAAGGAAGGTGTTCCTTCGATGAGAAGTTATCAGAGGAAGAAAAGAGAAAGCATTCTCTAAGCAAGAAGTAGAACAAAATTTTGCTTGTAAGAATGGGGGAAGAATTCAATCTACTTTTCGCTAAGTAAAAGTAGAGAAAATGTTTGTTAGGGAGAGTAGAAGGTGGTAGGTGATAGATGTCATGGTATCCTCAAAAGATAAAAAAAATTCATTGAGATATATGTGATTAGGGATAGATGTGATGAGGGATAGAGGCGCATGATATATTGGCCAACAAAGCCAAAGATGTGCAAATAGTTAGGAGACCTTAATCAAGTCCCACTAGGCATGCCAGAATGTGAGCTAGGAAAATACACTGATAATCAAGAAAGTAAAGCAACTAGCCAAATACCTTCTCCTTCATGATTCCTTAACAAACCTCAAAATGGGCAGTGAAACATGGATGAGCCCTGATTGCATGAAATGTAGGTGCTTCCCTTCAAACCGGAGCAAGGCCTTCTACAACAAGATCAACTTACTTTGCACCAATGGATAAAGGGATTATGGATTTGGGATGCTTCAAGATGAGGCTATTTGGGCATTAAGACGAGGTGGAGGGATGTTCTATGCTCAAAATATGTAAGAAATTTGACCGGATATTCAAGCTTGTTTAAAGAGGGGGTAAGGTTATATTTATAAACACAAAATTGGATTAACTTAGAGGATTTTAAGTAATCGTAGTTTGAAAATGTGGGCATGATTAGGTGAGTGGGAGCCACAAAGAGTGGGTGAGGATTAAACTTGTATTTTTAATTCTCAAATGGGGGGATATAGGGAATATTTGGCATGTGAGCAAGATTGGGTTTAATTTAGGGGTTGAAACGGATTAATTAACCAATTAAAATTGATTAATTCAATGGGATTTTTGCGGGAAATGAAGTGGGGAAATTAATTGATTTGGAAGAGGTGTGAAATTATGGTGTATATAATTACAATCAAAATTGATTGCATGTCATGAAACAAATGGCCACTCACCTTGCAATCGACATAAAAATGTGTAAGTGTGGAGACCACAATGATTTTCAAGTGATCACGGTGAATCGACACCGTATCAAGCATAAAATGATCATAAACAAGAAGAGGGGAGAGAATACCGGTTTTATGTGAGAAACAACATATCACATTGTAAGAAACTTCCTTGCCACAAGGATGTGGCGGACATTCTCACTAACCCGCAATAAATAACATGAATGATTATAATCAAAAATGACTCAAAATGATTCAAAAGACCTCCATAAATGTGAAAAAACCTTCGGAAGATGAAAGAGGGCCACTACACACCCACATCATTAGAAACATCTAATAACAATATATTTTGCAATTAATTTTCCCAATTTATTTAATTGTTATTAAAAATAATTTAAAATTAAAAGGTGATTTAATTTGGAAAAAAATTATCCTCTAAATTTAACCTTAATTTAATAACCTACCTTTAAACACAAATTTCCTTCCTTTAGAAATATCAAATCCCAAACTTTAATTAATAATCATAAGCTATGCTTTAAAGTTTTTAAAGGACCTAATCTATAAAACTTTACAAGGCTAATTATAAGGACATGTTCCCCCTCACTCATGCATATCATCTTCAAGTGAACTCGGATGCACAAGATGAATCCATAAGTAATCTCATTCAACCACTAATCAAGCACTACTCAACTTATGATGATATCAATGCAACTTTTCAACATGGCAAGCTCAACTCAAAATACATGATATTAATAGTTCAAGCACAACTTCTCACTTTGTTGATACCAATTTCTAGAAATGATGGACACTTTTGCATACCTTATACACCAACAACATTGTTTTCAAATTCAGCATGTCTTCATGCCTTCTAACCTTTGATGATACTTGTTCTAAGCTCACATAGCAACAATCTCCCCTATGACCATGCTCTCCTTTTCATGATTATGACTTAATGAATAGTACAACATACCTAGATTTTCATAGTACTCTACCTACTCAAATACTTGTTACCTAATTTTAAGTATAATGGACCTTAAGCTCACAACATTCTTAAAATGTCTATCTTTTTGCCAAGCCTCCACAATCCTACTTGAATCTTGTCATCTTCGCAACATATCTCCATGCATTTGAATGGTCTGATCAAGTCATCATACAAATTATTTAAACACATCTACTAACCTTCTCACAATTGTTTCGAGTCTTCAACATGAGCTTCATACCACCTTTGTGATCTTCTCCTAGGATTCCTTCATCTTTTATAGCTACCATTATTACACAATGCCAAGTTCCACTTCCAAAATTACTCACCTTCGTATTGCATTGTCTCCTTTAGACCAAACATCTTCAATCAGCACAACATGCCCATGCTTCTACAAGTTGATGAATGTCTTCATGAATCCTAATGAATACATTCCATTCATAGGGTATTTTAGAACATCATGAATTCAAGAGATTCCCAAATATCCATACATTTCTCAAGCATCTTGCACTCATGAGGTTGATAGACTATCTTTAGGATCCTTCTTGACTTGGTTTTCATATCTAGCTTGGTGACTATATAATCCTCCTTTTTCCTACCTAAGATGATATCAAATACTCTTGGAACTCTTCATCAACTGATTTAGACACTATTTTGGAAAACAATCCACTTTTTCTTGTAAATGAATTAGAATTGTGCACTTGTCTTTGGTTCCTCCTTTTTGTTGTTCATGACTATTTTTTACTCTACTTTCTTGTTCTCATGTTCATATTTCATGAAGTGCTTTGGATATTCTTTTTTGTTCACAAGAGAAAACATGATTATCTTAGGTTCTTCCTTAGGACCTGTCTTCTTAGTGAAAACCTTCCTTCTTCCTTCTTGAGTAGTAGGTGCTTGATACCAATTGCTATGTCTTGGTGGTTTTTGATGACAAAATCCAGCAATATGAACAATTTTATGAAAGTTATAGCAAACAATACTCTTACCTCTTCATTGATATGAGTTGTGGGTCCTTCCATGGTCCCATAAGTACTCATTCCTAACATGTCTTCTACAATCTCTTGATCTATGACCAAATTGATTGCATGTATAATGGTATCCATTGAAAGAATTAGCATACCGATTACATTAGGTTTTCTAACATGTTTAATCCTTCTAGAGTTGGTCTTTTTTTTCATACTAGTATCCACCCTATTCTCCTTTTGATCTTCAAAATTTGTCTCATCATCTTGATTTCTTTTATTGTGGTCATCATTGAAACCATGACCTATTTTATCATATTGATCCTTTTGACCACTCAAGATACCCTTTAGATCCTCATAGCTCTTTTCAAACTTCTCAAAATTTACAACTTTCTTGTTACTTGTTCTAACTCTACCTTCAAAGTATTCATCTCTATTTCATACCTTATACAGTCTTCTTTCCTAGATTTTAAGGGTTAAATCTCAAACTTGAACTCGGTATGTTATTATTCTTTGGCTTTTATAGTTTATATCAAGAACACAACTTGATATTCTAGATCCTTAATGATCTCATTATGCTCATCATTCATGAAATTGATCTTCTCTTCATACTCCTTGATAAAGGAATTCAACTTTTGATTCTTCTTCCTTTAAACTTTCAATTCATCAAGAGCATGTATCAATTATGTTTCCAAGTTTACCTCAGCTTCTTCATCTTCTAAGTCTTCCAATAAATTGTTCAAACACTCACCACTTGCTTCTTTATCCATGAATATAACTTCATTGTAGTCTTTCTTATCATTTTCATCATCACTTTCAAATGAACTACTGTAACTAACAACAATGGAGTTGATGCCTTCTCATGTGTATAAATTCTTCTTGCCCTTAAATGATCTTTTTTTTTCATCATGCTTCTTGAAGCTCATTTTTTCATGCTTATGAGACTTCTTGTATTCATCATCATGTTCTTGATGCTCATCATGCTCATCCTTATTCTTATTAGGACACTTAGATGAAAAATGACCAATATTTCCACAATTAAAACACTTAAATGGAAGTTTACCTTTGTACCTACCTGAGCCTCTCCTTAGCCTTCTAACAAACATAGCCTCTAACTTTTCATCATCAATCTCTGAATCAAATTTATCTTTTACCTTCTTACCTTGTGCCTTCTTTTCAGCCTTGAAAGAAACATCCTTCTTTGGAGGTCTTCCATCATTAGTTCTCATCTCATAGGTTATCAAGATCCCATGAAGCTCATCCATCTGTAGGGTGCTTAAATCTTTTGCTTCTTCTACAATTGATACTTTAGGATCAAACTTGGGTGTCAAGGACCTCATAACCTTTTGAAAAACTATTGTTTCCTCCATATTCTCTCCAAGACCTCTGATGATATTGACAACTTCATCAACTCTCAGAAATAAATTAGAAATGTTCTCATCTTCTTTCATTCTTAGGCTTTCAAATTGTCTTTTATAGGTCTACAATTTTTCCATCTTCACCTTGGAGTCTCCTTCATAGATAGTTTGTAACTTATCCCACATTCCTTTGGTTGTATCACAATGGATGACCTTCAAAAACTCATCCTCTAAAATTCCACACAAGATGGAATTCATTGCTTTTGAATTATTTTCATAAGCCCTCCTTTTTATTGCATCAGTTGGAGGTGTAGCATGTATAGTATATCTAGCATCCATTGATTTCCATATGTCAAAGTCTAATGAAATAAGATAGTTATTCATCCCGATAATCCAAAAGGCATAATTATTTCCATTGAAGAGAGGATCCTTGTTGGTTGAGAAACCTCCTTAAACCTGATTTCTCGTCATACATGTGCTTCAAGGATCACCTTATAGTTGTTCAGCCTAGTCCAAAGGACCAGGATCCAATACCAATTTTCAAAAGCACAACCACTAAGAGGGGGTGAATCAGTGTCTTTAAAAAATTTACTTCAATTAACTTAACTTGTATGAATCATCAAAACAATTATTCAATCATTCATTAACCATTATGAGCTTATAAGCATGAAACAATCATCCACAAGAACACAAGCAAGAGAGAGAACACCAATATGTATGTGGGAAACCCTTAAAGGGAATAAAATCCATTGATCTTTATATTAGAACAAAATTAGGTTTTAGTGAAGCACCAACTCCACAAAGAGCACCAACCCCTAAATTTATCTAGCACCAACTAGACTTTAGCAAGAACCACTTGCAACAAGGTTACAACCCCCTAATTTAGTGAAGCACCAACTCCCTAAGGTTTTAGTAAGCACCAACTTTCAAGGAAGACTCAACACCAACTAAACCCCCTGGAATGTTTATCACCTTCTCTTTGTTTTTAATCAATTGATGATGACACACACTTAGCTCTTCTTCTCTCTTCTTCTTCTCAAACCTGCATACTCTCTCTATTTTTGACATTTGCATGCTCAAACTGATCTACTCAAGATGAACACCTTCATATTTTCAACATATATATCTACAAGTATTCTATAAGGCCTACAACACCTCTTTTAAGCCTTATAGCTCACTCTCACACACTCTCTCAACTCAATTAGGACAAATTGCCCTTACACATATATATGTGTCTCAAGACACAAACCAACACTAATTCGGCAAAACATCATATAGGTTTTCCAATATTAAGCTCAAATATCATATTACAACATGAAAATATTACAACACAACCTCCCTTTAGATTTGCAATAGCCTACTTAGCCATAATTTCTTCATTAGGTCTCAAGAAGGCCTAGTTCAATTAGGTCTACTAGCATAATGTTACATATTGATCATCTTGAGCTCACCAATCCTTCTTCAAAACACTCAAACACTTCAAATTATTTTTCAAGGACTTCTTTAGATCACCACCATGCTTGTTAAGTTATGCAATACCCATATATGCCATGAAAACACCTTGAGACCAAAATTGTCCTAGTAGGTATATATGCCAAAAATTTATCTTGCAAGAATGAGACTTCTAGCACCTTGAAACACGCAACCATTCCAAATGAAAACATAAATAGGTATACCATGACCTCATCATCCTCACCATATGCATGAAACACTTCAACTCAGGAAAAAGAGTTCAAAAACAACTTTGCAACATGAGCACCAAACTGTCAAACTGTCCTCAAAGACCAATCTTGAGAAATAGACTTGGTATGACCACTTAATGGCTATAAATTGTCAAGAAAACATCATGAACATGTATTATAGGTCCCAAAATTCATCCACCATGAATTTATATGTTTTTTCCTATGCAACATTTGAGAGATACATCAATTTATTCATAAAACAACTATGTAAATGTACATTTTCATACTCTTCTAACAAACCAATACCACCTAGAGAAATATGTGAGATTCCTCTACATGTTTCAATCATTAAAATTGATTAAAACTCCATTTTGAGCTATTTTGAGAAAAATCTTTCCTATCGACTTCATGTTAGGGTTTTAGAATGGTTTAGCGGTTTTGGTGTTAACGGTTGTTCATAAAGTTCTAGGCCTTAACCCTGAAAAAATGTCAAGAAAATTAAGCTATAACCCTTAACCACTTGTCTTAAAGAGCTCAGAATCCCATGCATAGTTCACATGTACCAACAAGCATCAAAAAGTTCATCTCGAGATGGGATTCTGATTCTAAGAACTCGGTAAGGCCAAAAATGTTTTGTCTTACAAAATCCTTCAAGACTTGACCTGAAAATTTTCCAACACTCCCGTGTCAACATGCCACACTACTATCCATGCTCAAATTTTCATAAATGTACTGAAAAATGATCATTCTCCTTCATTAGGACAACTTTCTTAAGAACTAGGTCTAGGAGTAGACCTCAAAACCACTTTCCATGTAATATCCTCAAACTCTTGACCTCAGTGATTCATGATCATTCTTTAAAAAAATCATACCTATAACAAAGATAACATGTTCATGCATGCCTTGAAAAATGAACCTCATACATGCTTTCTTCATTTTTCCCTTCAAACTTAGGTCTTCTTACTTCACTAGGTCTTGAAACAGACATGGGTTAAGTGCATGAAATTGGGGGGCCAAAAAGTAGACAAGGATGTGAGAAAAAGAAAATGCGTATGCATTTTGTTAAAACGCGCTCGCATTTTAGTTTTTTTGGCTCGGGAATCACTGAGCATAACGCACGACGCGTTATGTTGAGTATAAACAAAAAAAGAGGCCCGAGCCTCTATCATTTTTCCTCCCTCAAACGTGAGTTTCAGAGCTTGTTCGTGCCCTCGCGTTTTTCCATTCAGTTGGATCTCAAGCTCAAAGGATCATTTCTGGATCATCAAGAAGATCTGAATCGATGATGGCACCATGGAGAAGAGGTAAGCACATTTCTTTTCTCAAAATTGCATTGAAATATGATAATTATAGATTAAAATTTGAATTGAGTACATATTTTTTATTGTTACAGTTAGAGGTCGAGGGAATCAACCACAACCAAACCCTATTATTCTTGACATCCCTCCCAACACTCCCACAATTGCTCAACATCCCTCGGGTAGTCAAGAATATTTAGCAGCCCAAATAGTTGAAAACAAAATTGAAATTGAGGATTTAATCAAAACAATGAGGGATGCACAATCTACAAACCCCACCGCGCCTCTCTTGTAAACACATTGGAGGCATTACTTGTTCAAATTGATGCAGAAAATGGGGAAAATTGATCGTTGGACAACTTATAGAGAGGGTTGTAGGGTTTATTATTCCAACAAATTGTCATATGTGGATGTAAAGAAAAAGAAATTTCAAAAGAACTCATATGTGCCTTATTCACGGATCCCACACTAATCTTACTGTTCGTTGACATGTAAATGATTTCCCATCCATTGGTGCAATAATAATTTGATTAGAAATAATTTTGGGACCGATGGTGGATGGTGTTTGATTTTCCACCTTGTAATAACAATGAGGTGCCACTATACTTTTTGAGGAAACTCTATTGCAAGTTTATCCTCAACGAGATCCCAAATTATTTTGATTTTTGAGATTTCCAGGGCCGAGGAAAAGGATCTTCCACAGGATTGACCAGTGCACAATGTGCACCTATTCAATAAGGGTAGATTCCCGCATAGAAGCCCCTCACCCTGAGATTGTCCCTCAAGCAGTGAAGGAGACAATAGAGATTGATACACTCCACACACTTCAGGGGCTATCTGCGACCCTTGTTTGACATACGAGGGAGATTTCTGAGCCAGATGCTCGTGGAGGTACACAGAGTATTCCCTCAAGGAGTACTAGCATGAGGCCACATTTTTCTTGTCATGTGGTAGCATATGTTTGGGGCCCGAGGAGGATGATACTTTCATGTACTGATTTTGGTGCACCTAGTGCTAGGGATGAACATGATAATGTCACTATGTCAGATGTCCTTTTGAGTGAGACATTTGGATTACATTCATCGGTGTCACCTTCGTAGGTAAATTTGTTATGTTTTGTTATGTGTGTTACAAAAATTTTGGAGCACGTGATTTACTTATATATGTTAAATTTTTGAAATAATTATATTTGTACATGTACATGCATTGATATTATAGCGCATGGGAGGCGCATCTTCATCCCGACCACAGGTGAGCACCATGCATACGCATACATTCACAGAGGTAATTTAGAATGTTAATTATGTAAAATTTTCACATACATGTGTGTGTGTGTGTGTGTGTGTACATATATATATATATATATATATATATTATGCATATGTGTATATATATATATATATATATATATATATATATATATATATATATATATATTAGTTTTGAAGTCAAATATATGTATGTTCTTGTATGTCCATCTAACTCACGTGATATACATGTTTGATAAAGATGTTGACTTCACTAGACACCCCACCATCCATCTAACTCACGTGACAAGTAGATAAAGGTGTTCACATTCTTGTGATTTCATTTACATCTCACAGTGACAACTCACTTTGAAGGTATTCAAACAACACGTAAATTTTGTTAAATTTCTCATGTAATTCATATTATGTTAAATTACATGTTAGTAATGTCTTTCATTGTAGAATTATTAAATTATGTTAATAATGTCCTTCATTGTGTGTATGCAGGAGTTACCTGTGACAGGCGCAGCCCTATTCATTTGATTCACAGGTGTGGTGGGGTAAAAACAATAGTTCTATATTGATAAAATTAGTTAAAATATTGTCATTATGTAGATACATGTACTTAGCTCTATTTTCACTAATTTTGATGTTAGATTTTCTGATCTTATGTGTATGTAGGGAACTTCAACCCCCTCCATTTTGACTTCGAGGGCACGGACTCCTCCATCTCGTCGTCTTCGTACCCCCGTTCGTACTGCAGGAGCTCCCGATGACTCATCTGAGCGTGAGATGTAAATTCAGCGTGATCGACAACTTGCGGTAAGTTTGTGTATTTATGTAAATACTTTCATTCTAGCATTGTCTTAAATACATGTTGAAAACATATATAAATTAAGTTTTGACAAAAAAACATTGTTTGCATTTACAGGCTCATCTACAGTGAGTATGCAGCAACGGAAGAGGACTTGAAGCATGGGCTCGAGCGATCCAAAGTCATCTCATGGATCTCCATCTTCGCCTAAGGGAGGGCCTTCTTCGAGCAAGGCCAAGAGAGGGATAGATTTTAATGAGTAGGAAATATATATGTCTTACATGACATTGTTTTTGTATGCCTATGTGCATGGCATTGTATGTAAGCCTATATGGCATTTGAACTTGATGGTATATTTGGCATTTTTGTATTTATTATGCACATTAAAATACTATTTAGAACTTGATAATTTTGTATGAGACCTTACATTTCTGAGATTATTTTCGCATGAATCTAATATGATGTGCACTTGACAATATTTAAGACATTATGGATTATTTTTTCATTTATTGGTGATGTACATGTACTAGCATTTTCAATGTATAATATGCATCAAACTTTGGAAATTAATATTTATATAATGTATGTATATAAAGAGTTACCTAATCTGAGTAATTATTCATTCAATTTATCAATGTGTATATGTGTATTTACCTTACTTGCGCTTCTTCTTGCTCATGGTCTCTTCGAGTCTGGTTCTATCTTATCATGCACTTACTACATTCTTCTATGCTTCGTAGTCTTCTCCCTGTTAAAACACCCAAAATCGTCACAATTTGATGCCTTTCATCTGTTGATATTTTTATAATGTCTCTCCATATACATTACTCCAATGCTTGAGAATGTCTCCAGATGCAATGACATTCTGATTCAGACACTCAATGATTCTTGATTATCTAATCCTGTCCAATTCATGTTACTACCTTTAAATCTGTAGGCATTTCAAGTTATTTGGAAATCACATCACACCCTTCACTAGGCTTGATGACTAGCCATATCCTTTTTAAGGCACTTTTGAAAGCATCCATGGGTTTATCATAACATAAATTATCAATGAATGGAAGGTCACTAAGCCGTAGGCCAGCTGACTCCCATCAGAACTAAACAAGAAAGATTTACTAGGTGATTGATAACTCCCATGTGTTCTTAGACATACCCCTATCAAATTCATTCTTAAGCCAATCTAGTCATTCAGGGCTCTTAAGCGACTACGCCCGAGACAGGGTAGCCCTACACTGACTCAGACTGCACTATTTCTCACGTTTACAAACAATAGGACAGCGAGAGAACCGGATGGAGAGGGAGAAAACCATGAGAGGCTTTCGTAGAGGGCCCAACATGGAGCTCTCGGATCTAACAAGACATCTCTAGGTACCACGGAGTCCGAGAAATCACCGTCGAAGATATGGCGTGTTTGGGCCTCAGGGCTCTTAAGCGACTATGCCCGGACGGGGTAGCCCGAGAGCACGGGGCGTAGGGAACCAAAAAAAGCCTCCACTAGCATTCACCAATGCCATTTGGACGTGTTGGCATAGTTGGTTTGGTCCCATGAGCTTCCATTTGCAAACTACAACATCGGCACCTACCCACACTGACTGACTACACTATTTCTCGCATTTGCAAACAATAGGACAGCGAGAGAACCGGATGGAGAGGGAGAAAACCGTGAGAGGATTTCATAGAGGGACCAACATGGAGCTCTTGGATCTGACGAGATGTCTCTAGGTGCCATAGAGTCTAAGAAATCACCCATCGAAGATATGGCGTGTTTGGGCCTCAGGGCTCTTAAGCGACTACGCCGGACGGGGTAGCCCGAGAGCATGGGAGCATAGGGAACCAAAAAAAGCCTCCACTAGTGTTCACTAGGCCATTTGGATGTGTTTGTGTAGTTGGTTCGGTCCCACAAGCTTCGTTTGCAAATTACAGCCTCTGGCAGACCTACACTAACTCAGACTGCACTATTTCTCACGTTTGCAAACAATAGGACAATGAGAGAACTGGATGGAGAGGGAGAAAACATGAGAGGATTTTGTAGAGGGCCCGACATGGAGCTCTCGGTTTTGATGAGACATCTCTAGGTGCCACGGAGTCTGAGAAATCACCGTCGAAGATATGGCGTGTTTGGGCCTCAGGGCTCTTAAGCGACTACGCCCGGACGGGGTAGCCCGAGAGCACGAGGAGCGTAGGGAACAAAACAAATCCTCCACTAGTATTCACCAGGCCATTTGGACATGTTGGCATAGTTGGTTCGGTCCCACGAGCTTCCGTTTTACAAACTACAGCCTCTGTAACAACCCTACACTGACTCAAACTGCACTATTTCTCACGTTTGCAAACAATAGGACAATGAGAGAACCGGATGGAGAGGGAAAACCGTGAGAGGATTTCATAGAGGGCCCGATGTGGAGCTCTTAGATCTGATGAGACATTTCTAGGTGCCATGGAGTCCGAGAAATCACCCATCGAAGATATGGTGTATTTGGGCCTCATGGCTCTTAAGCGACTACACTAACTTAGATGTTGTAGTTTGCAACCAAGCTCGTGGGACAAACCAAACACCAACACATCCAAATATCCTGGTGAATGTTATTGGAGGATTCTTTTTGGTTCCCTACGCTACCCGTGCTCTTGGATTACCTCGTCCAGGCGTAGTCACTTAAGAGCCCTAAGGTTCAAACACGCCATATCTTCGACGGGTGATTTCTCAAACTCCGTGGAACCTAGAGATGTCTCTTTAGAACCAAGAGCTCCACATTGGGGCCCTCTACAAAATACTCTCACATGGTTTTCTACCTCTTCATCCGGTTCTCTCGTTGTCCTATTGTTTGCAAACATGAGAAATAGTGTAGTCTAAGTTAGTGTAGGGCTGCCAATTGATGTACTTTACAAACGGAAGCTCGTGGGACCGAACCAACTATGCCAACATGTCTAAATGGCCTAGTGAACACTAGTGGAGGCTTCATTTTGGTTCCCTACGCTCCCCGTGCTCTCGGGCTACCCCGTCCGGCGTAGTCGCTTAAGAGCCCTGAGGCCCAAACACGCCATATCTTCGACGAGTGATTTCTCGAACTCGTGGTACCTAGAGATGTCTCGTTAGATCTAAGAGCTCCATGTTGGGCCCTCTGAAATCATCTCATAGTTTTCTCCCTATCCATATGGTTCTTTCGATGTCCTATTTTTGCAAACGTGAGAAATAGTGCGAGTTTGAGTCAAACAGTAGGATCGCCAGATGTTGTACTTTGCAAACGGAAGCTCGTGGGACCAAACCAACTACGCCAACACATCAAATGGCCTAGTGAATGCTAGTGGAGGCTTCTTTTTGGTTCCCTATGCTCCCCGTGCCTCTCGTACTACCTCGCCTCGGTGCGTAGTCGCTAAGAGCCCCGAGGTCCAAACACGCCATATCTTCGATGGGTGATTTCTCGGACTCCGTGGAACCTAGAGATGTCTTGTTAGATATGAGCTCCATGTCAAGGCCCTCTATGAAATCCTCTCATGGTTTTCTCCCTCTCCATCTGGTTCTCTTGTTGTCCTATTGTTTGCAAACGTGAGAAATAGTGTAGTCTGAGTCAGTGTAGGGCTGCTTAGATGTTATAGTTTGCAAACGAAAGCTCATGGGACTAAACCAACTATGCCAACACATCCAAATGGCCTGTGTGAATGCTAATGGAGGCTTCATTTTGGTTCCCTATGCTCTCGTGTGCTCGGGCTACCTCGTCCGGCGTAGTCGCTTAAGAGCCCTGAGGCCCAAACACGCCATATCTTTGATGGGTGATTTCTCGGACTCCGTGGCACCTAGATACATCTTGTTAGATCCGAGAGATCCACGTCAAGGCCCTCTACAAAACCCTCTGTGGTTTTCTCCCTCTCCATCATGTTCTCTCGTTGTCCTATTGTTTGCAAACGTGAGAAATAGTGCAGTTTAAGTCAGTGTAGGGCTGCCAGATGTTGTACTTTGCAAACAGAAGCTCGTGGGACCAAACCAACTACATCAACACATCTAAATGGCCTAGTGAACACTATTGGAGGCTTCGTTTTGGTTCCTACATGCTCCCGTGCTCTCGGGCTACCCCATCCGGGCGTAGTCGCTTAAGAGCCCTGAGGCCCAAACACGCCATATCTTTGACGGGTGATTTCTTAAACTCGTGGCACCTAGAGACATCTCGTTAGATCCAAGAGCTCCATGTCGGGGCCCTCTACGAAAGCCTCTCACGGTTTTCTCCTCTCCATCTGGTTCTCTCGTTGTCCTATTGTTTGTAAACGTGAGAAATAGTGCAGTCTAAGTCAGTGTAGGGCTGCCAGAGGTTGTACTTTACAAATGGAAGCTCGTGGGACCGAACCAACTATGCCAACACGTCGGGTGACATTTTTGTTCCCTACGCTCCCCGTGCTTTGGGCTACCTCGTCTAGGCTACGAAAGCCTCTCGTGGTTTTCTCCGTCTCCATTCAGACTGAGTCAGTGTAAGGTTGTCCATTTCCAATCACCTGAATAATATAGGTGGTTCATACAATATAGGTGGTGAAATGAGAATTTTAATAAGATATTTTTACAATATAGGTGGTGAAATGAGAATTTTTTATTTGTTGTTCCTTTCTAATATTTAATTTTTCTTAGCTTCACTTGGCTTCGAGAATAATAAATTCTCTACTAACAGTGCCAACCACGTGAAGGTGGAAGCTTTTTTGGCACCACTAACCTACATAAACATGTTAGTAAGCAATTAAATAGAATTTTAAATCATACAAAATTTAAACAAAATCATTTAAGTAAATATTCAAATTAAATTCATGAAGAACATACCTTTGCAAATTCAATCCAATGAACCGCAAGGATCAACTCTATTCTTGACAGTAGCAAGAATTGCTTCATGATCTGATTCACGAACCTTCCACAAATTTTTGTTTGATGGCCGACCTCGATATTTGATCAATTTAATATTTGTTGCAAGGACCAAATGTGAATAGTGAAGTATCTTCCGATGTACTTCATAGTCTTCAAACAACCAAATGTTTGATTTTTTGATAGGATATCGTTAAAGCCAAGTTCCAGTGACTACCATTGATCCAATGGGATACTCAAGGTCTTCACCATCAATGATTGTGGAAGTCAATTTTTTTCCCCTCTACACAACGAGATAAGAAGTAGTTTGTTCCCTCTTCGTTAAATTCTGTCGCAATAACTGCAAAACATGCCCTATGTATCACAAAGTAAAATTGTTAGTCAATTTATAAATACATTAAGATTTGACCATTTAATAATTTATAAATCTAAAACATGGCATGTACATATATGTATGTACCTTGTTGCACTAAATCAGAGACTTGGTCAAAGTCAGGTGATGTTGTCATTTGATCTGAAGACCTTGTAAGTTGTAATGCTCGTGGAACTTGATGTGTGTCGAGTGGAATTAGAGGTCTACAAGTCCACTCATCCACCCACTGCTGTGACTCACATTCATTCCACATAAAATCAATGCATGATATACAAAAACATGTCATGCACCTAGTATAAATAGTCCAAGCATTTGCATCTGAACTACGGAATGAGTGCATATCACTTGATCCTGTAACTATCATACAATCTTCAAAGTTTGTCAGATGTTGTTGCTCTATCAACCAAAAATATCTATGAACCTGTTGATCTCTCTTGAGATTCATGGCCCATATTCTTGACACACCAATCAACAATGTTTTTTGCATCTATAAATTTAGCACCATCCTTGAACTTTAACTCTTCTCTTGCAAGTGCTCTTTTCACACATGCTCCTGCACCATCATGCTCTCCTTTTCCATGCCCTGCCTCAGTAAAACTCCATATATGTTGTACATTTATTTCTTTTTCATCCTACTTAGCCAATAAAACATCCATGCATTCTTGAATTGTGATGTGCAATTGTCCGACCAAATGTAATGTTGATCGAAACTAATGTTCCTCTCATTCAAGTTCGCATAAAACACCTAGAAACACCCTTGTACATATTCTGTAGAATGTGTCCGATCATCACTGATGTAGAAATGATACTCTCTCAATATTTTTCGGTCTTGCTCAGTGCTTTCAGGAGAGTGCATGAATGTTATATGCACGAAAATAGAAACTTGCACTGAGTTATAATATTGAGACTGAACCTCCATTTGTGGTTACAATGTGTAATTCTCTATGAAGTCAACTACTGAAACAATAGTACCAAGTGGGAATGTGTCCTTGCTTAACTTGAATTGTTCATCTAACCATCGAGCTCTATGTGTGTGCCTTGCATACTCATAAAAAATTTCCTCTCTGAATTTGACCATATATTCTGATACAGGTAATTGTTTTGTAACAAGCTCACACCTCTTAGATTCTTTTCCATCTTTTAATTGATATGCCACCAATTTATATTTGGTGAAATCAACCAATTCTTTTCCTATTGAAGATGTACTCTCCTCATGGATACAACTTTTCAGATTTGGCAAGCCACCACATACATTGCACATTCCATCCAAACATGCTTTGTTATAAAAAATTGTCTTGTTGATTTTTCACAAAATATTGTCGGAATAAATTCCCTTGAAGATTTTTGTGGGACATTTATTCCACACTCCTGCAACATGATGTCAATATGCAAAACACTACATATTTGACAAAAAACATCATAATGCATTGAAAATTCAACATGATGCCTGTAATAACAAGTGGTACGTGAGTGATTGATTTTCACATAAAAGGGTTTGTTCATTTCAAAGAATCTTTGGCTAATGTTAATTTGTGGATTTTCATTTTAAACTTAGAGAACATTTCTGTTTGAGTCATATCTAAGAAATGTTTTTGCACACGATTCACGATTACGAGAACCTATTCTTATTTTTACTGCATCTCTTCTATTGGTGACACCCTTGTGTTCTCATTCCAAAATTTTACAATTAATTCTTTTAGAATATCAAATGTATTCTTGTCTTTTTGTGGAAGTCTGCTAGAGAAAGCCCAATAGTCAGTGTTATTGACTGACTCAAGACGTTTACATCTCTCTATTGCTTTCATTAGTATTTTTTGTTTAGCTTCAAAGCACTGCTTGTTTTTCTAATCAAGCATTTATTAACTATTTTATCACTTACTATACAATTAGTTAGTGCACGTCGTGTAGCATTACTATCTTTGGTGCGTCTTTTGCCACCTACTGACTTGGTATGCTTTATGTATGTTTTCAAAAATTGATGCATTTTGATCAACAACATTAGATGTTCTTAACCCCATGGTCTTCATTATAGGTCTCATCTTAATTAACTTCATCAATGAAACAAATAATTGACATCTTTGTGCGTCATTTAAATTCTCAAAGTAATTATCCCAAATTCCACTAGCTTTTCTTCTCGCATTTCTTTTGGACATTTTGTTAGGCATTGGTTTTATAATGTTTTCATCAATTTCAATTAAGTGAATTGGTTTTCTTCATGAAATGGAAGGAGGTGTTCTTAGAGGTGAAGATTCGTTTACAAGGTTACTTTCTTCATTCAGTGTTTTCATACAAATTTTAGGGTTAACATTTGGATTCTCAAGTAAGGGTTCAACAATTGGATTCATATCAATTTCTTCATCCATACCAACATTATCATTCAATTCAATATCATTATTCATTGCAATATCATTATTCTCTACATTTTCATTATGTATTTCATCCCAATTTTCTAATACATTAGCTACATTTGATATAGCGGATGTACCTTGCCCTACTCGAAGTTTTTGCATTCTCTTCAATTTCTTTATTCTCTTCTCTTCCAATTGCTCCAGTGTCTTATTCTTGACTTTCCTCTTGTCCTTAGCTCGACGTTTATCACCCATGATTAGAAAAAATCAACTAGTGGGGTAGGGGACAAAATGAAATACTAAAAATTGTGCAAGAATGTAGAGAATATTGCAGACAAAACAGAATGTTTGTAGAATTCCCGTGAAAGAGGTGAAAGGGACGTTGGGGGCCACAAGATATAAAACAAATCAAAACGCATGTACGTGTTTTTGTTTTCTCTTTTCCCAAGCCATGCCTCAAGGCTTGGGATCCGGTTTGGATCCCCAAGCCTGAGGCATGGACCTGCACAAACACAACAAACAATGAGTTTTTACAAGAAAATGTAAAAATGACACTTCTCTCTATGAGAAATCAAAATAAAACAATCGATCCATTTTTAAAAAAATTATACCATGACGTAGAGCAGAGTCTCTTCTTTCTTAAAATATAATTTTTCAAATTTTTTCGACTAATATAAGATATCCATATTATTTATTTTCTAACTATGCCTTTTTATAGCTATTTTTGAAGTGTAAATATGTCTATCTTTCATGGTGTATCTTTTTTTGGGTGATCGAAATTAATTAAAAATATATACTAGCCCAAACTAGGCATAATTCTATACATATTCAAAAAAAAAATCTAATTTTCGATATTTTTTGAGGTAGTTAGGGGGCACGATCGGAGCTCCATTATTTTTCAAAAATAAAATTTTGTACTAGAAAAATCATAAATAAAAAAATATTCGCTAAAAAAATCTATAAAAAAATGGAGCCCAAACTAGATGCTCCTAGCTATCTTTCTACCAAAGGGTTTTCAAAAATACTAAATGGTGCTCAAAAAATGGTGGGGGCATGAAAGTCACTCTATTATGTTTTTAACAAAAACAGAGCATTGTTGGTATTTTAGTTGTTTGACCCACTTAAACTTATTTGTTTTCAATAAAATTTAGTAGCTTAGAAACTAGACTCAAAATGCTACGATTCATATTTTTACAACATCTTCCAATTTTGAGTGTAACTATTTAGAAAAACTCGTACAAGTTGAAATTTTTTTTTTCCAGAAAAATGCGTCCACTTAAGACCCCTTTTGGCCCCCAACTTGGTGCACTTACCCACATATACACCTTTCTCATGCATTTAAACCTTTTTTCTTGCTCACACAATGTCAAACAACCTTCTACATACCCGTGAAAACTCATTCTCCAAGCAACCATGCTCAACTCTTCTCACAAGAACTCTTCATGTTATGATAGGACCATAACTAGGCTCAAGAACATCTACACAAGACTTTTATCTTCACATTGTCTTCAAATTCTCTCTTTCTCACTTCATAAAGACCTTTAACTTCAACCTTCAAGCTCATCATGTCATCAATGACAACTCGCCACTATCTTCAACTTGAATGCTTAACAAGATACATACCTTGATTTGATTTTACATGACCATCATGCTCGCAACAAATGACCATCATGTTTTGCAACAACTATAAGCACATTTGATATCAATGACAACATAAGAAACTACAATATGCCAATAGACTTGAGCTTGATATAGATAATATTCTTACATTTGAAACACTAACTTATAGTGGTCCAAAAAGTCGAAGATATCTTGGGAAGCTCTAAAATTTGATCATGAGATACTTTAAAGGCCTTAATCTTATTCCTAGCTTTATTGGCTCTTAAGGTTTTAAAAATATTTTGAAGCAATACCCGACTTTCAACCATTACTTGAGTGAACATGAATGTGTTCTCCTTTGGCTATATGGCTCTCGATAAGCTTACTCTCTGTGTGTGATACAAGTGGCTAACGCATGAATCTAATTATTGAAAGGTTTGACCTTAAGTTACGAATAAACATGCTAGAATTATTAAGCAAAGGAATTATCAACCCATTTTCAAACTTGTCATTTGTTTTACATGTTTTCTTAGAAATGTGGTGATAAGAGCGACATTATCACTCCACTACTCAATTTAGCTAGTAATTTATGGAGGATGTGGCACAATATTTAGATTCAACTAATGAATTAGATAATACCATTATGAGCAATGAATTATAAGTTCACAAATAATAACGTATAGGCCATAATGTTTTTAGCCCATCTCCCTGAGCTAGCCAAAAATTGATGGAGTTGTGATCATAAAGAATAATATTCATGAAGGCATTATAGTGCCCTCATTATTAAAACTAAAATTTGAACATTTTTGCTCATGAAGCATTCCATGTTTACCTCTTAATGGTTTTCAAAATGAAACCAAGCTTAATGTTTACCACCATACATCGCATCGACAAAGTGCCTTCCTTTTCCTTGAGAGTTTCAATCATGTTAGGGTCATCACAAATAAGCTAGCTAGAGAGAAGAAATTTATCTACAAACCATCATCATAATGTTGTTCTTCTTGGGCCATCAATTTGCACATAGACATTAATAAATCCTAGAGCATGACCATTAATATCAAGCATTACCCACACAACACAATACATCAGATCTTTTTCTAATGAAAATAATTGATGATGTGATTTTAGGGCAAATAAAAAAGGATAACACCACTAAACCCATTCTTGTGAGAGAATGTGTATTGTGCAATAATGCATTTTGAAGAAAAATAGCCATAAATTTTAACTTCATGTAGATAGATAATATCAAAGGTGTCAAGTTGTTTCCCAAAAAATGCACAAATAATTTCTAGAGGACTTTATGAGGCTATGCACATTCCATGAGAACAAATTCATAATCAGGAATCTTCCATATGTAATTCTCCCTTACCATCTTTGTAGCCTTCCTCATTAGTTAACGCTCCAAAAAAATTACTCAAGAGTAATTGATTGTTTAGAAGAATAAAAAGTGCAATAAGATGGAGAGGTGTTTGCCCCTATAATCTCCTCATGGTGAATCACCATTGCCACAAGGTAGCCTACGGAAGCCCATAGAAGGCGAAGGGATCATTGGGGATGTCCCAACCTCAAAATAACAACTTGATAAGAAGGAGCTAGTAAATATTGAAATGTTAGTCTCAACTTTTTTAAGATATTGTTGTGGATTGACATTAGAAGCGGAATTTCTATATTTAGGGTTTTCGAGCACCATTGAAGTTGGTCAAATATTGATGCTCTTTAACCCTCTTCTTTTTGAGTCATCCCCAATGTCTTAGTTGTCATCTTAAGGCTTGAGCGAACCATGAGTAGGCAATCATGAATTTTGTGGTTGGGGATTGACAACAAAAGCAATTATTGGGGCGGAGTTTATATACAAGCAAAATTTTTTATGAAACATTTATCTATATCTAAGAGAGAATCTAAATGTTGAGAAAGGTTAACCAAATCATCAAATCGTTGTATACCTCGAGAACAAAACGTTGAGCTCATTTTATTGACGTGCTCCCACTATGTGCAACAAAGGTTGTGGTCAATTGGTTTAGAGCCTTATAAATATGCTTAAATCACCATTAGGATGAAATTAAATTTCAAAATTAATGCAAGAATGTATATATTTTGCATAAATATTTTGACGTGACCAAATAATATAACTCTAGAAAACTCAAAACTCTATCAAAGCTTAAACATTTTATTTGCAATATGCACTACTTAGCCTAGAGTTCTCATCTCTTCAATGTTATACAATAATTTTAAATTTTTAGTATATAAGATATAAAACATTTTATCTTACTTAATTTTAGTGAATGATTTGAAATATTTTAATATTAAATCGGTAAAAAAAACATTGGGAATGAGGGCTATTTAAACCACTCTCTCCGAAAGAAGTTTTTTTTTAAAAGAAGTAATATTTTTTAAAGTGTACCTTTCTTGATGTGTGGAAGTGATTTTATGCACAAATACATCGAAAATTTTATATACTTTTTAATGGAAAATCTTTTGGTGCAAAAGAGATTTCTATTAAAAATAAATGTTTATTAAGTAGCGTGGAAATAAGAAAAGGTGATTCAGCGGTATCAAAGACTTCAATAGATTCCCCGGATCATGATTTCTATACCGTCCAAACTTGTATGGAAACGAGACAAAAATAGATGCCTTTGAAGAGATTTATTGTGTTTTTGACCCTCCAAAATTTGTATTATTTTTTTAATATAAATGTTTTTAAGTAAGTGTAAAATTTATTTTTAAATAAAATAAGACGTCCCCATTTGAGATGAATTTCAAATGTAAGACACACTTAAAAACATTGACACCTTTTAATTAATGTCGGTGGGTGGATATTGGGGAAAAAAATTATTCCCATATATTTTTTTATATTTTGTGAACATAAAACAATACAATCTTAAACATAAAAAAACCACATTTTTATAAGCTTCACATCTCTATAACTTAATAAATAAAATTGTAAACATCAAAAAAATCACATTTTTAATAACTATACAAAATAAATTATTAAACATTTATTTATTAACTAAACAAAACTTTCATAAATGAATAAATAAAATTCTAAATCAAAACAATCAAAAAATTACAAAAAAATATAACTAAACATAAAAACAATCTCTCATATATATATCTAAACAGTAGATAATAATTGCAAATCTTTCCCTATTCACAATTCCAGACCTCCATATTAACCATAAAAATATTAGTCAATTTTAGTTTTGTATTTTGTATTTCTCAGTATATTTTCTAGAATAAAAATATAACTACATTTAACATGTTCTAATTTAATTTTATCCACAACAATTGAGAATCTGGAAATACAATAATATTATTGGCTTATTTATTATTATTGCTTATTAAAAAAAGGAAAGATATATTTGTAAATTTTAGTACTCGTAATCATGGAGGCATATGCTCTTTAACTTGCTCAAAACAACCAAATTGTTTTTAGCGCCACCCAATACTGAGTGGGTAGATTCTAACAGCTTTTATCTTTTATCACCCTCTCTTGTCATGCTCTCTTTTCTAAATTCTAAGTATCTACACTTTGACTGCATTGTTTTACGAAATACAAATGACTTGTGCATAGTTTCCCTCGACAACTATAAATCTTGAGAGAGAAATGAAATTGTTACATACAGAGTAGCACTTGGAATGGCTGGGATTTCAGAAAACATGGGATTTTCCATGTCTATGAAGAGATTTATGCAGAGGCGAAGGTATAAACGCATTGATAAGGGAGGAACAAAACGATTTAGAGTAGTTAAGCTGGGTGCCCATAAAAGCAGGCAGGTTTTGAACCTCAAGCCCTTGCCAAAATTAAAGATCAGATTTATCAAGTCAGCAAAATCATTGCTTGCGAAAATGAGAGATGCATATATGAATATGATGATCAATATTGCCCAATACAGAGCTGGCCAGCCCGGGCACAGATGGGAGCTGAAGAGTTCAATGATAAGGTGCTTGTTGAGATGTTCAAGTCACTGGGAATACAAGTAAAAGTCTTGCCAGAGCAGGCTCTTGGGAAAGCTTAGAGTTAGCTTAATCTGAGAATAATTATGTTTTGAGTTCTTTTAAGAGTGACATTTTCTTAAGATTGTAGCAGAATGGTGTCCATCTGGGGCACAAGGATGGGATGGGTTCATTTAAAGTCCGCAAACAACCCATACTATGAAAATAAAAATAGGAAATGCGTAATGTATCACAACCAGTTTCATGAATATTTCTCACATCTCATGTGTAAGCACCCCCAAAGCCTTGATTTTTATTTTTAAGAGGATATGATAAACTGTTTACTACTAGCAATCACAAGTGCAATGTGAACGCCGAACAGTATAAGTTATTTGATTTACAGGATACGTTATTTACTTTCGTAGTTGATGTGGTTTGTAATTATTTGGGGTGAAATTGTGTGAGTGTTGCAACTTGTTTGAGATGGTGGTTGCATCAGATTTTTTAATTGGTTTTTGTTGAAAAAGCCTTAAATGTATTGTTGATAACATGTGTGATTGATAGTGGAAGAGTAGGAATATAGATGAAACATTACATTGAAAGGTTCTATTTGTACATTTCAAATTTGTTACAAATTCATACATATACATTTGCAAATCTTATATCATGACTGGTAGCCTTTTGTGGACAATTTTATTTGCACTAAACATGAATACATGAAGACTTCCGCTTTGGATACAAGTAGTGTTGATTAAAGTAGTACTAGAGGTGCTATCAAAGTAGAGACTAGTATTTACAATGGGTTGTTTTGGTTAAGTGAAATTAGTCTCGACTCCTCCTTTCTTCTTACTCCAAGTGTAGATGCGTACACCATTTTTGAGTACCTTTCAAATGAAAAAGGAGGGGAAATGGTCAAGCGAGGGAACTCTGGAGAAAGCTATGAATGTCAGACCTTGTCTTTCAGTGTTTCCAATGTTGACAGTTGCTTTATGCAAAGTAAGTCCCGAGACTTGTGGATAGTTAATCCCCAAGCCATTTTAATTGGCAATTGTCTTCAATTCCCTCTTGAAATAGGGGGTATTGGAATATGTAACAGTTGGAGGGATCCCAACATGGGCCATTGTATCTATCAAATTTGACAACAAATAAAGTATTGCTGGTGGTGGCATTGATGTGTGGTGGCATTGATGTGTTGTAAACAATGTTGGTGATTTTCTGTTTTTCTTTGCATAAGAAAAAAGAAAAAAGTGTCATGTGGTTTAGTTATCAGTATCTGATTTGACTGCTATGTGGAACAAATTTCAATAGCACTAGTGATTTCAAATGCATGTGAGTTATGAGAACAAAATGTAATAATTTTTGTGGCATGTTTTCTCTTGATATACCTACCTAATCCTATTCAAAAACTAAGGCGAATGTTATTCTTGTAATACCCATATTCACAGGTCATTGCAGAGGAATCGAAAATCAAAGAATCTATCGTGGGAACAGTTTTTATAAACATTGGGGAATTCGCTTCACCACTGAAAAACACAAAAACAACCACCAAGATTCTATTTCTTGTTGCATTGGAGATGTGACAAAAGAAGCGGCACTTGTTGTAAGTTTGTAGCATTTCATCCAAATCTAAATAATTATTTCCTGTAAGTTTGTGGTCACTTGATTCAAATCTATATAATTTTTACTTCTAAGATTTCCAAACCTATTTTTATATTTGTAGTTTGAATTTTCATTAATGAAATCTTTTATGGTGCCACTGAAGTGATTCTAGCCTCTGTTAGATTTGTTTGCTGTCTTTTTCACTTGATTCAAATCTATATAATTTTTGATTCTGAGATTTCCAAACCTGTTTGTATTTTGAATTTTCATTAATGAAATATTTTATGGTGCCCCTGAAGTGATTCTCCTCACGAACTATACGACTCAGATTCTATTGATGATTGTGAAGATGACAAAGTTGATGAGGGGAATGTTTCAAACCTTTATGAGACCTTCAGTTATGATAACCTTGCTGCAGACAATCATTTTGCTGCAGCTGTGTATCTAGATTGCACAGAAAATGGACATGGAGAGAATGAACTCTCTCTCTTCAAACTCATAGATGAACCATCTTCCCCAGATTCTGATCCTCCTATTCAAGTGTCAAAGCGCAGACTTCTTTCTTGGAGAACTGGGAAGTTTGGTTTTAAATCACCAAGAGCAAGGGAGAGCCACTGCTGAATAAGGCATATAGAGAGGAGGGTGGTGAACGAGCAGCAGGGGAGAGTGCTTGCACTGCTTTAGTAGTTGTCCTTGCTCATTGGTTGCATAGTAACCCCAATTCTATGCCAGTCAAATCACAATTTGACATGTTGATTAGGAAGGATCAGAAGAGTGGAGGAAGCTTTGTGATGTTGAGGATTATAAAGAGAGATTTCCTGACAGGCACTTTGATTTGGACACAATATTGCAAGCTAAGGTGCACACCCTTTCTGTCATTCCAGAAAAGTCCTTTGTTGGCTTCTTCAGGCCTGAATGTCTAAGAGCTTCTTTTGACTTCCTGCAAGACTGTATGTCTTTTGATGATATTTGGGATGAAATTACCAATGCTAGCAATGGGGTAACTGAAGATGACAAGCAGCAGATTTACATAGTTAGTTGGAATGACCACTTCTTTGTACTTAAAGTAGAAAGGGATTGTTTCTATATAATTGATACTCTTGGGGAACGATTGTTTGAAGGGTGTAATCAAGCATATATTTTGAAATTTGATAAAGAGACAACAATATATCAGCTACCGGCAAAAGAGAAACAGAAAGGAGAACAAAGCAGCACAACTTCAATGTCAACTACTGCAAAGGAATCAAAATCTACAGTGTCAAAAGATTCAAAATCTATAGCAATAACAGAAGATGGGAAATATTTAAGTGCAAAGAGTTTCAAAACTTCAACAGCAAAGGCCCTGAAATCTACCGTGTCAAAAGATTCAAAATCTATAGTAGTAGTGGACTCAAAATCTTCCAGAGAAGAGAATCAAAAATCTTTAACAGAAAAGGACTTGAAATCTCCACCAACAGAGAGTGCAAATCAACAAAATCAAGACAATGCAATACTCAAGTTAGAGACACAAGGGAACCTGACACATTGAATGATAAGAAGGATGACAATAAGCTGATTTGTAAAGGGAAAGAATCTTGCAAAGCTTTTATCAATGGGTTTTTAGCAGCTCTGCCTCTAAGAGAACTACAAGTAGATTTGGAAAAGGTTTGATGGGTAAGATCCCATTGCATCAGCGCCTGAAAATTGAGTTTCATTTTACAGCGGAATAACAGCTTCCGACTTGGCATGACCTTCTGCCTTCCACTATATACATATTAATGATGTTATTTTCATAGAAGGATGTTTGGGATTTTGATTTGATAGTTTAGTTAACATTGACAAGATTTGTGAATGTATATAGATTTTGTACCAATCTAGCATCCCTCAAAATTTTGGAATTGGGAAGAACAACCATCTTCTCAGTTGCATCTGAAAGAAGCAAAGCAGAAAACAGGGCAGCAACTTGTTTAGTTTTTGGATTTAACTTACCATGACCATCAAGGTTTTGAGTTTTTGAGCACATATATCATTTTCTCAGTAGTTGCATCTGAAAGAAGCAAAGCAGAAAACAGGGCAGCAACTTGTGTAATCTCTGGATTTAAATTACCATGACCATCATAAGATGTTTATGGTTTTTGGGCATTTATCAGATGCAACATATTGTGAAAAGGGGAAGTTTTTTTCTCTTATATATTGCTTTCATACATCCAGGCAGTGCAGGCTGGACATTTAAGTTTTGAAGTCAATGACAGTTTAACATATTTGTACTCGCGAACATTTGCACATCACAAACAAGAAGGCTGATCTGCTTGTTAGGGAAACTTCTGTTTAATGGAGTCTAGATTCTAAATAATATACTGACAGGTTCTCTAAATTGGAGATATCTACAGCTACTCATGACAATGCTTGTAAAACCAAGGCATTTGATTCATATCCATAATAAGAGCTATAGCAAAACAGAACTTTTTTATGGAACATTGTTTGGTTCACATGCATTTTTACATTTTATATTTGAAATCAACATCAAAGAATATCAAATACTGAACCTGTGCTCATCATGTTTTAAAGGAAAATTTGGGCACTCATTTTAAGAGGTGCAATGCTTCCTTCAAATTGCAATATGTACAAAAAAGTCATCATCAAACTCCTTCATGATAGCACAAATGAGAAAAGCAGAGACCCCAAACTATAGCATTGTACTGTAGTTGCTATTATAGACTTCATTTCCAAAATGCAAATGCTACGTTTGTTCTTCTTCAATCAAAGTTGAAAAAGACAAGGTTATTAATTTGAACATGCAGGGTATAGGCAATTGGAGACATAGTTACTTGTAAATCATTCCGAATTTCTTTTCTAACAAGATGGGTACCCAGAAATTTCCATTGTTTCAGCAGACCTTTTAGCCATTGATGTTGATTATGGCCCCGACAATCTGCTTCCAAGACTGCAAATTTCATAATAATTACCCAATTAATGTTTAAATATATACACCTGGGTATGACATCGTTTTAGTTCATACTACATATCATGTAAAATTTAAGGGGTATCCTCCTTAATTTATTATGATACATGCAAGCTTTAATTACTAGTTGAGCAGGGTAAATGTGAAGTGAATTCAAAACGTACAACAATCTGTTTTCTAGGATACATCATAGAACATAAATGACTTTGACCAAAAGGAAGAGTTGTCATGAATAAACTACAAATCACATCCTTGTCCAATTTCATTTAGAAATCAAAACTTATGCCTGGCTTACTTCATAAAGTAACTGCCTTAGTCATGGCTAATCAGCAGACAAAAAGACAGATAGGTCTAGATATGCAAACAAGCCTCATTTAGAACTTTAGTTGCTTCTATGATGAGTCCTGAAAAGGCCAAGATGATGACAACTCTTTTGGACATTTCATTTGCTTGTTTCCCTGGCCCTAGTCTCAACATACAAATCCCCTCATCACTCATGGTTTAGCAAAATAACAAATAAACACATGCCACTTAAGAGAACTACAATGCAGATGAGAAAATCAAATGTCTCGACGGGTGTGATGAAACCTTGGGTGTCATCAGTTTGAATGTGGCACCTCAGGTTCTTTTCACATAAAGGTATGGACATCCATAGTAAAGTGTGAAAGAAATTCGAGCAACCCTTTGGAAAAGTAGATGCCATACAAGGCCACCAACTTGAGAATGAATTGATCAGCTTGAGTCCACATCACTTGGATACAATTCGAGATTTCATGTCTATGTTTCAGTTTCTCAGGAATCAACTTATAGATCGCAAGACAGAGAAGGATGAGTAACTAGTTCTCTCCATTCTATCAAAGTTGGGAAATATTTATTGTCTTTGTCTCAATCTTTCATTCTACCAGACATACGTTGGGTAAAACTTTCAACAAGAAAGACAAACTCATACACATGGGACCATTAGAGCAGCCAAATACTAGTGCACTTGTGGTAAAACAACCCAAGAATAAAAGCAAAAGGGCAAGAAATATTCACAGTTCAGATAGCTCCAAAGGTGCTCAAACCAAAGGCAATTAGATAGTGAAAGTTTTTCTTCGCAATGGCAGTCATCCAAAGGAAAGAAACATGTCAAGACTTGCTCCTACAGCAAGAAGGAAGACATCCATATGCTACTTGTTTCAAAAAGATGGCCACATTTGAAGATGCCATTACGAAGTATAACATCAGATGGGATGAAGAATCGCAGCCATAATCCCCTTCAAATAAGCAACCTCATGCCACTCATTCTGTGACTGCTCATTATGGACGTGCTCTTACTGTCACAAATCCTGAAACTTATCACAAGGGTAGATTTTGGACTCAAGGGTGACTCGTTATATTGCTCAGTCTCACTCTAGTTTTTTCTACTCTCAATCATTGGCACACAAATTTCCATTGTTTCTGCAGACCTTTTAGCCATTGATGTTGATTATTGCCCTCAACAATCTGCTTCCAAGACTGCAAATTTCATAATAATTACCAAGTTAATGTTTATATACACCCGGGTATGACATCTTTTTAGTTCATAATACATATCATGTAAAATTTAAGGGGTATCCTCCTTACTTTATTATGATACATACAAGCTTTATTTACTAGTTGAGCAGGGTAAATGTGAAGTGAATTCAACACATACAAATTTAGGCAAATATTTGGAAATAATATAAAACTCCTACCTACAACGGTAGTCGTTCATTTCTCTAAAGCAGATTTAGTGGCCTGGTTGACCCATCTCACATTCAGGATTGCAATTGAAGGTCAAAGGACTGTTGTGTGTCAAATACTGTCCATGGACAATTTTTCTTCCCAACTGCTAAAGATAAGACAAACCACACCTGAAAGCAAATATGCACCAGCCTAATAAAGGAGATCATCATAACTGTGTGAATAGATCTAGTTGTGACAATTATGCTGGTATTGTTGTGGTGGTTCCTATGGATTTGGCTGTGGGTCTAAAGGCCAAAGTAACTCTGTTAAGGCTGAATTGGCTTTCTGGAAACACATGGTCATTAAATTTATAAATATGTGGTGTTGTCTGATGCAGAAAAGGTCAAATGAGTGGTGTCGTCTAGTTGACAAGGCATGCCTTGTCTGATTTCTTTGGGTGAGGGACCCAACACTAACCCTGATTTATATAGCAAAACACAGGATTGTGTTGTTTGCGTGATGTTTTTTATGAATGATAACAGGCTTAACACATACCAGCAGGCAATGCCAAACAGGTAAATGAGAGGAGTCTAGTCTTCTGCCATGTATTTGAACCAGAGGTGGGGCCTTGCCCAGGGTTTTTGCAAGTGTTTGATGCTGTTAGATGCAATATCAGATATAGAATAATAAGTAAATCAGACAACACCCATAGTGGTAAATGCATTTCCCAAATTGAGCTCTTTCTATTAAGCCATTTGAGCTGCCACTCTCTGATCAAAAAAGTAAAGCCCCGCTACCATAATGCAGGGATAAGTGCAGATAGAATATATTGGGGCGGGACCTTATGCATGTTCTACCAAGATAGGCTGTAAGAACCGCCATCAATAAAAACTTCACAGAATAATATTGAGGATAAAAATGAATAATGTTTGCGCAATTGAAATCCAGGCGTGTGAATCACCTGGAGAATAAAGGGAGTCCCCAGTCACCTTAACCACCCTCCAATTGGATGAAGCTCCTTCAGCCAAAGGATTAGGGCTATAAGGCCTTTAGGAATGCCAACAGGAACACTATAATATGCATTGAATGAGATTGTTGTCCCACAATAATCATCAGGGGTCCACCAGACCAGGAGGTAAGCAGAGGAAAAGTAAAATAAATCCATAGAAGAAAAAAAAAGGCCCCTTCCCACAAATGAAATGCAAAGAACATTGAAAGGCCTCTTTATGCCAAAAAAATGCGTACATCTCCCACCCCATGCATAAATATCAACACCCCATTCAAAGCATGCAACTGTGAGATCACTGTTGTGGATAACTTGCAACTGTGAGTTCACTGCAGCTGTGATTTTGATTAGATTGAATTTGCTGCAACTGTGATTTTGTTTAGATCGCCAGCTCACCCCTCAGATGTGACAACCTCTGCATATCCACGGGGGGCCTCTTTCTCATAGAGCAAACGCCTTTCGGCGCAATTAAGAGGATATTGCAATTTGTTTCCAATCATTTTGATTGAGGGAAGCATGGATATAGTTTATTAGTTCATTGGCATTTCCAAATTTACATTGGTTACTATTGCTTAGGAACAAATAAAATGTTTACTTCATTTGATGGTTTATTGATGTAGGAATATCTTTGAAATTTTAAAATATACTCTAGTTCTACATAATAATAGTCATCGGTCTAGAGGATGGTTCATTGATTCTGATATGCTATGGTTTTAAAATCATTGTTGAAATTTTAAATATGATTCCGCTTTGGTATTGATATGATATGGTTTTAAAAATCATTGCTGAAATTTTAAATATGATTCAGTTTTTGTTCATTGATTTTAATTTGGCTTTAAAAATGCATTTTCAAGATTTAGGTGTGCTTTAGTTATACGAACATGATATGTATCTCCATCGGTCTAAAAGATAGTTCAAACATGATATGTATCTCCATCGGTCTAAAAGATAGTTTATTGCCTTTGATTCTGTACTTCTATCATCGAGGAAGCTGAGCCAAGCTGTTAAGAATAACCAACCATTCAACTTTTCTTCCGACAAAGGAGTAGACCTGTTTGGTATTATCAACCAAGAACTTTACTCTAATAATTGCTAAATACGATCTGCATTCTTTCCAATGGTAAGGAAACAAAAATTGTCAACTTAAATATTCAAATACAACTTGCCAATAAGTTCTGTTTGCCTGAACCTTCTGGGGCTCAAGTTGCAAATGTGGATATTTTGGTTGTGTTTTAATGGTTTGTCCTTAGTTCTAAGTTACATTTATAATTAGCAATGAAAAGGCTACAATAACAATCTGAAGTACAACCAAAAATACAAAAATATGTCAGGTCTGGCAACAATGTGTTGCCTAAATATGTATTGTCCTCTCAGCTTAACTTGGCAAATGTTACTTATGTGGCCTATTTACTTAAATAGATCTTTGTGGCCTATTTACTAGATGTAGTTACAATTAGTAGTGATAAATGCTTCGATTAAATTTGAAGTACTTTCAAAAATTAGGAAGTACAAAATATTCATCATATCTCATTGTAAAGCACTCAAATTTGTGTAGATATATACATGCTGTTATCACAATTTTAACTAGCACATATACTGGTTAAAACAGGGCAGAAGAAACAGCAATAGATCTTTACAGCTATAATTAGCATTGATAATACTGCCACAAATATAAAAACTTTCATCATATCTCACTAGTAAAGTACTGACTAGATATACACTACTCGCTATCCAAAGCTTTAACTTACAGTTCAACTGGTTAAAAGAAAAAAACAGCAAAATGGACATGAGATTTTTTACAAAGATGTAATTACAATTAGCAGTGCTATACCGAACTCTTTATAAGAGAGCAGAAAATACAGTAACATGGGTTAACATACCAAGATTGGAAATTGATTTGCAGTAACCATAAAAGTAATTTCAATTAATAATAAAACTCCCAATGCTATATCAAGTACAAATTGAAAAACAAATAAAAAATCATTATTCAATGAATCGCATAACTGAGTTGATCTTAAGTAATCAGATCACAATAACCACAAAAATACCTTCACTTAATAATAAACTTCAATACAATATCAAGTACACATTGAAAAAGAAAATAACATTTTAATTCAATGAAAACTCATACCACCAAGTTAATCTAAAGTAATCAAATCTTAATGCTCGTGGGCATTTAAAGCTACAAATAGCATTCCAACTATTAAATCAAAGAACAGCCGATGTAACAAAATTCATTAACACGATACTGTAAAGAAAACAAACTTTAAATCACTGAGTGGGCCTTAATGTGAATTTGCAAAATTGATCATTGGGCCACACTGCTTCACTGAGTTGCCCCAAGCCACTTAGAGAAGTTCTCAAATTCTAAGTAGTCACTATCTGAAACCATTGTCTGGTAAAAAGCTTTTCCTGCTGCCTTGATTGCATCCTTGTCAGCCTGCAGGCGAGAAAATTAAAGAGGCATTAGTATATACAATCTGTCTAGCACACAAGAACCACTAAAATAGTTCAACCTTTTGATACAGCAAGAATAAGCACTGAAGACACTGTATACCAAACTATGGATAGCAGACTAGAGAGAGAAACGAGGATATATAGGATAACTTAAAAAATAAAAGCAGATATTTGAACCCATTCATGAATCTACCCAATTGATTTATCATCAATATTTATTGAAAAGGCGATTGCAGAGATAGACAAAGAACTTGACACAAAAATTACCATAAACATTAAGAAACACATTTGAGTAATCCCAAATTATCCAGAGAACCATTTCCTATCAGTACTATGTGCAAAATTTTATGGCCTTGCCGTAATTCATTCTACATTATGAAACAGCAAGTCTTCCAAAACCCTTGACAATTGTTTTATAGAAAATGATTTAACTATCAAATCCTCACATTTTAGGAGCAGACAAGTCAGGATGGCAAGAATCTAGCAAGTAAACTAGCAATTGCACCCCAAGGTGCAATGGACACGCCGATAGGGGTGAAGATAGAGAAAAATAACAGCAGGACCACATATTTATTTTATATATTAAACAATGAGTATGTATTGGTTCATTCATATTGATGCCCATTGTTATTTCCATTCAGAAGAGGAAGACAACCTGAGTTTGCATACTCCAAATCCTAGATTAAAATCTTGCATACTTGCAAGGTGCACCAAAAAAGCTTCAAGTAATCATATACTACCAGTATTTCAATTGGCATTTTTAAAGATATAGGGAAATGATAAACCAAAGAGCAGTAACTGACTTAAATACAACTAAATTGTAGGATCTGAATACAGCTCCTGAAAAAAATCAAATTTGATTCTTGCAGCCTACAGTTATGCACCAACAAGCTCTGTTGGCTCAGCAGGTATTTCCTCTACAGGCATATCAACCTTGACACCCACCTCCTCAGAATAATCACCATGTACCTACAGTAATTTTATCAAAGGAAGTTACACCCAATGAAAACCTTCAGGATGAGTGCTCCATCGAGTCTTTCACCTCTGTCTCTTGGCGATTTGGCACTAAGCCACGTGACAAAGTATTACAAGGACGCAGCACATCTTTGGTCTATGGGTATGTTGTCATGCGAATTAAGCCAACTCCATTTTAAAAACTCTGGCATTGTTGCAGCTAAGTAAAGGAACTGCACATTGCACACATAACCAGAGAAGTTCCACGATGTGTTAAGCAATTGAGACAAAGGAAGGTGGATGGAAGACTAATGCGATAAGGTAGGAGGCGAGGTGGTTGTAGCAAAAGAAAGAACATGGAGTTGCACACTTCTGTGCAGAGGCAATACTGCTACAACATCACACACATTGAAAGACTTAGTTCAAGATGAGAATGCTCAGGAGTTGCAAGAAAGAAAAAGAGCACATGGGTAAGCACCACATCCAACAACAATTGTTTCATCTCCACACACAAAAACAGACAAAGGTGATGACAAGTTCCTTGCACAGGAGCACCAAGGTCTACAAAAGGATCACAACAGATGGGCAAAGTACAAACAAGTACATGAATGTATTTGGGATTTGGTTCATTAGATATACTTTCATGTAAAAAAGCTAATTAGCCCACATGCAAAGTAAAAAAAGACTTAGTGTGTGAAATTAGATATAAATTGGTTGCAGGTGTTAGAGAATGGCATGATTGGATGAAAGCTCTTCTGCACAAGTTTCAAGGCTGTGTTTGGCCAAGACAGCATCCATACTGCCCTGGATTAGGCCTGAGTTGGCATTCACACCCTCTTGGAAAAGTTTTCTTCTCTTTTTAGTAAAATCAGATATAAATTGGTTGCAGGTGTTAGAGAAGGACATGCTTGGAGGAAAGAAGCAATTGTGTACAAATTTGAAGGATGTGTTTGGCCAAGACAGCGTCCATACTGCCATGGTGTAATGTCCCCTCTGCCCGCATAAGCCTGGGCGAAGACCTTTGGCCCCTTATGTCTACCCGACGGCCAAAGGGAAGTTTTAGGGTGACTTATCTTTATTATTTTATTATATTGTGCTATTGTTTCAAAAAATAATAATATCATGAAAAAGCACATATAATAAATAATAAAGTTTAATCATGAATTAAAATGTCAAAAATACAATTAAAAAATTGTATTAGAAAAGAGAAAGTGCGACTTACCTTAGGGAGTCATTTTTTGGAAAATGTGCCAATTAGCCCAAAAGGGAAAATGCGACCAGCATAGGAGAATGAAACAATTTGATTGGTTGATTTGAGGGTGGTGGTTGGCTGATCTCCCTTTAAATAAACAGGTCGACTTGTAGAGAGGGCATCCAGATTTTTATTATCATATTTTGCATTGCTAAGAGCTCTGAGCTTTTATCAGAAATTCCAAGGACGAAAACCCTTGTGAATTTATCTCTTGCGGACGAAAACCCCAGGAGATTGAGAGGGGATTTCACTCAGAAATTCCTAGTGATATTCATCAGATTTCCAGGTTCAGTTCAGCCGTGTGTGTAAAGAGATTTGAAGGTGTTTTCCAGTGATTTGCAACCAGCAGTTGGGTCGGTCCATTGTAAGCAGTTTTGGCAGCGAATTCAGAGGTATTTTTATCCAAGACATTTGTCAAATGTTTGTCATCAGACTGTAAACTGATCGCTGTACTTTTTATCATTTCTGAGGTGTATTTTGAAGGTTTTTCAATCTGAATTATAACAGACCTCAGATCTGATTTTCTGGGCTATTTCAGTTTGTAATAAGTTCAGTTTTCTGTGTAATTCAGCCCTCAAAAATCTGGGCAGTCATTAGAAATCAGAAGTAATTTTATTGGGCGTGTTTTACATTGATGTTTCTCTTTAACCCTAGTCGCACTTTCCAGATCTGCACTAGGAACTTGACATAAAATACACAGAAATCTGTATTTGCTGTTTTTGTTTGATAAAAATCAGTATAGTGTAAGAAGGATCCATCTAGGGATCTTTCACATGGATTAGGCCTGAGTCGGCATCCACACCCTCTCAGGAATGTTATCTTCTCTTTATATGTTCTTCTTTTTAATTTCCCTTCATATTAAGATCTGTTATATTTCCCAGTCCCGACAAACCAATTTGTTCAGTTCAGATCTTACGGCAGTAAGAGATTCAAGTCCTTAAAGTTCAACATTCACGCTTTTTGGAGTTCTTATGTATTCCAGCACTTCCAGCTTTCCAGATATCTTTAGTTGATAATTTGGTTCAGGTTTTCATCAATTCAGTTTTCAGATTTATTCAAGTTAAAATAGGGAAACAATTAGGTTAAATTGTGGTAGCAAATCCAATTTCTTAGCCTTGTGGGACAGTATTAACAAGGGACTCGTTTGATAGCCATCATATGGGTGCTAATTTGAGGTCTGAAAGTTCCTTACGAGGATGTAATTAAATTAAAACCACATTGAAAGACATGAAAAAGAGTTTGAATGGTATGAGCCAAACTTTTCGCTCATCAATTGTGATCATGGAGTTGAGGAATGTGGAGATGGGAATGGCATAGAAGAAAAAGGGTATACAAGACCACGAAACTTGAGAAGAGAGGCTAAACGATATGAAGTAAATCAAAACCCTTTTGCTGGAAGATGGGTTAATAAAAGAAACGGGGTAATCAAGAGAAGAGATTAATCCCAAAGCTTGGATATATTTATCATATTTTTTTCAACTGAATACAAATTCAATTTGCCACCTTACACCTTGTGAAGGACATGCATTTGGTTCGTGGCAGATGGTTGGGCGTGACCAAGAACAAGATGATGCAGGTGATCAACTAGATATAAATTCAATTTGTTCCAACTTTTATCATGGTTTTAAGGCCAATGCACAAGAAGATTATTCCTTAAATCTAAAGAATATGAAGCAAATAGGAACAGTGACATACTAACCCAGGAGATTCTGAAAAGCTAGCTTTTTGGTGAAGAAAATCTATTGACAAAGGGTATTAACTGCAAATATTGATGAAAACAAATAATCCATTAGAAGCTATGTCGAGGCTTTGAAAACTGTCACTCTTGAGGAAGCTATCCAGCAAGCAAAAGCCTGTTCAAACATGGTTTTGGGACGGTTTACAACAGGAACTACACTCAAAACAAATTCGACCACAAAGGAGAAATCAAAAGGTAATGTGAAAACTAAATTTCCCCTTTGATTCAAATGCTACAATCAAAGGAAAGAATAGAAGACTCTCTTTTATTGCTGCAGTCTAATGGACCTAATTGTAAATCTCCTAGAAAAATCCATATGATTGAAGTTGTGGATGAAGAAAATAAGATAGCTGAAACCAGTCATAAAGATACAGAAGAAATGGAAGAAAATGTTTATATTGTGGACTTGAATAAATATGAAATACCCACTACTACACTTGTTGCCGCGATCAGAATCCCCACATATAGAACCCTAAGTAAAGTGAAAACAAGTATAATGCCAACTCTCATCAATACTGCAAGAACTTATAATTTTATAAAGGCAAGATTGTGACATCTATATAGATCTTATGGTTGTCTCATAATAAAATTTTCAAGTGTCAATGCCAGATGAGAGCAAGACAAGGGTATCGAAAAATGATAAAAGGCGTGGAGTTAAGTCTGAATAACTATGAATTAATTTACAATTTCTACGTGGTAGCTCTAGCAAGGGCTAGTGCAGTTGTAGAGGCCTTGGGTGAACTCCACGTGAAACTTGGTAAGATGTACATCAAATTCAAGGAGAGGAAGCAGCTCATTGCAATAACAGGGCTTCTAACAGCTACAAACAAATTGATATCAGCTCATAAAATTGGAAAACAGTTTCCAAATGGTGAATTATGTTATATCTTTGAATGTAATTTTATGAAAGGCTTGCATTTTAAAGCAGTAACACAAAATCCAGATAAAGAGAAGTGTGGCAACTGATCAATAAGCATGCAAATGTTCTCAAGGACCTGGGCAATTAGGTTCTCTCGAATTTACAACCCTATAAGCAAAAGTCCCTTGGGCCTCGATGCTATGTATCCTCCAAGATTTTAGCATGTGTAGGTAAGATGGCATATGCTCTAGAGCTTCCAGCCAAACTCAATTGCATAATGCCTAACATGTCTCACACCTGAAGAATGGAGTGTGGCAAAATGTCAAAACTTCAAATACCTTGCCTCCCCTTGATGATGGACACGTTATTTTGACTCTAGAATGAATTTTGGCTACTCAAGAAAGGAAATTAAGGACTAAGGGACTATCAGAATATCTTATTCAAAGAAGTATCTGCCATTTGAGGATGCCAGGTAAAATCAACACGCGGTGTTTCTATGTACAGATTCATCAAAAGAAGTATTTCAGTCCAGGTAAAATCAACATGCTGTGTTTCTATGTACAGATTCATTAATTTTACACATATTAGTACAAATATACAGTATAAATATCTAAATATGGGCATTCACTCCCAATGAAAAGCATCAACACGTTTGTTACCCAAAATGATGAAGAATATGTACTGTTACGCAAGATGCATGTTATTAATTGCAGTGGGAAGAAAAGCAGCAAGGGAAATCACCACAACAATGTTGTCAAATGTTCAATAATATCATGCTTAATTGACTACAAAATCCAGAGGAGCCAAAAAGAATGTCCGTAATAAAAAAGAAGATAACATTTTTAAAGAAAATAAAAAATGTTAAGGCACAATGAAGCAAGTGATTAAACAATAACAGAATTAAGATTTATTCATAAAGGGGAAGAACAATAACAGAATTAAGATTTATTCATCCTAAACCGACTCCACTTATACAAATATAGTGTGACCCGTGAATCAACCCTAACAGCAAGTAAAATATAACTTATATAAGAAAAAAGAAATTGCAGGAAGAGGTTAAGGTTAAGACCAAACCTATGTAAAAATGTAATATGCAGAAAGATAATTGAGGATTTAGGAATTAAGTTATGCTTTACCTTTGGTTCCTTTCGCTTCTTATCAAGCTTTTCCTGCCTGGCCTTGACACGCTCTGCCTCAGCCAAAAGTGCCATTCGCCTTGCAGTTTTTGCATATGGATTGAGCTTCAAAAGCGCACCCAGGTTCTTGAGTGGGTTCTTCTTAAGGGGTTTCCGCTTAATATCTCTCTGAATAGGCCTAACAACAGACTGAATCTCATCTGAATTCACAATTCTTGCCAGGTCAGAATTAACCATCTTTGATCGGGGTAAAACATACCCCTTCTTCTGCAGGGATTCCTTATCAAAGGTCCCAAAAACAGCATCAAGCTTCTCAAATGCAGACTTGGTCCATATAATAAACCGGCCCAAGTGCCCCCCTGGTGCAAGTTTTAGCAAATTCAATCTGTCCACACAAGCAACCTCTACTCCAGGAAGATTCCTAAAGGCCCTAACAATCTTAGCCCCCTCAGTTCCATACACAATAAGGGGACCCTTACGTGATACATATCGCCTGTTTCTCATCTTACCCTTGCCAGCTCGGATAGTGTGACTCCTCTTTGCCCTGTCCACATCAGCAATGGCTCCCACCTTTTCCAAAACCTTGATAGCAGCCGAGGTTTTCTCCACGCTTTCAACTCCATCACTGAGCACCAGTGGAAGCTCAGGGACAGACTCGATCCTGTGATAAAAAAACAGTCACATATCAGATCTTTACAGCTCTGAAGTAGAATGTGAAATCTTAAAACAAAACGATATTAACTAAACAACCTTAAAAATAGATAAATTGTTTGTTTCATCTCATGTATACAGAATGTTTAGCCTAAACACCATATCCTTTCGTCTCATTAATCTATGGTAGTTGTCCTAAACATGTAAAAGTCATCCATTTGAAGATCTCAGATTTGAAAAATTAGAAAATGTATAAAAAAATTACTTGCCTGTGGCCCCTGGCCATAACCAGCGCTGGAACCGCAGACGCCGCCAGGGCAGAAACCACAGCGTAACGTTTCATGTTGAGATTTATCTTCCTGTGCCATTTTCGCCAGATTTTCGTGGGCGCAAACATCCGACCGCCACGGCACATGTTTCCGAAGGCCGCCTGTCCGGCTCTGTGCGTCCCGCCGCCTGCAACCCTAGGTATTCTGGAAACAGCCCTACCGGTACCCCATGACTGTGCAGAAGTCTGATGGCCGGCTTTCGTGCTGACGGCGTAAGGCTGCCGTTTGTTTTTCGCCATGTTTGCGTGCACGAAATTCACTATATCGGGCCTTATTGAGGCCTTCATAACATCTGGCAAGGGAACGGCGCTTGATGTCTCGTTTTCCAGGCATTGCACTGAGACCAGTGGCCGAGCTGCTGCTGTTGCCGCCATTGAAGAAGCTCCTGGTTTCTTCTGGTTTCTCTAGCTGTGATATTATTCCTGATCTTAGGAGCAATGTACTAGGTGAAAATAATTATAAAACCCTACAGTGCGTTCAAAACCCTAATATTTCCCGGCAGGCGACAATCTTTCACGGTATTCATGGCCATTATAAACTCCAACGCAAATAGTTGTTACAAACTTATATGCATTATATATTTACATCACTATGCGAAATTCGTAAGGGATTTCATGATGTGCTTTGGGTAGGCACCATATTTTTTTAATTATAAGTTTTTTTAAAGGTATTCGTAATTTCAAATTTGATATATATACATATAATTTTGCTATGTTTAGTGTATGAGTATATTTTTAATACATATTTTATATGTTTTCTTTATTTAAAACTTATTTTACTCTCCAAAAGATAAATAATATAACTAGCAATCGCATGAATACAATGTTATGTGATCGCGAACGGTATATGTTATTTGATTTAGAGGGATAGTTATTACTTTTGTAGTTGATGTTGATAAGGGTGTGCCCAATCTAGACGCACCATCTGTTTTGGGGGTCAAAACTACGTATTCTTCCCTTGAGTCTTTAGAAAAAATTGTATATTTTTACGCAAGGAACATATTGGACCAAATTTTGGGGATTTTCAATCAAGTGAAAATTTGGGTATTATAAAGGGAAGAAGGCAAGGTGGCGCTTCTAAGGAATACATGAATGGAGAAAGCCGATTAATAGAGATGTGATTTGATGTTTTTTTAAATGGGCCACAATCTACCAAAGTCATTCAAAGCCTTCTAAGCACCAACAAATAACAACAAAGGTAAAAGGCATGAAGTTGGAAACACCAATGGACATAATAAAGAATGCAAAGTAGAAGTATTTACAAATAAAGAATGCAAAGTAGAAGTATTTGCAAATAAAGAATTAAAAAAGTAAACATGAGGGAAAAAAATTAAGCGTTATAACTGAAAGCCTGGGCATCTAAAAAGGATTGTTTTAAATGGAAGCAAGATGTGGTGTCTCCTCATAGGTATGAAAAATCAGATTAAGGCAATGTAGCAACATTTGAGCTATGTAGTGGGAGATGGCTACATAGGGACTTAAATCCAAGTGGACTATCCATATGAGTTACAATGCTTTATGTATTGTTAGGATACATAACAAGGTTTTATCAACACCAATTGACAAAATGGGTTCTGATTGTATTGTGACTTCAATCATGATGGAGGTCTTCATCAGACAAGGACAGGTGATTATTAGGGATGATATTTGGGCAATTAATCATCCATAATTTATAAAGGAATCGATACATTAGTGAGTTATAGCAAATGTTAGGGATACAAAGGGTCAAATAGGTTATACAAATAAGATTAGGTGTTGCACAAGTGTGCAATCGGGAATTGGAAGATCGGGAGACATTGTGTTGTATTTTTTAATTGGGTTTCTGTAAAAAAGGGTTGCGCTCGATTAGGCGAGCTAACCTCAAAAACTTGGCCTCAATTCGGAAAGGCTAATGAATTTATTACATATTATGTCCCATATAGTTATGTGTTTCCACTGCTTATTTTTACTTGTATGTTATGGATGTTTTGATCTCATTTTCAACACATATATGTATGCTTGTGTATGTATCATATTAGGTTTCCCCTATTCATGTATGTAACGTCATTATACTACGAGTCATTAGTAGTGAAATTAATCAATGGGACCTTGAGGTCGTTGGTTAAAACTTTCCTTTGTGTTCTATGTCACTTTTTACAAAGGATATTTTGAGTATGAAAAAACATACATTGTAAGGGATTTTTTCTCCTAAATATATTTTAGGTTTATCGTGAAAAGTTTTTAAGCAAGAGAATAAAAATACCAATCAAATGAACTTTAAGGCCCAACACCTTCTAACATGTACTTGTAGAGACTTATTAATTAGTTTCATGAAGAACATATATATTATAAAAGCTAAAACCCAAACATGATAGCCTGATAGGTATATCCCTTCGAATGATATCATTTTCTAATCCCACAACATCAACAACGATCAAAGTGGACCACACAACACATTAGGGTCTTATGGTATATACTTTTTCTATAGGAGTTATATTTTGTCTCAAAATCTTTCCATCATCAATATACATTACGCATGCATTCTTCAATAGATTTTGTTACTGTTGAAGCCTTCTCACCATCACAAGATCCTAATCATGCCTTCAATTGCAAAAATGGTAAAAGGGATATTGTTGTAAAACCCCATATGGTATGTGTAGTCTTTGTTCATAGAAACAATTACAATGATCACCTATTATGAACATCAAACCTGGTAAAACATCGTCGTTGTTGAACAAGAATCCAAACAATTGATGCAAAGAGTCACAAAATTGCTCAGCCAAACAAGGAAGCTCAAATTCCGTGCAATAGTTCTCTATGAGGACCTCTAGTTCATCTCATCCCAAAAGGGAGTTTTTATGTCCTTAACCTATAAAAGTCATTTGTGATGCATAACAACCTCTAAAGGTTACAATAGATGTCATTCTGAAACATGGAATCAAGACGCTCATTATTCCTCTAACAAAGGGCAACATAGAGTTTTGAAGGCCAAACATCTCCACAGTTACCTAACTTCCAAAAAATGTGAGCCAACCTTTTTAAAGGATAAAATACATTTTTACTACAGTGGAAGAGAATCCAATATAATGTGCAGTAAAATGGAAGAATGCAAGGAAATAACCCAATGCACACCATGCAATGCAATTGTTTCGCATAGAAATGCTTCCGTTCTGGAATAGAGTTGTTTATCCTTTCATTCCTTTGAGAAAGCAGATAAGGGTTAGGGCTAGGAGGAATACTGTTGAATGTTGAGAGGGTGTGCGCGTATCGTAGAGAGAGATCGGATCGATTACAAGAACTCCTTTTTGTGCAGGAAGGACTACTGCAAGTAAGAATACAAGACCACCGATTCTAATTAGATAATAAGTGAGGGAGGCGCCTTGGGCCAGGAAATATGAGACTTCCTTTCGAAGGTGGTCAGTTCCCCTGCTAATATGAATTAACACAAATTCTAACAAATAAGCTATTGTCCAATTACAATTTATTTACCTTGTTAGAACAATAGAGAAAAGGCTGGTCTTGGTTTTGAATCACAGTGACCGATGCCGGTCAGTGTCACCGGTACCGGTTGATGATAACCGATATCGGTAGGGGTAGTGACTTAGAGGCTTTGGTGAAAGGTTAAGATGGTATAAGATGACTATGGTGTTTATAAGGTGGTAAATGATTGGGAGATAGGTAATGGGGGTGATGGAGAAGACTCGAGAGAATATGGGGGTACATTCTTGGGGCAAATGTAGGGGTAGAGGAATGTAAGTTAGATGGAGTGTGTTACCGGGTAGTAGATCAGGAATAGACTTGTAATTACTATGATTGAAAAATCAAGAAATGTTATTAAAAGAACGTATGAAACTTACTTACTAGTTCATGATGAAGATGTCGGTTCAAGAATTTGTGATGACGAAGGCGGGGTTTGGTAGGATGATCGACAATCCAAGATGAGCTATCCTCTCTCCCAAGGCTTGGATGAGTGTCACTGGACTCTGGTTACTCAGTTGCAGTCTTGGGCTTGATGTCCTTCTCTGCAAACTCCTCTGCTTTCCTTCACTTGTCTACTGCTCGGCAAGTAAATTTCGGATCCTTTGATGACTTCGATATTCCCTATCAATGAAAATCCACCCTTTGTTTTTGGTTGGGAGAGGTCATTTACAGGGAACCGATGGCGGTTACGTAACCGACGCCGGTCGAGTAGGAACCGGTATCGGTCAGGTCAAAGTGGGCTATTTTTAGTAAAATAGCCAACTTTCCCTCCTTTTCTCCCGAGGGATTAGTTGTGGGCTTGGTCAAGTCATTATGAGGTTGGTTTTAGGTGCGGGTGAGGAGTAATTAGTCATGGGTGTGGATGTAGACCAAGTTATAGGTCTTAATTAGGTTAGTTTAGGGTTAGGACTAGGTCATGATGAGGTGGCGAAATGAGGTGGTAGGTATGGAGATGTGGATTTATTAATTATAAGGTAATTAATAAATAATTGTGTAAGGTTTAGGTGATGAGGTTAGGTTGCGAAATGAGATGCGGGGCACAGGGGGTCGTAAGACACAAATTTGGTGTCTACATTAGCCCCTTGTTGTCGTGTAGCTTGTCTTGTAAAGCTGCACGGACAATAATAAGAAGTGGTTACTCTGTTAAGGGTATAGGTAATCCCCCTCAAATCTATCACAGATTGAGGTAGCGTGAAATCAGGGATAGGGTTGATAAAGGGTAAATGGTGTTGAGATGATGGTGAGATGGTGGGGTAAGTCGAGGAAGCGACGCACACGTTGAAATGCGATATGCGTGACCAAGGTACATGTTTTGAAGAGCAAATAAGCAATGCATAGGCGAAGGTCGATAGTTTATCCAAAACAAGGGTGATATAATCCTGGTATCAAGGCATAGGAAGTAGCTCCGAGGGGATATAATGGGTAAGGTACATGAACGGTTAGGCATGTTCGGAGTACAAATGGTTGGTTTGGTTGAGATAAACGTCACGGTCTTGGTCAGGCAAAGTTGGTCGGACCAGTGATAAAGTCAAGTACCCTAATCATGCTAAAACACGAACAGTGAGCTCGATTGAACAAAAAGCTACATGATGGGTGGATAAAATTGTAATTTGTTGGTTTGGGCGAGGGCGAGGTATTTAATTGGTGCGGCCTTGGTCGGGGCTGATTGGTTGGTTGCGGCCTTGGGTCGGGCAAATGGTTGGTTGCGGCCTTGGGTCGGGCCAAATGGTTGGTTGCGGCCTTGGGTCGGGCCAATGAAGTCAAAAAAGGCTATTTAGCAAAGGAGGGTATAGGCGATGTGGTGAGAAAGGGAGACTAGTGAATAAGGGCCGATTGATGGTGAAGGCCTTGGGTCGGGTCTGATTGGTGGGGTGCGGCCTTGGGTCGGGCCGGATTGGGTGGTTGCGGCCTTGGGTCGGGCCAAATGGTTGGTTGCGGCCATGGGTCGGGCCAAATGGTTGGTTGCGGCCTTGGGTCGGGCCAAATGGTTGGTTGGCCTTAGGTCGGGCAAATGGTTGGTTGCTGGACCTTGGGTCGAGCGATGAAGTGAAAAAAAAAAGGCTATTTAGCAAAGGAGGGTATAGGCAATGTGGTGAGAAAGGGAGATTAGTGAATAAGGGCAGAAATTGGGTAAAAGGTGGGATTAAACCGATATCGATTCTCTATGACCGGTATCGGTTAGATGACCGATACCGGTTCTTTAGGGCATAATATAACCGATATCGGTTATAGGTCAAAAACCTATAAAAAGAAAAATACGGCCTGTCATTGTCACATTGTCAATTTGAAAACCAATTTTAGTTGTCTGAGGTGTTTTAGTGAGATTGTTGAATTTGCTGAGGTGGCACTATTTGAGTGGAGAAGTGAGTGGTTGGTAGGCCCTAGCGAGTAGGAGGCAGCATTTGATTGGTGGAGGACCCAGCTAGAGGAGATTTAGAGCCATGGCATGCCTGTGAGGAGGAGGAGAGGTCTTTGGACCCAGTGGACCGCCACCACCTATCCCACCACGATGACGTGTCGTCGTACCGGTAGGTTCGAAACCTCTCATTATGTGAATTTAATGTTGTTAAGCTAGATTTGGGTTTTGGGTAGGAATCCAAGTTTTTAATAAAATAATTAATAAATTGAAGTTGTTTGAAAAATGGAGAGGGTAGGTGGGTTAGTTAGGCTAAAACGGTAGGGTGGGTAGGTTTTAGGATTTTTGATGGGTAAAAGGGTAGAAATAGGCAAAAATGAGTTTTTGGGGGCGCGTCGGGTTTGGCTTCGGCCGTGGACGGTGACCGATGTCGATCACTAAGCGCAAACATCGGTCATGAATTTTTCGGCAAGGTGGTTTGTTGGTTGACCGGCATCGGTCGTATGTCGGCCAAGCGCGAGTGTATAGCATGTGCTTATTAGGGGACCAGTGGCGGTCGAGGTGACCGGTACCGGTCATGAGTTAGGAGTTATTGTTTGGTTTTGTTGTTGGTTTGGGTTTTTTTGTTGTTGTTGGTTTGGGTGTTTGTTGGTTGGGGTGCGAGAGGTGTTGGGGTAGAGTTGATAGGAAAGGGGATATCGTAGATGTTTTTAGGGTAAGATAGGTGGGTGTAGATGTGTGTTATAGAGTCGGGGTGTGGTCGGGTGGGTAAAAGGGGGTATAGAGGGTTAAAGTAGTTGTTTTTGTAAAGGGTAGGTCTAATGCAGTGGGTTGGTTTTGCAGGCACGTCAGCAGCTGATGATGCGGGATCGGATGCCCCCGCTATTGAGACGGATGTGGCCACATGTGTCCGCAGCGCATTGGGCCATTATGCGCGAGGTGGGACTCGGTGGAGTCCAGCGGTATAGGGTTGTGGAGAGGGACCACAACCTTATGGTTGCCCTCATCGAGAGATGGGATCCGGTGACCAATGTGTTCCATCTCCCGACTGGAGAGATGACTATTACCCTGGAGGATGTATATCGCATCCTGAGACTGCCGATCGTAGGAGAGGCAGTATTCTGAGGTAGATGCGAGGCGGCTATGGGCAGCATTCTGCAGTATTTGGGGATGCGGCCGCGTCATTGACTTATCACAGCACGAACATTGCCTATGGGGACATGTATCGCGCCCACAGACATGAGACACGGCTGGCCGTGTTGATGATGATAGGCATCACATGTTTCGCCCTCCCACTGAGAGGAGGCGCGCTTCCCACGGGCTTTGATGGGAGTCTTGCTCGAGATGGTAGAGAGCATACGTGCTATTATGCACAGGCACCAATATATATCAGTGCAGCCTATACAGGAGTGTGGGGTTATCGCGAGGATGAGGCGATTTGGGATTTGTTCCACATTTTTGTTTGCTGCTTGGGCATATGAGCACATCATATGTATTCGACGATAGAGAGGCTGCCCCAAGCGGCTGGGCCACGAGTTATATATGGTATGGCTTTGAGAGATGGTTGGGGTCGTGGGCGCCACGGCGGTGCTCGCAAGAGCGGGATGTAGCTTACTACCGTCATATCTAGAGAGGCTTGACCGCATTGGATATGTATGGAGGCCTTACAGAGGCCATCGGCCCGAGGAGGAGCCCGAGCACAGATGCGCTGGATCCAGTATACTTTCTGGATAGCAGGACGGAGGCCGGGAGAGTATGAGCGGATACCCTTAGAGAAATGGTACGACGCAGTTGGGGCTGCGGCAGATGAGCCACCTCCCTTCCCACAAGATCTGGAGGGATGATGTAGAGGCCCCACTTGCACGCTGGCAGGCCCCCAATTAGGTATCGGAAGAGAGAGAGAGGCAATCTGATGGATGACGCCAGGTGTACTGAGTTCATTTTGGTGTGGTGGGCGTAAGGAGAGAAGCGGCGAGAGAGAGCACAGCCACTGGCCAGATTTAGCGGCTATTATAGCGAAGAGGACCGACTCTTGGGGCAGTGCGGTTATTACAAGGCAGCAACTGCTGCACATGCACGATCGGGCTATTACGAGGCGATTAGCCGAGCACGAGTGCGAGCACGAGCAGTGCGCAGCACGATGCACAGTACAGCATGCACGGCCATAAGTGCACCATGGCACACCGGCAGCACGGCCACGAGCACAAGCACCGCCACAAGAGCACGTGCCACGCTTACAGCATGTGGTGTACGGCGGGGCAGGGGCCATTATTATTAGGAGTCAGAGGGGACCAGCCCAGCGGCTTTAGTGGCACGGGCCCCGCTATATGGGAGGCGAGAGCGGAGGCCGTATTATCGGGATGTCCTTGATAGTGCCGGGTGACTATCGGCCATATGCGGCGCGCACAGAGCCGAGACCTCTCAAAGTCGAGAGATCCCAGGGGTGCAGCTACGGTGGGTGGTGACGAGGAGGGGAGGGAGCCAGCGAGGGACCCTGAGGAGAGAGGAGCCGAGGCGGTGGGAGAGCGAGACACATCCCTGGAGCGGAGATAGGTGTTTTGTTTGTACATTGGATATAGGCACCTGGTCTCACGAACCAGGTTATGTATATAGAGGCTGCGTGCCCACATATGATTCATTCATTTATTCATCTTGTTGTATATCGGCTGCGAGCTAGAAAGCACGGGTTGTATAGTTGATTTTGAGTATATTTTGATATGAGAGACCGGCTGCGAGCCGAGTCGAGATTTCAGCGATTATATTGCGGCTGCGTCTTGAAGCTTTGTATTATTTTGAGATCACGAGGCCCCTATGCAGGGCAAGTTGTATATTTGAAACATTGATATATATAGAGATGATGATTTTGATCCATATGTTGTGTTTAAAATGTTTTATGTATGTTGTCGATGGTTTTTGAAAATGGAATGTATGTAGATGATGAGTTTGATCCAAATGGTGTATATATTGATGGGTTTGATGTATTTTGTTGAAATGTCGTCCATATTTTGTTGATGGTTGTTTTATTATAGATAGATGATATTGATGAAATTGTGATGATATATATATACGTGTTGATGTGATTCTGATGACAAATAGTGATAATGGTGTAGTTATGCAGGCAAAAGAAGCGGGCGCAACAACAAAAAATTTGCAAAAAATAAAGAAAAGATCCAGGTTTAAGAAAAAGGAGGCATGTGACCGATATTGGTTAGCTAACCGACGTCGGTAGTTTGTTGACCGATATCGGTTATGTAACCGATACTGGTTATGCCAAAACGAGCTTTTCTAAAAATAGAAAAGCTTGGGCGGCAACTTAAGTTCTTATTTTTAGCGTTCTTATTTTTAGAGTCATGCAACAAGTTAAATACGTGAATGCGATGTTGTTTGACGACTGATACAGGTAATTGCATGAAAGAATTGAGTGATAAGGAGGAAAGAGACAGGTGAAGTGAGTGTGGGCTGAGATTAAGAAGTTAGAAAGGCAAATTATATTGGAAGAGGGTGGTGAACATGGCTGAACGAGGAGAAGCATCCAGCAGGCAGGGACGAGAGGGAAGACAAGTTCCACCCCAAGCTGCTGCATCCCGAGAGGTAAACTGTTTGGTTGTATTTTAATTCTTGCATGTTTTGATGAATAGGATGAGAGAAGGTAAGAGGGTAGAGATGAGAAAGAAAAGGTGATAGGCAAGGGTTTGGGATAGAGTGAGTGTTATGGGGTAGGTAAGCAGGGTGTTCACGTATGTTTATAGGTATAGAGAGGAGTAAATGAGCAAAATAATTATCGTAGGTGTATGTTTTTAAGCAGGCTGTATATTTTTAATGTGACCGGTATCATTTAGAGATAACCGGTATCGGTTAGTAAACCGGTATCGGTTATCTATAACCGATACCGGTTACTGTAGGAATTTCCAGAATGTGAGAAAAAACCCGTGGGGATTTGATTTATTGAATAATTGTGTGTCGTTTTGATGTATGCAGGCGGAAGCAGGGTTAAGGATGAATGATACTGTGCCAGCGTTGTTGTCAAGAATCGAGCGGATGTAACACCAGCTGAATGGGCATTGATAAACCATGTGGGGCTAAGTGGAATCCGCTATTATTCATGAATCACACGTAATCATGCTATGTTGTAGGCATTGATTGAGAGGTGGAATCCGGAAAAGAATACCTTCTATCTGCCAACAGGGGAGATGACAGTGACGTTGGAAGATGTGTTTAGGATTTTGAGGCTCCCAATGATAGGAAGACCCAGTGTATCAGCGTTGCACAGTAGCGGGGGGGCAGCGATAATAACAAGATATTTGGTTCAAATTGCCACGAGATTTGACATGTGAGGTTTGACATTCACTTATGGTACAATGTATGCAACACACCCTGAGGAAACAAGGTTGGCAGTGGTATTAATGATAGCGGTGGGGTATTATGCATTACCGAGGGCGGAGGGTGGAAGATTTCCAAAAGCATTGATGAGTGTTATTTGGGAAATGATAGAAATGAGCGTGACTTTCGCATGGGCACCCGCATATCTGGCAGAGTTATACAGGGGTTTATGGGCCTGCAGGTGAAAACACAGGACGACACTGGATTGTTCATACTTATTACATTGTTGGGCCTATGAGCACATTGTTTGTGTGCGCCCGATAGGCCGACCCATCGAGTCGGGAGAGACAGGAGTGCAGAGGTTGGGATTCAGACGATGGGTCCAGACAGAACAAGAGGCGAGATCCCAGGCCATGATAGATGACATCGAGTATTATAGACAGGTATGGGAGATGGTGACGATTGCGGATATTTGTTGGAGGCCTTACGGGAACTATATGGTGATAGAGAACATAGCTGAGGAGTTGAGGGGTGTAGAGCGATTGAGGTGGATCGCAGGGCACAGGCCGGGTGAGTACGAGAGGATTCCTCTAGATCGCGTGCGGCGACAATTTGGGTTGTTCAGGATATACCTATGACATATAGACCATACATGAGGATCAACGCCGAGGCAGCATTCTCACCTCCCTACCGACACCTCCAGAAGGGCCAGAAGAGATAGCAGCCGATCATAGGGTAATGGATGCGGGAACGACAGAGGCCTATAGATTATGGTGGGTAGTAGAGCTGCGAGGTGCACGTGAGCATCCTTGACATAGCTGTGATTACAGTGGAGAGAGATCATCTGCAGGATTTGGTTCACCAGCTTCAAACACAAGTGAATGAGACAACGAGATTGTTAGAGGTTTCACAGTTACGAGTGGAGAGACTAGAGGCAAGATTCCTCCACGCGAGAGGACGTATTCGTATGTTACGGAGATGTTGGCGGATCGGTGGGAGGAACCATAGTAGTGGCACCTTTGAGGATGGAGAGGCCAAGTGAGTGGCGTCGCGATCACGATCACCCACGATTCGAGGAGGAGGCGCGAGGTCTAAGTGAATTTCATAGGAGTATAAGAATAAATAAGGATGTCGACCTGCGAGTCGATGATAGAGAAGATGTATTTGTTTAACATCTAAAATAAAACTAAATATGTATGTTGTTTTGAGTGATGATAATAATAAGAATGGTTGTGTTTTGAATGTTGTTTTTGTTTGTTTTGAAAAAGGATAAAGATGAATGTTGTCAAAATAGAAATACACAAAAATATTTATATTTACAACACATGATAGGGTATGGTAGGGGATGGTCGAGCTAACCTTGGGAGACCCCATGTCTCCTAAGTGCTGCCTACATAGCCCATTGCACAAAGCAAGGAGGGGCCTCAGACCGATGTAGTTCTCCCTTAGAACCAGGGAGAGGTGAATTCAGGCAATTTGGTTGTGGTTAGGCAATTTGTTGGTTGGTAAAAAATTTGATGTTGGTAGGGTAATGTTGTTGGTGTTGGTAAGGTATTGGCGATGTTGATGTAGGTATAGGTAAAGCGAAAGTTAGCTTACCCAAGTAGTAGGGAATCGTGTCCTGATTAAGGTCAACACACAATCCTAGAGTCGAGCAAAAGAGGTAAAAGTGTCCCGTAGTTGAGAAGAGCTAAACAAACCACATATTAACATAGGATGAGCTTGAATCCCTAGGTACCTTGCATAGGCGAGAAGTCGATAGGTGAAAAGAGTTGTATAATCACAATATATCGGATATACGTCACGTCCCTTGAGTTTTGTTGCTTTGACAAATGGTGAGGTGAGGTGGTTGATATAGGCGGGGGTGCTGAGAGCTTGTTATAAGGTGATTATTCTGACGAAAGAGAACCAAACCTAAATAGACAAGTCCATGACTCAAAAGTGCTTTTGGAATACTGCTTTTTTTTTTAATGTTTTGGACATAGACTGATCGATGCGGGAAGTCTACATGGGATATGTATTTTGTTGTTCTTGAGGTCTTCACGAAGTGGATCAATGTGAGAAGCTTCTGATAAAGGCTGACTTTGTATAGCTATCCTTCAAGGGAGCAGTCTATTTATAGTAGCAGATGTGATTTTTGTGCATAGCTGTCCTTCGAGGGAGCAGTCTATGTATAACTTAGAGGTCTAGATGTCCGTTTGGCATGAAGCATCTAGTTTTGTAGGAAGTTTGACTCAAGAATATCCCATAAATGTATAATTGAGAACATGTTATTTTGATACTTCTAAGTCATGGACCAGACTAAAAAGGGGAAGGCATCTTTAAGAGGAGGTAATGACCAAACCACGTGAGTTTGATTCTATTTTGAGATGCATGGAACAAAAGTGTATGAGGTAGTAAATGAGCTCAAGGGACGAGCGCAAGGTAGATAAGAAGTGATATAACACTAAATTCAATAGTAGAATGGTCGAAGATGCAAGGCATTAAGGGGTTCAGGCTCAGGTTTACCATTAAGCGAAGCTAAACGGTAAGTGCCTGATCCGTAAATATGCGTGATAATGTAAGGCCCAATCCAATTAGGAGAAAATTTTCCACATTTGCTCTTTTCTAGTTTGGTTACATGTTGATTCTCTTTGAGGACAAGATCACCAACCTTAAAGGTACGCTCATGAAGTCACTTATCATAAGCACGCTTGATGCGCTTTTGATAGATTTGAAGGTGGTCAAGAGCTATAAGACAACACTCGTCAAGAAGCTCCAATTGGGCTAACCGCTCTTGGCGGAAATCATCATTGGTGAGAATATCCTGAAGAGATATTCTTAGGGAGGGTATTTGTATTTCAAGAGGCAAGACAGCCTCGGTACCATATACCAAAGAAAATGGTGTGGCATTAGTGGAGGTACGAATGCTTAGTACGATAAGCCCAAAGGGCAAAGGGGATGTGATCATGCCAATTTCTTCCGAATCGTTAAGAACTTTCATGAGGATTTTGGTTAGGGTTTTATTAGAAGATTGGCTTGACCATTGGTTTGTGGATAGTAAGGTGATGAGAAGCTAAGTTTGATACCAAAGTTGTCACAAAGGTCTTGTAACAACTTATTTTGAAAGATTTACCATTATCATTATCGGGCGATGAGGAACACCAAAGCGACGAATAATGTGATGGTTAATGAATTCGACGATTTTTTCTTTTTGGTTGAAATGAGTGGAATGGGCTTCCACCCATTTAGTGTAATATTCGGTTCTTTGTGATTATCCAACGGTGACGTTGCGAAGAGGCGAGTGAATCTCACCAATAAGGTCTAAACCCCATTGTGAGAAAGGCCAAAGATCTCGTGTGACTGTATGGATGGCTAGGAGTATGTTGAAGGTTGGCATGTTGTTGACACATAACACAACGCTTAACATATGCGTAAAGTAGTCGTTATTAAGAGTAGGCCAATAATAGCCTAGGCGAAGGATCCGTTTGGCCACGGCCAGACACTAAAATGTCCGCCACAAATACCATTGTGGATTTGTTGGATGGTGTAGGTGACCTCCGCACCCGGTTAGACATCGAAGGAGGATGCCATCAAAGCCACGTTTATAGAGAGTCCCCATGCGATGACATAACGAGAAACACTTTTAAGAAAAGCACGTTTTCCGTTACTAGTAAGGTCAGGTGGGAGAACAGAGGTTGTAAGGTAGTCGTGAAATTGGTGATACCAGGTATCCTGCGAATTAGCAGACACATTATTTATCATACAAACAACCGGGGCTGAGTAAGATGGGGCAAAGAGTTGTTGGACCAAGACGAATATGTTAGAGTTAGTTGGTGAGGTAGGAATTTGCGAGGCTAAGCAAGCCATAGTATCCATAAATTTGTTAGTGGAGCGGGGAATGGTCTGGATAGAATAATGAGTAAATAAGGTCAAAAGTGAATCCACGTAATGTTTGTACTTTTGAAGTTCCTCATTTTTACATTGGTAAATGCCCATAACTTGATTGACTACTAATTGAGAGTCGCTGAAAATATTAATAGATTTGACACCTAAGTGTAATGCAACTTGGAGACCCAAAACAAGGGCCTCGTATTCGCTGTATTATTAGTGCAGGGGAAATCGAGCTGGAATGAAAGAGGCATAGGCTCAGCATCAAGAGGAATGAGAACAACGCCGGCTCCTCTGCCGCACTGGCATTTGGATCCATCGAAGAAGAGGGTCATTGGATACGACTCCTCCCTGAGTGAAAGAGTGGCGATGAGTTCGTCGGGGAAATTAAAATTGGTAAATTGTTCCCCAGGTAAAGGGGCCTCTATGAGTTGGTCCGCAATAGTTTTTCCTTTGATTGACTTCTGGTGTATAAATTCAAGGTCGAGGTCAGCGAGGAGCATAAGCCATCGGGTGATGCGTTGGTTTAGATGTGGTTTGGCGTACATATAATGAATGGGGTCCATGTTGGTGATGACAAAAGTTTTGTGATTTAGGAGGTAGTGTCGGAGTTTGGTGGCTACGAATGATAGGGCTAGGCACAATTTTTCTACATGTGTATACCTAGTCTCGTAATCCACGAGAGTACGACTTATATAATAAACGGCTTGTTCTCGATGTTCAGAGTCACGATGTGCGAGCATGGCTCCTACAACATGGTCAGTGGCAGAAAGGTAAAGGTAGAAAGGGTGATCGTCCTGAGGTGGGATAAGCACAGGTGGCTGCAAGAGATAGGCTTTGAGAGCCTCAAAGGCTTGGTGGCACTCTTCGCTCCATTGAAAGGCAATGTCCTTTTTAAGAAGGTGATGGAAAGGTTGACATCGATCCAAGAGTTGGGAGATGAAACGCCGGATAGATTGGAGTTTACCTTGCAAACTACGTAATTGTTTGAGGTTTTTGGGTGGGGGCATTTCTAGGATAGCTTTGACTTTAGATGGATCGACCTCGATGCCACGCAAAGAGAGCGATAAAACCAAGAAGTTTTCCCGAAAGGACACAAAGACACGCTTCTTTGGTTGAAGACGGACACAATATTGTAACAGGCGATCGAAAATAATGGTTAAAACATCGAGATGTTCACTGCGATGTTTAGATTTGCCAAGAAGATCATCGACATAATCCTCAAGGATAGTGTGCATAATGTCATGAAAAATGTAAGTCATAGCCCACTGATAGGTCGCACCGGCATTTTAAGGCCAAACGGCATGACACGATAATGAAGGTTCCCATGGAGTTATGAAGGTAGTTTTATGTTGATCGGTCGGGCTACCAAAATTTGATTGTATCCGAAAAACCATCCATGAGAGAAAGCATCTCATGGCCGCGATGAGATCAACAAGTTGATCAATACTTGAGGAGGAAGTCATCCTTGGGGCAAGTGAGGTTAAGGTCTCAGAAATCCGTGCATATCCGAAGTCCCCCCATCGCTTTAGTGATAGGTACGATGTTAGAAATCCATTGAGGATAGTCAATAGGTAAGATGAAGGAAACAGAAAGGAGTCGTTGAAGCTCTTCTTTGACCAAGAGGGCAATGCATGGATGCATTTTTCTCAGTTTCTATTTGACTGGTTTGGAATCAGGTTTTAGGGTAATGTTATGGACAAGCAATGTCGGGATCAATTCATGGCATGTCGGCGTAGGACAGCGAAAGCTTGGTTGCGAGTACGGAGAAAGGTAGTAAAGGCGGCTTGTTCTGATGCGTTAAGAGATTGTCCGATCTTCACAATGTGAGGATCATCCTCTGTGTGGATGTTGATTTCTATAGTCGACTCATTCAACATGGTTTGAGTTTCAGACGGTAAGGTGCGTTGAATATAAGAGTCGTCCGCACCAAGGTAAGTGAGGATGGAGTCGTCATCCTGGCACTCAACAACATTAATTGAAGGTGAATCCTCTTCGATCATGTCTGGATACAAAAGGGGAAGAGAAGATGGGTCCTCATTATCGTGTTGATAAGTGAGAGGACCCAAGAAGATAGCATTTATGAAAAAAAAAAAGTTAGGAGGGATAGATTCGAAGTGGTCTATCGACTCTGTGGGTGACGATGGCAAAATGGGTGATGATGGTTTGGTAGGGGTGATGTCGTCATCTTCCAGGATACAACTGACATGAGGTTTCTTCGGTGTAAGTGTTTCAGGAAATCTGAGACCACTACGATCATTGTGTTTGCGTGTAGTCACGGGAATGATTGTATGTCGGCCTTGTTCATAAAGACCAAACCAAAGCCTTTCCAAGACAACGAGTCGAAGGTGAGGGCGAAAGCGAAGATTTTTCGGTATTGAAAATCGGATTGGAAGGGAACCACACCAAGGGAGGTCGGGGGTAACGGAGGATGCGTCGACACCCCCATACGTTAGGTTGGTGCGGCAATTAGGTGGTCCGTAAGAGATTACCTCCCCCACGTGACGGTCGTAGGTAGGATGCGCATGTAACTGTCCGTACTCCTGCGGGGTATGGAAAGAGCTAACGTTATATAGGTGATACTCCCCCAGCGTAAGGCGTTGAAAAACATCTACTAAGGGGTCTGAGGTTGGGATGTTGTCTGCGGGAAAGGAAGTGGTATTTGCAACGGTGGTTTCATTGGTTGAAGGCGTAGGTGCGGTTGAGGTGGATGGTTGAGGTGTGGTTGAAGTGGATGGTTGGGTTGGATGAATGGGTGTCTTGACTGGTACAAGCACATCATTAGGGCGATATAACATATTGCAGGTTTTGAAGGGGGGAGGATCAGCTTTTATGGTGTAGGACTTCCCCTCGTACTCAAATTTTATGCATCTATGTAAGGTGGAGGGAACGCATCCCATAGCCCGGATCCAAGGGCGGCCTAACAACATATTGTATTGGAACTCTCCCTCAAGGACATAGAAGAGTTCGGGTAAAGTGTGTGGCCCTACACGAATGTTAAGGATCACGGTGCCTAAGGTAGAAGTAATAGCATCATTGAATGACCACAACATGATGGGGTTGGCACACATGCAACTAGAAGGGATATTCATTTGTTAGAAGGCTTTTGAAGAGATGATGTTTAGACTAGCGCCCCCGTCAATCATAACACGACGCACCCGAATGTCCCGGACATAAGCTGAGATAAAAGAGCGAGTGGTCGGGATCTCTCGCACCAAAGTCGACAATTTCGTCTTGAGGCCCAGCGGATGACAAGAAGCTTTGCTTTGCAGAGGCGAAGTGGTTGGGGAGATAGGTTGTTTGGTGAGCGAAGCAACGTGATTGGGTGTTAGAATGGAGGTAACAGGCAAGGTTTCATTAGGTAAGACCTCTATCCCTTGAAGGATTTCAACGAGAGCTTGTCGATGAGATTCTAGAGGTCGAATGAGATCATACAGTGTCATTTTTACAGGTGATTGGTGAAGTTGTTTGATCATGGTTCGGTGGGCAACTCCATTAGAGACGGGGTAGGTGGGTCCACGAATAACCACTTTAGGTGGTGGTGCGATCGGGATGGTGGACGGAGAAAGAGAGGCTGCATGTGTGCTTTTTTTAGCTTTCCCATTGTTTTTCTGCCCTCGAGTAGCAACACTAATCATATTGATCTCGTGAACACGAGAGGAGGAAGATGGTAGGGATAAGTCATGGTCTTCGAGAGGTGGGGTTGTAATAATGATAGATCTTGGTGAGGCGGGGACAGGTGGTATAGGAGAGGGAATTGAAGCTAAAGGTCTCTCCCTTCGTAAGTTGTCTTTCTTAACCTTTCTATCTGAGAGAGGTGACTGACGAAGTATGGCTTTCAACGCTTTGCATCCCTCTACATCATGTCTGGTGTGCGGTGGTAAGCGCAGATTTTAGACTCATCATAACCTATAGGTCAAGGTTTAGATGGATCATAAGGTCTAAGTGGGGGTAGGGAAATGGTCACATTCTCCACCAACATAGCAAGGATTTTGGCGTAAGACCCTTTGAGCGGGTCAAAGTCAGAGGAAGATGAGGCTATTGACTGGGTAGTTTTTGGTAATGACGGGGTATGGTTGATTTGTATGGGTGGCAGTTTAGCCAAGGGGTTTTGATAATGGGATTTAACTAAACGTGGCTTCTTTGGTGCAGAAGCTATGTTTAGCTGGTTAGATGATGAGGCCACAGATGATGTGGTATCAGAAAACAACCACGGAGAAATAGGAGTGACAAGCAAACAAATCCTTTGATGATGAAATTTGTTTAGGGTTGATAGGTGGACAGGATACGCGGGGTGATGGTGTTGATATACCCTTGGATCTCTGTATGGGTGCAGAAGGCGTAGGTCGTTTTAAAGAAAATGCAGGAGGTATGATATATTGATGCAAGGTGGAGGGATGAGGTCCCAATATGGAAGGTAGGTGTGATGATGATGGTTTTAGTTGTGATAGAGGCATAGGTTGAGGAGATTGAGTTTGTCTCCTAAGTGGATGGACGACTTTATTTTTGGATAAATCTAACCGTTTAGGTGGGTGTGTTAGACTGGGTATTGGTGAGGTCCCAAGCGTAGGGGAAGATTTGGTTAGGTTAATAGAGGTGGATGAGGTATTTGGTAGAGATGAGGGGGGTGAAGATGAGGACATAGGCATTTTAAGCTTTTGTAAACACTTCGGGTATATGGTAGAGGCGTCTGGATCGGTCATCTGCATTTGAGTAGAATATGGCGTACTCAAACGTTCCCATAGGACTCATCTATCTTCTGAGGGATGACAATCCTCACGTGTGAATAGGAACTTTTGTATGGAAGAAAGGTGGGTTGTGATTCCGATCCACTTTGTGGGTGTGAGACATGGGGTGAATGAGGCCTTTGTATCAATGGGCGTTAAGAGGTCAACCGGTCACTGAAAAGATTTAGGCGATGAAGAACTAATAGGTAGGAGGGCATGTTTGAGAGGATCCGTCATGATTAAAGAATTTGGTGATGTCGGTTCAAGAGGTTTCTCGTCTAAGGATGACAAAAGAAGTGGCGAGCCTTCCTCTTGTACAACAAGAGTGGTAGAAGGAGATGTTTGGGAAATAGATAAGTTAGATAACATCCGCTCACAGTCTTGCAAGGATGTGGTGTAAGAAGGCTCATCTGTGAGAAGAGAACTCTGGGCGGTTAATTCCTTGATGGGTAAAGGAACGGCAAGGATTTCGTCTTGTCTTGATGGTGGTGAAGGGGGTTCGGGTTCCTGCGTTAGTGAAGAGGCTTGATTCAGAATTTTTTCGATAGAGGCTTTTGGCTGGGAGTCGAAGATTGCATGGATTTCATGAACACTCTCCTCGGCTAAGATATCTTGGTTTATGTTACTGTTAGAAGAGTGGTTTGGGAATGGTTTGTTGAAGATTTTCAAATTTCGGTTAGCAGGGGCGTTAGGATTATCGAGGGCTATATCCCCTGCATCAACCATTTCCTGCACTATATTTTTCAACATCTTGTAGTTTTCATGACTGTGTCCCTTCACGCGGTGGAAGTTACATAAGTCATTTTCTTTGTACCAAGAAGGTATAGCGCGGGTGGAATCAAACCCGGAGTGAGGTTTAACAGGAGGTAAGGTAATAGCTCCCGCTTTAAGCAATTTTTCCAATATCACACCATAAGTTTCTCCCAAGGGAGTGTAATTGATGGGCTCGACTTTATACTTATAGGTGGTTTTGGAGGGGTATTAGACGGTGGTTGGGATTTGACCATCACTGCGTGCGTACAACTCCTTTTGATTTTGAAGCGATTGATGTGTGAGGATTGGTGGTGTTAGGTTTGTTGGTGGAATCTTGGGTTCGGAAATTGGGGTTTTTTCTTGCATAAACCGTAATTTCTCTTCCTCTAAGGCTCGAATCTCTAGTTTTTGAGCCATAGTAAAGGCCTCGTCAAATGTGTAGAAAGTTTGAATTTGGAGGGTAGGAGAAATGTGCTTAGCGCAAGCCCATGTAAAGAGTTCGATAAGTTTGGCCTGAGGCAAGGCATACGTAAGTTGGTTGATAAGGCCCCACCATCGTCCAATGAAATCTGCGATAGATTCGTCTTCAAATTGTCGGATGGCATAGAGGTCGGTGATAGATACTTTCTTGGCAATATTAATGGAGAAATGATCCAAGAAAGATTGGGCTAATTGGTTAAAAGAGAAGATTGAGTGCTGGGTTAAAGCATTGTACCACTCCAAGGCGGGTTCTGATAAGGACATGGGAAAGGTGCGGAGTAGTAAGGCATCGTCATGAGCAATCAGATAGCAGGCATGTCTAAATGATCGCAAGTGTTGTTGAGGATCCTCCTTACTATTAAAACGAGTAAATTTTGGTAATTCCCATTAAGGAGGATATGAATGAAGGGGGACAGAAGGGTGGATAGGCTCCCGACAAACTTGCTCGTATGTTAGGGCGCTACGGCTTCCTGAAACAGAAGCCTCCAGATTTTGCATCTTGTCCATCATTTGTTTGATTAAATCAGTAGTTGGATGAGATGATGGTGCGGTTGCGGTAAACGGAGGCAAATTGGGCCAAGGGCCACCACTAGACAATGATGGGGTTAAATGTTGATAAGGTATGGAGGACGAATATGTTGAGGCGACCGAATAGGGATGTCCTACATAAGATGTTGAGGTCACCGGATACGTGTGTGGAAATGAAAAGGTGGGCGGAGCTTGAGAAGGAAAGCTCGTGTGGATAGGTGGCAGAGAGCAAGTCATGAAAGGAGCGATCTGCAAGAGAAAGCGAGGTAGGAGCGATCGGCGGTAATGATATGTTGGGCCCAAGATTAACCAAAGTAAAGCCAATCATGCCGTATGAACCCCTCGGGCCGTTGAATTAGGAGACGAGACTAAAGATGAAGAAGGCAAAGCGGAGTTATCAGGCGGAGAAGGAGCTAAATGAGCAGCTATACTAATAGGCATGCCAACAAGGAGTTGACCATTGGGTGTACGGTCAGGGGCATGAGACAAATAGTATTGTACAGCGCTAGGATTAGCGTCCAAAATTTTTGCAAATTCCTTATCTCCTACAGGGATTTTGGGAACCTCATTTGGTGTCGGTAGGATTCCCACAGGATGTGAAGGGGGTGATTCAAGAGCAAAGGCACGGAGCAGGCATGTGAAACCATGGCTGCAGCTTGTTTCCGAGTGATAACAACCATGGACAAGGGTACACAGTAGGATGCAATCTATCAGGAACAGAAGCAACAACAAAATGTTGGAATTGGTAGGTTGCTGGTTTTGGAAACTGTGAAAGACAAGATGGCGATATCGGTCGGAGTGGCGATGTCTGTCAGGTCAGTAAGCTTGCGTCGGTAAGTTAACCGATGTCGGTAGAATAGGACTAGTGTAAGAAGCAGTAGGAAGTTGCTGATTTGGTGTTAACAGTGCTTAGTATGCCTACCAAACTGTTCTGTAGTGATCACAGAAAACAGTGTATGACAGAGAAACAGAATAAAAAAACAAGCAAGAATGCACAAACAAATTAACAGACTAACCCTAGGATTAATTTTAATCAATTTGGGCTTATGCCTTAGATGTAAATGATGTCAATCCTAAACAAAAGACTTAGGGGAAATGTCAAGTTTGTTTTGGCTTATAAGGTTACCTCAATCAGGCGGAGGAATACCGCGGAAAAGGGGGATGTTTTGACATTGTGTTAATTATGAAGTGATTCGGTATGTGTTGTGCGGTGAAAATAAGATTAATTTCTTGTCAATACCGTGGAAATCACCTCCACGTGTACGACACATTACTTAATCTCGTTCACTAGAATTGAAAGCAAGCAAGTAAGAATGTAATACACGTGTTTTAAACCCAAATCGAAAATGATATTCGATGAAGCAAAGAAGATGACTTTCACTAATGCAAAGTTGAGAAAACAAGGAAAATTCTTTTACCAAATATAACAAAATATCGTGTGAAATTTTTAGAAGAAGAAAATAGCAAGTATGCTCCCTATATGAAAGCAAGTAAGAAAGAAAGAAAACCCGAAATGCGTCCCCAGGCGTGCAAATTGTTTCGCACAGAAATGCTTCCGTTCCTGGAATAGAGTTGCTTCTATCCTTTCATTCCTTTGAGAAACAGATAAGGGTTAGGGCTAGGAGGAATACCTATTGAATGTTGAGAGGGTGTGCGCGTGCCAGTAGAGAGAGATCGGATCGATTACCAAGAACTCCTTTTTATGGGAAGGACTACTGCAGTAAGAATACAAGACCACAGATTCTAATTAGATAATAAGTGAGGAACTGCCTTGGGCGGGAAATATGAGACTTCCTTTGAAGGTGGTCGGTTCCCTGCTAATATGAATTAACACAAATTCTAACAAATAAGCTATTGTCAATTACAATTTATTTACCTTGTTAGAACAATAGAGAAAAGGCTGGTCTTGGTTTTGAATCATGATGACCGATACGGTCAAGTATCACCAGACCGGTTGATGATAACCGATATCGGTAGGGGTAGTGACTTAGAGGCTTTGGTGAAAGGTTGGCTATAAGATGACTATGGTGTTTATAAGGCTGGTAAATGATTGGAGATAGGTAATGGGGGTGATGGAGAAGACTCAGAGAATATGGGGGCTGTTCTTGGGGGCAAATGTAGGGGTAGAGGAATGACTGAGTTAGATGGAGTGTGTTACCGGGTAGTAGATCTAGGAATAGACTTGTAATTACTGTGATTCAAAAATCCAAGAAATGTTATTAAAAGAACGTATGAGACTTACTTACTAGTTCATGATGAAGATGCCGGTTTAAGAACCGTGATGATGACGGCGTAGGTTCGAGTAGGATGATCGACAATCCAAGATGAGCTATCCCTCTCCCAAGGCTTGGATGAGTGTTTGGGCTCGGTTACTCGGTTGCGATCTTGGGCTTGATGTCCTTCTCTACAAACTCCTTTCTTTCCTTCACTTGTCTACGCTTGCTCGGCAAGTAAATTTCGGATCCTTTCAATGACTTCGATATTCCTATCAATGAAAATCCACCCTTTGTTTTTGGTTGGGAGAGGTCATTTATAGGAACCGATGGTAAGATTACGTAACCGGCACTGGCCGGTCGAGTAGGAAGCCGGTATCGATCAGTCAAAGTGGGCTATTTTTAGTAAAATAGCCAACTTTCCTCCTTTTCTCCCGAGGGATTAGTTGTGGGCTTGGTCAAGTCATTATGAGGATGGTTTTAGGTGTGGGTGAGGAGTAATTAGTCATGGGTGTGGATGTAGACCAAGTTATAGGTCTTAATTAGGTTAGTTTAGGGTTAGGACTAGGTCATGATGAGGTGGCGAAATGAGGTGGCAGGTATGGTGATGTGGATTTATTAATTATAAGGTAATTAATAAATAATTGTGTAAGGTTTAGGTGATGAGGTTAGGTTGCGAAATGAGATGTGGGGCACAGGGGGTCGTAAGACACAAATTTGGTGTCTACAATGAATGTGATGTAACAATATAATGGAAGAGAGAGAAAAAATAATGGGTCATAGACTCACAATGATGCAATCTGAGATAAAAAGACACCATGGAATGCAAGAATACATTAGAAGGGGAAACTGTTGATACAAAAGTTGCAACAACCTGCAAGGATCTTGGGATTGTAAGAAAAATCTTCTAATTGGCCTTGCTTTACACCAAGAAACGGCCCTTCGATCAACCTAACATGCATGATGTTGTCGAGTTCTAAAGACGATGTTGCTAATGTCTGCGCTTCTAAGCAAGTTCCTAGTATTCGATCAAACCAATCGAATTTATACAAATGTCATATTATAAGAAGAAAGCCAATAAATTGATAGAATGAAGAAAACAAGTGAAAGATTATTTCATAAAAGAAAATCCTATACATTTTCTCCTCAAAAGCAATATTAAAAAATTGTTCTCAATGGCAATGTCGTACCATCTTTAAACAGTATAATTCATTAGATAGATTGAGAAGCCATGTCACCTATCCTTAACATTGAACATATGATTACTACTTCCGCACTGAAAATTTGTAGACCATAGTATGACAAAGAGATCTACCTTGGGAAAGTTTGGGTGGTGGACACCATCAGGGAAGGTCTAGGTCTCCAAGGCCAAGGCTGAATATTTCCCATAGATTGCACCTCCTTTTCCTGAGTCATCTTCAACATATTGGAACTATAAAATTGCAAGCTCGGAGTAGTTTTGTACAAATTCAGAATCCTGCCACTGAAATCATCCTTCACTCTAACTGCATGTCTCAGACTAGGGTTCTTCTTTGGAGGGTCTAGAGCCATATTTATATCATACCCTCCAGGCACATTATTTATTTTGCTCCCAACAATGGTATCTTTATTAAAATCATAGGGTGTTCCTTTTATAGGCACAACAACCCCTATTGGAATAAGATGTTGATCCACCGGAGTATAAGAGGAAGCCCATATTTTCACTTTGTTATCAAGTATGGTTCTGCTACTGTTATGGCTTGCAAGGTTCCAATAAAAATTTGGTGAAAAGCTTCACGAGAAATAATAATAATAATTGGTTTTATAGTTTACGATGTTGGGTGGCTTGTTGTTGGGTTTACGGGAGGCTCATAGCATATGGGAATACTTCGTATTCCTAATATGTAGGAGGCACCTAATTGTGCTTCAAATAGAAAGTGTACATACCCTTGTCCCCTACTGAAATCAAATTTATGGTTTCTCTTTCAAAAACACAAATAAAAGAATGTAAAACTACTCTTAATGAACTTATTTGAAAAATGTGATTGAGTGTTGAAATATTGTTTGAATGTGGAAAATTTTGTATGAATATTGTATTGTGGAAACCATTTTTGTAAAGTTGTCAAAGTTGCAAATACTCCCTATTGTTATGGTTGGGGCTCGGGGGCCAATAAGGAGGATGACTTCTCCTCTTATTGGATTAAAGGTTGGGTGGAGAGCATTGCCTACTCCCCTTTTGTTGTCTTATGATTTAAATTCGAAGAGATGAAAGAGTGCAAAGTTGAAGCTATGGAATTGGGGGATGATCTTGATATGGAGACCTTTGTATTTGAGTCTTTGAAAGAGTCCTATTTTGTAATTTGGTCATGTTTTTTTCACTTAGAGTGGAAGGCTTGTAATTCTTGTATTTTAAAATAATGTTCTTGCAAATTTCATTTATCAAATTTGTATTGTATAGTTGAAAAGGAGTTATATTTGAAGTTGTTGTAAGTTGGATGATTTCAATGGAAATGTTGAAAAAAAAGACCCATATTCTATTTGTATGAGTTGTCTATTTACAATTGAACAAAATGGAAACTTATAAATTTTGAAGTTATATATCAAGTTGTATTAAAAAATAAAATCAAATGGTTCCTTGTATTCACATGTGTAGAAACTTGTTTAAATCCGATGGCAACTATATTTATAAACAAAAAGTTATTAGCTTCAACCATCTTCACATATTTGAATAGATTTAAATTTATAACAACCTCATACACCTTCAGTAGTTCTTTATGTAAACAAGTTGAATTCATAGATTGTTTTACAATAGAAGAAATAAAAGAAGAAGAAATAAACTAAATATATAATAATGATTTAAATATTTATATAAATTTATATGTTTTTACAAAATTCAAATTACACATATTAAATAAAATAAAATTATATGTATGTATGTATGTATTTATGTATGATACCCTAAAATTTACAAAGCAAATTGCAAGACTAAACAAGGAAAGCTAACACCATTGCCATCCATCTAGCCAAGGTTCTAAGTCTAGGAATGTAACATTAAGATAGAAGCTTAAAAGAATGCTTAACTAGTATGAAAATAATACAAAATCTAACTAAACATGCCTACTAATATGCTTGAATTACCTAACATGGGCCTAAATAGACCTAAGAGGGTAATCAAATGGTTATGGTTACTCAAACAAGGTGAAATGGCCTCTCCCAATGACTACTTGGTCATTTTGGATATCCATCTACTAACCCCATTGAAGGCTTTAAGCAAGGATTGAACTTGGCTATATATCATATTTATTATATGAGATGCAAATCAAAACATGGTGTAAAATATAAAGGAATGAGGTGCACCCTTTTTATAATTTTCCTTTTGGGAGAAACTTGTATTTTGGTGCATGTGGGACTAAAAGCCCCAAATTAGATTAGAATAGATAATCATGATTAGGCATTGCTAATCACAATTAGTGAATTATCAAGTGATTAAGAGGTGTGAAGCCCTAATCAACCGCTAGTAGGTCAACTATGAGGCTAGGATAAGCTTTTGAAGCTTGTTGAGATGTGTGGAGGTGAATGGGGTGATTTTGAGTGGTGGAAGAGGGTTTTAGTCAATACTAGGTATATTGACCAAATCAAGGGAAAAATAGGCTTAATTAGCTAATAAACACTAATTGTCTATTTTGAAGAGGATTTTGACTTACGATTCGCCGTAAAGTGGCATCTTGAATGCGAAAGGGGTTACACAATCAACAAAGTGTTGTTAATTGGATAAAGTGGTAAGAAATGTTAGTTAATTAGCAAAGATCACTAATTATAATGAATTAGCAAGAATGAGAGTGATTTGTGTGCATTTTGGCAATAAGATTGCAAAAGTGGAATTTAGGTGTCTACATTTGCCCTTGTTTGAGGTGAAGTTAGTGAATTCACTTCAAACATAGTAGACAAGCGTAAAACAAGTAAATTTTGAAGAAAAATTAGCAGGATGAAGGATGCCCTTCAAGTGTCAATGGGGTGATTAAAGAAGTCAATCGACGATCGAAATGGATAGAAAAAAATAGGTCAGAATGGGCGTGAAACCCTTAGGTATTGAGAAGGAATAAGGATGGGGATAAACGTGGTTGTTTATTACCCCGAGTGGATTTTTTAGGAGAAAAATTAGTAATGGTAATAAATGATAATGGAGAAGAAATGATTGATGGAGAAATATAGGACAAGTCCAACCTGTACATCCATGCTTTCCATAAGCAACCGATTTATATCATTTTTCCCCTAGGTCTACATCATCGGCCTTTATTTAAAATAAACAAAAGTGTAAGATAACATTAAAATCTAAATTACTAACAATTGTTTATTGCTAAAAATATGTAACTCCATGCAACATACATTATGTAATGCAATATGAGAAAATAAAATGACACTTAACTCCATGCAACATACAAAATGCAATGCAATATGAGAAAGTAAACCAGCTAACCTAATAGAGAAACAAACACAATCACATATACTCAAACAAACAACATTTAAGACAGTTGTACCAATGTTTTTGTTATCAAGCTATAGTTCCCGAATGTTTGTGTTGTAACGACAAGGGTTAAAAATGATGCCCCAAGCAATAACACATGCAATGGGAAAATGAAGGACACAAGTAGTCCCATGGAAAATCTTGCGTGCACTATGAAACAATCCTAACAACTCACTATTGTACAGGGAGGACCAACATATAGCATGCATCATAGCTTTTGTTAATGGATGTAGATCATGATGATCCATAAGTTGTTTGAGACTAGAACAAACAAGAACCTTAGAAAGATGTTTTTGTAAGACAAATTTCAATGTTCGAGGATAATGCAATTGACACAGGCTTTAGCTGTGTACATGTTGTTTATCTTTTTTTGAATTTTTTGCAAATTTTTGGATTTTTAATGATTTAACCAATGTTTTGGGTTTTTTATTGTTTTACTAATTTGTTTGGGTTTTTCTGAAACATATTTGAATGGTTTTGATGATTTTGATAGTTTTTGAAGCTATGTATAGGAAACAAAGAAATGTGGATGCCCCCAACAACAGATGGGATTGTACAAGAGCAGAATGCCATGCATGCATGCAAGAAAGTGAAGATGTGAAAATGCCCCAGCGTTAGCTAGGAATATACAAAGGCAAAATATTCATGCATAAAAGATGGATCAAGGCCAATATGGATAGGTTCAACATGATGATGAATGTAACCCAATGATGTGCTAGGAAGGAGCAAGGATGCCCCCAAAGCGTAAGTTGGCCAAGAAGCACATGATAGAAAGAAGTGGAAGTTTGTTTTGAGAAAGGGTACAAAGGTGCCTGCAAACATGGAAAAAGGAAATCTTATACACATGGATGTTCTGAACAAAGTAGAAGAACAACGTGAATGTTGTGAATGTAGCTTAGAATCTCGCGATGAAGAAGTGGTTAGCCAAAGGCACGAATCATGAGACAAGATACAAACTAGAGTAAGAGTCTGAACAAGGTCTAAAAAAAGACACTTGGTAACATATTAATCATGTTTTCTCATAGAGATCTAGTGTGTGCATGTGGAAATTTATTACCTCTTGGAGGGAAGATTTGATAGACAACAAGTGAAGACACCCTAGCCAATGTGTAGGAATTATTTATTTATCAAAGTTGTTTTTTTTTTTGTGAATGAATTATGGAAGGTGAGTTGTACATTGCTCCACTACCCGTAGCCAGTGTCCATAGCCCCGATGGAGATGCATTTGATTATAATCACAACATTTCTCTACTGCAATTAGGTGTCCATATCCCCGATAGAGATTATTAGAAATACCCCAAGAGAGAGTTATATATCAATTTGCTTTTTCTTTTAGCGTTTTTTTCAACTTTGTGCTTTTTGATTTGATTGATTCTTTTGCTTTCTGAAAACTTATTTCAGCTCTCTTGCTTTGACAAGGGGTTAAGAACCACTGATGGCTTGATGGAAGGAGGCGAAATTGATTGCAATGACGACATTGGCTAGTGTCAACAAATATATCCAAAATTTCTTCGCAACAAGTTTTTTAGATGTTGATTGTGATAGGATCTCTAAGAGGTCAATCATTCTTTAATTTACCAAGGTGATAAAAGACCAATGCCAAATGGATACCATAGAGATAACTGTCACAAAATGTGTGTGAATAGGCTAACCAAAATATCACTGAAGGGATGAAAATGGTAGGAAGACTTACAGAAGGATAACACAAAGTGAAGAAGAAAGAACATCCATGTGTATGCAATACCTGATTGCAATGTGTGTTCATTTACCTTTGATTTTTTGAAATGTTTTCTCATTTTTTTAATTTTTTTGTCTTTTTTTGAAAGGTGGGACCGACAAGGTCACTTGGTGTGATAATATCCAACAACAATGTTAGCAATTTCCTTGATAAGGAAGACTATGTGTGTTTGGTTATCAAGAGTCATATTATCCCCGATCTCAATGATCATGGTGAGCTCATGCTTAATAGACGATTGTGTTTTATCGTGAAACATGGATTTTGTATGTAGGATATTGAGGTCCCTATCTAGAGGTTTTTATACTTTACACCATACTTGATGGGTGCGTTGATGTGAATTTTTGAAGCACGTTTGATTCTGAAATTTAAGATTTTTTAAATTTTTGTGATATTTGGGGCTCTTGGAATTATTGATCTGAGCCTGATGAAGGAACTATTTTGGTTTCCTATGAGCTACTACGTGACTTTTCTGATCCCGATAAGTGGGAGAAGAAAGTGGACAAATAAAATTGGTGGTAGAAATGACGGTGGGTTTGCCACAATCATTAATAGAAGAACAATATGATGGACGTGAAAGATACAATTAAAGAATCAAGAGAATGGGCTACCAAGAGGTGTCCCATAGACTGAAGCTAAAGGACTATAAGGATGTGGCCCTAAGATTAAAGATGAAGGACTTCCTGGTGGTGTCCCATAGATAGAAGATGATGGGCTACTAGGACATGGCCCAAGAATCGAAGATGAGGGACTTCTAAGATGTGCCCCCAATATAGACGAAGATGGGATTATAGGAGGTGAGCCACATATAGAGGATGTGGGGCTACTTGGAGGTGGCCCACATATAGAAGAAGATGATGGGCTACCAGTGGTGACCCAAGGTAAGATTGTGATGGAGGAATCCTGATAGATAAAGAATGATGTGAAGAAAAGATAGGATCTTCCTCAATGGTCTTAGGATCTTCCTTAGTATTATGACAAAAGGAATCAATTTCTTCTTCCCAATACGCAAACATATTGAAGTCCAAAGAGGTTTCTTGCTTGCAAAATTCTAGAGGAATGTCTTCATGTACCCTCATAAATTCTCTAATTGCTTCTTCATTCTGAAATGAATCAATCGGTGTGGGTAGTTTTTCTACCACAAGAGGTTGATTGGATGAATGTGACATGGGAGTCGACTTGGATGATTGATTAGAAGGACTTTGAATTGGAGAGCTCTTCAACGGAAGAAGGGTCATTGAGGCGGTGAATAAGGGAGGTCTCTGCAAAGCAAGGGAGGACTGCAGCTCAAGAACCAAATTAGAATTTTCAGAAGATCTAGGTGAATATGAAGAATCAAAATAATAGTTTGGATCAAAGTCAGAAGAAGAGTGGGAGGAACCTGAATAATAATTTGGATCAGAAGTGTCCAAACCATACCACCGACTATGAGATGAAGGTGGGGAACATGGTACCCGAATGGGCTCTCTAGTGCGAAGAATCAAACGAGGTCTAGTTGTGATAGGCATCCTTTGATGGGAATGCTAAAACCTAGGTTCCTTACTGTCATAAGTATGTAGAATTGCATGATAATCAATCTTTGTTGGCACATGCCTAGACATAGATAGTCCAGGGGATATCACATGGGTTATTGTGTTGACATGTTCAACATGTGTATCTACACAACCAATGAGAGCATCAAAATGATTCTCCTCATTAGACACATAATTAACATTCTTGTCTTGATTATGTTTAGGAAGAGTCTTCATATTGGGGGATTTTTTAGGAGTGGATGAATCCATCTCCACATCGCCACTTTCGATTAAGTCCTGGATGTAGTGTCTGCAACTTCAAACACTTATCTATTTTGTGACCTTTAATGTGGTGGAATTGACAATATTCATTATCTCTAAACCATGATGGCTTAGGTGCGTCATCCTCATAAGGTGTAGTTTTAGGATATCTAACCATATTAACCACCTCTAGTTGTTTTAGTATTGATGACATTGAGTCGAAAAAGGAGTGAAAGTACAACACTTATACTCCGTAGGTGGAGCTCCCTTTGCAAGCTTCAAAGGAGTGTTGTTTTGAATGGCTTGTACTTGTTTAGAGTCTAGTATTCCATCATTAACAATGTTTTATGATGCTTATACTCCATATGCGGAGCTCCCTTTGCAAGCTTCAAAAGAGTGTTGTTTTGAATGGCTTGTACTTGTTTATAGTCTATTATTCCATCATTAACAATGTTTTTGTTCTTATTAGGAATAAACTTTGGCTTGTCGTTGGTCTTGGAACCAATATGATCCCTTTAAAAGGGCTTTAGGGTCCCTCTATTTAACAATGCCTTTTCAATTTGACTCCCTTTTTCTATCACCTCTTCAAATGCGTTGCCATAATGCATTTGCAAGTGGAACGTAATGTTTGGGTAGAGGTTGGGAACAAATATCGTCGCTTGTTTTTGGGTATGGAGTAAGGAAAACAATTAACTAACCCTCTCCATCATTGTAAAAATGCAGTGAAGTTTTCATTGTTTCTTTGTTTGGCATTGCAAAGATCCAACATGGTGACATCATTCTCTATATTAAAAGAGAAGTGTCGTACAAAACTTTCTACTAGTTCTAGCCATGTTGATATGGATCCCTTAGGGATATGCACAAACCATTCTAGACAGTGTTACTCCTAAACTTCGTGGAAACAAGTGCATAAGATAATTATCGTTGAATGCCACCTCTTGACATGTCATATAAAAGTCTTTATATGATCACGAGGGTCACCTTTTCCCTTATATTTATCAAATTTTGGAAAATCAAAATGTCTTGGGAAAGGTACCTGTAACATGGCTTTGTCAAATGGGTAAGGACATAACTCATCAAACCGATACTTCTTGTTATTGCTACCGGTTTGGCCCTCTTGTAATGCTTGAAGGGCATTCTTCATTGTTGACCACTCTTGATTAAAAAGTGGATCTTACGTGGGTGGCGGCATAGGTCTATACAAAGGGTTAAGCCTAGGTGTATGCCCACCCCGATTTGTTACGAGAATATCTTCATAAGGATCTCTTTGTGCCTCCCATCGAGGAGTGTTTATTAGGAATTCGTAAAATGAAGCTTTAGGTTTTGCCTTTGGTATAGTTTGTTTCACAACTTTTGGTTGTTCTTTTTGTATATGTGAAGCCAAACTTGCCAATTGGTGAGTGAAGGGCTTGGACCTATTGTTCTAACGTAACCTCTTTAATAGGTATTTCATGATGATCTTCGTTAGGAGGAGGTTGTGCATGATGAACATGTTCTTCATGGTCTTCACAACAAATTTTAATAGGAGGCAAATGATAGTATCCATCGTTTTCAAAGGGTATCCCCCATTATTATTTGTGAAAATTAGAGGCATGATCTGGATTTAAAATTTCGTTAAGAGTGCGACAAGGGAGGTCTACTTCTTCTCCTCGAACCATGTCGGCGATAAGAGAAGGGTCTATTGTGGAAGGTAATTTGGCTCCTAGTTCCACAACCCACATAAGAACTTCATGTTTGTTATGAAAAATGTAGTCATCAAAATGGGTGGAATGAAGCTCTACATCCGCATGAGGAGACTCTTCCTCTCCACCACTATGGTCAACCATGAGATTATCCTCCAAAAGAGGGTTGTCACCTCCAAATATATTGGCTTCCAAATTTCGTGATCCCATTCTCGTAGTAGGCATTTCTTAGAATAGAAGGTACAACATGAAATATTTCCACTAAGGTTTATTAACAAGGGACCCTAGTCAAATTTGTGTAGCATAATGACCCTAAGTCGTTAAAACAAGGTGACTATAAAATAGCCACAAAAGTGATAGATCAAAGAAAACGCATACGAACTAAAGAATAATGAACAAGCTACCCTAACAAGGTAATATATGACACAAGTTTTCCTTAGAATAATACAATGACGTACAACACTCAAAATTTAGTTTACACCAAATAGTTTATTCTCTAAGATTTCGTCTAGATAGGTTTGCAACCAAATAGTGACAACACAACATCACTAGTTAGGTCAAGTTTGCAACAAACAAGGCCTAAATGATAAGAGAATGTTGACGTGATCTTATAACAAGATATAATAAAAATAGTTTCTAAATAATAACAAATTCCAAGTCTCGTAAAATGGACGATAATAATGTGAGCAGCGTAACGACACTATTTGGACATGTGAACCAAGCTTTTGGGAAAGTAAGATTTATAGTGTCAAAATGATGTTATCGCGATGCTAACAATGTATCCTCAACACTCACAAAACTCAAGACAAAGTTAGAATGTAAAAACTATCTCTAAGTATAACAAGAAATTGTTATGCATACGAGTACAACGTAACTCTACAATATAGAGATTTAGGCCTAATTTCACAATGGAAACAAGACGTAAATATCTCAATTGTATGGCTATAATGTGGGTAAGGTAACAAATCAAAAGAAGATAAGGATGAAATCACCTAACTATGATGATAATAAGTCTCAAATATGGGTTTTTGAGACAAGGGGGCTACTAGATCGTGAATACATACCATGCACACTTTCAACACTTGTGCTCGACATTACAACCTAGTCGCAAGTAGAATACAAAAGTGGTGGACACACGATATCTAGCGGTATCTGTATATGTTTTTTCCTTTTTTCCAAAAAATGGGAAATAAGAAAACAAGGGTGTAGACCAAGTGGTGTTGAAATAAACTTGGTGTTATTTTGGCAGAGTTTCACCTTGTCTTAAGACAAGTGAAAAACTAGGACAAAATGACACTAAGTAGATTTCATGATGAAATGTCATGCAATTTCAAATTTAAGAGATTCTTTCCCTTGTTTGAAAAACAAGATTTTGAATCTAAAAAGTTGTCACTTTGTGAGAGCTCTCAAGTATACTATCTAAGACAAAAACAATGGCTCCAAGCTAACAATCTTCCTAGGTGGTTCTCTCTCTAGGTGTCACAAGATATCTATGAGTGAGCTCGATTTACCCAAAAAGTCACACTGAATAATTTGGGAGTATCTCAACTTTACTTTACCCCTTTCAAGTATAATGAGCACCAAAGTGCATTCAGTTATACTTTCACTGGGGTCATGATATAGATATCTTTGACGCTAATCTCACCAAGGCGTACTAGACAAGTCGGTAGTGTGGAGCACTTTCTTGTTTCGTTCACAAGGTTCCCTCTTACGTGAACTAATTTAGGGTTCCTAGGACCACCCCCATTGTTGTAGCTTAAGGCTTATGCCAAAGGGGTTATGTCCTAGTTGAGCGGATGAGTCGTAGCTCTTAACCAAAACCTACAAATACAATGTGATGATTGTGGTGTATTTTTTTATCTTTTAGACTTAATGTGGTTTTTGTCATACTCCTTTTGGCAACCTACAATCACACGTGTAGTTAGAAAAATTGTTTAGGTCCTCCTTTATTTGACTAGCGTTAGGTCCTTCACAAAATGGTTAGTAGTTTCAAAATAGATTCACAATATCATAAGAAAATAACCATGAAAAATGCTTGTAAATCAACTAACTACCATCAAATTTTGCAAAAACAAGGTTTATTCCCAATTCATCCAAGTGCTTTTTAATGAAAAGAATAAAATTGCTTTTGATTCCCAAGATCACACTAGGTGCAAGGGAAGAGCATACACAAATTCTAGCCTTGGTTATTTAGCAAGTGAAAAAGCATTTAAACTAAAAGATGATTAACAAAGTTTCCTACTTACTCTAATGATAGCAAAAGAAGGTTTAAGAGTGTTTTGATTCTCTAGATCACATGAAGTGCAAGAGAAGAGCATACACACCTTAACCAAAACTCATACAAAGCATGGAAACAAGATTAATTCCTTCAAAACCCTAAGTGATTTTATAAGAAAACTTACTCTAAATCTATGAAATTGACAAAAATGGCATCTAAAAACCTCTGAAAAGTAACATAAATCTAAAAATAAAAAATGGAAAATTTTGAGTTTGCAGGAAAAATTTATACAGACACACTTGCACACCTGTCAACGTGTGCACACCTATTTCAATGCTTGCACTCCCTTGTCAACATGTGCACTCCCTTTGTAAAAATGACTGACAATTGAAAAAAATGAGCTAACGTGTGTGCCTCCAGAGAAGCGGGTGTGTGCTCATGTTTCACACCTGCCTCGCCGACATGTGTGCTCCCCTTATAAAAATGACTAAAAATTGAAAAGGATGATCCAACGTGTGTGCTTCGCAGAAGTGGGTGCACTCTCTCTTCGACGCCTATGCTCCCCGCCGACGTGTGTGCTCCCCATTGTAAAAACAAATGATAATTGAAAAAGATGAGCCAATGTGTGCACTCTTGTTTTGATGCCTGCACTCCCTTGGCAACGTGTGTGCTCCCCTTTCAAAGTCTATGCTCCTAATTCAACACCTATGCGCCTTCACTAGAAGTGGCCAAAATTCAAGTTTTGACAAGAATTTATTCAAAAAGATCAAATCTTTAGTATTTTTTGGCAATTTGACAAGGTTTCGCTTCTTGAATCCCGCAAAACCAAGAAAACACAACTTCTACCACTAATCTAGTTGAAACAACTTTCAAAAATGGAAATTAATCTATAAAACTTTGAAAATTACTCTAAAACTTTGAAATTAATCTAAAAGCTTGAGAAACTAATCTAAAAAGCTTGAAAGTACTCTAGAAAGCTTGAAAGTAAACTAGAAAACTTGAAATTAATCTAGGAAACTTGAAACTAATCTATGGAAATTAATCTATAAAACTTTGAAAATTACTCTAAAACTTTGAAATTAATCTAAAAAGCTTGAGAAACTAATCTAAAAAGCTTGAAAGTACTCTAGAAAGCTTGAAATTTAAACTAGAAAGCTTAAACTAGAAAACTTGAAATTAATCTAGGAAACTTGAAACTAATCTATAAAATTGAAATGAAAAACTTTGAAACTAAGTTTAAAAAAACTTTAAAAAGTGAATGCAATGGGGTATTGTCCCACCGAGCATGCCAAATGATGACACCCTAAACTTTACAAAGCAAATTGCATGACTAAATAAGGAAAGATAACACCATTGCCATCCATCTAGCCAAGGTTCTAAGTCTAGGAATGTAACATTAAGATAGAAGCTTAAAAGAATGCTTAACTAGTATGAAAACAATACAAAATCTAACTAAACATGCCTACTAATATGCTTGAATTACCTAACATGGGCCTAAATAGACCTAAGAGGGCAATCAAATGGTTATGGTTACTACTCCAAACAAGGTGAAATGGCCTCTCCCAATGACTACTTAGTCATTTTGGATATCCATCTACTAACCCCATCGAAGGCTTTAAGCAAGAATTGAATTTGGCTATATATCATATTTATTATATGAGATGCAAATCAAAGCAAGGTGTAAAATATAAAGGAATGAGGTGCACCTTTTTATAGTTTTCTTTTGGGAGAAACTTGTATTTTGGTGTATGTGGGACTAAAAGCCCCAAATTAGATTAGAACCGCTAATCATGATTAGGCCTCGCTAATCACAATTAGTGAATTACCAAGCGATTAAGAGGTGTGAAACCTTAATTAACCGCTTAGGGTCAACTATGAGGCTAGGATAAGATTTTGAAGTCACGAGACATCAGGAGGTGAATGGGGTGATTTTGAGTGGTCGAAGAGGGTTTGAGTCAATACTAGGTATATTGAACAAAACAAGGGCAAAATAGGCCTAATTAGCTAATAAACGCTAATTGTCTGTTTTCAAGAGGATTTTGACTTACGATTTGTCAGAAAGTGGCATCCCGAATGTGAAAGGGGTTACGCGATCAAAAAGCGTTGTTAATCGCTAAAGTGGTAAGAAATATTAGTTAATTAGCAAAAATCACTAAGTATAATGAAATTGGCAAGAATGAGAGTGATTTGTGTACATCTTGGCAATAAGATTGCAAAAGTAGAATTTAGGTGTCTAGACACACACACACACACATAATATTATTAAATAAATTGAATACTAAAGGATTATATAGAATGGTTGAGTGTTTTATAAACCAAGTTTTATATTTAAAAAATGTGATTGAATATTATTGGGTCACAACCCTCTTGGATTGGATAGTGGGTTGGGGGGGCGGGGAGGGCGCCACCCCCACCACAACCCATATTAATATGGGGTGGGGTGTGGGTGGTGCCCTCCTCCGCTCACCCCCCGCCCCCACACACACACCCACACCACAACCCATATTAATATGGGATGGGGTGTGGGTGGCCCCCCACCCTCCCCCAAATCTAAGAACCCTACCTTATACAGACATTCCTAAATTTGCACAAAGTCGTATGAACAAAGACATTCCTAAATAAATTACATACATAAAGCATACATACATATATATGTGTGTATAAGGCTATACAACATACAAATATGTCATAAAAATAAAATTTAATAATGCATACATACATATATATATATAAATATATATACATACATATATATGTATGTATGTATGTGTGTGTATATGTATGTATATGTGTATATACACACACACACACACACATACATATACATACATACATACATGTATACATACATACATATATATATATATATATATATATATATATATATATATATATAAAGAAGGGGATAAAATCGTTTGTGCAGATGCACTATCCCGGCCGTAGTATTTGAAACCCCGCATTTTAAAATAAATTTAAAATAAATACAAATTCATATGTATACATACATAACCCCGAATTGGTATATATATACTCGATTTGTAAAAAAATCATGTAAAATAACATAAATGGGGCAACAACACCCATAACCCAAATAGGGTAAACTTTTTCATTTAACTCAAATATTAGAGAAATTATATACATTTTTGCAAGACCTTGATGGGCATTGATCAAATAAAAAAAAAGAACTCCATGAGAGTTGCCTCAAGCTTCAATGGCTTCCATGGGATCCACTCGTTCTCTTTCTCCAAACCCTGCAAAAGTAAAAATGAGATGGATTAGGGCAAAGGTGGGAATAAAATTCAACATAATGATATTTAGGGTTATAGTGAATACCTAAGATCTAATGGTCCAAAAAGAATCAATCTAATGGTGTATAATCATTCCTACAATTTTTAAGTGTGGTATTTTATGGGAGTATGTTTTAATTAAATGTATATGTGATGTGAATGGGGCCACTTAGTTCTCCTAGGGTATTAGGTAAAATGGGACCCTTTTTAGTATAGATTAAATAACACATATTTTTCATTTGACTACGAGAACTAAATGAATGATATTGTGTAGGAATATTTTAGATAATGGTCTAAGAAGATTAAATTAATTAATGGCAAATGCATGGTTAAATAAGTGATGTGGGTGGGATGTTAAGTTATTACGACAATTATATTTAAACCATGCTTAGAAATAATCCTAAAGAAACTTAAGAGGAATTAAATGAGTAAAATAATGAAGTTGATTTAACCCATATTTAATTGAAATTTAATGGAGACCATAGGAGAAGATTAAATCCTAAATGACTTTAGAAGTTGATTAATAATATTTTATTATTAATCGGTTCCAAATTGATCTTTGGCCGAATAGAAATTATTAGTCGAGAATTAATTCATCGTAATTAATGATATACCCTTTTAAAACAAAAAAAAAACAATTTACAATGATTTTTCCCTAATAAATTAATAGACTTTGGTGTGGTTTCGAATGTCAAAATTGTGGGCATTACACTTGTTATCAGAGCCGTGGGTTCAATGCTTTGACCCTGGGCACACATGGAAATAAAATAGTAAATTTAGCACAACTCTAACTTAGAATACATGATATCGTTGATTACTAAAAACGTACAAAAATTAGAAAACTGAAATAAACCTAAATGATGAGGAACCGACTCTTGTCTTGGTTTGTGTAGGAGGTAGGAACCAGATAAGGGGATCTTTCACATGGAGTTAGATATACCACCCCTAGAGTAGGAAGTTGTCGTTATATTTCCACAGATCCTACAAACCTCGGGCAGGAGGTTAATACGCTTATATGAAGTGGAGCAAGTAGGGGGACGATCTAGCCAAAGATGACAAAGAGCCATCAGTAGAGGCTTGTGCCCCTTCATGACATAATGAGGAGTATAGATCAAAGAAATCCCATGTGGAGTCAGCTAGACTAGATTCACCATAGAGAGGACATGGAGATAGGGCTACAAGACATAGAGAGAGATCTAGGAGCCACAGAGAGGGAGACGGCCGTGAGGATAGACCTAGAGGTAGATAGTCAACAATGGTGGATTCTATAAGAGAGATTATGAAGCTTCGTCCATCTCACTTCACTAGAGATACATGAGGATTTTAGGCAGAGGCTTGGTTAGTGAGCTTGAGTGGATGCTTCAAGTTGTGCCCATGTACTAGTAACACGAAGGATCATGTTGTGATTCATCTTTTGAGAGATGGAGCAATATTTTGGTGGAGGAATGAGGAGTAGAAGATCCATGTATATTCAGAGACTATTACATGGGGACCTCTTTGAGGAGTGTTTCCATAGCTAATACATATCCATGAGGTTCATCCAAGAGTAGATCGATGAGTTTCGTGGATTTGCAATGTGCCTCCATGACATTAGTTGAATATGAGAGTTAGTTTCGGACTTGCTTCAGTATGTAGACTACATGCAGACGAGCGCTTTAGGATTCACAAGTTCATCAGGGGCCTGAACTTAGATTTGGGAGGGGTAGTGTGCATTCATTATCCACAGACCTTAGCTGAGGTCATTGAGAAGGTCTACATTATAGAGGAGAATATGGGAAGACACAAAACACTAGAGATAGAGTGAGGAGACATATTTAGCAGATGCATAATAGTAGGTTGAGGGGGTTAAATCTTCCTCCTTGTGGCATACAAGATTCAATATAGTCTTCTTTCATGTTGGCGTAGGCACAACAACATCAACGACATACTCAACCGCCTTTTAGACCTCCATAGCGCCATGATGCATAAAGAGGGCGTAGTGTGGGGCCTCCTACTAGGGGAACCATTAGGATAGAAGCTCCACCCCGAGATCGGTCGGCCAAGAGGAGTACGTCCACCACAATAGTAGAATTTTGTAGTGGGATCATAAGGATCTACCGACGACGTATAGTTAGGGAACCTAAAGGGGTTTCTTCCCATTGGACGAGACCCGATATTTGTTACGGATGCGGTGTACTTGGGAACCATTAGAGGGAGTTTACAGTAACCTTGTTAATCAACATAAGGTACATACTTGAGAGCCTGCACATCGGTGATATGGGGCGAGCCATCAGATTTACGGCAGTTGTCCAGAACCACCAGACAAAGCATCGTGGTACAGTGATAGAAAGTACAGGTAGCATTGATGGTATCACTACTCGTATATTATTTTATTCTATCTCTTGAATCATTTAATGCACCATCATTAGTAGAGTGATGTAGGTGGTGACACATAGGCAAGGTCATAGTTGGGACATTGAGATGGCTTTTGAGCTAGACTCATAGTGGAATCCTTACTTAAGGAGTGTGTATTTGACTTAGGACCCTTCACCCCGACCTTGGATATTTTTATCCTTCCTTGGGTTTATATGGAATTATTTAGGGCATAGATTGGATTATCTCGCACACAAATCTATTATAGATTGTTACAACAAGGTTATATCTTGTGTTGATGATTTCGAGTGGAGTCGGTGATTGTTGGAGTTAGGAGACATGTATCCATTTGCACCATATCACGCTTATGTAGTGAAGAAGTGTGCACGACGAAGATGTTAGTTTTATGCCATTATAATTAATGACCAATCGAGTATGAGACTATGGACCCTCACTTGATAATCATCATATTTTGAGGAGTATTCAATTTTTTTCCCAGTGAATTTCCAAGGTTACCTCCCCATGTGAGTTATAATTTCATATTGATTTGGTTCCCGTTGATGCAAAATCACAACACCCCGAATGGCCTCAGATCTGAGTGGAGCATCCAGTGTGACTGCATAACATGGGACCATATCTCAAGTTGTGGGACTTCTAAAATTGAGATGGCCCTCCGGAGAAAGCCAAATTCTTCTTCCTAAACTACCTACCACAAGCTATTCTAGTGCAGGAAAACTATCTAATCCTAATCTAACCTTCCAAGGAGATAGGGAGAGAGAGAAATACATAAAAATAGAGCCTACACTAAAGCGGTGATACACCAGAAAAGGAAGTGGCTTATCACAAGTCCAACCACCCAAAATGGAGAGAGGTGAGCAATAGAGAGGATGGACATATGCATCACAAACCAAAGATAGAGTTCACACAGAACAACACTTTAAACCCATTAAACATAACTCCCAAAAATTGCAATAGACATTAGAAATATGCACAAGTATACCCTGCAATGATGAGAGGTGAGAAGAGACAATAAAATAAGCAAGGATGGAAAAAATGCATCACGAAACAAATTTTATTACTCTAAGAGTTCACACAGTACATCATCAGTGGGCAAGAGGCAAGAAAATTCCATTACAGAGCCATGAGAGGAGGCTTAAACTCCACATTCGACCTTAGGGAAGAAAGAGAGAGGGGGGCATGAGAGAAAAGATGACCAACCTTTTGAAATATGCCCCTCCTTTATAATATATAGAAGAAAGAGAGAAGGAGAGAGGGAAGAATTCAAATCCTGCTTCAACCACCCCAAGATATGCATTGAATTCACCTACTCCAACCACCCTAGAAGCATTGAAATTTTCCTGCAACAATGATGGGTTCCCTGACAGAGTCCATGCCTTCACGTGTTGTTCCTTACTGGGCAAGAAGGAGGTATGTCCTTCATTATGGTAGTAGGTGAGAGAATTGACAACCTCGAAATGGCAGATTGAAACATGATGGTGGTGGGTGAGAAGCCGGTGCGAGAGCTTTCCAAAATGTCCCTTCTCACCTAAATCCGAGCTTCTAGTTGAAAGATATGGCCGTCTGAAGGTGCTTTGGGTTTGGGGTCTATCCTGCGAGATCTACATGGAGCCCCGCACATTCTTAAGATTTTACTACCTCCTTTCACTCTTGAAGTGGCACCAAACTGATATGTGACATCATCTATGGGCCTGCTTGTTTCCTTTGTATTCTACCTAAGCCCCTTTTGTTGGCGGAGACACTATGCCTGACCCGAGACATGTGGAGGGTGGCGCACGTTGGGACCTACTTTTGGATTCACCCCTTAAAAGAGTGCCGAGTCGAGTTGACGCGTGGCTCCTTCCACCAATCCTGGAATCTTCAACGACCGACTCTATCTTCTTTTTTACTTTGACCACGTGGCGAGCCCGCGCTCATTTGGGAGTTTTTCTTTGGGTCGCGCCTTTGAAATTGCACCGATGAGGCATGTGGAGGCTTCCGCCAACCCTCTTATACTTAGCCGATTAAACGTCCAACTCGTCCCTTTTTCGAACTTGGACACGTGGAGGGCTAGCACTAGTTCGTGTGGTCTTTCCTTGGGATGCACCTTTTAAATCACACCGACGAGGCACGTGGCACCTTCCGCGGCTCGCTCTACCTTCCTCGTGTTCTACCTAAGTCCCTTCTATTTGATGAAGGCTTTATGTCTGACCCAAGACACATGGAGGCTTCCCGCTCATTTGGAGACCCTGTTTGGACCTGACCTTGGAGGTGCCGATTGGACACGTGGAGGCTTCCGCCTGCCCGAGACTTTTCAACTACCGACTTTATCTCCTTTTCGGACCTAGGACATGTGGAAGCTTCGCGCTCATTTAGGGACTGTCCTTGGGTCTCACTTCTGAAGTTGTGCCGATGAGGCACATGGAGGCTTCCACCAACCCTCTTATACTTAGTCGATTAAATGGCCGGCTCTATCCCTTTTCCACCCATTTAGGAGCAACTCGTCAGACCTTAGACACGTGGAAGCTCCACGCACATTTGGAGACCCTGTTTGGACCTGACCTCTAGAGGTACGCCATTGAGACACGTGGTGGGATGACGCTTGTTGGGGACCACCTTTTGGGCTTGACCTTTGCAGATGTGCCGATTGGATGCGTGGAGGCTTCCGCTGACCCTGCTATACCTTAGCCAATTCGGGCTGCTCCTCTTTCTCCATTTTTTGGCTGGGTCCCTTCTACTTATTTAGGAGTGACTATGTTGGATCCTGGACACGTGGAAGCTTCACACTCATTTAGAGACCTACTTCTCTTGCACCTTTTGGGAACCGTGGCCGAGTTAACACGTGGCGCCTTCCGTGACTTTGCTCTATTTTTTCCCCGAGTCGACTCGTATGCGAAGTTCGAAAGCTTTGAGCCCCTTTCCCTTCTTTCTTTCCTGTTGAGCCTCTGGACTATTTTAACATCATTGGCCTCCCTCGCCGACCTTGCTTGGACTCCATTGTCAAGCTTGCCTACCCCTTCATTATTGGATTTAAAATATGGGCTCGCACGAGTGAACCGACCCTTTCAATTTTCTTTCTCGTGCGGGTCATGTTTGATCAATTTCACCGAGGGAAATTGGGATAACAGCTTCTGAGTGGAGCCTATCTCACGTGCGCCATATAGGTCTGACCACCCCGAGCTATGTGCGCTCAATTTCTAGTTAGAGGACCTTATTGAAAAAGGTCTAATATATCCTAGTATATCTCCTTGGGGTGCACCAGTTATTTTTGTGAAGAATAAGGATGAATCTTTACGTTTGTGTATTAAACTACACATAGTTGAACAAAATACCGATCAAGAATCATTACCCCCTTCCATTCAAGGATGATTTGTTTGATCACATGAAGGAGGATATCATTTTTTCCAAGATATACCTTAAGTTTGGTTATCATCAACTAAGTATTGCAGAGGCGCACATCCACAAGACAACCTTTTTCACTCAATATGGTCACCGCAACTTCACAGTTGTGTCATTTGTTCCGATGAATACCCGGAAGTATTTATGAGTTTGATGAATGGGGTATTTAGGACTTTCCTTGACCATTTTTTACTCATGTTACTTGATGACATATTGATATACTCACACATGCATGAGGAGCACCTTCAAAGGTTTTGTAGTGTCTTCGAGAGTAGCAACTTTATGGGAACCTATAGAAGTGTGTGTTTTTCCAGAAGAGGTTCAATATTTAGGTCACATTATTTCGGGGAAGGTATCATAGTCGATCCTTCCAAGATTAGAGCTATCATGGATTGGCCAATGCTAACCAATGTGAGTGAGGTACGAAACTTCATGGGATTGGTGGGTTATTACGGGGAGATTTTTTAGGATTTTTTTCATATTGTGCATCCCATCACTTCATTACAACAGAAAGGGAAGAAGTTTGTTTGGTTAGATAGATGTGAGTAGGCCTTCAAGAAACTAAAGGAATGCCTTAAGACAACACCTATTCTAACAGTGCAAGATCCACAGAGAGATTTCTTCATATGCATAGATGCTTCACTGACAGGGATAGGAGGTGTATTGATGCAGGATGGACGTGTAGTAGCTTTTGAGTCTCGAAAACTTAAGGATTATGAGCTCAATTATCTGATTCATGACATTAAGATTGCAACAATTTTACATGCATTGGTGCGTTGGCGATATTTCCTATTAGGTAGAAGGTTTGTAATCGTGACAAACCATTTGAACCTTCAACACCTCTTCACACAACCCAATCTCAATGCCCGTTAATAACATTAGATGAAGATTATATGTGAGTATGATATGGAGATTGATCATGTTAAAGTGAAGGAGAATGTGGTTGTAGACGCTTTGAGTCATCAGAGGCATTTGGTTATGGCTACTTCAGTAGGTACATACTTGAGGACTAGGATCTTATAGTAGCTTCCACATGACAACTTCTACCTTTAAGATAGAGTAGAGATCGAGTCTCAAAGACCCTTGAGGGGAAGTTTGATGGATTTACATTAGAATCAAATGGATTTCTCAAACGTAGAGGCGATTTATGATCCTCGAGATGGTGGATTATGATAGGACATCATTGTAGAGGAACATCATGTACCCTATTCAACGCATCTAGGGGCAAAGTAGATGCATTCCATGTTGCAACAATTATGTCTCAATGTCTCAATGTTTCAATGTTTGGAGTGCCAGAAGGTGAAGGTGAGCATTAACATCTAGCTGGCCTTCTATATTCTCTGCTTATTCCAGAGTGGAAATGGGACACCATTTCTAAGGATTTCATAGTAAGGCTACCTATGTCAAGATATCACCATGATGCCACCATGGTCACCATGGATAAATTGACAAAAGTGGCTCATTTTTCTCTGGTGAAGACCACCTATAGAGCTAGTGCAGTGGCACTAGTATATATGGATAAGATAACGAGGTTGCATGGGATTCTACAGAAGATTATTTGTGACCGTGATCCTTTGTACACCTCCCATTTTTAGACTACTATGCGGTTAGCTCTAGATGAATATCAATTTTAGTACATCCTATCATCCTAAGACAGATGGATAGACTGAGTGGGTGAATTAGATTTTAGAGGACATGCTTCAGATGTACATCATGGATCATCATTTGAGATGGGATGAGTATTTGTACTTGGTTGAGTTTGTATACAACAACAACTTTCAGAGTTCTATTGGTATGGCACCATTTCAGGCATTATATGACAAGGAGTGCAGGACTCCATTGAGTTGGGATAGGTTAGAGGATAAAGTATCTCTTGCACTAGCCATGTTACATGACATAAAACAATAGGTTTTTTTGATCAGACAAAGATTACAAAAAGCACAAGAGAGATAGAAGAAGTATGTAGATAAGAGGAGATTTGACCACATTTATGAGGTTGACACGAAGGTGTTTCTTCATGTCAGACCTAATAAGAGCCCTATCCATTACGGAAAATTCTCTAAGCTAGATCCTAGATTTGTGGGTCCATTTGAGATCATGAAGCGGATCGGTCCCTTAGCTTACCATCTAGCATTACCACCCAACTTGTCTCACATCCATGATGTGTTCCATGTTTATGTTCTCAGGAGATATATACTAGATCCTTCTCATGTATTGGATTCTACCAAATTACAGGTGCATGAGAAGGGGTATGTGATGTGGTGCCCATGTGCATAATAGAGCGTAGGACCCCGGGTTTTTGAGGCCACAAGATTGATCTCGTATGAGTCCGGTTGGATAGGTATGATGAGACTACAACTACATGGGAAGATGCTACTTTTTTATGGGCCCAATTTCAACACCTATTTCAAAGTGACTTTCAGGAGGAAGTCGAGTTTAAGAGGAGGGGGATGTAATGCCCACTTCTCTTCAACATTATTCAAGTGTGGTTTTATTGTCTTTGTTGATTAGAGACATTGAAATTTTGATTATTATATTTTGATTGGCAGGTGATAGACTATATGAGACATTTGGATTATTGATATGTTGTGATTCACATTTTGGATTATGATATGCTAGATGACACTGGTGGACAGTTCTATATATGTTGATTTACATTGTTTTGATTTTATTGACACGTTATATTCATGATGCATTGCATATGTTTGGATTTTATAAATAGTATTGTGATCTCATGGATTTTAGTAAAATGGTAGAATCAAATTATTTTGATATGGTTTATAGATGATAGAATTGCTTAATTTTGATGACGACTATTGATTTCTATGTATGTGTTATTTCTTGATGTTATTGATGCGGACTTGAGGCTAGAGATGTATTATTGTTTGTGATTGTAGGAAAATGATATCACTATACATTGAAATAGGATAGGGGACTAACCATAGAAGGATGTTGGGTGTTTGCGACAAGTCTAATTTCACAACTTATGTTCTATGTGTGTGTGGCCATGGGTTGTGATGTTTTTCCTTTCTTTTAATTTCGTGTATTTTATTTTGTGGTGCATGCATCTAATTGTTTGGAAAATCTACCCACTTTATTAGCACTTGTTAATATGTTATAATTAGCTAATTTAACTTAAATTGTAAACAAAAAGGAAGATGTGATAATGGAGTAATTAATAGATTAGATGGTCCTTGAGTTGTGTTTGATGTTGAATGAATTAATTGCATTTTAGAGGTGTGTATTCTTCCTTCTTTCTCAATCTCGAATTTTTCCTTATAGGCCACTTTTTGAGACTTGTGGGACAAGTTAACCTTGTCCCTTATATCTCAAACTCATATACCAACTATACTTATGAAGTATGGAGCTAATTTTAGCCCTTTTAATGCATTTTTTGAGTGTAAAAGAGTAAATAAAGTCACTTTTGTACTTACCACATTTAATATGTCCTTGGAAGGTATGGAATGCATGTTCGAGTGTAAATTTGTGTATGTCATAGCCTTACTTGTTCATTTTGTTAAATTGATCGAGTTTAAGCATGGTAAACCGTATAATAATACACCAAAATACTATATTTAGAGTTGAAAACGTTCGGGATATTTTATTATAGAAGGAGGTTACAATTTATAGGGCACTTGTTCTCCTACGAGAAGGAGTCAACTCCAATCATGATCCCCACATCCCTACAAACACACACAAATCTCTCACACACCTATTCTTTCTCACACCATGATTCTCTCAACTATCCTAGAATCTATGAGTTGTATTTACAACTCATTTACATCACACATATTATTGTTCACACTAATTAAACTATTCCTAACATTCACCTCCTTAGTGTGAACATGGGGAAAACTTATCTTGAACTGTAACTTGTCGCCCGATGCTGACTCATGACCTAGATGATTTTTAAAGTGGTTTATCATCAACCAATGAAATGGTTTTTCAAAGTGGTTTACCATAAACTAGAGAAGGGTGGTTTACCACAAACCAAGAAAGATCATGTTTTAAACCAAGAAAGATCATGTTTATAGTTTATTTTAGCTCTCATCATATTCCCATTTTTAGGAGATTTCATATAGGAAATTGATTACAATTGTGAACAGGTATAATCCACTGTTCATTATTACAATCTCTGTACGATGAAAGCAAACACACAACTTAAAAAATTGGCCACCAATTCAGTTTTGTGGCCTCGTCGATGGTGCCTGACGAGAGGTCGCTGATCAACCTCCTTCCTCCGTTGCCTCCAGCCTCCATTAATGTCCTTGCTAACTCAGCAAAAATTATAGTCGAGGACAATACGCGTTCCCTATCGCGATACAGGGCGTGGTCGAGGGGCGGAGCCCAAGCTAGGAACGGTTTTCATTTGCATTTTCCTTAAAAATGAGTGTCGGATTACACCAAAAATGCACTCATTTGTCTTTTTTTTTTTTTTTTTTAAAGTAACAATTTTTCGACTCTTACAAACAACACGACTTATTACATTGACTCACAATGAACATTTGACGAGAAACTCGATAATGACACAATTTTGACTAGACAACACTTATGACTTTATATGACATAGGACTTAAAAAATGACTATTTAAAAACACTCCAATATAAAAACACTTGTGATAACTTAACATGTACTAAAAATGACTCCTTTTTTATGATAAAAGACTATACTTTAAACAACATAAAAATACGATTTAAAAAATTTCTTTGACTAACTATGACATTACTAGTAAATAACTATTAAAACAAAATTCATGGACCAAAAAATCTATTTTAAATGTAATGACACTAAAGACATATTAGTATAATGAATACCTTTTTACACATTACGTGACACACATGGGTTTTACTTGACTTTTCTCAATGAATACTTAACAAAGACACATGGCACATATACTATTTAATAATGATAAACATGCGTTTTTTATGCTGAGAAGAGTTCATCGTGGAAGCTATGGGAGCGGTCAAGCTTGTGGAACTACAGAACACGCCCTTGGTGGAAACGCCGGTGATGAGGAGCATACAAGGCCGAGTTTAAGCGTTGGTGCAGAGGAGAAACCTAGCTCGGTTCGATGCAAGGCTGCCATCCATTAATACTGAGTGGAATTCGAATGCCAATGGTGCATGATTTTTACCAGACTCCACTATCACATCCATCCTATTGCCATTCTTATCTACAGTCTCTTTGAGTAATAAACCTTTGAGCACAACCGTTGGAGTTGAACGTGGCACTGGTAACCCGTAGGAATTAGGCGAATGAGTCTTGGATGGCGAATCCACAAAATGCAACTAACCCAAAACTGAACACGTATTCAGATCTCTCTATATGTCTCTGTCTGACGTTGGCGATGAAGTATACAGAGTGCTCAAATCATGCTCAGATATTGTATGCCAGAAGTATCAATGCACAAATACACTTGTAGAGGTTGACAGTCCGCTGTATAGGCGTTTAGATCAGCATTTAAATCTTACATACACTCAGATCTTGAGTTTGTAACACAGTATAACGCAGTATAAAGTGCAGACCGGTAATGCTTGAATCAACGTCCTTGGAGTATGAGAGCCAAAACAAATTATGATCAATCTATCTCCAATCATCTATTCACGGAACTCATATAAATTCTTGGCATTATTCGGCAAAGAATAAAACATAGATATCAAGCAATGTAAAAGAAGATAGTACGTTGAATCCAGTAAAAGATGCAACAAAGAAAACTCACGCAATAATACACAGTATCGTTGGCTGAGCTGAAAATGAACCCGCTCTGATACCAGAATGTTAAATTGATCAGAGTTTAAGCATGGAAAACCAGATAACAATACACCGAAATAATATATTTAGAGTTGAAAACGTTCGGGATATTTTATTATAGAAGGAGGTTACAATTTATAGGGCATTGTTCTCCTACAGAGAAGGAGTCAACTCCAATCATGATCCCCACATCCCTACAAACACTCACACAAATCTCTCACACACCTATTCTTTCTCACACCATGATTCTCTCAACTATCCTAGAATCTATGAGTTGTATTTACAACTCATTTACATCACACATATTATTGTTCACACTAATTAAACTATTCCTAACACATTTAATTGCATTAGTCTTTGTGTGTTGACTTGTTGAGTTAGAATTGGGGAATGATGAAGTGGTATCCTACATAGAGCCACCTCATCATCCTCACCTCCTTTTCTATTTATTGAATGAATTTTGAGGATCGGGGTTACTTTCCTCATTTTCTACACTTGCACTTTTGGAATTTAGAGTTGGGTTGCATGCTTGGAGCTTTTGGAGTTACATTTTGGGATTGTGCTTGGTTTGAAGGAGTTGAAGCTTGTTGAGTGAAGATTTTGGAAGCTTAATGGAGAGGTAGGATCTTCACTTATTTTTATTCCTTTATTTATGAATATAGATGTGAAATTTGTGTTTTCTTGAGTGTATGTATGTGTGTTATGAATGTAAAATGTTGGGGATGGGTAAATTTCCCTTAGAGTGGTGTGGGAGAAAGAAATGGAGTTATTTTTATGGAGGAAAAAGGGAGTTAGTGAGGAAAATGTGGAGGGAGTGTGGGAGAGGTGCTCTACCTATGTGGAGGTAAAAGGGTTTATATGTTATTTTGCATAGGCAAAAGGGAGAAATAAGGTGTTGTGTGTGTTGATTGATAGTGCACTTGGAGGCATTGGGTGGACCCTCTTCCCACATGGAATACATAAGGAGAAGAATCCATGTTCTTGTCTCCATTTGGCTTACTATTAAGCCTTTGTGAATGTGTTGAAAATGTGAATTTTATTTGTGTTGTTTTGAAAAAGAATGCAAAACTACTCTTGATGAACTTATTTGAAAAATGTGATTGAGTGTTGAAATATTGTTTGAATGTGGAAAATGTTGTATGAGTGTTGTATTGTGGAAGCCATTTTTGTAAAGTTGTCAAAATTGCAAATACTCCCTATTGTTATATGGTTGGGGCGTGGGGCCAATAAGGAGGATGAATTCTCCTCTTATTGGATTAAAGGTTGGGCAAAGAGCGTTGCCTACTCCCCTTTATTTTTCTTGTGATTTAAATTTAAAGAGATGAAAGAGTGCAAATTTGAAGCTATGGAGTTGGAGGATGATCTTGATATGGAGACCTTTGTATTTGAGCCTATGAAAGAATCATATTTTGTAATTTGGGCATGTTGTTTCCACTTAGAGTGGAAGGATTGTAATTCTTATATTTTAAAAGAATGTTCTTACAAATTTCATTTATCAAATTTGTATTGTATAGTTGAAAAGAGAAATCTCAAAATTGTATTTGTTGAAAAGGACTTATATTTTACCTTGTTGTAAGTTGCATGATTTGAATGGAAATGTTGAAAAAAAAGAGACCCATATTCTATTTGTATGAGTTGTCTATTTGCAGCTGGACAAAATGGAAAGTTAGAAATGTTTGAAGTTATATATCAAGTTATATTAAAAAAATCGAATGGTTCCTTGTATTTACTTGTGTAGAAACTTGCTTAAATTCCTTTGGAAAATATATTTATAAACAAAAGTTATTAGTTGCAACTATCTTCACATATTTGAATAGATTTAAATTTATAACAACTTCATACACCCTTGTAGTTGCTATATAAACAAGTTGAATTGATAGATTGTTTACAATAGATCAAATAAAAAAGAGAGAAATAAACTATATATATAATAACTGATTTAAATATTGATATAAATTTATGTTTATCAATTTCTATATTTTAACAAAATTCAAATTACACATATTAAATAAAAATATATATACATATAATTAAATACATGTATTACTAAAGGATTATATAGAACCGACCGAATGGTTTTATCAACAAAGTTTTATATTAAAAAAATGTGATTGAATATTGTTGGGCCGCGACCCTATTGGATTGCACAAACGGTGGGTTCGGGGGATGATGCGATTCCCCACCCCAACCCATATTAACATAAATGGGGCAACAACACCCACAACCAGATAAGGTAAACTTTTCCATTTAACCCAAATATTAGAGAGATTATATACATTTTTGCAAGCCCTTGATGGGCATGGATCAAATAAAAAGAGAACTCCATGAGAGTTTCCTCAAGCTTCAATGGTTTCCACTCCTTCTCTTTCTCCAAACTTGCAAAAGTAAAATTGAGATGGATTATGGAAAAGTTGGGAATAAAAGTCAACATAAGGATATTTAGGGTTATAGTGAATACCTAAGATCTAATGGCCCAAAAATAATCAATCTAATGGTGGATAATCATTCCTACAATTTTTAAGTGTGGCATTTTATGGGAGTATGTTTTAATTAAATGTATGTGTATTTGTGAACGGGCCACTTATTTCCCTTAGGGTATTAGGTAAAATGAGACCCTTGCTAGCATGGATTAAATAACATGTATTTGGCATTTGACTATGAGAACTAAATGAATGATATTGTGTAGGTATATTTTAGGTAATGGTCTAAGAAGATTAAATTAATTAATGACAAATGCATGGTTAAAATAAGTGATGTTGGGTAGGGGTGTTAAGTTATTACGAGAATTATATTTAAACCATGCTTAGGAAATAATCCTTAAAAACTTAAGAGGAAATAAACGAGTAAAATAATGAGGTTGATTTAACCCATATTTAATTAAAATTTAATGGAGACTATAGGAGAAGATTAAATCCTAGATGACTTTAAAAGTTGATTAATAATATTTTATTATTAATCTGGTTCCAAATTGATCTTTGGCTGACTATAAATTATTAGTCGAGAGTTAATTGATCGCAATTAATGTTATAACCTTTTTAAAAAAACCAAACAAAATTTACCATAATTTTTCCCTAATAAATTAATAGACTTTGGTGTGGTTTAGAATGTCGAAATCGTGGGTGTTACACATGCCGCACTTCATTGCTTCCGCATACTTTTTTTTTGTCAAGAAAGAGTTACAATGGGTTGTTTTTTCAAGACCATGCTACTACTTGTTATTCCAAAATGAAAAGCATAACCAGAGGTATTTTTCCTATCATCAACACTGTCAAGAAAATCGTTGTCCATGCATTTAATGATCTCGAAACTCATCCACAACTAAATACAAAATTCCAAAGCTCTTTGTTTCACAAATATACCTTAGTATTATTTTTCAAGATTACTAATGAGAATATTTTGGAGAGTCCATAAACCTAAAAATAATTCTCACACCATACATAATGTCGCCCGGTGTCAAAGTCAGTACATGATACTACCTAGTAGTCTTTTAAATAATCTAGGATCAACAAATGATCCACTATCTTACTTTCTCTTCTTCATCCCTATAATAACTAGTGTAGGCACTAGATTTCAACTCAACATATTAAATCTTTTCAATACATCACTCACATACTTTGATTGAAAAATAAAAATACCTTATGTCGATTGCTTAAATTCTATTCCGAAGAAGTATTTCATGAGACCAAGGTCAGTCATTTCAAACTCTTTCATCATGGTTGCCTTAAAAGAATTTATGGAAAGGTCTCCCATGAAAATTAAATCATCTACATAAAGACACACAATCAGCATTTTACCTTTTTCATCCATTTTGATATATAAAGTAGGCTCATTGCTACATCTACTAAAGCCATTTTTAATTAAATAAGAATTAATGTGGTTGTACCATGCTCTAGGAGCTTGCTTGAGTCCGTAGAGCACCTTTTCAACTTGTATACCTTTTCTTCATGACCTAAAATTTCATATCCTTTTGGCTACTATACATAAACCTCTTCTTCAAGATAACCATTTAAAAATGTTGTTTTTTATTCCATTTGAAAAATAAGACACTTGTTTTGAAAAACATTGGCAAAAGCAGATTCTTACCATATCCAAATGTGCTACAGGAGTAAACATTTCATTGTAATCAATACCAAGATGCTGAGTGAAACCTCTAGCAACCAATATTTCCTTATGCTTCAACACTTTACCATCCACGCCATGTTTAGTTTTGTAAATCCATTTTACACTTATGACATCCTTTCCTTGAGGACGATCCACCAACTCCCAAGTGTTATTCTTCTCAATAGCTTCAATCTCTTCATCCATGGCTTCTTCCCATGCTTCATCTTTTATTGCTTCATCAAAATAAATCGATCAACAACTTATGAAAATAAACTAAAAACAAAGAAATAATTTGATGTATCAACATTAAAATCAGATTCATAAATATCTCTTAAACTCATTGTTTTTGTGCAATAAACTTGCCAATGTAGGATCTGATGAACTACATCTATTAATTGAGTTTGGTAGATTGATTTATAAAGGCATCATAGCTGGTGTTGATGGTGAACTATGCTACCTGTGTAAAAAATTGATTTTTCAAAGATCTCCTTGTTGTAGATGGAGGCGTAGCTTGTGCTACAACTTGTGGTGCATGTTCGAGAGTGGAAGGAGGTATTGATTAAGGAATACCTTAATGTTCTAACACTTCATCATCCATATCAGTTGTTGCTTTACACATATTATTTTTTCTACACTTTCATCCCATCCTTATTCTCAACAAACTGTACATCTCTATTGATTGTAACTTTTCTAGTACTTGGATTAAACAACGTGTAAGCCTTTGTATCTTCTGAATACCCAAAAAAGATACAATTCTCACCTCTATTATCCAAATTCCTTCTTAGATCTTTAGGAAAATGAGCATATGCAATGTATCTAAATACTTTGAGGTGTGCAACACTTTGCTCTCTACCGCTCCAAGCCTATTAAAGAATTATGTTCCTTACACTTTTAGTTGGACATATATTTGAAATATAAACAACAACGATTCTTTCGCTTCAACCCAATATTCATTTCGTTAATTCTTTGACTTCAAAATACTCCTTGCCATTTCTCTCGATGGTTCTATTTTTCATTTCAGCCACATAATTTTGTTGAGGTGTGTAGTGGGTTGTAAACTATTTGAGAATACATGTTGTTTGAATTTTTTTAGAAAAAAATTAAAAATATACTCACAACCTCTATAACTTCTTAATACCTTGATGTAGTAACCACTTTTCTTCTCCACAAGAGGATTTCATTGCTGAAAAACTCCACAAACATCATATTTATGTCTCAAAAATATACCCATGTCTTCCTTGTATAATCATCAATGAATGTGATAAAATATGAACAACCTCCAATACAAGCTATTTTCATTGGTCCACATATATCTGAGTGAAAAATATCACAATGTGCACCTACTCTTGCTGATTTACCAAATGGGAAAGACTCCTTGTATTGCTTCCCCAAAATACACCATTCATATACTCCTTCCAGATTATGAATCAATGGGAAATTTTTACCATACTCTTCCGTGTAATAAAATCAAACCTCAAAAATTTAAATGTCTGAACCTGAGATGCCAAATCCATAATTCATATTTCATAATTGATTAAAAGGTTGATTAAATTCATTGAGTGTAGGACTATGTATTAGCACAAACCTCACTTGTATTAGCGTAAACCTTATTTATATTGGTGTAGGACTCATTTTCTTGAGTGCATAACTCAACTATAATAGTACAAAACTCAACGCAAGACTCATTTGGTTGAGTGAAATACTCCACTTTTTTATTTGGCTTAGTGCAGAGACCGCAAATTGAGCTGTTGATTTTGGCTTAGTCAAGGCAGACTACTCATCTTCGCTTTTAATTTAATCGGGAGTATGATTTTGTCATAATCAAACATATCTTATTTTATCTATTTTCCTAGTTTTAATCTCAAGGGAAACATTCTATTTCTACTCATCTTCACTTTTATATTTAATTGTTCCTAAGGGAGCTATGAGGTTTTTTCCATAATCACACACTCATCTAGATTCAATATAAACTCTTTATCCTTTATGTACAACCATTCCAATACCCATAAGATTATGCTTCACCAAACCAACAACATAAAAACATCAATCTTCGATGACCTTTTTCTCCCACTTTTCATCGTTATAATGTCAACAATCCCTTTTCCCATTACAATCACTTGATTATTGTTCCCAAGAGTAACATTTGAGGTTGTTGCATTTTATCTAATCTAGAAAATAATTCTAGATTTAGGGGACAAAAAGGGGCATGTGATCATAATATCAACTTGAATCTAAATACCAAATATCATGTGGACTCTTGTGAACCATATTACATTCAACACTCAAAAAACTTTTCAAAATTGCTTCACCAATATTTGTGCATGCAATAAACATAGAATTTTATTTAGAACCTTCATCTTGGGATTCTGATTTTGTTTTCCTTGATCATATTATTTTTCTGACATTCAAAACAATAGTGTCCATACTTATTTTCAAGAATGACATTGAACTTGATGACTTGTCTTTTCTAAGAATGGACATAAACATTGAATGATTATGACCAAGAGAATGATCATGGTTGTGTCCTCTTTACCTCAATTTGCGATGGACCTGATGTTGGCATCCTCTAAATGTATTTCTACCTCTTCCTATAGTAGAATTTGAATGTACCCCCTCTACCTCTTCCACGACTTATAGAAGTATGGGATGAGAATAAATTTTCTATGGTTGTATGGGATCTTTTTAGCCTCTCCTCATTTTTTATTAAGGAAACATTCAACTCATCTATTGACATCTGACTTAAATCCTTAGTTTCCTCTATAACAAAAATAAAGGATCAAACTTAACAAGTAGAAATCTAAGATTTTTTCAACCATCCTTTAATCTTATATGGTTTTCCCATGTGATTTTACTTTATTTACAAGCCCAAAAAAATGTGTAAAAAGAATTCTATAGAATTTGAATCATTCATATTTATATTCTTAAAATCTTTTCTAAGTAAATAGAGTTTTGTAGCTTTAACTTTATCGTTACCTTAATACACCACTCAGAGAGTTTTCTATGCATCATTTGCTTGCTTTTCTCCTAGAATTCTTGGAAGAATTCTCTCATGCATAGCTTGATGAATGTAGAAGAGGTATTTTCCATACTTCTTCCTTTGTTCTTTCAAAAGATGTTTTTCTACCTATGTGAGTGCATTGAATGGTACTACATTTATGGGTTTTGCATACCCATTTTCAACAATCTCCCAAACATCCTGGGATCTAAAAATATCTTTCATAGTCAAGGACCAATATTCATAATTTTTTCCATTAAATTATGGAGTCTGCAGATTGACAAAGGTTCTTCAAATGTGGATGACATTAATGGCTCTCAATAATCGACAAATATCTCAAAGAAATATAACTTAATCTTGATGATTGAAACATATTTTTCTAATACCGGATGAAGGGAAAAGGTCGGGGAAGTTAAAAAGAAACTGAAAATGCATACAACAATAATAAAACTAATAAAACAAACACAACAATGGAGGACACAACACACAAAATGCACAACAAAAAAAATAAAAATCAGCTACATATATATTATATTTTTGGAAAATATTTAGCAGGTCTTTCTTTGCTTCCGATTTTCTTCTTCTTCCTCTAACATACAAAAATGCAACACACATACAAATTAAAACATTTAATTTAGAAATTAATTCCATACAACCGTATGCCAAAGGCAAACATTCCTTGCAAGAAAAATACAAACATTAATTCATTTTCTAGAATTAGAGAGAATGTCAGAGATCAAATATGATCATTCCATTTAATGAAGATATTTTCCCTTTTTCCAAAATCTGCAACAATTAGAAGATTCAGCTATATGAAATCAAAGTTAAATGCGGGGTTGAGATTATATCTCTAACAAATTATACCATGCCAAAGAAAAATTGATGGTTTTTTACGATCTTACCTCATTCGCAATGCTAATTAATACGATTGTTTGGAGAATACACGAAAAATATTGTATCATTTAAATTTCACATTTCCATTTGCTTTTTTGTTTTATAGATTTTGAGGTTTCTTCAAGAATCCTAATAAGAAATGTTCAACGTTCAAGTGACTACATTTTGTTCATGTATCTTGTCAAAAATAATTGTTCACATTTTTTTGTAGGTTTCTACATTTTCCATATATTACCCATTATTTACTGACTTTACAAAGTGTACTACTAAAACAAAGATGAAGGTTTACTTTTACTATTGTAGATCACTAATAGATATTTAAAAATATATTGTATAGATTGCATGTATACAACTCCTTATATGTATATATTTTCCCTTTTTATTGCATTTAATTTTTTAAAAAAAAATTGAACTTAATGGCCGCTATGACATTCTAAAATTACTGAGACAATAGTTTTCTTTTCACTTGTAAATCCAAAATCATGGGAAAAGATAACAAGGCCATAGACATCGATCTTGGAACTTGTTATACTTGTGTTGTTGTATACCAAAAAGAATGAGTTTACATCATTGTAAATGAAGAAGGAAATAGGACTAACCCATCTAAATTATCTTTCACTCCCAAGGAGATACTTATTACTTAACCTATAAAGGACCATTTCACTTTCAATCCACATAACATAATATTTTTAATATTAAATATCAAAAGTTTGATGGGGAAAGTTTCCGTGATGATTCAAAGTAGACAAAGACATGAATTTGTGGCCTTTTCGGGTTGTTTATAGAAATAATGATAAGCCTTCAATTGAAATAGAGTACAAGAGTTTCAAAAGAATTTTTTTCCAAAGGATATTCTTTAATGGTTCTGTACAAAATGAAAGAAATTGCTTAAACATATCTAGACTCAAAAGTCATAAATTTTAGTGATAATTGTACCTAGATATTTCAATGATTCCTAGCGAATGCTATAAGAGATGCAACAACCATTGCAGAGTTCTTCATGTGTTACAATTCATGAGTGAACCTATTGTTGAGGCCATAACATATGGTTAGACACAAAAACTTATTCCTCCACAAAAGAGAAAAAATAATGGTTTTTCATTTAGGAGGTGCCACCTTTGACATATCTCTCAGTAGTGCCCACTCCTCTTCGACACCTATTATATTTTGATTTCAATTATTAATTATAGACATGGATATTATCATATCATTTTGGCTTAGCATGATGTTAGATGATAGAGATAGACTATGATGGATTGTGATTCATAGTATGATTTGTGTGGATTCTTAGAGACATAGAGAGACATTTTATATTGATGATGATGATGTGTTGTTAGCATATATATTTACTAACATTCGGAATTCTCGTCACATTGACTATGATGTAGCGTTTGAACTAATCTCATGATCTTACTGATATTGATGAAATGGTAGAATTGAGATGTTGTTGAAATTATAAACAAATGATAACATTGTTTAGTTTAGATGATGATTTAGTTATATGAGGATGTTTATTGATGGATGTGCGTATATTTATCTTTGATGTATTTGATGTGGCCACGAGGCCGAAGGAGGTATTGTGTGATTTTACAGGTAATTGTATCACAATAATCAAAAGGGGGTTAGGAGACCAACCACAACAGAATATTGGATGGATACAACGATGGTCACCATGGAAACTTGTGTAATGTTTGATGTTTTTTTATTAGTTTGTTAGGGGGTCCCCATGGGGGATGACCTCTAAATGTGACCATGGGATATGTGTGTAATTCTTTTCCTTTTCATTTATTTATTGTTAAAGTATGTGATGTAATTCATTTAATCATTGTTGATTAATGTGCCTTAATTAAGTGAAGTAATCATGTTTATTAATTTAATTAGGGATGTGACAAAAGGGGCCATTTATTAGAGTAGTTGGTCCTTTGGATCTTGTGATTTAAGTTGAGTGTATTTGACTTTGAGTGTTGTGCACTCTACCTTACTTGGGAAATTCAAATTTAGGCTTAAGGGCCATTTTTCATATACCAACTATACCTATGGGTTAGGGGTCAAAAATAGACCCCATTATATGTTTTGTAAGGCAAAAGGTGACATTTATTGCACTTTTCTTACATGGGTTTTAAATTATGGCCTTAGGGGGTGTGGGTTTGGGTTGTGTGTGTAAGAGGCTTGCCATTTCTCTCAACCACCGATTTATTGTGCCTTGGGGTTGAGGCGTGGGTTGAGGTTTGACTTGTGAGGTGGAGTTGAGGATGAGTGATGTGGCATCCTACATGGAGCCACCTCACCCTCCTCTCCTCTTTTTCTATATATGCAAGTTTATTTGTTTGTTTGGGGGTTACTTCATTTTATTGTGCTCTTGTATTTTGGGAGTTAGAGAGTTTTGGAGTTCTTGTTGAAGTCTTGGAGATTTTTGGAGTTGGATTGAGCTTGAAGGAGATTGGAGTGTGACTCTTTGATCAAGTTATTACTATGGAAAGGTAGGAACTACACCCTTTTTTACTTATTTTCTTTTATATGTGTGTATTGCATGCAAGTGAATGGTTTGTGTGCTTGTTGGGATCATGGGTAGAATGCCTAAGTATGGTGTAGGAGAAGGCTATGGGGATTTTATATTATAGGGAGGCATAAGAGTCTTGGTTCATGTTTTGGGAGGGAGTGGGTTGGGTGCCCCACCTTTGATAAGAAAAATGCTTTCTTTTCTTACTTGGTTCTTTTGAGGGAGACATAAGAGATTGTAGGGAGGCATAAGAGAATGTGGGAGGCATAAGAGGATCTGAGGGAGGAATAAGATTTGTGTATGGGTTTTGAGTTGTGTTTTGGAGGGTTTTAAGGTGGGCACCTAATCCCATTGGGAGGCATAAGTGATCTCCCCATAGATTCCTTGCTCCATTGGCTTTGAGTTTCCAAGCCTTGTGTATTTTGAAAGTTGCATTTTTGTGATTTTTATCCTTGTGTTTGAATGTGTGTTAAATGGTTGTGAAAGTGTGTATTGTGATGTGGAAGCATTGTGTTAGTTGCTATGAGTTGTATCCATTCCTTATTGCACTTTGGTTGGGGCTAGGGGCCAATGAGGAGGATAGCTTCTTCTCCTCATTAGATTATTGGTTGGGTGGAGAGTGTTGCCTACTCCCCCATTTTTGTTGTTGTGATTGAAGTGAAGAAATTGTGGAGCTCTTATTGAAGATTTGGGACTTGGAGCATTTGTAGAAGACAAAAAGGAAATCCTTCATTGTAGAAACTTTTCTTGTAGTTCCCACTTAAGGTGGAAGGCTAGTAGTCTTGCATTTAAAAGAAACGTTATTTTGCGTTTTTAATTATCAAGTTGTAATGTATTGTTGGAAAGAAGACTTTTTGAATTATATGAAAATGAGTTATGCTCAAAAGAAAAATAAAGTTTGTTGTTACTTGTAGGAGTTTGCATTATTGTAAGAATGAAGGAAGAACTTAGAAGTTGTAAATAATTAAGAATGTATTCTTAGCAAATTTGGAATGTCATATAGTTGCTTGTGATTTATTTAAATAAGTGATTGTAGTTGTAATGGAAAAAGGCACTAAGTTATAGTGAATTAACTTGTTGAAGGAATTACATTCTTGTTGTGGAAAAGAAAGCAATGATACTTAGAAATAGATGGAATTTCATTTCTTCATTTGAGCTTGAAAACAATTTTATTGGAAAAGTATTCTTGTGTTTGTTTTCTTGTGTACTATTGAAATAGAAAATACATATAATTAGTGATTTAAGTCATGGAATGAATAAATGTCTTAACCTTTAAACTAGTGTCTTTAGGCAAATAAATTTAAGCTAAGGTTAAACTGTAAATCACCCTAGTAAAATTTGTTTTTGATAAAAAATGAGGAATTGATGGTTCTATTTTCAAAGAATAGGATCGCCACCCTGTGTAGAGCGGTGGTCTTTGGATCACCGACCTGATCGAGAGAAGCGTCTTTGAACCACCACCAGGCAGGGTAATTTGTTTCCAAATCATCACCGGGAAGTGTGGTGGTCACAAGACCACTGGCCTACTCAGGGAAGCGGTTTCATCACTTTTGGTGGAAAAGTAAAATCCATGACTGTGTAATTTTGAACTTGATTTAATTAAAATATGAGCCTATAAAATGTAAAAAAAAGAAACTATGAACAAACCCTAATGGAGTAAAGTCATTGTTCTAAGCAAGTCAATATTTGAATGGACATTTAAATGTATTAAATCTCATAGATTAAATGGAAATAGGGTTTTTCCCAAATAAAGAACTCAAGAATGGAAATAACTAAATAACTACTCCAAATTTAGGGTAGAATCTCTACAATCAACAAATGGAAGACATTGCTATAATAAATCCATAAACTAAACTAAACAAAGCTAGATCTAAATGAATCCCTCCATGGCTTCCCTCCTTACTTTCATGGCTTCCACTCCTCCAACCTGCAAATCAAAGAAAAGAAAAGAGACCAAATGAGGAGGCTAGGGAAAAGAGAAATGTTTAATAAAATTTCATAAGGATAGTTAGGGTTAGTTTGGAACCCTAGGATCTAGTGGCCACAATTGATTTAATCCAAGGGTTAGGAATCAACCCTACAATTGTTAGGTGAGAATATATATCATGGGATTTTAAATAATTTAAGTGTATGTGAAAATGGGTGAATGGGGCCACTTAGTGCCCTAGTGTATTAAGTTAAAAATGTAACTCTCCTAGTATGTTTTAGTAAAAATGTTTCAATGGGAATTAAAGATAATAATTTAAGAGAACTAAGGTAACTAAGGATAAGGGTTTATTAAATGTGGGTTGAATGTTAATTTGAAGAGGGAAACTATTTAACCAAGTAAAAGAATTAATGGACACTTTTCTAGTGGATTGTAATTAAATTGACATTAGAAATGGATTAAGAATATTTAATTATTAATCTAGACCCGATATTCTAGGTTTGACACCCTTGCAATCTTAAACAAAAAAAATGTCCACAACTTTCTAGATGATTATTTAATGCTTAATTTGCTTTTAGAACGTCAAAAATTGTGGGCATTACACTTGGTATCAGATCCATGGGTTCAATACTTATCTAAGAGGTTTATTCAACAGAGGATAGATGAGTTCCACGATCTCTACGGACATCCTTGACTATGTTAGAGTATGAGAGTCACTTCCTGGACCTACTTCAATATGTATACTACATGTAGGATGAGCAGGTGAGGATCCACAGGTTCATTAGGGTCCGGACCTAGACTTAGGAGGGTGGTGTGCATTCATTGTCGCATACATAGCAGAGGCCATTGAGAAGGCTTACATTGTAGAGGAGACCGGGGAAGACACATCAGGCTAGAGATAGAGTGCAGAGCCGTATCCAACAAATGCAAGATATCAAATCAAGGGGTTGAACTCCTCCTCCTCGTGGTAGACATGGTTACGCGCATAGTATTTATTCGCACCACCACAACATCCACCTTAGCAACAACAACAATAGACTTAACCTCCATTTAGGCCTCCAAAGAGATTCGATGCTCAGAGGGGACACAATATGGGGCCTCCTCCTAGGGGACCAGTTAGGACTCATGCACCACCTAGAGCTTAGTCCAGGGGCTCGTCAACAACGACCACAAAATTCCATAGCAGGATCATCAAGATCCACGACACAAACCACTAGAGTACCTACAGGAGCCACTTCTCATTGGAGGGGACCTGAGTAGTTTCTACAGGTGCGGTGTACTTGGGCATCATTAGAGAGAGTGCCCTAAAACCCTAATAACAAGGGTAAGGCACCGAGTTTTAGAGCCTACAGTAGGTGATATGGCTAGGAGCCACATGATATATGCAGTGGTCAAGAACCGCTAGGAAGAGCACCATGGCATGGTGATTGAGACTACATGTAACATTGATGGCACTTCTATTTATTTTTATTTGATTTAGGCTCCTCAGATTCTTTTATTTCTCCATTTGTAGTAGAGTGATGCAAATTGGTATATTTGAAGTGTTATCGGTGGGGGGATACTCATTTAGGAGGTGAAGATTTGGACAACAATTTAGTTGATTAATGTGCCAAACTTTTTGAATCCAAACATCAAAAGAATATCAAAAGTGATGTAAGGGCCTTTGTAGGATTCACGATTACTGTGAAAGGGAAAAACAAAGTCTCTTCTCCGCTCCGGAGACAACAATTGAAATTGATTGTCTTTACCAAGGAGAATATTTTCATGTGACGATAACTAGAAGTAAATTTGAACTCATGAATATGGAAATGTTTGAGAAGTGCATGAGGTAAGTTGAGAAGTGTCCGGTTGATGCAAAGGTGAAGAAGGAAGAAGTTGACAATGTTGTGTTGGTGGGATTCTCTACATGCATTCCAAAGGTGCAAGAGATGATTTAAGAACAATTTTTAGTGGAAAATTTCTCTCGCAACACCTTAAATCTATATGAAGCTATTGTTTATGTAGTTGCTATGCTAGCTATGGTACTTATTGCTGCCAACGAGCTGATCTAACCGTAATAGATGTCATCCCTTTAAGCCTTGGAGTTGAGGTTAAAGGTGATTTAATGTCGGTTGTAATACCAAAAAATACTCCAATTCAAATCACGGAGGAGGAATACTTTACTACCACATCTTACAATCAAATACATGTTTGCTTTCGTGTTTATCAAGGTGAAAGAGCTAAGGTGAAGACAACAATTTTCATTTATCCGTACTTCCACTTGCTTGAGGGGAGAAGTGTTAGTGAAAGTATGTTTGGGATAGATGGTAGTGGTATTTTAAAGGTGTCACCAAGCATAAGACAACTGGTTTAAACAAAGAAATCATGATAGATAGTGAAGATGTTGGTGGATTGAGCAAACAAGATATGGAAAGAATGTTCGTTGATGCAAGAGTGCGTGAAATTGGAGCAACATATAACTTGTCAAAATAAATTGATCTTGTCACTAGACACGTCTCCAATGTCTCTATCTTCATTCGAGATGGGAGTCTGTTTTATCATAATTTTAATAGGAGTGCATTTTATAGTAAATTAATCGAGAATAGGATATGAGAAAAATTAAGGAGAGAGTAGACTTTTCTTTTCACAAGCATAAGTTTAATAAATGGTGTATGTTATAATTTTTTTAAGACTACAAGCACATAAATTCAAGGTTTGCTATACTGAGTTTACTTGCTTGAAAGTTTAGCTATAAAAGTATATATTTAAAGTATTGATGCTCTATAACACAATATTTAAGTAAATGTAAAAGGTTGGATAAAAGAAATAAATATTACTTCCACTTGTGTGTTAGAATTTGACATCTTTAATGAAACGTGCATCTTACAATCATTTCTTGGATTCCCTCTTATTATGCTTTCATGTCTTGAATCCCATGTTTGCTTCCCACTTTAAGTTTCCGGAGTGAAAGGAAAGTGAAAATTTGACAAAAAGGCATGCTTGAAAGTTATTTATTATTTACTTTTAGATGCGAAACAATTGATGTTTGAATCCAAGTAGTATGGGCATAAAAATATAGAAGAAAGAAAGGTGTTGTATTAAAACAATAAAGAAAGACATTGATTGACACAATGCCTTGGTGCTTTGAACATGGCTAGGCTTTGATATTTTCTTTACATTTTCATCTCAAATTGTATGTAACTCATATATATTTTATGCATGTGTCATACTTATCAACATGCCTACCATTTAATTGATTATTATTAATGTAATTGTGTTATGATGATATGAGACACTTATATTTTAGGAGACACTATAACTCTTGATTATCTATAATTCTTTACATAATTGCACTATTATTTTGATTATTTATTGTTTGGAAAATACTTATTAGTGCTTACATAAATTTATTAAGTTAATAGTGTAAGTAAGTTGGTAGGAGATCTAGGAGTGATTATAGAGATGTTAGTTAGAACAATTCACCTATATTTAGGGTAGTGGTTATAAGAAATTAACTATATATTAGTATATCCCCTATGGTTGATTTATTAATAGAATATTATGAGTGTGATTTTCAATGCAATTTGCTCGCACCATCATCTGCGGACTCAAGTGAGCGAAACCAATGGATACTAGGCAATTTTAAATTTGTTTGAGGGTGAAGTTTTTTTGTGTTCTTGCTCTTACCCATGAAAGTATCATATTTTAATATTTATTTTAGATTAGTATGCATAATCTTGTAATCTAGTTTTTCGACATTGGACTAAAGATTCAAGCAAGTTTCTCAATGCATTGAATGGTCTCTAACTCGTAGAGAAGTAAATAATTACATTGGAATAAAGACTCGGACATGTTGCTCAATGCATTCAAGGGTCTCGGGTTGCCAAGAAGTAAATAATTTGGGTCTATGATGTATAATATCTTATTACAGGTCATACATCTACTGCGAGAAGCTATGAGAGGATTTGAACCACAATTTTTATTTTTTTGTACTCTCCATTTGCGTTGAATCTCATTAGGATCGGATCAGAGCTCTAAAGCACAGGTCTATTTTTCTATTTCGTGGAGTCCACTCTACTAAACTCATTTTCATAGCTTTAAATCACAATTCTCTATGTTATCATCTTCTCTATCAAAGTGTGTGTTTGTTCCATAGAAGAATGCATTCCATTTCGAAAAATATGCATGTCTTATTTCTTACCCCATGTCCGCATTGGTTGGTTTCCCACATGATTTGTTTGGAAGCTTAACACCAACACATAATCAATTCAACACCTACTCTTGTATTCAAAATAATGTTATTACTGAAATTCACATGAAGTTATTGCTTGATTTGGCACACACACATGACAATTGGATGTTGTGTATGAATCGGTTGGCATTGATTTGAAGTAAATGTTAGAGTTTTTATATATCCATCATTTATTTTGCATATAATTATAATTACCTTTACAATGTCTTAGAAGAATAAGCCACTTAGATTTCATTTGTGATCACATTTAGAGGAAAAGTGCGACATTCATGGTTTTGGAATTAAATTGATTAGTCTAGGATCTGCATTCATCCTAGATTTCTCCACCACATTCTCCATCCATGTACATTGTATTATTTCCAAACTCCATAAGCAAGATAATATCAAAGTGCTTTCAGCCTATAATCATTTCTATAATGTGTCAATTTATAGGTCTTGATTTTTATTTGGGGTTTGTTTTAGGTAATTATAGTTTTATTGTTGTTGGGTTTGTTTAACTTGTCATCACAAAATGTCCGTCATCAACTAAATTGTGTCAAGTGCAAAAATTGTTAAAAGCATAAATATGATAAAAATTCATTCGTCTTATTATTATTTTTTTCATTAAGTGTGTCTTTATCGTCAAAGTCAAATGTCGTCTTGTGATTCAAGTGTTACAATTATGTCATTATATTTGTGCCGTCAAAATAAAATAAATTATTAGGTAATTTTTTTTTCAAAAGTCATTATTCATGTCATCAAGTCATTTTGAGAGTCAAAGTCAAAATTTTGTTAAAAAAATAGTGTTATAGACGCATTTTTAGTGTTACCCGACATCTTAAAGCAACCAGTGATCCTCAAAAGTAGAATTCACGAGTTAACAAAATCTTATTGGAGAAGCGAAGGCATAGAAGGTTGGAGGTCAATCAACGACCTCTTGCCAGTTTCAACGACCGGGCTACTTCAACTGTGGTGACATTTTTGTGGTGTGAGTTTTTGTTTTTAGTTATGATTCATTTCATTGTTTTAGCTTTCAATATGGTGTGTTTTGTGGATTCTAGAAAAATGATTGTATGAGAGAGCATACGATTTCAAAGATCTTCTAACTGCGGTGATCCTCTAATTTTTGTACTTCACTAGAAGATGATCGGTTACTAGATAAGATGCAAGAAGACTTTGTGATATTATTTTGCACAAAATCATTATCATTTATACTCTTTCCAAGAGAGGCAAGTTCATTCTTCTTTTCTTTTATGTAGTGCCCACTCCTCTTCAACACTATTTCATTTTGACATTGATACTATTGGACTACTATTTAGACATTTTGATTTTGATACATTGATTAGTAGATGATAGATTATAATGATATTTGGACTATTGACATTATGTGGTTTACATTTCATTTTGATGCACTAGATGGTGATGATAGACAATTTGATATATGTCGATTTGCATGATTGGATTTTATACTGACACATTATACTTTGGATGTTTTGAGTAGAATTATAATCTCATGGATGTTAGGATTAGAATTTTGATACATTGATGGATAATAGAATTTCTAATGTCGAATGATGATTATTGATCTTATATGTATATTGTCTTGATGTTATTAATACGACCAAAATGCCGAGAGGTATTTTGTTGTGTGTAGGAATTTTATCACATACATCGAAGGGGATAGGGGACCAACCACGAGAAGGATGTCGGGTGTTGAGAAATGTGGCAAAATTTGACAACTTGTGTAATGTTGTTATAGTGTGGTGTTTTTGCATGCCTAGTTAGGAGGTCTCCCATGGGGGTGACTTCACATGTGTGGCCATGGGGTGAATTGTGTTCTCTTTATTTTAATTTTTGTATGTGCTTTATTTGTGTTTTATGCTTTTAAAATTTGAATTTTTGTCACTTTATTAGCATGAAGAAATGTGTTTAATTGTCTTAATTATTTTTAGCAAAATTTGGGATGTGACAAATAGTTATGATGAGTTTAGGTGGTCCTTGTTGTAAGTGAAATTTATGTTGATTTGTGAGTGTTTTACCCCACCCCAACTTCAAAATTAGGATTTTGACTTGGGGGGTTTTTTGAGGCTTGTGGGACAAACAAAATTTGTCCCATGCCTCTAAAATTTACCCAACAACCCTACCTATGGGTTGGGAAGCTTATTTTTGACTTGTTTATCCATTTTTGAGTGTAAAAGAGAGAAAATAATTGCACTTTTCTTCTACCTCAATTTATTGTGTCCTTTGAAAGCATGGTGTGAAAGTTTGTGAGCCATGTGGTTTGTCATAGTTTTTACAAGTGCATTGATTGTCTTGGACTTGGTTTGTTGACTTGAGTGTGAGGATGGAGAAATGATGAAGTGGCATCCTACATGGAGCCACCTCATCAGCCTCACATTCCATTTTTATTTATTGATGGGTTTTAGTTGGAATGGGGGTTACTTGTTCATTTTTCTTCTTCGCACTTTTGGAGTTGGAGCTTGTGGGAATTTCTTGGAGTGTGCTTGGCTTTGAAGTTGGCAAATATTTGTGAAGTTTTCTTGGAGCTTGATAGAGAGGTAGGCTCTCCACCTTAGTTATTTTGTATTATGCTTGTTTTTATGAAATGTTGTGCTTGTTAAAATTGTTTAAGTCTTGTGAATGTGCTTGTGTGTTGGTTGGGTAGTAGGCCTTAAGTTGGGTGTGGGAGAAGAGATTATGGGACCATTGGGGAGGGAAAAGGAATTTTTGTGAGGCATGCATTTGGTGGGAGTGTGAATGGGAGTTTCACCTATGGGGAGTTAAAAGGAAATCATGTTTTTTTGTTGCATACTTGTAAGGGAGAGATAATGATTTTGTGTTGATTGTTTTGTGCACTTGGAGGCTTAGGGTGAAACTCCCACTTCACTTGGGAGGCATAAGGAGGTGGTTTTCCATAGCCCTTGCTCTATTTGGTTTGATTTCAAACCTTTGTGTTGTTTTGAGAAGGTTGTAAACTTGTTGATTATGTCTTCTTTGTTGTGTTGAATATTTTGAAATGCATGTTGTATGTGGAAGCCATGTTGTTGTAAAGTTGTCAAAGTTTCTCAAGACCCCTCATGGTTCCTTGGTTGGGGCTCGGGGGCCATTAAGGGGATGGATTCTCCTCTTAATGGATTAAAGGTTGGGTGGAGAGCGTGGCCTATTCCCCTTCCTTTGTATTGTGATCTTATTTTGTGAAAGTTGAAGAGTGCAAGATTTGGAGATACCTTTGGAGAAGATTTGCAAAATGAAGACTTGTACATCGACCTTGTTGATAACCCTTTTTTTAAATTGTTCAATTTATTATTCTCACTTTGTGTGGAAGGTTGTAAAATCTGTAGGCTTGAGATAAAGTTGTTGTATTACTTGAATGGGCCTTTATCTTGTAAACTCTTCTAAGAGTATTGTATGAGAAATGTGCTTTTAAAATGTATTAGTATTGTGAAAGGAAACTACCAACTTATCACATTGTTTTGAAGGAGTAGAAATTTTGAAACAAGTTGAAATGGATATGCATTCTCTTTAATTTAAGCAATTTCACTATTTTCCAAATGTGTTATGCGTTTGCATTTTTAAAAATATTGTGAAGTGTTCAAACTTATTATTGTTGAAAATGGTTATCACTTGACCTTGTGAAAGGAAAGTACTTTGTTCAAGATTTAAAATAAGTGAAAATATCCCTTTTTGCTTTTATCATATTGTAGAATGAGTTGTGTAAGAAATCTTGTCAATACCTCAACTTAGCCTTAGATTAAACAAAAAAAAATAAAATTTTACATATGTTATTATTAGAGAATAAAAGTGTATTTTTCCTACTTAAAATATAACTATGATTGAGCTAATTATATAATAATGTTTTTACAAATTTTCTCTTATAAGTACTAAACTAAATGTAGTTCTCTTTATAAAAAAAGAATTTAAACAAATTTGATCATCTTAATTTTATTAATATATTAATATTATTTCAATTTTTAGAAAATAGCAAAATTTAAATATTACTAATATATATATATATATATATATATAATATAATTATATATATATATATATATATATTATATTATTAATAAATATTATTATTAATCTTATTATACTTAATAATATACATGTTAAGATTTATATTAATAAAACAAAGTAATAGAACTTTTAAAAAAATTAATTGTATGTTGTGGAAGGGCCTATGGGCCGCTGATTTATTCACTTGTTGGTTTTGCATGGGAAATGGGGTGGGGGGGTCGCATGGCCCTCACCCCGCACCCCATAGGGGTGGGGGTGGGGTTGGTGACCCCTCCCACCCCTTAAATATATTTTTAAATTAAATCTGTGTGGGGCTAAGCCCCACTAAACTCAACAAAAAAAAAATACTTTTGCAGTTTTTGCAGCAAATGGCCCATTCTCTCTACTCGATGCAGTAAATCTCTAAATTTTAATCATGACCTTGTTTTCTTTTGTTTATGACATATACTCTTATATATATATTTGGGGTTATATACTTTGTAATCGAACCATTACACCAAAAACTCGAGGCGTTAGTGAAATCCACACATGAGGATCATAACATCCCACCACACTTCCGTAGCCCGGACCCCGGGCTAGATTTGCACCGTATAGCGGGACCACGCCTGCCCCTATACGAGCCCAGGCGAACACTGCAATGCCGATGTAGCTACCCGTGTTGGGACTCGAACCTGGGTGGTCGCTTTGATACCAAATGTAACGAACCGTTACACCAAAACCTCGAGGCGTTAGTGAAATCCACACATGAGGATCATAACATCCCACCACCTTCCATGCTTTGGACCTCGAGCTAGATTTGCACCCATATAGCGGGACCGCCTTGCCCTATACGAGCCTCGGGTGAACATTGCAATGCCGGCATAACTACCGTGCTTTGGGACTCGAACACAGGTGGTCGCTCTGATACCAAATATAACAAACCATTACACCAAAACCTCGAGGCGTTAGTGAAATCCGCACATGAGGATCATAACATCCACCCAGGTATATATACTCAAAATGAGTGTATTCTCAAAAGAACAAGAGTGTGTATATTACAAAATAAAACTAGATCTATTGAGATAATGCCATATTCCCAAATGGGTATTTACATGGAAGCAAATTTATAAAAATAATGAAAATTACAAACCCTAGAATAGGGTAGAATTGAATAACAAGTAAAAATAAAAATATGAAAAGATTTGGGCATCCCCAAGCTCTATTCTTCTCTCTCATGGCTTCCTTCTCTTCCTCCTTCCCTTAACCCACAAAACAAAAATTAAGAAATGAGTAAATGAAAAGAATAAAAGAAACTCTCCATAGAGATTAGGGTTGGTTGAAATCTACTAGATCCAAGATTGGATTCATCCAATGGCCAAAATTGTTCCCTACAAATGTTAGGTGGGATTTAGGTGAGATCATCATTTGATCACATGGGTCACGTTTTGAATGGGGCCACTTGTGTGGTGTGGAAGTTAATTAAAATTTTGTATTTCTTTTTGATTTATTTTTAGTAACTTTCAAAGTTAAAGAGGCCATGACCTAGTGGTAATTAAGTAAATCCATACCCTTAATAATTTAGACAACATTTATATTTGAGAATTAAAATTAATAGTTTTGTGTAAATGGAAGGGTAATTTAGACCTAGACTTTTATTATAAATTATTGAATGACTTTAGGAAATGATTTAATAAATTAATTTAAGATTATAAGAATGAAATTTTTAAACCTAACTGAAGGATTAATATTATTATTTATTTATTTTTGTGACGATCGTTTGTTAACCAAGGGTTTAGCTAATTGTTGCTTTCGTATCTTTAAAAAAAAATTATTCCATAATTTTTCTATTATAACCTTTGTTTCATTTTGGGTTTCGTGGGTGAATTTTTGTGGGCATTACATTTTATTTTTGTTAGGTGAGGCACTAACTCTTGTGTATCTGACAATCTCATGTTATATAATTCTATAGTAAGTGTTAGAATCCATACATCACCTGAATTCTCATATGTGCTCTTTAAGGTAGCCCATACATTGACTCCGCTTCTCTCATTATGTACTTCTGGAAAGACTTTATTTGAAAGAGTGAGCTTTATCCATGCCGTTACCATTTTGTCTCTTTTATCCCAATTTTCTTGATCTTTTCCAGATTTGTAGGCCTTTTTTCCACACCAATAACAAGCTCATAACAATTCTTTAAGGTTAAAAACATCTTCATATGAGATACCCAATCATAATAAAATTTTCCATTTAATTTATTTTTCGGCAAAGGAGTACTAGTAGACTCCATTATGAATAAATCCTCTTACAAATTGAAATAAAATCACTTATTTTCAACACACCAAAAATATGATTTCAATTAAATTTGCAATCCCCTTTTTAAGATATTTTAAAAATACTTCAATTTTTTTTCACTCAAGTTTGCTAAAACAATGCGGAGAAATCAAATGTAATTTGGGAATTTTTCCCTTCAATTTTTTTTTGTTCACTTACAGATTTGCTACTTGGTAAGAAACAAAAAAATGCCTAGTGGAAGCTCGATACCATTAAGAAAAAAAAATAGGATAAATAAAATGGCAGAACTTTATTAATGAAAAATATACAAACAACTTTGAATGAACTGCAAGGATTGATTGATTAATGGAGGAGTGAGATGCTCTATATATGGAGTGTTGGAGAAGTCTAGATGTTCTTGTGGATGTTTTGGAAAAGACTAGAGTTGAAATGGGGAAAAATATGGAAAAGATGTTTCTAAAATGAGACTGTTGGTGGAAATTATCGGTGGCATAGTTGGTTGAAAATAAATAAAATACAATTATTTCAACACTCGAAGTGATGCAAAGACCCTTCGCAAAGTGCAAAACGAAGCCTCTCCTCCGCTCTCCGAGAAAACAATTGAAATTGATTGTCTTTACCAAGGAGAATATTTTCACACGAAGATAACTAGAATTAAATTTGAACCCGAATATGGAAATGTTTGAGAAGTGCATGAGGTCGGTTGAGAAGTGTCAGGATGATGCAAAAGTTAAGAAGGCGGAAGTTGACAATGTTGTGTTGGTGGGAGGATCTACACACATTCCAAAGGTGCAGGAGATGATTCAGAACAATTGTTTAGTGGAAAAGTGCTCTGCAACACCATCAATCTAGATGAAGTTGTTGTATATGGAGTGTGCAGTGCCGCAGATTTACTAGCCAATGAGTTGATCTAACCGTCATGGATGTCACCCCTTTAAGCCTCGAGTTGAGGTTAAAGGTGATTTAATGTTAGTTGTAATACCAAAAATACTCCAATTCCAATCATAGAGGAGGAATACTTTACTACCGCATTTGACAATCGAGATACATATTTGCTTTTGTGTTTATCAAGGTGAAAGAGCTAAGGTCAAGACAACAATTTTCTTAGCAAGTTTAGTTTATCCGGACTTTCACCTATTCCGAGGGGAGAAGTGTTAGTGAAAGTATGTTTTGAGATAGATGGAAGTGGTATTTTAAAGGTGTCATCCGAGCACAGGACAATTGGTTTAAAAAAATAATTCGTGATAGACAAAGTGAAGATGTTGGTGGACCGAGCTAACAATGATGGAAAGAATGTTGGTTGATGCAGAGTGATTGATTGGAAGACAAGGATTTCGAGAATAATGTTCTTGCATGAAAATCATTGGAAGACTACGCTTTCAAGATAAGAGAGAGAGTTAGAAAAGAAATGGTAAGGGGGATGATGGAGAGGATTCAATTAGGAAGCATTGAAAAGGGGTGGAGGAGGCAATTGAGTGGGCGATGGATGAAATGAAAATGTATAGATTCATAAACTTCAGGATAAATTAGAGGAGTTGAAAATACTATCCAAAACGCTTGATGAGTCTAGCAAAAGCTGCAAGTAGCAAAAATTCTTACACGGATTTCGGGGAAGAGATCATGTAATAACTCACGGAGGAGCTCCCGAAGGAGCTTGTGGAATTGGAGCAATGCACAACTTGTTAAAATAAATCGATCTTTGTCACGTATTTCATTGTGGACACGTCTCCAATGTCTTCTGTCTTCTTTTGAGATGGGGGTCTATTTCATCATAATTTTAATAGAAATGTGTTTTATAGTAAATTAAGCAAAATAGGATATGAGAAAAAATTAAGGAGAGAGCAGACTTTTTTTTCTAGAAGTAGAACTCTGTGGATAATTGGTATATGTTATAAGGTAATCCTTTTTTAAGACTACAAACACGTAAGTTTAAGGTTTCTTATATGTTTTACTTGCTTGAACTTCTATCTATAAAAGGTGGAGATATTCAAAGTATATAGGTAAATATGAGAGGTTCGGTAAAAGAAGTGAATAATAGTTCTAAATGTGTTAGAAAAGCTTTTGCACGTCTTTATTGCAATGCGTATCTTAGAGTCATTTCTTTGATTTCCTCTTATAGTGTTAGAAAAGTTTTTGCACATCATTAATGAAATGCATATGTTAAAGTCTTTTCTTGGATTCTATCTTATGATGCATCCATGTTTGATCCCCCTTTAACCTATAGGAACTTGGGGAAGTTTCTCAAGTGAAATCACAGGTGAAAAATTTGACCGAAAAAGACATCCTTGAAAGTTTTTATTATTTATTTTTAGATGCGAAACAATTGGTGATTGAATCAAAGTAGACTGGGCATACAAATTTGCATAAGAAAGAAAGGGGATGTATTAGAACCATAAAGAAAAACATATTGATTGACACAATGCCTTGGTGCTTATATGTGAGCATGAATAGGCTTTGGTATTTTCTTTACATTTTCATTTGAAATTGTATTCAACTAGTATACTTTATACATGTATCGTATTTATCAACATGTTTACAATTTAATTGTTTATTATTCATGTAATTATTACATGAGGTGTTCTTACAATGGCGGGCAAGGAATAAATATATGATTATGTATTTATACATGGAAATGTAAGTTATTTTCAAAGTGTTAAAAGTGTGAATTCTTAAATAAGTGTGTGGGGATATTACTACGGAGTAAATAATAGGTAAGTAATTATACACTTATTATAATGAATTATTCTTAGTTTTTAAGGTAAGTAACTATACTATTATTATAATGTTTAAATCTAACTAATTATAAAATAAAATTTCTATTTAAAAATATGGTTATAAAGCTTCTATAAAAAAAAGGTAAATATTTTAATGTATGGGAGTGATTTTTTTAGATATATAATTAAAATAGTGAAGTAAAATATGTATGGGGTAAAATATTTAAGTTAAAATAATAGTAAAATAAAATATGTACAGGATAAAATATTTAAGTTAGTTATATGTATGAGGTAAAATATTTAACTTAGTTTTTACTTATATGGGTTAAATAATTTTTAAATTGTTACTTGGGGTGTAATTTTTTAGATATATAGTTAAAAAATAGTGAGATAAAATATGTATTGGGTAAAATACTTAATTATTTATTATGAGGGTAAATATTTAATTAGTTTTTACATAAAAATAAATTGTTTTAGGACATTAAAAGAAACATAGAATGAATATTTTTAATAATGGACATACCTTTACATAAAAATAAACTAGCATAGATATATTAAATACATCTATCTAAAAGATACGAGAAATATCATCCTTAGATGAACAATGTTATGAGGGAAGCATTTTAGAATATGGATTTGTGAAAATTTGTTCTTGAATTTAAGACATACATGATACTAATTACTATATGAGGTCTTAATAATATCTTCCTAACTCTATATGGGGTATGGAAATGCCTTCAAATTGTTAATCCTCCTTGATCTATGGAAATACATTTGTACAAAAATTTCCAATGGTAATATTTCAGTTGTGTCTTTTGTATTTCACTTTTATAATTTACACTAAACATGATTTTCTCTTTAATACATTATCGCTACTCATGTTGGTAAATTTAAATTTTCATATCGACCTTATAATAGCTCTAAAGTTCCTTAACTATATTTATAAACCATGTGGATTTAAATGGAAACCGTCATTCAAATGAACTATAAATAAAATGTTTTCTTTGTGAAGTTTTTGATACAAAGCATTCAACATACAAAATATAAAATTGAAGGTACATGTTTATTATACTAAATTGCACATCACATTTTCTTATTTGTTTTATAGTTTTCATTTAGGAGAAATTTTGTTGCAAACATTTTTCTATAAATAATATTAGTTTATCTTGATTTTTTTTTTTTAAAAAATATATTTTTAATATATTTTATTATACAATTTTAATCTAAAAGAAAATTTGCTCCCAAGGTTGAATTAAGTGTTATGAGTGTCTTAGATAGTTAACACCTTCTATAAATAAATAAAATTTATAGTAGAAAAATTAATCGTGAACAATATCATATTACTTAATATGTTATGCATTTACCATCCGAGAATAACTTCCTAATAAATTTTTAAGAATCTACTATTGGCTAAAATCCCTAGTTAATTCTCTAAAATGCAGTCTATTATAATCCACTTTTCTCATATATTTTCCAACTACCTTTTCCCACGTTCTTTAAATATTCACCTATCTTGATCTCTTCTCCAAAAAACGCCAAGACTTCAAAACAATACAAAGTATGAAAACCTCTTAAATATCATATTCCTAATACAATTATGTAATTTTAATTTTATTTTGAATGAAGTGAATTGAATTGGTATGTAAGATTGGACACTAATTACTACAAGCATATATGGAACTAATAAATTGATATATTCTTCATTAAAAAAAAGTAAAATAAAATAAATTTGTGCCCCCTAAATGTACTTAGCACCCTAGAAAGTTGCCTAGTTTGCACTAGGCCTTAATCCCGCTATGCTTGCTTCTATGATAAAAGATTGTTATTGTTGTAGTTAACATTGCCAAATTAGTCTCAAGGCAACACCTTTCTTTCATCTTCTCTATATTTGACATTAATAAAAACCTATCTTCTTTTATGAAAACACCTTTCTTATAAGCTTAATGTTTTACTCTCACGCGACTACAACAAATAAAGTCTTTTTCCACAATTTTTCAACAACATTTTTTTGGTTATAAACTATTTCAACAAATTAAAATGTGGCATTCAAATTGTAACTCAATCACATTTTGACATATCATTGTAATATTTCCACAATTCTAATATCATAGATAGTCCACAATGATATAATTTATATCTCATCGCCAATATTTTTATTGGATATCATCCACAATTTTTTTTTGTTACATTTCCACATTTTTATGTTTGTCAATGTTCAACAATGTTACAAAAATGTAGTTTTTCTATATAGTTTATTTTTGTAGGTTTTCCACAATTTCAAATTTTTGTATCAATCATCTATGTTATATTTGTGGCAATTTCAACAACTTTTTCTACATTCATCAATACACATTGAGTATGTAGATGGAAATTACAATTTAATTGCCACAAAACCGAATTGTGGAATTATCTTTTTGGATTGTAAGAATATACTACATACATGTGTATACATTTTAATATATTAAATATGAATAATTTTTTTGAAGGAATAAATTTCTTGAAATTAAACTAATTTTACATAATTATATATTGGAAAATATGCAGTGGATTTTTTTGTTATTAACAAAATATATAAATATATTTATTGAGCCATTAAACTAAATTTAAGTGACATGTTTAATTATTTATTCATTTTCAATTTGAAAGAAAACTCAACTACAAAGGAAAATAATAATTACAACAGCTAAAACTAATTAAAAATGTAAATAAATGTATTTTCTATTTATTATATAAAGTATACACACTATATATCCTCTCACACTAGATCAAACACCGACGGATGTTTGGTCTAGAATTGGCTACCTCACATCAAAATTGTAGGTTCTTTACACATTTCCATTAATTTATTTTTCACAAGTTTAATATTCGTAACTCACTATCTCCCATCTTTTTATGCTTGTTTCCTAATCTCTGCAATCCTAATGGCATTGATAGAGCTATAAGATCTGATTTTTGAATATAAATATGATTATATTTTAGAATTACGTATGATTTTAGAGGGTTAAGCGGGAAAGTAAGATATTATTTATTTGGGGCTTTGCCTTAGGAAGCGGCGAGCACAAAATTCTCTGTGAATTTCATTTGGTGAAGTACCATCAATTCTTGGAGAGGATACCCTTTTCTTCTCGAATATTCAGTATGATATTCCACTTTAATCCATTTTTTGATGTGATGATATCAATTGTTTTTAAATTAAAATCCACCAAATTCTTGCACATCACATGCATGTTAATAAGTTTAATTTGAAAAACAAAATCTGCATGCAACAAATAAAAATCCCCAAAACTAAGTTAATAATAAAAAATTTGTAGACACAATTAAAATTTACTCAGACGGGTAGAGATATAGAAATTGTTTACGTTTCATCGATTCTTCTCACATTTTTATCAAAGAATTTCACACATTGCAGTCTCCGAAATCATGCAAATACTTGGGAGTGGCTCTGTAAAAAAGAAAAAATGATTAAATTTTTTTTTTGAGATTTGGCCTAAATGCGAATGGAGATTCAAAACCAAACACATATAACATACATGTAACCTGAGAACATGTTACATTGAACACACCATGTAGAAAAAGGAGTTGCAATGAACAACGAAGTCCATGGAATGATGAAACCAAGTGGTAAGTGTTGAAGTTGTGGAGCTTGATTGTAAGTTAAAGTGGGAGTTTGGTTTTCTTTGTTCTATTTTTGGGAGGAAATTGTGGCCTGAGATAAAAATGACATTATCTTAGTATTACACTGGAGTTATTTTTATAAGCATGTGATATTTAGGTTGTTTTTAGTTGAAGAAAACTTTTATAATCATGTGATATTGTTGAGATGTGGAGTTGAATTGCTTCACAAATAGCTTATTTACAACTTGTAGGTTTACATGTAGTTGACATCAATCTGCCGACCAACGTCATTCACCTAGAAGACCAATCGACACTGGTTGGGGTAATTGACATCAATTACTTGTGCATGAAATGTTTTTATTTAGAACGTGGGATTAGATCTAACCTTTGATTAAAAGGTGATCTAAGGGTTGTAAATGTATTTCTAAAGTGCCCTAAGTTTGTATATGCTTATATAAGCTAGAAAATTAGGGTTAGATGTAATATTGTGAGAATTGTAAGAAGGAATTCTTGGAGAGAGCTTAGAGAAGCTTGTGAGAGGAAAAGTACTATACATCATGTAAGGTGTGGAAGATTGTAGATATTCAATTGTATATCCTCTGGAATAATATATTGGTTGTTTCTTGGTGGACGTAGCCCACATTGGGTGAACCATGTTATATCTTGTGTATTTTATCTTTTGGTTTATTTCCATATTTATTGCTTGTATGCTTAGATATGATATATATCTGTACAACTCAGTATAGTCTAACACAAACAACTGGTATAAAAGCTTTGTTTGAGGGTTTTTGTGTTGACAAATTTACTCATAGAGGGATTTCTGATTGAGTGGGAGCAAAACAATGGAATAAGATAGAAAATAAAAAGTGGAGAAATTTGACGGCCATAATTATCAATTATGGAAGATGTAGGTGGAGGATTATCTATATCAAAGAGATTTATATTTACCGTTGGATGAGAAGGCATGGCCTAAAAAGATGACTGATGAATAAAGGAAGATTCTTGATAGAAAGGCTATGAGATCTATAAGATTGAGCCTGGAAGCATCTATAGCTTCAAATATAAAAGAACCAACAACCACGGTAGATTTGATAAAAGATTTAACTAATTTATAAAAAAACAAGTGCATCGAATAAAGTTTATTTAATGAAGAAATTATTTAATTCTAAAATGCAAGAAGGTGGATCTGTGTCTAATCATTTGAATGATTTATGTTATATTATAATTGAATTAAAGGGTAAGTGCACCAAGTTGGGGGACCCAAAAGTGGACCCGATCATGTTTTGTAATAACGTGATCGCGTTATGTTTTACTATGCTTGGCAATTCACGAACCTAAAACCCGTACATGTTATAACGCATACACATTGTAATGCATATGAGTTTCTATGACTTCTTTTATTATTTATTTATACTTTTATTATTTCTTATACTTTAAATTATGTTTTAGTAAATATAAGATGTTAGGGTCACTATGCACCTGATGGAAGTGGTGCCATAGCTCCAACAGTTATAATATAGAAGTTATTTTTTCAAAATCTAATATGGTCATTACTTATTCATTTTCAGGATTTCAACAATGACCTAAAACTTTTAGGCCATATATATTGTAGTTGGTCTTTGTTTTGGGAAAACATATAGTCATTTTGTAGGTTTTTTGACCTTCGGATTGGATTTTGGCACTACCACTACTTGAATTTATACCAATTTTAAAATTTGGTCCATAATTCACTTTAGTGACCACGAATCAACTCTATGATGCTTGTCTACTTCTTACTAAAATGAGATCCTCACTTTCTAGATAGAGGATTGCTCCCTAAATGGGATTCTTGTCCTATGGAAAAAATGAGGTGATTGTAATGTGCCTCCTCCTTAAGGTGTGATCACACTACTAGGTGTTGAATGAGTTTTTACGAATAGTACCAAGTGAATTGCATCAAGTGAACTCAGATGATTGCTCATTCTTAGAAACATGGTGCTCCATATAAAGATCATCCCTTCACCTTTCCTGGCTCTAAAATCATCCTTTCATGGAATCAAATTCAATATTCTCATACGTGTCTTTTTCTCATATGTATCTCATGGAGATAGATGATTCCTTAATACTTCACACATGATGGTCCTGGATACCTCGGTTGCATGACTAGCTCATTTTAGCTTGTTCTTTGGAGAGATTTGGGTATAATGACATGGTCAAGATATGATGATCATCAAGTCACTCCTTGAGATCCAAATTTCACCTTTGAATATGATGAATCCTTCACAATTCAATTTATTTACCAAGATGAAACCTGGGTGTAAGCATGCTTATGGTACATGGACACTTTTTTTTCTCAAGTTGTTCCTCATGGAAATGGGTTTCCACCTCCGAGATAGGGGATGAATCCTTGAATTAAATTTGAGTATGAGTTACATGTTCTTGACCTCCATACTTCATTGAAACACTACAAATCACATTTTACAATCAATGAAACTATTCTAAAAATCTAATTCTTCCTGCAACTCAAAATTTAGGTCCTATTTCATTTTGAACTTAGAGGGCAACTAAAGAGTTTTGCAGTAACTAAAGAAATATTTAATCCTTGAATGAATGTTTATTATTACACCTTATATATTATTCTAATATCCTTCCAATTCCTATTTTGTTTCTTCCTAAGTCTTTCTAAAACTCCTAGAATCATGTAAAGAAGTCGGTTTTTCATGTTTTAGCTTTCATTCCATGCACACTGAAAACTCGGTCTCAAAAATATTGCTCCTAAATGAAATTTTATTTCCTAAAATTACTTAGAAATATTCAATTATATCTGAAATCACCCTCAAATGATTTATATTTTCTCTAAAAACTTCTAAAGGGTGTTTAATTAGCTATAAAATGGCCAAAAATGGCCTTTTTAGGCCTTCGAAAGAAGTAGTCTCTCATAAAAATAAATGAGTTGATCGATCACCTCAAACACTATTCCCTACACATTGAAACACACTAAATGATATTATTAGGACTTTCCTTTAGGTCAGGGTTTATGATTTATACATTATGGTTTAGGGCTCACGGTGCTCAAGGTTTAGGGTTTAGGGTTTAGTGTTTAGGGATCATGGTTTAGGTTTTAGGGTTTAGGGTTTAGGGCTTAGGGTTCACAATTTAGGTTTTATGGTTTAGGGTTTAGATTTTAGGATTTATGGCTCAGGGTTAAGGGTTGAGGGTTTATGATTTAAGGTTTAGGGTTTAGGGCTTAGGGTTCAGTGGTTTAGGTTTCATAGTTTAGGGTTTAGTGTTTAGTGTTTAGGATTTAAGGTTTAAGGTTTAGGGTTTAGGGTTTAGGGATTAAATGTTTAGGGTTTAGGTTTTAGGTCTCAGTGTTTAGGGTTTGGGTAAGTGCACGAAGTTGGGGGGCCAAAAAGTGGACAAAAACCTGAAAATGAACGAAACACGATCGCGTTTTGCAATAACGCGATCGTGTTATGTTTTCCTAGGCTCGGGAATTCATGAACCTAAAATGTGTACACATTTCTATTAACACAAAACACATACACTTTTTCTCTATATGAAGTTTGTAGGGGCTGGAAGGAGCCATATTTAGTAAAATAAAAGAAATATTATAGTTTAAATTTATTTTACTAAATATAATAAATTAGGGTCACTCTGCACTTGATGGAAGTGGCCCCATAGTTCTGACAGTGTTAATCTAGAAGATAGTTTTTCAAAATCTAACTGTCGTGTTTAGTCATTTTTAGAATTTTAACAATGACCTAAAACTTTCAAGCCATATATATTGTAGTTGGTCTTTGTTTTGTGAAAACATATAGTTGTTTTGTAGGTTTTTTGACCTTATGGATTGGATTTTGGCCCTACCACTGCTTGAATTGGTACTAATTTTGAAATTTGGTCCATAATTCACTTTAGTGACCACAAATAAGCTCTATGATGCTTTTCTACTTCTTACTAAAATGAGATCCTTACTAAAATGATGTTTAGGGTTTAGGGTTTAGAATTTAATGTTTAGGTTTTAAGTTTTAGGTTTTAGGGCTCAATATTTAGGGTTTGGGTTTTAGGGTTTAGGGTTTAGGGCTCAGGGTTCAGGGAATAGGGTTTAGGGCTCAAGGTTAAGGGTTTTAGGGTTTAGGGTTTAGGGCCAAGGGTTTGGGGTTTAGGATTTAGTGTTTAGGGTTTATGTTTTTGGCTCACAGTTTGGGGTTTATGGTTTATGGTTTAGGGTTCAGAGCTCATGATTCAGGGTTTAGGGTTTATGGTTTAGGGCTAAGGGTTTAGGGTTTAAGGTTGAGGGTTTAGGGTTTAGGGTTAGAGTTGAGGGTTTAGAGCTTAGGGTTTAGGTGTTTAGGGTTTAGGATTTAGGGTTTAGGGTTTCAAGCTCAGTGGTTCAGGGTTTAGGTTTCATAGTTTAGGGTTTATGGTTTAGTGTTTAGAATTTAAGGTTTAGGGTTTAAGGTTTAGGGTTTAGGGTTTAGGGATTATGTGTTTAGGGTTTAGGGTTTAAGGTTTAGGTTTTAGGGCTCAATATTTAGGGTTTGGGTTTTAGGGTTTAGGGTTTAGGGCTCAGGGCTTAGGGTTGAGGGTTTAGGGTTTAGGGTTTAGGGCTAAGGGTTTAGGGTTTAGGATTTAGTGTGTATGGTTTAGGGTTTAGGTTTTTCAGCTTAGGGTTTAGGGTTTAGGGCTTAGGGTTTAAGGTTTAGAGCTCATGGTTTAAGGTTTAGGGTTTAGGGCTCTGGGGTAAGTAGTTTAGGTGTTAGGGTTTAGGGTTCAAGGTTTAGGGCTCAAGGTTTAGGGTTTAATGTTTAGGGTTTAAGATTTAGGGTTTAGGGTTTCGGGCTCAGGGTTCAGGGTTTAGGTTTCATAGTTTAGGGTTTAGGGTTTAGTGTTTAGAATTTAAGGTTTAGGGTTTAGGGTTGAAGGTTTAGGTTTTAGGGCTCAATATTTAGGGTTTGGTTTTTAGGGTTTAGGGCTTAAGGTTTAGGATTTAGGGCTTAGGGCTCAGGGTAAAGAAATATTACCCAATACAACTATCTTCTTTTTCCCATTGCATGGGAAATATTTCACACATTATAATGTTCGTGTCTTACAAATTCTTGTTAGTGCGAGTAATCACAACACCTCAATGTCCAAACTAGATGGGTTGAGAATTTCAATATGATTGCACAACATGGAGCATCTCTCAAGGTGCGGACACGAATATTTAGGTGCAATACTAATAAACTGCAGAGGATTTGTTCTAAATCTACTCTATTTTACCAAGGAGACAAGGTTGAGAAGATGCAAGAAAATAAACCTAAGCTAATGAGGTGATGCACCAAAGGAATGTTAGAAACTGTTTTGTAACTTAACACAGACCACAAGAATGCAATACAACACCATGCACATGTAACCAAAATGTAATGAAAGATCAGAAAGACAACAATGAACACATGAAAGGGTTGGAAATCACCCACAGACATATATTATTGCTCCAGAATCGATACAATACATTACAATGGCCAAGAGGTGAGGAAATTTGTATTACAATTCAAATGGGAGGTTTGAAAGCTCCACAAATCCACTTGTGAACAAAAGAAAAAGGGAGGGCGCAAAATAGAAATGTCCAACCTTTTACAATGATCCTAGCTCCTTTTATAGATGCAACATAGAGAGAAGAAGGAGAGAGAGGCGGGAAAACTAATTTGAAGCTCAACTACTAGCCATCAATGCCTCTGTAAATCCACCCAAATCTATCATGTCCACCACTTTGTGTCTACTTGGCGTGTTGAAGAAGGGAGAGCGGCGGATCGAATCAAATATGATCTGGTTATTGGGGACAATTGGATTGCATATTAATGACATGAAGACATTTCCCCATTTTTACCCACCAAACCTCTTTGAAATTAAAGTTTTAGGTTTCCATGGCATAGGCGAGGTCGAGACCTTTCCAACGGTGCCAAATTTGTTGAGTTTCAGGCACTAGGTTGAAAGATATATCCATTTGAATGTTTTGAGTCGGGTTTGTACAAAAATGATGAAAGCTAGTTTGCAGTAAGCAGTCCTGGGGCCCAAAACTCATTTTGTGCCTTTTGGAACCAAAATACAAAATGTAAAAATCACCACGTAGCCTCGCAATTCACTTTTAGAAGAAAATCATCTTCGGGCCCGCCTCGGCCCGCATTTTCCATTTGGGTAAAAATTCACTCCAAGGCCCACCGACCCGCATGTAATTGAGGCTTGACACGTGGCTCCCCTAGGCGTCGGTAGAGGTGTAACTCATTTTTTCACTTTACACCTTCTCGGGAAAAAAGTTCAAATTACCTTCAACGACCTACCTTCCTACTTTGACTTTTCAACGTGGACACATGTCCTTTACGGGCCTTAGGCATTTTCTTCGTTTGGCTTTAAGATCCCCCGCGGGCCCAAAATTCATTTTGCGCCCTATTTGCAAAAATTAAAAAGTTCCAAAATTCCCATGCACCCACCCGACCCACTTTTGGTATTTGGGAAAATTTTCCTCCATGGCCCCGCAACTGCAATTTTCCACTTGGCAAAAAGTCTAAATATCTCCCGCCAGTTTGCTTTGGGCAAAAATACCTTCCAACGCCCGCCAACCCGTAACTTACAAAATATGAGGAGTTAGAAGGATTTCTTTATATTTTTGGAAAGGGGAAGGAATTTCCTATTTGATGGAAATGTTTTTAGGGAACCTTAAGTGCTTAGAATATCTAAAAAATTTGATTGAAACACTAAAGGAGGGAAAATGGGTGCAGTTAACCAAAAATAAGCATGAGCTTATTTTGGATAACAATTGGTGACTCATAGGGGACATCTGCCTACTAGATGAAAATATCAGTGGCCTTGAAGCATCCATTGGGCATGGAGTCTACCTGGTAAACACAAATCTGATCTAAACTTTGAAAATATGATCCTTGAGCCACTTGGAAACCACTGAAATTGGGGCTGATCTCTCCAAATGCCATTTTCAATGCACTGTGCAAGAGAAACAAAACACCACAACACACTATGTACAAAATTGGAAATCATACACACCCCAAGTGGGATATGTAGAGTGTGCACAAGAACTTCTTCTAAAAGAAAACCTACCTACTCTATCTTAACGAGAGAGAAAGAGAGCTCAAACAAAGCCTGCAACTGACAAGGAGAAGTAGCTTCCCTTTCTCAAAAGGGGCAGCCATGCAAATGATTTGAAATTGAATATGGCTATTTGCATGAGTGAAAAACTGACTATAAGCTAGTCCTCCACCCAAATCATCAAGGTGTCAACTGGAAATGTAAGCTAGGAAAAATACACTACTAACAAGGAAGTAAAATACCAATAATATTACCTCCTCTTTCGCGTTCCATAGCAAACCTCAGAATGGGCTAGGAAACTTGGATTGAGCCCTGATTGTATGATATGTAGGTGATTTTCTTCAAGATGGAGCAAGACCTTCCTGCAACAACGATCCTCTTACTTTGCACCAGATGGGAAAAAGGATTATGAGGCTATTTGGGCATTAGGACGAGGCAAAATGATTTTCTTTGCTCAAAGGATGCAAGAAATTAGATATGGCATTCAAGCTTATTCTTCATGTCTTTAGTAGGGGGTAAGGTTGTATTTATAGCCTGGGAGAGTGATTAACTTAGAGTAATTTAAGTAATCATGGTTTGAAAATGTGGGCAAGATTAAGTGAGTGGTTTGAAAATGTGGGCAAGATTAGGTGAGTGGTTTGAAAATGTGGGAAAGATTAGATGAGTGGGGGCCATGAAGAATGGGTGAGGATTTGAATTATATTTTTAATTCATAAGTGGAGAATTTTAGGTGAGTGGGGACCATGAAGGGTGGGTGAGGATTTGAATTTGAATTTTTAATTCAATAGTGGAAAAACATGGAGAATAATGACATGTGGTGAGGATTGGGTTATTTTTTAGATTTTGAAATGGATAATTAATCAAATTATATTTGATTAATTCGAAGTGTATTTTTGTGGGAAATGAGGAAGGGGAATTAATTGATTTAAGACAGATGTGAAATTGGGGTGTCTACATTTGCCCCTCTTTGGAAGGGTACTATGAAAGTAGTGTCCTTTCAAAGAAAGTAGATGGGATGGGGGAAGAATTCAATCTAATTTTCTTAAGAAAAAGGTAGAGCGAATGTTTGTTGGGGAGAATAGAAAGTGGTGAGTGATGGATGTCATAGTATCCTCCAAGACAAAAATGTCATGAGAAGATGTGATTATGGATAGATGTGATGATGCCCCCTCGAGAGGACTGATGAGAATGGAATATACGATAGAACTCTTGAAAAGAAGAGAAATGAATTATGCGGAGAAGAGGACGATAATGGAGTGGAAGAGACTGGAATGACCGCACGACGTAAATGGAGAAAGGATTCAATCAGCCTTGAATGCTAGGTGTGAGGGTGTGTGGGAAAGAGAAAAGGGAATGGATAGGATTGGGGGTTGATTACGAGAAGAGTAAGGGAGATAGGGGAGGGGGAAAAAGGAATGAAAGAGGTAGAAATAAGAGAGAGGGATGATAGGGGAAGAAGGGAATGATGAAGGAAAAACAAGGCAAAAATAGGAAAATGACAGAGGAGAGGGTGAAGGGATGAAATAGAGAGATGTGCAAAATGAAGGAAGCAACAGAGATAGTAAAGAGGGATGCGTGAAAGTGAAATAAATGATAGAGATGAGAAAAGCAAGAAATGGGAAAGAATAAATAAGAAGGAGAAAACAAGGTTGGAGTAGGGGGTGAAATGGATGAAAATGGAAAGAGGACAAAAGAAGAAGTAGAACAGAGAAAAAAAAAGAAACTATGAGGGGTGAGCAAAGTGTGAAAAGAGGAGAGAAAAGAAGAGAAATAGATATAGAATGAACGAAAAGGTAGGGGTGGTAGAGAAAAGGAGAAGTGGTCAAGAAGAAACATGAAAATTAGAGGAGAGGAAAGGAAGATAGAGCAAATATAGGGAGAAGATTGAAGGAATCGTGTCATTGCGAGGAAGAACAAGGTAAAGAATATGGAGCAGACCGTATGGAGATGCATGTGGAGGGTGGTATGATAAAAAAGACAGGACAATGTTGAAGAGCTAGGTTATCAATGGGGAAGTAAGGAGGAAACATGATGGAAAAAGGGGAAGAAGATGATACATAGGAAGTGAAATAATATGAGGGCTGTGAGAGAGAAGAGGATAACAAAGAAAATGATGTAGAAGGAAGGAAATATAGAATGGGGTAATAAGTGGAAAGGGAACAATATAAGGAATGGTCAGAGAAGAAAGAGGGGATGAATGACATCGATTGGAAAAGATGCGGAGATGCATGAAATGGACACTAGGATGACAAGAAAATAGAAAAAGGATGTATGATGAAGACAATAAAGATATTGAAGAGGGAAAAGAGGAGATAGAGAGATGGGTAAGAAGTGACAAGAAAGGGTGGGATTGAGGGAAAATAATAGGAGAGAAAAGAGAATGGGGGATAGAAGAGGAAATGCCAATGAGGGGATGTTAGGAAATCCCTTTACAATGAGTGGTGGGGAAGGGTGAGAGAAAAAATGAAGAAAAGGAGAAAGCTAATGAGGATTGGAAAGGGTAACGCCAACAAAGGGACGTTAGGGAAAACCCTTTTACAATGAGTGGTGGGCTTAGAGGAGGGAAGGAATGAAGGGAAACTCTAGAAGGTCCAAGGGAGTGAATGAGGTTGTGCGGAATGAGGATTGATGATTTTTAGGAAAAACCGTTTACAATTATTAGCGCGGGAAGAGAAGATGATGATGAAAGAATGATATAGGAGTGTTAACAATAATGGCGAATGCGTGTGTGGGTAGAAATGTGGGGGAATTTGAGAAGATGAAGTGGAAAGAGTAAAGAAAATGGGAGGGATGAGTTGGGACTAGGTGAAAGTGAGGAGAGGATGTGGGTGATGAGGATGAACGAAGTGAGGATGAAGAACCAAGACATGAAAAGAATGGGAAGAAACAATATGAAGGATGATGGATCAAGAAGAGGAAAATGGGGGAAAGAACATGATTGTAGGTGAAAGAGATTAGATGTATGTCAGAAGAGGATATGTGGAGAAAGGATAATAGTAGGAGGAAAAAGTGGGTAGTAGGAGATACCAAGGTGGAAGAAGTGATCAACAAAGTGAATGAAGAATGAGGTGGGGAGAAGTTCACGATGACAAGTTAAGTGTAGGGAGGACCTTGACATAAGATTGTCATGTGACGGAAGTGGTTAAGTAAGATTGCCAAGTGAGTGAAACTGGAGATGACAAGTGGTCAAGTGAGAAGTGGTGTTTGCAAGAATCAAAAAGGAGGTGAAAGGATGTGATAATGGGGAATGCCGAGAAAAAGTGAAGGGTGAAGGGTGCGTAGTGATGGGGAAAGGCAAGGAGACAAATCATCCTTAAGAGGGACTCTTAAGTGAGATCGCCATGCCGGGTGAGTGGTTAAGTAAGATTGCCAAGCAGAGGAGGGTGATAGTGGTGGTAAAAAGATGTGATGATGGGGAATGAAGAGGAAAGATGGATGGTGAGATTGTAGAGTGATGGGCGAGTGTAAGATGACATGTCATGCTTAAGAGAATCTCTTAAGTAAGATCGTCATGCTCACTGGAGAGGTTTCGTAGGATCACCTAACCGACAGGGATGATATGCAAGGAGAAAGACAAGATGATATTGGGGACAGGGTGGAATGGTAGGTTGAAGAAGATGATCACAATGAGAGGCAGGAGAAATAAGATGGGGAAGTAAGGAGGAAACATGATGGAAAAAGGGGAAGGAGATAATACAAGGGAAGGGAAATAAGACGAGGGGTGGGAGAGAGAAGAGGATAACAAAGAAAATAACTTCTAATCTAACTTCTAATCAAAGCGATGTGGTTCGAGTCCCCTGTCAAGCATGCCAAAATGTAAGCTAAGAAAAATACACTTCTAATAAGGAAGTAAAATACCAATAATATTACCTCCTCTTTCGCGCCAGTAGCAAACCTTAGAATGGGCTAGGAAACTTGGATTGAGCCCTGAATGTATGATATGTAGGTGCTTTTCTTCAAGATGGAGCAAGACCTTCTTGCAACAACGATCCTCTTACTTTACACCAAAATGGGAAAAAATATTATGAGGCTATTTGGGCATTAGGGCTAGGCAAAAGGATGTTCTTATGTTTAAAGGATGCAAGAACTTAGATATGACATTCAAGCTTATTCTCCGTGTCTTTAGAGGGGGGTAAGGTTGTATTTATAGCCTGGGGGAGTGATTAACTTAGAGTAATTTAAGTAATCATGGTTTGAAAATGTGGGCAAGATTAAGTGAGTGGTTTGAAAATGTGGGCAAGATTAGGTGAGTGGTTTGAAAATGTGGGCAAGATTAGATGAGTGGGGGCCATGAAGAATGGGTGAGGATTTGAATTATATTTTTAATTCATAAGTGGAGGATTTTAGGTGAGTGGGGACCATGAAGGGTGGGTGAGGATTTGAATTTGAATTTTTAATTCAATAGTGGAAAAACATGGAGAATAATGACATGTGGTGAGGATTGGGTTATTTTTTGGATTTTGAAATGGATAATTAATCAAATTATATTTGATTAATTCGAAGTGTATTTTTGTGGGAAATGAGGAAGGGGAATTAATTGATTTATGACATATGTGAAATTGGGTTGTCTATAGGAAAAAGATAAATACCTCTTTTAGTTGCTCTGTATTTGGATTGAAGAGGTATTACAACTAATCCTTGGTACTTTGAAACTCATCCTCATGCTCAAAAGTAAGCATGACTGGTTTTGGCTTCTCCCTTGGCTCCAATGAAGCCAAGTACTTGATTGGGAAAGGTCTGATCCTTTGAATTTTCCCATTGTTCTGATATTTAACTCCAAGAATGGAGTCTTCTGGAAGATCTTCTTGGATGGATGGTGTGGAAGAGATGATGACATCCTCTTGCTCTTTTCCTTCCTCTTCTTGTGAAGAACATGGAAGATTCCCATCTTCCAACCTTGGTTCCAGAGGGCTGTTGTGAAATGCAGGTTGTTGTCCTTGAATGCTCTCCTTCATGGCAGTAGGCTCATGTACTTGGAAGGTGGATGATGGAGGAGAAAATGATGTGATCTCCATGGGATCTTCTCCATCAAAGCAATCCTCCAAGTTAGATAGATAATCTACCTCCTTGTTGTCCTACTTTGCATGTGCTTAACCTCCTCCATGGTGTCCTCTTGATTTGAAACTTTCTCACCATGGTTCCCCTCATCTTCAAACATGAAGTTTGAAAGCTCAAAATCTTCTTCAACATTAGGGTTTGAAGGGGATGAAGTGGGAGGAAGAACTGAAGGTTCTTTTATGGCCTGCTCTGTACTTGAAGCCTCTTGAACTGTATGGATTCATCAATCAAATCAGGCCCTTCAAATGAAAGAAAAAAGTCTTCAACAATGATTTCTTCATCAAGTGGCTTTAACTCTGATTTGATCTCTTCCAGTTGCTCCTTTTCAATAGGACTTGGAGCTGATTGTTCCTCTTCCTTGATGGATGGTTGTGTAGCTTGGGTTGGATCATTCTCTTCAAATAAAGTGCCATCATGGGTGCTACATTCATGGAAAAATGATTGCTAATCATATCCTTCTTGTTCTTGTTCTTCTTTTGCAACAAACTCAGCCTTAGCCACCACTAGCTCTTTAACCTTGACCCCCTCTATTGGCTTAACCATCAAGGGGATCTTTGTAATCCCAAACCTGAGAGCCCAACTCTTCAAATTTTCTATCATTTCTTCTCTGTTGGGTTCCCCTTCTTGTTTTCCTTGGCTGGTTGTCTAGCTTTCATCTCCCCAACATGGATTTGGGGATGCAAGAGGAGGGGTAGGTTGAGATTCAACCAGTTTTGTTGTTGTTTGTGGTGGAGAGGGAAGTGGAACTTCTTGTTTCTTTGGAGGGAATGACTGCTTGGAAGGGAAAAGGGCAGAAGAATTAAGATGAGATGGAAGATTAGGAGATGGAGAAGGGAAATCAAAACTTGGGACAACAAGTGAGGGGCTTGACTCTTGACACTGCTGAAATGATATTGATTGAGAAAGAGGAAAAGAAAAGCTATGAGGTGGTGGACTTACCCATTGACAAGGTTGTCTTGTATCCAACTCATAAGCCTCAATCTCCTCAACCCATTGTGTAAGTTGGGGCAACATTTCAACCATGAAGTTAAGCTTCTCCTGAGGGCTGAAATATCTTGGCATAAGACCTTCCCATGGATAAGGTGCCCTGCAAAATTTTTTGAATGCCTTCATTTGTAAATTGTATCCCTTGACTGAACCATGCCAACCTCCATTTTTGAATCTTCTCCAGCAAATTAACTTCTTCAAGTGTGGAACTACCTCCAAAATCTGTATATCCATGCTCTGTAATAGTTGTATAGTTTGGAAAATGACCAAACTGATTTGAATCTGGGTCACCTAGATATCCATAGTGCTGATTTTCATTGTGAAACCTTTCTGGAGGTGTATTGAAGTAACCTGGAGATGGATCTAAATAACACTACTACTATAAGTGTGAATTCCAAGATGGAAATGAAGTCATGATTGCACAACCTCATGGAATGGAAAAAAATGAATGAAAATGGATGGAAAAAGGTCTGCAACTTTAGAGATTGGGTTGTTGACCAGATGGAGTCACTAGATGTGCTTTGCATGTGCCTCCAAAGGCTGAATCTCACCAAGAACACATCAACTTGATGAAATGAAGTGGTAAGGTGCTTCAAACCTATCCCACTCGGGTGTGACAAAACTGTTAGTGTAGAATCACAACACCCCTGAATGTCTGCAACCAGATGGGTTAAGAATTTTAATACGATTTCATAACATGGAGCATCTCTCAAGGTGTGGGACCTTGCGAGTTGAGAGAGCTCTCTAGATTAAGGCTAGTTCCTATTCCTCTGTTCAGGTGCACACAAATAAATTATAGAGGATCTGTTTTAAATCTACTCTATTTTACCAAGGAGACAAGGTTGAGAAGATGCAAGAAAATAAACCTAAGCTAATGAGGTGATGCACCAAAGGAATGTTAGAAACCCATTCTGTAACTTAACACAGACCACAAGAATGCAATACAACACCATGCATAGGTAACCAAAATGTAATGAAAGATTAGAAAAGAAAAAATGAACACATGAAAGGGTTGGAAATCACCCACAGACATATATTATTACTCCAGAATCGATACAATACATTACAACAACCAAGAGGTGAGGAAATTTGTATTACAAGTTTGAATGGGAGGTTTGAAAGCTCCACAAATCCACTTGCAAAAAAAATAAGAAGGGAGGGCGCAAAACAAAAATGTCCAACCTTTTACAATGAGCCCAACTCCTTCTTTTATAGATGCAACACAGAGAGAAGAAGGAGAGAGAGGTGGGAAAACTAATTTGAATCTCAGCTACTAGCCATCAATGCCTCTACAAATCTACCCCAAATCTGTCATGTCCACCACTTTGTGTCTGCTCGGCGTGTTGAAGAAGGGAGAGATAATGGATCGAATCAAATCTGATTTGGTTGTTGGGGAAAATCGGATTGCATATTAATGGCATGAAGATGTTTCCCCATTTTTACCCACCAAACCTCTTTGAAATTAAATTTTCAAGTTTCCATGGCGTAGGTGAGGTTGAGACCTTTCCAATGGTGCCAAATTTGTTGGGTTTCGAGAACTGAGTCAAAAGATATGTTCATTTGAATGTTTTGAGTTAGGTCTATACAAAAATGGCGAAAGCTAGTTAGTAGAATGGGTTTGCGGGCTTGAAACTCACTTTGTACCTTTTGGCACCAAAATACAAAATGTAAAAATCACCCCGCAGCCCCACAATTCACTTTTGGCAAAAATCATCTCCGAGCCCGCCGGCCCGCATTTTCCATTTGGGTAGAAAATCACTCCATGGCTCGCCACCGCATATAATTGTGGCTTGATTAGTGGCTCCCCTAGGCATTGGCGGAGGTGTGGCTTATTTTTCACTTTACACCTTCTCGGGAAAAAATTTCAAATTGCCTTTGACGACCTACCTTCCTGCTTTGAATTTTCAACGTGGACACATGTCCCTTTGTGGGCCTTAGGCATTTTTCTTCGTTTGGCTTTAAGATCCCTCACGGGCTTGCGGGCCCAAAATTCACTTTGCGCCATATTTGCAATAAAAGAAATTTTTTCTAAAACTCCCCATAGACCCACCGCCCGCTTTTGGCATTTGGGAAAATTTTCCTCTGTGGCCCCGCAATTGCAATTTTCCACTTGGAGAAAAGTCTAAATATCTCTCGTTGGTTTGCTTTTGGGCAAAAATACCTTCCAAGGCCCGTCGGCCTGTAACTTGCAAAATATGAGGAGTTAGGACTTATTTATATTTTTGGAAAGGGGAAGAAATTTCCTATCTGATGGAAATGTTTTTAGGGAACCTTAAGTGCTTAGAATATCTAAAAAATTGGATTGAAACACTAAAGGAGGGAAAATGGGTGCAGTTAACCAAAAATAAGCATGAGCTTATTTTGGATAACAATTCTTATTAGTAATTGATAGAGAGTATTCAATTGAAAAGGGTTCATCGAATTCATAGGTAGAACATTCAAAGAGAGTCATCACAATTTGATGTCTTTCATTTGTTGATATTTTGAAGGAGGAAATGTCAAATTCTTGAATGTCCAATCCTTCCATGACCCTAGTAGTCCTCGATCCTTGGATGTATAGGGAGACACCGTTACTTGGCTTCCATTTATAATGATAGAGATATTTGTAAATTCATGTTATGACCTCTAAATCTATATGAATTTCAAGTTTCTTGGAAATCACATCACACCCTTCACTAGGATTGATGACTACCCCTATCTTTTGAAGGTACTTTTGAAAACATCCATGGGTTTATCATATAAGGAATTATCAATGAATGGAAGGTCACTAAGTCGTAGGCCAGGTGACTCCCATTTAGAACTAAACAAGAAATATTTACTAGGCAATTGATAACCCCTTTGTGTTCTTAGCCATTCCCCTATTTCTATGCTTATTTTGAACACTTCAGGAAGTTTTGTCAAATTTACTATCCATTCTAGTAGAACAAGAACTTTCTCTTTCTGGAGGAGAGGATACTATAGGAAATTCAATTATGATCCTACACCACTTTGCATTGGTATATTCTCTATATTTCCTTTTTTTCCTTTAAGATTAATTTTTGTGTTGTGATGGTTATTTTTCTAGCTTCCAATGGGTCATCCTGGCTTACATAATACCATACATGAAAATATGAGAAATGTGAAATTTGTTTCAGAGTGTGAATAAATTTACATTCAAGAGCGTAAGTATATGTGGGGAGAAACAAGTTTGGAAGAGATGTGTAATATGCATTGCAAGGCACAAGGTCGATTTCATATCCATTTACTTACTTGTCCCACTTCTCATAAACGAGGTAGTTCTATAAGTAGAATCAATGATGGTTCTAGGCACAAGACTAGGAAATATTGATGAAATATGGTTCGGGGTTTAGGGTTTAGGGCTCATGGTTTAAGGTTCAAGGTTTAGTGTTTAGGGTTTAGGGTTTAGGGTTCAAGGTTTAGGGTTATGGCTTAGGATTTAGGGTTCAGGTTTAGGTTTTATGGTTTAGGGTTTAAGGTTTATGGTTTATGGTTATGGTTTATGGATTGGGGTTAAGGATTTATGGTTTAAGGTGTATGGTTTGGGGTTTAGGGTTAAGGATTTAGTGTTTAGTGTTTATGGTTTATGGTTTAGGGTTTTAGGATTTAATGTTTAGGGCTTAAGGTTTAGGGTTTATGGTTTAGGGCTCGGGGTTTAGGGTTTATGGCTTAGGGTATATGGTCTAGGGTTTAGGTTTTAGATTTTAGGGCTCAGGGGTAAGAGTGTAAGGTTCAAGGCTTAGGGTTTGTAGTTTAGGGTTTAGGATTTAATGTTTAAGGTTTAGGGTTTAGGATTTAGTTTAGGATTTAGTTTTTCGTTTCAGGGTTTAGGGTTTAACATTTAGGGCTCATGGTCCTTGGTTTATGGTTTAGGGCTTAGGGTTCGGGGTTTAGGGCTTAAGGCTCATGGTTTAGGGCTCACGGGTAAGGGGTGAATGTTAAAGTTTTATATTTTAGGGCTCTGGGGTAAGAGTGTAGGGTTCAAGGCTTAGGGTTTAGGATTCAATGTTTAAGGTTTAGGGTTTAGGGTCGAGGTTCGTGGTTTAGGATTTAGTTTTTATGGTTTAGGCTCATGGTTCATAGTTTATGGTTTAGGGCTTAAGGCTCAAGGTTTAGGGCTCACGGGTAAGGGAAAATGTTTAAGGTTTAGGGTTTAGGGTTTATGTTTTAGGGTCTAGAGATCATGGTTCAAGGTTTATGGTTCAGGCTTTGGGCTCAAGGTTTATAGTTTAGGGTTTAGGTTTATGGCCTAGGGTTTCAATTGTAGAAGTTAAATGCTAAAAGCTTTAGGTTGAATGCTGAAATCCTGAAAATTACCTATGTATTGACTAGATTATACTATAAAAACTATCTCCTAAACCGTGACTCATGGAGCTGTGAGACTAATTCCATAAGGTGCAAAGTGACCCTAATTTCTTATATTTACAAAAATAAATTTAAAGTATAAGAAATAATAAAATATAAATAATAATAAATGAAAACTTAAACATTTATTTTTGTTAATAGAAGCATGCCAAAGGCATATACAATGTTCATACTATATAGAAGGCGTACGCGTTTTACATTTTCAATTTTTCCAAGCCATGCCTCAAGGCTTGGGATCCATTGATCCCCAAGCTTGAGGCATGGACCTGCACAAACACAACAAACAACATGTTTTTGCAAGAAAAATGTAAAAATGTCACTTCATCCATGATAAATCAACATAAAACAATTGATTCGTTTAAAAAAATTATACCACAACGTAGAGCAGAGTTTCTTCTTTCTAAAAATATAATTTTTAAAATTTTCGACTAATATAAGGTTTCCATATTATTTATTTTCTAACTATGCCTTTTTATAGATATTTTTGAAGTTTAAATATGTCTATCTTTCATCATGTATCTTTTTTTGGCTCATCCAAATTGAAAAAATTTATACTAGCACAAACTAGGCCTAATTCTATACATATTAAAAAAATCTAATTTTGATATTTTTGAGGTAGTTAGGGGGGGAGGGGCACGGTCGGAGCTCTGTTATTTTTCAAAACATAAAATTTATGTACTAGAAAAATAATTAAAAAAAAATACTTGCTAAAAAAATCTAAAAAAATTCTAGCACAAACTAGATGCTCCTAGCTATCTTTCCACCAAAGGGTTTTCAAAACTACTAAATGGTGCTCAAAAATGGTGGGGGGCACGAAAGTCACTCTATTATGTTTTTTTAACAAAAATAGGAGCACCTATTGGTATTTTAGTTATTTGAACCACTTAAACTTATCCATTTTCAATAAAATTTAGTAGCTTAGAAACTAGACTCAAAATTCTACGATTCATATTTATACAACATCTTCCAATTTTGAGTGTAACTATTTCAAAAAACTCATACAAGTTGAAGTTTTTATTTTTAGAAAAATGTGTCCACTTAAGACCCCCTTTTGGCCCCCAACTTGGTGCACTTACCCATTTAGGTTTTATGGCTCGTGGTTTAGGGTTTAGGGCTTAAGGCTCAGGGTTTAAGGTTTAGGGTTTGGGCTAAGGATTAAGGGTTTGGTGTTTAGGGTTTAGGTTTTTGGGTTTTGGGTTAAGGTTCGGGGTTTAAGGTTTAGGGCTCATGGTTTAGGGTATAGATTTTAGGCTTCTAGGTTCAACGTTTAGGGTTAGTGGTTTAGGATTTAGGGTTTAGGTTTAGGGTTTAGGGTTAAGGGATAAGGGTGTAAGGTTTAGGATTTATGGTTAGGTTTTAGGGCTCAAGGTTTAGGGTTTAGGTTTTAGGGTTGAAGATTTAATGTTTAGGGTTTAGGGTTTAGGTTTTAGGGTTTATGATTTAGCGTTTAGGGCTAAAGGTTTAGGGTTTTGGTTTAGGGCCCACGGTTTAGGGTTTAGGTTTTAGGCTCGAGAATCGGGTGTGGTGTTTAAGGCTTAGGGTTTAGGTTTTAGGGTTTAAGGCTTAGGGTTTAGGGTTCATGGTTTAGGGTTTATTATTTTGGTTTTAGGGTTTAGGGTTTAGGGATCATGGTTAAGGGTTGAGGGTTTAAGGTTTATCACAAAGTTCAGGGTTTAAGATTTAGTGTTTAGGGCTCAAGGTTAAGGGTTTAAGGTTTAGGGTTTAGGGCTTATGACTTAGGGTTTAGGGTTTAGGATTCAATATTTAGGGTTTAGGGTTTATGGGTTAGGGTTTAGGGTTTATGTTTTAGTTTTTAGGGTTTAGGGTTTAGGGTTTAGGATTTAGATTTAGTTTAGGGTTTAGGGTTTAGCATTTAGGGCTCATGGTTCATGGTTTAGGGTTTAGGGCTTAGGGATTAAGGCTCAAGGTTTAGGGTTTAGGGATCATGGGTAAGGGCTCTAGATTTAGGGTTTAGGGTTTAGGGCTTAGGAATCAGGGTTCAAGGTTTAGGGTTTAGGGTTTAGTGTTTAGGGTTAAGGGTTTAAGTTTTAGGGTTTAAGATTTAGTGTTTAGGGTTTAAGGTTTATTATTTTAGTTTTAGGGTTTATAGTTTAGGGTTTAGGGCTCAGGCTTAAGGGTTGAGGGTTTAAGGTTTAGGTCGTGGAGTTCAGGTTTTAGGGTTTAGTGTTTAGGGCTCAAGGTTTAGGGTTTAAGGTTTCAGGTTTAGGGATTAGGGTTTATGACTTCAGTTTTAGTGGTTTGGTTTAGGATTAGGAGTTTAGGGTTTAGGGTTTAGGGTTTAGGGTTTGGGGTTAGGGTTTAGGGTTTAAAATTAAATTTTTAGGGTTTAGGGTTTAGGTTTTAGCATTTAGGGATCATGATTCATGGTTTAGGGTTTAAGTTTTAGGGCTTAAGGCTCAAAATTTATGGCTTAAGGCTCAGGGTTTAGGGGTTAGGGCTCATGGGTAAGAGTTGAATATTTAAGGTTTATGGTTTAGGGCTTATGGTTTAGGGTTTAGGGTTTAGGGTTTAGGGATCATGGTTCAGGGTTTGGGGTCTAGGGTTAAGGGCTCAAGGTTTAGGGTTTAAGGTTTTGATTATAGAATTTAAATGCTAAAAGCTTTAGGTTGAATGTTGAAATCTGAAAATTACCTATGTACTGACCAAATTATACTATAAAAACTATCTTCTAAACCATGACAAATGGAGCTATGAGACTAGTTCCATAAGGTGTAGAGTGACCCTAACATCTTATATTTACTTAAAAATTTATTTTTGTAAATAGAAGCATGTCAAAACCACATATCATGCTTATACTATTAGGAACATGTAAATGTTATGATGCGTATGCATTATAAGCGCATATGCGTTATAACGTATACTCATTATAATGTGCGCACATTATAACACGTACACATTATACTTGTTTACTTATCCAATCCATGCCTCAAGGCTTGGGGATCTAGTTTTCATCCCGAAACTTGAGGCATGTGACCTGCAAAACATAGCAAACAACGTGTTTTTGTAGGAAAATGCAAAAATCAACATATAAAACGATCGATTCGTTTAAAAAAATTATACCACGACATAATGAAGAGTTTTTCTATCTAAAAATATAATTTTTCCAATTTTTTGACTAATATAAGGTTTCCATATTATTTATTTTCTAACAATTCCTTTTATAGGTATTTTTAAATGTTTTAACATGTTTAAATTTTGTCGTATATATGTTTTTGGCTCATTGAAAGTGAAAATTTTTTTATATTAGCCCAAACTACACATAATTCTATACACATTCAAAAAGAAAAAAATCTAATTTTTGATATTTTTTGAGGTAGTTAGGGGGGGTACGGTCGGAGCTCCTTTATGTTTTTAAACTTAAAATTTATGTACTAGAAAATCATAAACAAATAAATACTCACTACAAAAATCTAAAAAAATGTATCCCAAAGTAGATGCTCCTAGCTATCTTTTACCATAGGGTTTTCAAAAATACTAAATGGTGCTAAAAATGGCAATGGGGGCACGAAAGTCACTATGTTATGTTTCTTAACAAAATCAGAGCACTGTTATTATTTTAGTTATTTGACCCACTTAAACTTATCTATTTTCAATAAAATTTAGTAGCTTAGAAACTAGACTCAAAATGCTACGATTCATGTTATACAACATCTTCTAATTTTGAGTGTAACTATTTCAAAAAACTCGTACAATTTGAAGTTTTATATTTTTTAAGAAAAAGGCTTTCACTTAAGATCCCCTTTTGACCTCCCAACTTAGTGCACTTACCCTAAAATTGGTTAATATCCCTTTTGAGGATGAAGTGAAAGCATTCTTATTCTTGTGTTTATTGCAGATATTTGAGATAATTTGGTAATGGATGTTAGTAGTACAACATCTACTACTAATATTTTAAGTTTGATGATGTGATTGTATAATCCTCGAATGAAGAAATACACAGAAAAGTATGGGAGAGTCATCATCTAGAAATGCTTGAATGTAGAAAGAAGGGGGAGACAAAAGGAGAAATACAAGAGTAAGAATAATGGGAGATCAAAGTCAAAGAAAGGCAGATCTAAACTCAAAGGTAGATGAATAAACGTTGTAATTGTGGAAAAAAAGGACATGAAAAGAAAGATTGTTGGTTCAAGGAAAATAAAGAGAATATACCAGATAAAGGTAAAAAGGAAAATGTAGTGATAGAGGTAATGCAAGATTCTCTTATTCTATCCTTGGATAATAAAATAGAATCACGGGTTCTAGATTTATGAGCATATTTCCATGCTACCCTAACAAGGGGGAAATTATGTTAGGTAATTTTGGGCATGTTTATTTATGAGATGATGAACCATGCATGATTATTGGTAAATGTGAAGTTCATCTTAAATTTCAGAATGGAAATACATGGATATAGAAAGATGTGAAGCATGTTCCAAGCCTCTGGAGAAATCTAATTTCTGCAGGAAAACTAGGTGAAGATGGTTGCATGGTTACATTCAGAGCGATGTTTGGAAATTTTCCAAGGGAGTTTTTGTTGTGGCAAGAGACAAGAAGGTAGGAACATTGTATTTATTTACTTGTATTACTAATTCCTTTTTCACTTTATCTTCTTCATATTCAAATTCAATTATGTGGCATAATTGGCTAGGCCATATGAGTAAAAGGGAATGTAGATCTTAAAGGAAAAGGGTAAGTTATTAGATTTGAAAGATGTAGATCTTGATTTCTGTGAGCATTGTATATTTGGAAAGAAAAAGAAAGTGAGGTTTCTTAAAGTTAGGGCAACAAAGAAGGAGTAGAAATTAAAGTTTGTGCACTCAGATGTGTGGGGACAAGCATAGGTAGATTCTCATGGAGGATCCCAATATTATGTGACTTTCATTAATGGTGCCATAAGAAAGGTATGTGTTTATTGTATAAAACGTAAATATGATATTTTTGAGACTTTTAAAAGATCTAGAAATCCCTTATGGAAAATGAAACTAATTTAAAGTTAAAGTTCCTTAGATCTTATAATGGTGGTGAGTAACGAAGAAAAGTTTTTCAATGATTGTTGTTCAATTAATGGAATACAGAGAGAAAGAATGGTTCCTAGAACACCACAAGAGAATGGCGTTGCTAAAATAATGAACAGAACTATCATGGAACATGAAAGAAGCATGAGGATACACCAAAGGATTTATAATGAACATCGGTAAAGTACCGCAACCACCTAAGGAGAGCAAGCTGATTTTAAGAAGCACAAGTTTGAATTTTCTAACTGCATGGTGGATTAGAATGAGGAAAAATATCTTAATATCATTACATAACCATTTATTAAAAATGGGATAAAGAAATAGAAATAAGTAGAACAATGTTCTTATCATCTTCCTCATGTGCTCAAAAGTGAAGAGAAAGCAATGAAATAGGGAAAATCAGAAAAATAAGTTTACCAACTATTGGTGTGTGTGACATACCTAGTCATTGTCCACATCACCTAGTGAATCATCTCGCCTTGCTGGAGTCATAGGTATTAGGAAGTCAAATGAAAAGTGTTAGATTCTGTCATAGAATTTGTCATTGTCATTTGTGTTAGTGCATCATAGGAGTTACATTCCTTATTTGGAATTGTAACTCCTCCTTTAGTAGCATCATATGCATTAGTCACGTCATATGTGTCAGTGGCATCATTGATATTCTTTCCTTCTTTAGGCATGGGGGTTACACAAAACCCCTATTTGTACTTCATTTTTTTGATCTATGAGCATGTACAGACCTATTTTCTTACTTGCATTTTCTTTCCATTGATTCGAATCTTGCTTATTGCATGGAGCTTGACGTTACCATCGGAGTGCAACTTCATTGTGGTGCATTGTTTTTGACATCGGTTCTCACAAATCCCTCTTTTATGGTATCAGAGCTGCATGCCTTGCTGTCACACCAAAAGCTTGAACTAATGGTGGAGAGGGATCTCATTGTGTTAAATAGCTGCTACACCAATACCCTCCCACACGATGGAGCTGGGTATACACCCAATCAGGCCCAACAACATTAGGAGGTAGTGACACCGGGAATTTCCCAGGAGGTCACCCATCCCAACACTACTTTGGGGCGACGCATGCTTAACTACCGGCACAGTATCGAGCTACGATTTGCCGTCACACCAAAAGCTTGAACTTATGGTGGAGATGGATCTCATCATGTTAATCAACTACTATGCCAAGACCCTCTCCCGCATGATGATGGAGCTGGGTATACACCTAATCAAGTCCAACAACATTAGGAGGCAGTGACACCGGGAATTTCCTGGGAGATCACCCATCCCAACACTACTCTAGGGTTGGTGTGCTTAACTACCTAGCTCTAATACCAAATGATTAAGTGTGAAAGCCCTAGAGTAGTCTTTGGGATGGGTGACATCCTAGGAAATTCCTGGTGTCACTACCTCCTAATGTCTTGTTGGGCACGATTGGGTGTATACACGACTCCATCGTGCAAGGGAGGGTATTGGCGTAGTAGCTATTTAACATGATGAGATCCTCTCCACCATCGTTCAAGATTTTGGTGTGACGAAAGTCATGTAGATATGATACCATGAAAGAGGGATTCACGAGAATCGATGTCTAAAATAATGCACCACAACAAGTTGTGATCTCGATGGTAATGTCAAGCTCCATGCAATAAGCAAGATTCGAATCAATGGAATGAAATCTAAAAATGAAAAGAAGAAAGGTCGGGCCCTCGTAGCTAGACCAGCTCCATCATCAACTTGGATGATTGATTCGGTGCCTCATACCACATGGCTTCTTCAAAGGTTGAATTCTATAGCATTGAACCATGTGGCATGTCCCAAATCACGTTGGGTGATGACACTCATGTGTCGATTTCAGTAGTGGATCGGTAGAGATAGAAGGTGGAACATTTAACCAAGTGTTGAGTGTTCCCAATCTCTCTACCAATCTCCTATTGGTTTACCAAATCACCCACCTTGGTGAAGGAATGCGAGTGGAATTTTGTCCTAACTCGGTGATCATTCGTGAGCTTAACTCTAACTACACTGTGGCTGAGGGAAAGGTGGATCACTATTCATGGTTGTATACCTTTTCCCACTTCTCTTCTAATTTGATGCCCAATGCCTTGCTCACTCATGCAAATGAGGTTAGCAAGCTATGGCATGAGCATTTTGGGCATCTTAATTATCATTACCTTGAACAATTGAGCCAAAATGAAATGGTCAATGGGTTACCTCGAGTTAAGTTTTCTAAAGGTATTTGTGAGGGTTGCACCCTTAGAAAGCACCCTGAAAAAAATTTGATAAGGGAAAATCTTGGAGAGCTACTCGTCCCTTGGATCTTGTTCATAGTGATGTTTCTGGTCCCTTTCCATCTCCTTATTTCACTAGAGCTCTATATATACTAACCTTCATTGATGAATTTTCACATTATACTTGGGTATATTTTCTTAAGCTTAAGTTTGAAGTCTTTGAGAATTTTCAAAACTTTAAGGCTCTTGCTGAGAAACAAGTGGAACGGTCTATCAAGGTTCTTTGAACCGAAAATGGAGGCAAGTATGTGAGCAATAGGTTTGAGGATTTCTACACTTCTGAGGGGATTGCTTTGTAGCGTACAATTGCTTACAGCCCTTCCCAAAATGGAGTTGCAAAAAGAAAGAACCGAACTCTAAAGGAGATGGCTACTTGTATGGTTCACTCGAAGTCCCTTCCTCTGCAGTATTGTGAAGCAGTGAATTGTGATTGTTACATTCATAATCGTGTTCCACACAAGGAAATAAGAGGGATGACACCATTTGAAGCCTAGTTTGGACACAAGCCTGATGTTGAGCACTTTCGAGTCTTTGGATCTAAGGCTATGGCTCAGATTCCCAAGAAGAAATGCAAGGCATTGGATCCATAATCCAAACCTTGTATATTTTTCGGGTATCCTAATGGCGTGAAGGGATATTGATTGTTGAACCCTACTACCCATGAGCTCTATATTGAGAGGAGTGTGAAGTTTGATGAGTCATCCTTGACTTTGACTTCCATTGAGGTTATTTTGCCCATTGATTTAGATTTTGACTCGTTAGATGATGATGTTGTTGAGTGAGTTCCTCCTCTCCCTACTCCTCCGATCCTCAAACTTCTGAGTCTTTTGATTCAATAGTGATGATGAGGACTATGTCCCTTCTCACTCAAGTGAAGAATCTTCCGACTCTGAGCTTGAACCTTCGGGACCTCTTTGGGCAGGAAAACTTTATAGAGTGCTAGAGATTTAGTTGGAGATCCTTCAGATGAGAGATGTACGCACTCAAGTTTCATTGGACCCCACTCCTTCTTCATCTGCTTCTGATCCACCATCTTTCCAAGAAGCTTCTGGGATTCTGGTGGGATTCTACTATGGATGAGGAGTATTCCTCACTAATAAAGAGTGACACTTGAGATCTTACCCCTCTTCCAAAAGGAAGAAAATTCATTTGGTGTAGGTGGATATATCAAACAAAGTATGGAGCCAATGGAGAAGTTGAGAAGTATAAAGCGTGACTTGTAGCTAAGGGTTTCTCCTAGGTAGTTAGGGTTGATTACTCAGAAACCTTTGCTCCGGTTTCAAAGATGACTTCCATTCGAATGACCCTTGCCATCACTGATGCTAACAGATGGGAAGTCCACCAGATGGACGTTAAGAGTGGATTCCTTCATGAGGACCTAGAGGAAGAGATCTATATGGAACAACATTCGTGTTATGTCCATGATCCATCCCTTGTTTACAAGTTAAAGAAGTCTCTCTATGGCCTTAAACAAGCCCCTCGGGCTTGGTATGCCAAGATGGACTCATTTTTACTTGCATCAGGGTTCACTCGGTGTCACTCTAACCCAAATGTGTATATTCTGCAGTGCAGGATGAATCCATGCTTATTCTTGTTCTCTATGTTGATGAATTGTTGATCACGGGTAGCTCTTCCTCTATCATTGATTTTGTGAAGATCTCCTTGGCCAAAAAGTTCTCCATGTCGACTTAGGATTGCTTCATTACTTTCTTGGGATCCAAATTTCACAATCTGACTCGGGAATTATGATCTCGCAGCCTAAGTACTCTCTTGATTTGCTTGCTCGGTTTCACATGTCTGATTGCAAGTCCTCATCTACTCCTTTTCTTTTCGGGGTCAAGTTGGTTTCTGATTGCTCTCCCCCTTGGTTGATGGTACCCTTTATCGGCAGTTGGTGGGGAGTTTGATTTACCTTACTCACACTCGGCCAGATATTTCATATGTTGTCAGGATCATGTCCAGATTTATGCAGGAGCCTCATGCGATGCACTTAAAAGCAACAAAGAAAATCCTTCACTATGTTTTGGCACTCACATTGATGGGATTCATTACTTAGGAGGGACTAGGATTGACTTGGTTGGATTTATAATCTCGATTGGGTCGGTGATCTAGATAAGTGAAAGTCTACCTCGAGCTACGAGTTTCACTCTTGGTTTAGGGCCTATCAGTTGGTCCAGAAGAAGAAGCGAATGCCATTTCCATATCATCGATAGAAGAAGAATACAGAGGAGTAGTTAATGCTGCCATTGAAGCTATTTGGTTCTGATTTATCTTGACAGAGTTTGGCATCCACTTTCGGTGAGCCTACCATCATCTACTGTGACAACATGAGCACTATCTTGATTTGTAGAAATCCATTTCAGCATCAACGGATGAAGCACATTGAGATTCACATGCACTTCATATGGGATCGATACATGAAAACATCATCGACATACAATATGTTCAAATAGCTGATCAGGTTACAAACATATTCACCAAGCCCTTCACTGAGGTGAAATTTCTTCACTTGCGGTCTCTTCTTGGGGCGAGGTATCTTGCATGCAATTGCCTATCTTCTTTAGGCTATATAGTCCTCCTTCTTCTCCTCTTATTATTTCCAGAAAGATGTTGTTTGTATATGGGTACCTTATCAAGCCTTTAGTTTTCAGCCCCATTGACACATCTTTCTTAGTTGTCTAGGGGAGTCTTCTTTTATATTCTGGCTTACATTGACCTCTTCCTTGGCTTTGATGAAGGGGGTGTGTTGGTGTGTGTGACATACCTAGTCATCATCCACATCACCTGGTGAGTCATCTCACCTTGCGAGAGTCATAGGTCTTAGGAAGTCAAATGACAAGTGTCAGATTCTATCATAGAATCTGTCATTGTCATTTCATGTCAGTGCGTCATAGGAGTTACATTCCTTATTTGGAATTGTAACTCCTCCTTTAGTGGCATCATATGCGTCAGTCACATCATATGCGTCAGTGGTGTCATTGATATTCTTTCCTTGTTTAGGCATGGGGGTTACACAACACCCCTATTTGTACTTCCTTTTTTCGATCTATGAGCATGTGCTAGACCTATTTTCTTACTTGCATGTTCTTTCCATTAATTCAAATATTTCTTATTGCATGGAGCTTGGACGTTACAATCGAGCAAAAATTTGTTGCTGGTGCATTGTTTTCGATATCGGTTCTCGCGAATCCCTCTTTACAATGAACATCGGTAAATCGCAACCACCTAAGCAGAGCAAGTTGATTTCAAGAAGCATGAGTTTGAATTTTCTAACTGCATGTTGGATTAGAATGAGGAAAAATATCTTAATATCATTGCATAACCATTTATTAAGAATGGGATAAAGCAATCCAAATAAGTAGAACAATGTTATTATCATCTTCCTCATGTGCTCAAGAGTGAAGAGAAAGTAATGAAATAGGGAAAATTAGAAAAATAAGTTTACCAATTGTGAGAAGGCCATGTCCCATCTGATACTTAGTTTATTTGGGACTAAAACCAGTAGTACCAAAAGTTCTACTTGATTTAGATCACAAATAGGATCTTCATGCTCTCAAAAGTTAACCCTAATACCTCCCAAAACAAATTGTAGATCCGATAGAGGTATTTTTCATCTTTAAGACTGATCTTTTGAGCAAGTTAAAGGTATAAATCATGTTTTCATATTTTTTATGTGATCTTATTGTCAAGATTGTCTCATGGCCCCATTTTCTTAGAAAAGGAAGTTATTTATCTTTGCCTATATCAATATTTGTTTAGTTTCACTTTTCATTTGGTTAGAGTAGGGTAGGTAGGAGGTCAATTCAATAAGTGCTTACACATATTTGCATGTAGTATTGTTTTCAATAAGTGCATTCAACAAATACATGAAGAATCATCAAACAACTAGTGCACAACCTTGATGAAGGTGGGAGCAGCAAAATATGTTAGAAATTGGACCTTGAAACAAAAACACGGTTGTTGTTTACATTCGAGAAGTACAATTTTCAAGTACAGGCTCATTAATTCTTGTTATTTCTTTATGTTTGAATAAGATTAATTATGTGTTGATTTGTTTAGTTTATTCCACAATTACCAACTACAATAATAAAATGTAAAGGAAATAGAAAACTCAATTACAAAATTCAATTTCATTTATTCATTAAGAAATGATATTTCAATGTTTCCCACACAAGCCGTGGGATCTAACTCATGTGTATAGGAAAAGAAATACATATGCATTAAGTCTGTAAATAAATGAGGAGAGAGGAAACCCATCATTTCCTGGATGAGTTGGTTTCCCCATGTTCCTTGCTTGCATCTTCATCATCTTCACACTCCTTTCTCTGCTGAAACCCCTGTTGACAAACAAAATAAAATGTTAGAGATCCAGGTTGCTATCTAACAATGTACTTAAAGTTTAATGCATATGAATTTCTTGAAAAATTACAAATGAGAGGCATGAAAAGGAACCAAAAACAAAATCATAAACTGCATGTCACTACCATTCATGAACATCCAAAGTACTATTTTTGAAGCACATCAAGGAGGAAAAGAAATTAGTGAAATACAAAACAACATATGGTTTCCCTATTTCTCTAACCATTTCCTAAAATGTGCAGAGTACAAGGAGTGAAGTACTTTTGAATAACTTTGAAAATTGCAGCAATAAAGTACAAATACATGTTTCTAGCAAGCTTCAAGTGTTCATTTTCAATCGATTTTACGTAAATGAGATAATGTAAGGAAATCATCCAAGTCTTAGTTTTAAAGTCTGTTATCCATCGGATCAAAGCTTCCTAAGAACCCTTCAAGGCCTTTCATAAGGGTTCATTCACAAGTCTCAGTAAAGATATAAAATGAAAAAAAAAAAAGAGTCCAGTCACAAATATAGTAATACAATACAAAGTTGGGACCACAAGAAAAGTTCGATCATCAAATTTTAGGTTCCAACAACCATTTACTGAGTTCATAGGTAGTTTTTAATGTCAATCTTGTAGAGTACAGTTGATAAAGAGACACTTTCGGAGCTTTGCAAATAAGGGTACAATGTTCATAGAGTTACTAATCACATATAGAAAGCTATAGCTTAAAATTGGTGCAAGTAAGAAGTTATCATTAAGAAATGAGAATACATGGTTCACTACTAAAATGGAGTAAAAATTTGACAACATGTTTGGTGAAATACCAACTTACAAAATATAGTTCTCAAGACAAGAACATGAAATATGCATTTTCGGTTGTGTAAGATTAATAAGGAGTTCTGATCGGGAAGATGAAATCAAAGTTTCCCATCAAATTTAAAAGTCCTCACATTAAGTTACAAATTTACCTATTGTTTAAAGAGCTTCAAAGTTTCATACAATCATTAAAGGGTATGAAAGTGTTTAATACGAGTGCACAAGAAACTCCTTCACAAAAATGAAATAGAAACAAGTAATTACAACCATGTTTTTGTCATATTTTTAGAAAGATGCAATCATACCGAGAGGAAAAATTTTCATTAAGGGATAACAAGTCTCGGGTTAGAATATGAATGCAAGTGTTTGAGTACAACTCAAAGAAGTGCAAGGTATATTTTAAAGACCACCATTCCATTTGCATATTTCAACTTTCAAAAGAGCATCTTCAAAAATTATAGATTAAAGGTTTGTTTTACATGGAATTAAGAAGAAAGCTACAACACATAATGGAAGAATCAACAATCAATAAAAAGCAAGAATCTTAAAATATTTAGTTACAAGTGTTGATGAGTGTATTCTAGAATTCCATTTTTGTGAATAATCGGGATAAAAACAACATAGAAAGAGAGTAGTCTTATCATTGTATAAAAATAAATTTTTGGAAATACTTGTTTAGGCCTAGGGGCTTATAGTCACCTACAGGAGAAAATGCTAAAATAACAAGTAGAGTTACAATACAAACTTCCTCAAGCAGAGGTTATGCAAAGTTAGAAGTGAAGACTCGTGTATCACATTTAGTGTTCGAAAAACCCATGTGATAACTTGTTTAAGATTCAGGGGGATAAGAAAGTTTTTGTAGGTGTTGCTAAATGTGATTAAGCCAAGTGGGGAATCATGGAGCTTTCTCACTAAATGAATCCTAACCACTATTGAAAGCTAAGCTAGTTGTGAAGAAATGAATCTCAAGTGAAACAAGCGAAGTAAAAACCGAGCAACAACGATACAATGGCAAGTAAAATTTCAGACCTCAATATGAATAACGTGTAGGGTTTTACATTAAGAGAATTTTTTTGAAAGATTTTACCGGTTTGGCATGGTGAAAATTGATTATTTCCATCGAAAGGATAGATCCAAAGCTAAAATAGACCTCTAACAGTGAACCCATTACCGATCAAGCATGCTCGAGCCATATAGTGGCATTTTTGAAATCACCTCTAAACATAAATCACCTTTTTGCAAAGAATAGAACAAGACATATAGGGGAATCACAACCCAACATAGTAAAAGGGGAAAATGAGATTGCATATCTTCAACAATAATAATGGCCACCAACACGGGAAAATTTTACGGTGGCCGAACCTTCCGTGTTTTTGTAAAAGTGAAATAACAATAGAAAAGCATTTTGAGGGCACAAAACAAACTTACCCAAGTTTGATGAGTCCAAGAGATCTAAAAACGGCTTGCATACGGGGAAGAAAACCAGATCCTTTCTTCCAAAAATGGCTGCCCTTATAGCAGTTGAACCCAAATTTATGCAAGCAAATCAACCCAAATCCACTAGAACCAAGGATAAAAGACTAAGTTTAATAAAAGAGGCCAAGTTGTTCATCAAAATGCAAATCATAGATATTAATGGTACATATATAAGATGGAAAAATAAATAGAGCAAGTTTTTACCTCTCACAAATCTAAAAGTATAGTGACCCAACACATGCAAACCCACGATCGTTGAAAAGAGGTGAAACAAAGAAAGATTTGAGAAAATGCGATAAGACTTTGCCACAAAGCTAGAGCTTAAGACCGAGATGTGCAAAAATGATTAGGGTTCGACCCTTTTGCTTCAAACTCATGATGAGTTAGCAAACTCAACCTCTAGGTTAGAATGTGCATGTTTCGGATCAACAATGAAAACCTAATCTAACTCTATTTAAATCCTCCGAACGAACATCATAAGGTTGAGTCATCATGGGGAGGGGGACATTATTTCCCGCCTCATGATTATGTTGACCAAGGTCTCAAAATATTTTAATATGCCATGATTATTATAAAAGGGGTCGAATCATTTAAAAAGTGATCACTGTTTTACTTTAGATTAAGGTCTCAAACCTTAGTGCATGTCATGATTCTCAAAGGATATCATGAGACCTTATCCTTTTCCAAAGTTATCATTGATCAAGTGGAGGGTCAAAATTACTATTATTTAAATCCAAATACATGTGAGGAGGTGGTCAATATATGTGCAGAGGAGTGGAATTTTGCATGTGGTCACTAAGAGACATAATAGAGATGAAGAAAATAGAAAAAATATGACTCATGTTGCTTTATTACCTCAATTTTTAGAAATACCTTATTATTTGTAGAATAAGGTACAAATGTCACATCATGCATAAGAAGACAAATGCAAGAAGAAAAAAGCATGCACTTTACAAGGATTACTTGCACAGAAGAAAAGATCAAGGATAACAATTAATTATCCATCCCAAGTACCTTATTTTCTCCAAAATAGTGAGCATACTATTCATCACGAAGTCAAATAAGTTTGACTTGGATTATTTTGAAAAGATTAAGACTATTTATATATTGTATGAGCCTTGCATTTTTATTTTTAGTCCCTTTATTATTAAAATCAATTTAAGGGTTATTAATATCATGCAAGTGCTAGTGAGACTTTAGTCCATTTTTAGGGATAGAGGGTGAATCTTTGGGCTATATATTGTGTGCTCTTGTCAAGCCAAGGGGGAATTATTTTTTTGCAGGATTATGCTACAAATTTGTATGGAAGAGCCTTGGTGAATAAAGAAAGCTGATTTATTCCTCCATATTGAGTAGTATTTTCCTATGTGTTAAAGTAAATTAGATGCATGCAATAGTGAATATTATCAATTCCTCTTGCATTTAATAATTTCTCAGCACCTGTATGATCTTGTCTAGCTGTTTGTAAACATATAAGTGTATTTAGGTACCTTGTGAATACAGATCTGATTAGACAAAGTATGAAGTGAAGCGATTTAGTCTTTTCATCTTTTATCAAGTGTTTGATACAAATAATTCTCACACATATTTGGTGTATCAACTTATACTATTTTAAGTTTTTCTTTCTTCTAACCCTCATCTCAGCAAGAAATACATATTTTCAGTGATTTTTCAAAGGGAGCCAACCCTTTTGGAGGTTTCCCTCATTCCGAGACACCCAAAACTTAGAGGGAATCCCATTGTTTTGGCCCAAGTCAGAAGTTATATTTCATCCAAAATAAGAAGTATTTCAAACCGATAATAATTTTTTGGCATGTCGGGTGGGACAAAGAACCAAATTTTTGAGTTATTTGCAACATGTAATTAATGATGAGTTTCTTGCATGCCTGTTTCTAAAGAGCTAATTGATCAAGATCAACAACCTGTTTTAGCAATTATTAGCATACAACATGATTTAATTGAAGATTTAAGAGCTGTAATCCTTAAAGAACCGCTTAATCAGTACCAACAACTTGTTGCCTTGATAGTTTTGGATGAAGAACAAGACAAATATTTGTTGTTATAATGAAGAATAATCACTTCCAAAAGGTTCTAAATTGTTTTTTTCCATGATCTATGCTTGTGATCAGAACTAGAGCATATGTAAAAGGTCTTCCCCTTGATTTTGTTCAATTACCTTTAAATTCAACTAGAAGAAGAAGGGTTGGAAATACTACACCTTATAATAGGCCCGATTTTGGTAACCCTCCTCTTGCTTCACCACGTGTTAATATTTTTGTTCAAATCACAAGTAATCACAATGCAATAACAACCTAGAGCCTTTGTGACTTTTACTAATGACAACCCTCTTATAATTCGATTTATCATGATATACCACATTTGCTCTAAAAAGTCTTCCATCTTTTACTGGTGAAAACTAAGTCACCCTAGTTGAACATATTAGAGATGTAGAAACCCTTTTTTGTACATAATGTTACACACACGAAGATGTTTCTCTAAGGCTATTAGCTACCTCTTTTAAAGGTTAGGCCCTACAATGGTACAAAACTGATAAGTAGAGATAATAGGCACTTGGGATGTGTTAGGTACTACCTTGTGTAGGAAATTTGAGGATAAAATAGACCATTTATCCCTTATTGAACAACTATCCACTATTAAGCATGCACCCCAAGAGTTCATGGCCAATTTTAACTTAAGATTTACTAGAACTTGGGAAATAATTCCAATTGTAGTCAAGCCTTCAGTAGAACATGCTTTTTTGTATTATTTGCATGCATTAAATAGTGACATTGTTGTCATGATTCAATCTATGGGTGGAACCACTCTTCCCGCAACCTTTGACATTGCAATAAGGGCTGAAAACAACCTTATACAAGATGGAAAATTGGCCCCTAGACCTTCTATGCCTATCTATGTTGAGTTAGCTCCTATTCCATCAGCTAAGAAAGCATCCGTAGTTCCTACAGTTCAACCTAGTGAAATAGATGACTTAAAAGGGGATGTTAAAACTATGGGAAACAAGATTGTGTAGTTAGAAAGGAATCAAGCCCAAGCAAGTAGGCCATATCAACCACCTTTTCTAAATTTCAACAATTACAAACCTCAAGGTTATAGACCATATCAAACACAACCAACTATTACAAACACTAAGCCTCTTTCTACAACAAGATCCTAATGCCCCTATAATTTGAAGAGTATTAGTTCCCAATACAAACAAATATTTCCCAAGATGCTAGTGTGTAGCCTAATGGTTTAAATGAGTCTTTGAAAATGGTTCCACAAGGGTTTTTTCTACCATAAATGACTCAGAAGAAACATTTTAATCATTTTCAAGAGAGTATGTTTCTTGCAGCACATGCAGATAATTTTTGGCATAAGAACAATAGGGGCAACCAGATGCTACCTTGGTAAATTTTGAAACAAATTTGATCATGTGGTTGTAAATCATGAAATTAGAGTACAAGATAGAGCTGATTTTGTTGCAGCAGTTACCAGATATAAGAAAAAGCCATGGAGGCTAATGTAAGTGACCAAACTATTGTACCAACTCATGAAAATAAAAATAATATTACTAGTAAGAGTTTTGAACCACTTACTATTCAAGAAAAGGTTGTTGTTGTAAAAAATTAGTTTAGGATAGGTGTTGTTCCATTCAATATTATTGATCATATGAAGAAATATAATGTTACTATGAGCATGTGGGATACACTGTCTATTCCTAGAAAAAAGACTTGTTGGTCCAAGAGCTTGCGGGTCTAAAATTACAATCAAAATAGGATGACCATATAGAAAATGCAGCCAATGTGGTGATGGTAATTGTGGACCAACAAGCTAAAGGTTCAAACAACAAGTGTTTCAACAAAAACAACAGTAAAAGAAGTAAAAATGGTTAAAGAAGTCAAAGTGGTTAAGCCACCTCCCTTCTACCTTTCTTTGATTATTGAAAATTCTTTAGTTCACAATTGCATGGTTGATAGTGGAGCTAGCAACACTGTTATGCCAAAATTAGTGGCTGAAAAGTTGGGTCTTAAGGATGAACCAAGTACTAAAGGACTTTTGTAGCTTGATGGTTCATCTATTAAGACCAATGGAATGATTAATCATTTACAACTAACATTGCATGCATGCCCAAGTGTTACATCTTACAAGATGTGATGGTGGTGGATCTACCACCTTATTTTTCCATGTGCTTATCTAGGGACTTGTTATCCATTTTTACCCCTTGGTAAAAATAGACAACTGGAGAAAACTAAACTTGGGAAGTTGATAGAGCTTCATGGTTAAGTCTGGGGTTTTTAGGTAAGTTTTCATAATTTTGGAGCACTCTAATAATTTTGGGGAAGAGAGGGATCATTTCATGCATTTCCCTTCTTTTAGAGGAAAAGGAGTTCATTTCTTAGCCAAATTTGAGAAAAATGAGTAAAATCGAGAAAAATGTGGCTTTAGGGCACTCTACTTCATTTTTTCTAACTCCTCAATCAAAGAAAAGTCTAAGGAGTTCCAAGGAAAATGAGAAAAGTACGCGGCGTGAAAAAAGATGCGAGGAAAAGTCCGTAGTAAAAAGTTGCGGGGAAAAAGTCCACGCAAAGTGAAACACGTAAAAGCCGTGGAAAGATGCATAAGCTGAAGTCCATTGCAAAAAATCAATCTGGGGAAAGTTACTAAAAAGTACGTAGAATAAGTCGTGGAAAAGTCCGCGAAAAGTGCGCAGAAAAAGTCCCTGAGTAACAAAGTGCCAAAGTAAAAAAGCCGTGGAAAGTGCGAGAACTAAAGTCTATAGAAAATCATGGAAAGCCACATAAAATTGAATACGAAATGAGAAAACTAGAAAATCCATGGAATAAAGGAAAACAATAGTTTTTCGTGCGAAACTTCGAATAGGCATAACTTTTGATCCAGTGCTCGAAATTTGACAAACTTTTATATCATTGGAAAGGTATCAACACCCTCTATGTAATGGGAATTGTATTTATAATTTTTATTAAGGGTAGGTGGGTGAAAATATAATAAACATATCCATCTCCAAAAAATTAAATTCTCAGTCCCGTAAAAGGTAAAAAATCTCTGGCAAACCCAAAATAGTTGCTCACACTCAAAAGACCATAAATTTTGCAATTCTCAACATATTTTTACAAAATTGGTCTCGTTGGAATCATAACTTTGAGCACAATGCAAAAAAATCAAGAAAAATAGAAAGTGATCAAATTTTTATGATGATTTTAAGGAAAACGTGCCAGGCTCAAAATAATGTTTTAATTGGTAGTTGGGATGCATTTAATGAGGCATGAGAAGACATTTTTTACTGCTAAATCGCAAAGCACATGGGACAACATGGGGAGCCTTTTGTAAGCAACATACCATTAATTACACTCATTTATGATAACTTGCAAGTGGTTGAAAATAAAAATCTAGGATTGCAATTCTCTCTCTCCTCAATTCTATAAATGGTAATCCTGGGCTCATTTGTAAAGGAGTTGGTCATTTTTAATCCTCCCCCTCTCTTTCTTCTCTAGGGTTGAATGTGGAGTTTAAGCCTCATCTCCTTACCTTATAATGGCACTTTCTTACCGGGCCCTTATCCACTAATGATGTACTATGTGAACTCATGGAGAAATAAAATATGTTTTGTGATGCATTTTGTCCATCCTTTACTTATTTTATTGTCTATTCATTCTTGCCTCTCACCATTTAGGTATCTTGTGAATATATATGATGTCTTTTATAGGTTTTGGGATCTATGTTTGATGGGTTTAAAGTGTTGTTCTGTGTGAATTTCATCTTTTGTATGTGATGCATCTTTTCCATCCTCTCCATTTCTCACCTCTCTCCACTTCAGGAAGTTGTGATTATGATCAACAAATTCCTTTTCCATTGTATCAATTCTTTAGTGTAGGATTTTTTTCATGCACTTTATCTCTCGTGGTCCCTTGGAAATTTAGATTAGGATAGGAAAGTTTTCTGCATTAGAGTAGATTGTGGTAGGTAGTTTAGGAGAAGGAACCAACCTTCTCTGGAGGATCATCTCAAGACTCAATTTGTAAGTCCCAAAACTTGAGAGATGATCCATGTTACAAAAATTACATCGTATTGCCCCATTCAAATATAAATCCATTGGTGGGTGCATAATTTTTTGATAACAAGACTTCACATCCAAGATTGGCGGTTACCTTTCAATAAATTGGACTTATTTAGTTTTAAAACTCATTATGGAGCTAAGGTAACAATTAATTCAAAGCCCTTTTCAAATTTTCATATTGAGCCTTTTACACCTAGTGCTACTAATGAAAATTATATTGTAAGTGAAGAGCACTAGATGAATAAGAGGCTGAAATTGGTTATGCCTTAGAAGGTGTCCCAAATCTATTCAAAGATCAATGAAATGATGAAGATCATGTCCATGACCCATGGAAAATAGTTTAAGAATAAGTTATTGAAGGACAAGGCCTTGGAGTGTATTGTATTCATGAGGACAATGTTGTAATTCCTTCATTGGAGAGAGAAAATCAGCAAGATAATGGTTTGTGGAAACTTTATTTTGATGGTTCAAAAAACTAGCATGGTTCAGAGGGCTAGTTTAATGCTTGATTTCACCTTCAAAACATCAATATTTCACTGCCATTAAGTTCTAGTTTTCTTGTTCTAAGAATCGTTGTAGAATACGAAGTCCTTGTTCACGGTTTAGAGTGGGCAAGAAAAAAGAAAATCACATATTTATAGATTTTTTGGGACAACGAGATTGTTAATCACCAAGTTAGAGGTTCTAATAATTGTAAGAGACCATTAATGAGAACTTACTAACATAGAGTATGGATTTTCTTGATGATTTGTTTTTTATTAATATTCAAGCTATCTCTACGAGATAAAAATAAACATGTTGATAGACTTGTTGCAATTGGTTCACAATTTGACATACTTGTTGATGTAAGAAGTGACAAATTTCAGCCACATATCAAGGTTTTGGTGAGGCCTTCAGTCCCAGATAATGATATGCATTGGCATTTTTTGATAATGATGCACACATAATCAGATTTCTATAAGAAGAAGTAAAATTTTTTGCTCAAAATCAAGGAAAACTGCAAAATCGTTATGAAGATCAGATAGTACAACTAAAAATGAACAAGATTCCAAAAGGTCTTGTAACTTTGGAATCTATTTTTAGTGAAAATGATGAAATGAAGCATGAGAGGGATGTACTTTGCTAGGTATAGATCAACATGAAACATTCATAATTTTTGAAGGTAGAAGTCTTAATCTTGGCAAAGTTTGTTCACAATCTGAAAAGGATTCTTTTATTCAGCTTTGTAGAGACTATGCAAATGTTTTTACTTGGAAATACAATGATTTAAGATGTTTTGATCCCTCTTTAGCTCATCATACCATTGAATTAGAGGTTGATTCAAAACCAATTAGAAAAAGTAAAGACCAATTAATCCCAAGTTAGAACCCTTGATGCAGGATAGAGTTTGAAAAAATCATTGAGTCTTCCATTATCTTCCCCATTAAACACTCCACTTGGGTGGCTAATCTTATACTGGTGAGAAAAAAAATGGTGAAATCAAGTTATGTGTTGATTTCCTTGATCTAAATAAGGCTTCTCATAAGGATCATTACCCTTTACCTTATATGGAGAATATTTTGATCGAGTTCTTGGTTCGAGAGAGATATTCCTTGCTCGACGGATACAATGGATACAATCAAATACTTTTCAAGGAGGAAGATCAATACAAAACAACATTTACTACAAAATGGGGCACTTATGTTTAAAAAAATGCCATTCGGTTTGTCAAATGTTGGTGCAACATTTCAACATGCTATGGACATGGCTTTTCAAGGTATTATTAATAAATTTGTCTTAGTTTATCTAGATGATATCATAATGTTTTCAAATCTTGCAAGTGACCATCTACCGCAACTCAAAGCAGTCTTTGAAAGGTGCAGAGAGTTTGGTGTGTCACTTAATCCAAAAAATGTGTGTTTTTAGTCCACGAAGGTAAGCTTCTTGGTCACATAATTTCCAAACATGGTATGATGATTGATCCTAAAAGAGTAAGTGTTATTCTTGCTTTAGGCTTACCAAAACATAAGAAAGCACTTCAAAGTTTCCTTGGAAAAATCAATTTCATAAGAAGATATATTGCTGATTTTTTTGCACTTTCAAAACCTTTGACCAACATGCTCAAGAAAAATCAAAATTTTACTTGGTCAAAAGGAGTGAGCATTTTTGATGTTGTTAAAAAAGCTATAGCTGCTTCCCCAATGCTTATTAATCTTGATTTCTCAAAAAATATCACGCTATATGCTTATGCTAACATAGATACTATTGCAGCAATTTTAATGCAACAGAATTAAGAAGAATTGGATCAGCCAATTAATTTTTCCAGCCAAATTCTAATGGAGTACGAGACTAAGTATTCATTCATTAAGAAACATGTGATTTCAATTGTTATATCTCTTAAGAAGTTCAGGCATTTGATCTCTAACAACATAATTAATCTGATGGTTACACATTCAAGCATTAAATAATTTTTGTTGAACAAAGATATATCAGAAAAGAGAGTAGGTTGGATCACTCAAGTTATGGAGTATGACATCATCATTAAGGTGAATAAACTGATTAGAGGTAAAGGATTATGTGAGCATTTGGCTCAAGACTTGCATGACAATAAGAAGTTGTTTATTTGCTACAAAATGAGCCTGAAAATGCAGAAAAACAACAACATACAAATTAGATTCTTAACATGTCAAGGTATCTTCAGCATGGTATTTACTATTTCAAAAATTTCACCAAAAAATAGGAAGTTGCCATATTTATCGCATTTTCACATTTTCATGGGAGTAACTCAAACAAGACCACTATCCCAAGCACAAAACCAAATCCACTGATGAAGGAATTGTATACACATAACATTCACCATACCAATCTGGATGAGAAAATTAACTAGTGATAAGTGTATAATGCCAAAAATAGATTACCATAAGAACACCACCATTTTTTCTCATTTAGAGTACTTCCTCATAACAAGGAGGAAACATGAAAGTACATCTAGAACATAGTCCCTATAACATATATTCCATACCAATGGTTTTATAACATGGTAAACAAAACACAAACAAATGAGCATAAAAAAATCATCTACATAGTAGGGATTTACAAAAAACACATTTGTATTGGGATCCCCAAGACCTAAGGTAATAAACCTCTCTAGATACAATTCCCATTGAATCCAATTATATTAATAGATTTCAACGTATCGTAGTTTAACTTATCTCAAACCCTCTCCTCAATGGAGATAATAGAACCAAGAAAATAATCATGGATCTCATATGTATGTTTATATATGTAATCCCTGCGTACCCCAAAGCACATTACTCTCAAGTAAACCATAACTATGAAAGAGTAAAACATACCACACATAATCCATAAATATTGAATTGATTACCATACCCATCTCAATGGTGTAGAATATCATCATAAAAAATAGAGAGAAACACCAATCACTATCATATCTATTGATCAATACTACATAACATATAGGCCAATCTACTTATAAATACCGCATAGTATAAATTCAAATACACTAACCAATACCGCATATCATAAAGGCCAACACATTGATAATTATTATATAACATGAAGCCAATCCATTAAAGAGAACAAATAATCATAAGGCCCAGTCAACCAAAGAGGGCCAAATAAATCATAGGAGTCTCTCAACCAAAGAGGATTGAAAATAAATAATGTCTCTCCACAAAAGGAAGACCAAATATCACTATTGTCACTCCATTGAAGGAGGACTAAGTGTCGAGTATCAAAGTGAGGTCGAGTAGCTTCATGGTACTATATACATAGAGCCTCATCACCTCTTAAAATAAGGGCATGTTCGTAACCCCAAGCATGCAATCATGACAGCTTGGGCATACCCCCATATGACACGAGAACACAAGACAAAAAAACCAAGACCATATCACCAATTGGCATAAAAAAACACATAACATCTCGTGACTATAGTTTAGCTAAGCGGCCTCCAAAGAAAAATAATAAATCTACGAGTCACCAAAAAGAGCTAAAATCCATGAAACCTCAATAATTAAAAAGAAATGGCTAAGTAGCCATATTGAAAACAAAAAATATCACAATAAATCCAAAAATAACAAGAAAAGCCTTGAATATTTTTTAATAAACCAATTAAATAAAATTGTAGTCTAAAAAAGAAAAGGAAAGTTTACGAATATAAGACATATGAGAAATCCAAATCACAATTACTATGCAACCTTTTTTTGGGCCATCTATAGGGGTATTAATCATCGAGTGTGCATCTCAGTATATATAAATAATATATATCCAATAAGATATATTTCATGATCTCTTCTCTCCCAAGTGGAAATACATCTCCAAATAATCGAAACTACCATTATCTATCGCATTGTAAAATTCCATACCAAATTTCATAACCACCGATGATGTAGAAATCAAGAGAAACTTACCAATCTCTTTATAACTACAAATATATCTCAAAATTTCACAAAAAGATGATTTAGAACTCACGAGAAACTATCCAAACACTTACTACCTTCCATAACTATCTCTAATCATCACCCATACTACTACTACCCAAATGCAACACTAGGAAAATAATATACTATAATATAAATACGCCCTGTGGTTTCGTCCCAATACAAGTCTACAACAAGGAATTCGAGACCCAAGATAAGACATGCTCGCTAGAGCTAAATTCCTTGTAAAACAAGAGGACTGAGTTACATCACCACGACTCCACAAAACATGAAAACAAGAACTGACATGTCACACATTCTATGCACACACAACTAGGTACACAAGAATCATTACTAATTAATCTCATTAGTTTAAGTGTTTGAACCTTTCTTTGATACCAAATATAATGCCCACTATTATACCAATAAAAAATTCATAGAAAAACTATTTTTAAAAAATTTATTAATAAATGTAACACTAAAGACACTAGCCCAACTCACCGTACACAAATAACACGAACACTTTCCTTTGCAATAAATCAATGTACCCAAGGTTAACCATAATACTTTTGTATGCATCACATGTTATTATTTCAAGAGTAATATCCTTGCAGAAGCACAATTATAACCAACATGGCTCTAAATAACAAACAACAAATGAAGTTCATTATAGTCTAGGGTTTGATCATGTATTAATTTCCAAAAAAATTTGTGTTATTTCGTTTAAATCCAAAATCAAAATTATATTCACAACATAAAGGTCGAGTCCAAGTCTCGTAATCCCATCTAACGTGAGCTATAAATGCACACCTTACCTATCTTGAGTAGGAAAGAGTCAACGAATTCCACAAATATACCGAAGAAATGCTCCATACAAGATCCTTCACAAAATCCTAATATATGAGCTAGGGTTGAAGAGAGGAACAATTATATACCACAAGGATACATATAGAAGTCCTCTCATTGTAAGAATAAAAATGGTTTATGCTACCTTTCTCACATAATATTCTAAGTCATTCGACAATGTAGTTAATAAAAAAATCATTTATTAACCATGTGTGTGTGTCTCAATTGTTAGAGGTGTGCTAAAAATTTGTTAAATTAAACTTTAATGGAGATTTATTCCACAAACTATTGATAAGGAGGATGAACTTTCTATTTAGGAGTATGAAAGTATCATCCCTTAATCCTTGAGATGTCATCGCCACCTAATATTATTTACAAATTTAAAATTTTTACTTTGTTTGAAACCTCGAAAGTTTGGCATAAAAATTGTCTAAGGATGGTACACATATTGGGTATCTACAACCATTTTCCACAACGATCACAATTAGATCCATTATTTAGATACCTCAAGTGAGCAAGATCCACTAAAGCACCTACACATTTCATACATTTATTGAGACAAAGTGAAGGCAATAAGCGTAACCTCAAAGAAGAGGGAAATAAGGTATTCCAACCATAACTACACACCTATAACATGAATACCATTTTATTCTTCTAATCTATTGGTAAATAATAGGGGTTAGTGCTAACCAAGTCTCATGAGCACATTCATTCCATGAATGAGGAGACTCTATAAACCATAATCTCTTGTACACGCATAGTGTAACATAAGTAAAGAGAGTACAAGAAGAAAAGATTGAGTTGTTTAAAATCATTCATATAAGTCTCAAGATTAAGATTTTTCATTACATTTCATTGTGTCAACACACCATGTTCTCCCACTTATAACAATAATCAAACCATCAATTATCATTTATAATCTATGATTTTCCTCATCTTTGCGTTAACTCATCAAGATTAATTTCCTTTACTTTAATTTGTATTGCATTCTTGTTTGCACTTTATTCAATAGATAACTTGAGAAGGATTTTTAATGTTCTAAGATACCATACATTTATGAGGTTCTTCTATTTAATTTGTATTCTTTATACCTTTAAATTATGTAAGTAAGTCACCCATTAACATTGTCAAAAAAGAATACCGCAATGAGATGAAAATTTAGCTAGCCTCGAGAAATTTAGGATCTCTAAAGGGCATAGTCCCACACAAGAAGTTTGTTTCATTAATATTTGAGTAC